>CM031379.1:5712891-6449376 GCA_018290095.1 Polypedilum vanderplanki | reverse complement strand
AAAGACACGGTAAACCTCATCTCGTTATGAGTAAATTGTCATTTCGTATTTTCACCATACGTAAAACCCTTCGAACGTACCGAGTTATACCCACCAAAGTTCAGATCCCCACAACAAAATCCAATGACAATCATGATTCATCCGTCTTTGCAGAGAGCTGCACACTGCTCATCGCTCCATTCTGCTCTAGTCTTAATACTTTTGCTCCCTGTACAAACTGATACCGCGTGATTCCGACACCAGTTCAAGACCCCCTTAAATAACAATCCAACACAATCACTCTCCTCCTAATTCCCAATCACAACGCATGCACACAATACATAAAGTCTGAACCATCTAACGCAAACAAAACCTGAAAATCAAGTCTACGTAGTTCGATCACGTCCACACCTCTATACCGTTCACTTTTGTTCTAGTACACTCAATTAAATCACTCCCCGGCCATCTTTCCTTTCCATGTCACTTGACTTCGGACTACCCGGCTGCTTTCTTAATAATGCCGCCCAAATTATCACCACGTCCCCCCCCCCCCCCGACCGTACCAAAAATCAATTCCAAACATATTCTACA
This sequence comes from Polypedilum vanderplanki, assembly GCA_018290095.1. Taxonomy (NCBI): domain Eukaryota; kingdom Metazoa; phylum Arthropoda; class Insecta; order Diptera; family Chironomidae; genus Polypedilum; species Polypedilum vanderplanki. The sequence goes on along the minus strand of CM031379.1, from coordinate 6,448,806 downwards.
CCGACGAGCAAAACAAACCATAACTTTTAATCACTAAAGCGAATCATAATTTAGCGCAAAGTGAAATAGCATATCTACTCACCGCGAGTCAAACCAGCCCTCGCGGAGCACGGACAACAGAAATCCTTTTTCAGAACCTACAATTTCAAAATAAAACTTTTCACGGCAGACTGCTCTGCGTGCTGACCGACGCCCACACAGTGCAAGAGTTATAAATTTCCAAATGACCACCAAACGACAGTTATTTTTTCCACATTCTCCTATTACAACAACTTTCTTAGGAAAATACAACAAAACCGAAATTTTACAACTTCCACGTTTCCACTCGCGACCAGTTCTGATCCAGTCACCCACGCCATTGCCGGTCTGATGCGCCAACAACGCTGACGCTCTACGCTTCAAGCTCTAGCTATAGCAATTCTACCACCGCAAAATTGCAACATATGGCTGTCACCCGCCTGTAAGCAGTAAACTCACGGCTGTCCAACCCAGTTAAAATCGACTTGCGCCTTAAACTAACATCTTAAATGTTCTAAACTTTAAAGTAATCCAATTGACCTCGCTTTGTGAGAATAAAATTGCTCATCCCTCTCAACTGTACAAACTCCATGTATGTTCTGACATTAACTTCTCTCCATAGTTCAACTCAAAATTTGACTTCACACTAATCCCACATGTACATCTCCCTGCAGAAACTCCAACGCTTCCACTAATTCTTCGATCCTGAACGCACCCCGCACCCCCCTCCCCGAGAAGAAAACCTGTCCTCGATGTACTCAATACTGGTTTGGAAGACGGTTCGCCCACTGTCCTAAATTCAAGATACGCAAAGAGAAGTCTCAACAACCTCTTCCAAAAGTGTTGCACATCAAGTTAGCCAGGAAGCCGTGACTCCCACTCCCGTCAAAAGTTCTTGTCATTCGCCTCCAAGTTCCATAAAATGCTAACTTTTGTGCACTCAGACCTACCCCCCCACCCCCCCCGTCCAAATCTCAGAACTGATTACAAACCTCTTTCCGCATTTTGTCTTTTTTTACCAAATAAACAACTTAGCACTCAAGCCCAAGAAACCCAATCCGCATAGCACCTCCACCAGCACCAGACAAATTAGAGTCCTCACAGTCCCTTAAACCCGCCTTATTTGACGACAACTCAACCAGACTGTGCAACCCCTCGCACGCTCAAATTTTAAGTGGTCGCGCGTTATTTGGCTATCCCTCATTCTCTCGCAATTGAAGTTACCCAAGCTAACCGGTCTGTCCGTCTCCACCGTGGTCAAACGTAACAGACATTAAGCCTCTAAAACAATGCACAGAATAGCATCCCCCCAATTAAATTCAATTACCACACACCATCCCTCACAAACCCGTTAACGCAATCCATCAACCATCTTTAAATTTGCGCCTAAAGTGTCGCCGCGGCCGACGTCGGCAGAAGTATTGGTCGGCGGTCCATAATCGCATATTGTTTCATATTTGTCGGCGCCGACATATTCGCCGACAAATTTCCGAACCCTATTTTGAAGCCAAAGTTTTTCGAGGTTTTCATTATATAATCTTTTATTGTTTAAACGTAAATCTCAAATTGAAAAACAAAAGAAAAAAATATCAATCTCGACGCCTTGGATGGTTGGACGATTAGAGCGCATTTTTGCCTAATAGATCAGTGTTTGATAACAAAATTTTACATATTTTTAGTCCTATTTTCTTAGCGACATGTCAATTTTTTTTAAAAGAATTTTTGAGATGTTTTCTCGACGTTTTATGACATTTTAGGACTTTTTGGTGAAACATTTTTTTTGGTCCATGTGATGGACATGCATGTGGTGGACCACCTTTGGGTCGAAATGTTCAAAAATCATTTCTGACATGTTTTCTTGATTTTTCATGACATTTTAAGACTTTTTGGTGAAAAAATTTTTTTTGGTCTAAATTTTCGCTAAAAAATACGCTATTAGACTCACGATGGCTGGCTGGCTGTATGTGACAGTGATAACTCGACAACGATAAGTCGTGGAGAGGTGATTGATAGCTTGTTAGAAAGGTCTCGACGTGTAAGTAAACCATCAAAAGAGTTTTTTTGGGTAAGTATTGACCCAAGGGTGGTCCACCACATGCATGTCCATCACATGGACCAAAAAAAATTTTTTCACCAAAAAGTCTTAAAATGTCATGAAACGTCGAAAAAACATGTCAGAAATTTTTTTTTTAAAAAAAAACGACTTATAAGTCAAGAAAATAGTACTAAAAACATGTGAAATTTTGTTATCAAACATACTGATCTGTTAGGCAAAAATGCGCTCTAATCGTCCGACCATTCGCGTCGAGATTGATATATTTTTTTTTTTAAACTTCTTCCGTTTAAAATATAATTATCAGTTATTTAATGGGACTTGAAACATTTAATAAAATCTCTTTTATTTCTAGCCTATCAAACATATTTATTCTAGATTTAAATGGCTTCATAGAAAATGATGTTCATATTTAATTTATTTATGTACATCGTTTAAATATAAATATTCATTAAAAAGAAATTTAAATTTTTTTTCAACTTTGACTATAACTAAACTTCGGTCTATGAATATGGTAAAAATTTTTTCATCAATTTATTTTTCTTTATTACCCAACACATTCAGTAATTTATCATGCATGAATTTATTACTTTTCTAACATTAACAATGAAATTTTCCATTTGCATTTTTTCTTCATATTCATAGTTTTTTGTTGAAAGTTAAAAAAATAAAAAAAATATATCAATCTCGACACTTTGGATGGTCGGACGATTAGAGCGCATTTTTGCCTAACAGATCAGTGTTTGGTAACAAAATTTCACATATTTTTAGTCCTATTTTCATGGCGATATGTCAGTTTTTTTTTTAAAAAAAAAATTGACATGTTTTCTCGACGTTTCATGACATTTTAAGACTTTTTGGTGAAAAAATTTTTTTGGTCCCTGTGATGGACCACCCTTAGGTCAATACTTACTCAAAAAAACTCTTTTGATGGTTTACTTACACGTCGAGACCTTTCTAACAAGCTATCAATCACCTCTCCACGACTTATCGTTGCCGAGTTATCACTGTCACATACAGCCAGCCAGCCATCGTGATCCTAATAGTGTAGTTTTTTGCAAAAATGCGCTAAAAATTTATGAAACTGTTTTGCAAAGAAAATTTTGATAGATTCTATCATAGGAAACATTAATTCAGCAAAAAGTTGTACAACTGCAAGACATCATTCGTCACTTGCAATGTTGTATGTTTCAATAAATTCCCATGCTATTGTATAACTGACTTTTTGATGAGTATCAAATTAAACCAATACCAATCATAAGTTGACGTCAAATTTGTTTTCATTCCATTCACATGTAAATAATTTGACTGGACATTTTGTAGCTTTATCAATAATACTGCTTTTACTGTTTTATATTCATCACGTTATTCTAGTAATAGAGATTTCATTATTATCCACTATAATATTTTACATTTACTGTTGAATTGAGTATAATCGAAAGACAAGTTAAGCATTAATTTAAAACTCGTTAAGCAATAAATTAAAAATAATATAAAGCTATTTACCCTTGGTTTAAAAAATTCCTATTGAAAATATTGGTTTATCATGTGATAATCTCCCAAATATTTTGCAATTGAATCAATAAGAATTTTGTTGAAAATAATTTTGAGGCTCGTGTTAAAACACATTTTGTTATTCAAATATTTTTAAAAATGATAATATTCTAAATTATATAACAAATTTTTGTTATTATTCAATTTGATACTTCTTTCGATTAAAAGGTAGAAATGATCGTAAACAAGTTTTACTTTATTTCAAAGTTTAAATTGTATATATCTGAGCTTAATTTAGTTTGCAGTCAAAATTTAAGGACTTCGACATTTTAATTACTTAAAATGATACGTTTAATTTTTAATTTCAATTTTAAATATTTGTTCGCCTAAGAGTGGCAAATTATTACATAATAATTAATTTTTAGTCCTATTACTAATTTTTACATGAAAATAAGTACATATCTTTATCATTGAACAAAATATATGAGCATAATTAATCTTAGATAAAATGTACATTTTCTTGTCCACTTAAAAAATATTTTTATTTATTCTTAATAAAAATTGAAGCTATAGACCAATACAATAAAATTTATTATCATGTTCCATTCGCATATGATATCAAATAAATTTTCATAAATTATCTTAAATTTTATTTGAATAAAAAATTTAATTTAAATTTATTTATCTTAACTTTGACCATAACTAGACTTTGGTCTATGCATAAATTACCATAGAAGTTTAAAAGAAATAATGTGAATATTTTTATCAATTTAATTTTCTTTATTGCCCAATATGTTATTTAATGTACATACATCATTTTATAACTTTTAAAAGAATTGGCAATTAAATATTTTTATAGCATTTTCTGCTGTCATGAAGAATTATTATTTGGTAATTGCTATGTTTGCAATTTGATGGTTTAGCAACATTCTTTGCATTTATGAGGAATTGATTGACAAAGGAAGGCTTGCTTATTATTGACACAAGAAACATCAGCATAAGAGTATTGATTTCTAACACCAATTGCAAGACACCATTCATCACCTGCAGTGTTTTGTGGTTCAATAAATCCCCATGTCATTGAATAACTGACTTGTTGATCGCTATTTAGCCAATACCAATCGGTTTTTGAAGCCAAAGTTTTGGTCATTCCATTCACATGAAGATATTGTGGTGAAAAGTATTGCTGGTTTTTAATCAAGAATGATACTACCGCATTGTATTCCAAAAGAGTCTCGATACTAGCTAATTCCATACCAAAATCCCGACAAGCACTTTTTGCATCCATCCAATTAACAACGAAATGTCGAGGAACATAATAAGTCTTCTGATAAAATATCCATGGAAAAACTATGTAAAAATAAATTAATAACATAAATTTATTAATTTTAAATTTAATTAATTTTACCAAATGTTCCAATATTTACAAATGCAACATCACTAACACTGCATGTGATAACATTTATTATCACAACAAAAAGCAAAACAGATAAAAATTTCATCTTGTAACAAATTTTTAAAACTGCTAACGGAGAACTTTAGAATTCCTCTTTATATAGTATTTTTTATTTGGGAATTAATAATTTATTATAGCAAAATTTAAAAAAAATATTTAAGTAGATCAAAACTTCTTTATCATATATTCATTGTTTTATAACAAAGTAAAATTTTATCAAATAAAAAATCTACATATAAACAAAATGCCATGTTATGTATTCGTATCTTGAGATCTACCTAATTTTAATAAAAGAATATTGAGAGATTTCATATAATATGAATCATATTAAAAGGTGTATTATTATGATAATTTATTCACAATGTCTTCTTTATTTCAAATTAAGCTTAATTATAACAAAGAATTGTTTATAAAACAAATAAATTATGGGAACTAAAGAGTAAGAAAAAATTAATTACCTAAAATTACAAAAATTTTAAATGAAAACTTTTAAAGTATTTAACATGTATTTAAAACTTCCACGTGTCAACAAAATCAAGCAATCTCACTCAGAATGCTGGACTATTTCATAATGTAAGTTAACAAACATTTGCTGACTTAATTACAACAATTATCATTTCCACAACCAAATTGGTAGCGTCATACTGTCCTTATTGCTGCTTGCTGTGATTTGAACTACGATTAATGAGATGCTCTTGAGAAAGTGACCATGTGAGAAAACTCATATAAACGACTTTGACTTTAATAAGAAGCACATGTTAAATCTCACAAAATCTTCTTTTTTTAGATAAGCTAAAAAAGCCACTTGTCGCATTTTCACTCTAAAGTAACATAAAAGAGCTTTTGACCATTGATAATGTGAAATCACGCAAAGCCATTCCATGCATGAATGGCTTACGCTCATTGGCGGCATTCTGCGTGATTGCAGGTCATCGAATTACTCGCGACCAACGCATGATATCACGTCCAATAAATCCGAGTAATGGTTTGACAAAAACTGTGCTTGCACTTTTACAGAAAAATAAATATGCTGTGCATTTGTTTTTTCTTCTTTCGGCCATTCTCGTCACGTAAATGTCTGAAGGCACTTGACAAGTGAAGTTTAAAATAAATTTTTGTGTTTTTGGTGAAAATTATAATTTTTTGTAGAGGAAAATTGAATTTACTTAAAATGTATGTCAATCGTTACTTACGTTACACTCCATCTATTTTTTATTTTGATCTTTATGATGAGTTATATACAATACACACTAGTTAGTGACTATCTATTCGATATTTTGATTCTAATATTGAAATGTGTCATAATTACTGGTGGACAATAATACTTATGGTACAAAATTATGTCAATGTATACAATATTGTAAGTTTTTCTTTGTGAATTGAAAAAATGTATCAAATATGAATGTCACCAAGTAGAAATTGCATTCAAAATTTATATATTCTAATCATTTTGAATTTTAATTAATATTTTTTGTATAGTTTACGCTTGCCGCCGTTAAGTCAATTATCGGCACCGATAATTATCAAGTTGCAATTCAAGTTGATCTAAAAAACTTCTAATTCATTCAGTTAAAGTTTACTTTGGTTCAATTTTGGTAAAATTATATGAAAATTAATGATTCTTTATTTTACTAAAGTTTCAATCGAATTAAAAAAAAAGTCGAATGAATTAGAGACATTTTTGGGTAAATCAACTTGAATTGCTACTTGACAATTGTCACGTCGACACTTGACTTGTCGGTGGGCAAGTGCGAACTATAATTTTTTGTGAAATTTAAAAATCATCAACCATGTAAGTCGTATCTCAATGTTCCTGCATCTTTATTTAATATCACCAATTTCCATATATTTGCCTTTTAAATTTCATTATAAAGCTTATTATGCATTTGCAATTGTTATTATTGGCAGGGTTGGAAATCTGTAAAAATCTGTATACAGATGAAATCTGGGCCCAGGTGAAATCTGTTAAGCATCATTAAAATAATGACAGTGAACAATCACCCTTCACAAATAACACTTTTCAGTTTACTATATATTATCATAATCATATCAATTAATTATTTTAATTGGGAAAATTTTAGCGACATAATTATGGAACGCGGTGTATATCGATAAACGCATTATCGCATTGGTCACTAGCTTGTTGGTACCGCATTTGGCTATATATTGTATCAAATTGACACAAGTACATATAATTTCAGGTTGAAGAAGGTGAGACATTTCTAAAAATATAGAAAATGAACCGTTAAAATAATTGCCTGACCTTAACCAAAAATAGAAAGTCAAATACATTTGTTGGTTTGTCATTACAACAGCTATTATCGTTACTGAAATCTACTATCTAATTTTTCGCCCTCAATCATCACCGACAGCTATGTCTGAAGCTACAATTCGTATCTATATCATATAGTTTTCTAAAAGACATTTCTCGCTTTTTGTCATTTAAAATCTGGCAGCATTTTACGTTGGCTTTTATCTTATTTATGACAGCCAACTGCAAAATTAAGTCTAAGTATCTACTTAGTGCATTATCTGTATATAATAATGTCAGTAAGGAATATTAAGGAGCTTTCATATTTTGATGCCAATTAGATGATGCATATTATTTCTGGTGATATTGTTGTATCAATTTTGTTTGCTGTTGTGCTTGATTTGTTTGTTGAATAGTTAACGCCTGAATTATTAATTAAAGTAAATTTAGAAGAGATTAAAATATCTACAAAATATAAATTTTATTTTATAAAATCTTTTGAAAATAATCTTTCTAATTCACCACATAAAAATTTTATTGATATTTTTATTTTCGGTTTAAAATTTATTTTAGGAGAAAAATATTCTGTGAACATATTGTTTCAAAAAATTCACTTTAACTGAGAACAAAACAAATTTCTCTCAAATTTAAATACATAGACAAAAGAAGCATGATAACAATTTTTTTCAGAATTCATAAAAATATATTCTCTTTATAAAATTTATTAAACTTGAGTATTTCTTTTGAAATATTTTAAAACGGCACTGTATGCTTTAGATTTATGGTATTTTTCAGAATACAATTCTATTCAATTTAGGTTTATTGAGCTATTAAAATATACACTATGTTTTAAAGAGATAAATTTATTTTAATATTCTATGTTGAATAGATTTCAGCACTTGCATTCATACTTGACTGGTATTTGAATATTTTTTGTGCAAGTTGATTTACTCTAATTCATCCTGATTTTTTTTAATTCGGTCAATACTTTGTGAATTTAACAATGATTGTCTTTTCTTAATTTTAATTTAAAAAAATGTAATTTAAATGAAATAGAAACTTACACAGAAATATGCAAATATCAGTCAATTCATGCAAGTGCTAAACCTTAAATTTAAATAAATTTTTAACACCATTCTATGAATATGTTTGCTTTACATTCATTTAATTTAAAATAAAAAGCAAAATCAAGAAGAAAAACTCATTTCAATTTCACACATGTGCCTCATTATTCGAACGCATGCATGTGTTAAATTGATAGGAAAACAAGTGTGTGTAAAAGGCTGAAAAATTTAAAAAATTTTTTTTGAACATGTGTTTAAAATTCTCGTTTTTTCTACACCTTCCGCCTGTTTTGATTCATCGATTAATGATGAAAAATTTATTTTAAACATGTGCAAGAAGGTTGCAAATAAAAGACTGCCACAAATTTGATAACGTGACGAAATTTATTTTTTTATGTTTAGTCATTGAAGAACATTAACATCGTAAAAAGCAAAAGTTGTCGCTCATCTATCAAGAAGATTTATCGACAATTAAAGAATGAAAGACCTTTGCAAAGTGTGCAAAAAAAGCACATCGGCACAAATCAAACATCTTCAATTGAGTTATTTGCTTGATTACTTCAAAGCTCACTTGTGATGATGATAACACGATGAGTATGAGACACATTTTATCAATCACGACCAATGACTTTGACCGAACGTTGAAAAGAAATGAATGAGAAGCAAGAAGTACCAATCGTGCCTCTTTCTCACTCTTAAAATTTGATTGAATGTCTCGATTATATCTGGTCTGTATGGTGCGTGTGCAAGATAATGCCATCAATCAAGTCCATCTGATTTAATTTAACGTGCGAGATTGTAGATGTAAAGCAACCATAAGGCGGTACAATCTGTGTCCATTAATTAAATTGTGAACGAAAAAATGCTGAGTTTTTTCCTTCTTTTGAGCTTTTGAGATTTATATATATTTACCACTCTTATAAAACGACTGGGAATTGTTCTACATTGTACACAATGAAATGAGAAATATTCGTTCAGTAGACGATGGAAACTTAGTGATGAACAATTAAATTTTTTATCTTAACAATCTGTCTTGTATGAAATTGAGCATGATGATGCAAAGACGAATGAATTGTTGTTAGTCCTTTTCTCGCCTACATTCTTCTTGCTATATAAATTCAATTAAGATGACAATGTTGAAAGCATTTCTCCTTTATTCAACCTACATTTATGTAGATTAAGAGATTTATCAAAATGCCATTTTATGTAATCATATCACATTCGCTTTATGATCATAGGATTATCATTCATTTCACTCAATAGATATATTTCCTAAAACCTATGCAAATTTATTTGCTTCCTCTCTTAGTCATGAAATTGAATTAAATTTAATAAAAACTTTTAGTAAACATTAGAAAAATCCTAAACTTGTTTTCATTTTATTTTTATTCTTAATATTGATCTGAATAATTCATATTTAATGTATTTTTAAATCTTTTAGCAAAAAATATTCAAATGATATGAAGGAAAAATATTTCTAGTTCAATGATTGTGAAGGGATTGAAATATCATATAATTTTTTTTATCAAAATTCAAAAACATAATTGAAGATATTTTGTCTGTCCGATTATTTCTCTTATTTTCCAAAATAGGTTTATATTCATTAGTAACCAAAAGTTCGTATGATTTCATAAACAGCTTGTCAAACACGACACATTCATGGGTCTTGAAAGCGTTTTTTAAGCGCATCGGATGCAACATGCTAGCGACCCGTCGCTTTTAAAATTTTGTGTTCTATATCGGACTGATAAATGTCTATTATACATTTAATTTTCAGTTATTTTTTATTTAAATTTAATAAACGAGTTAATTGTCCTAGCCTTGGTTAGAAATTACAATTAATTTTTTATTTCAATTTTTATGCCTTGACTTTTTAGTATCATCATACGATAATATTTCATTTTTAATTACTGTTAAGAACAATGTGTTATTATAGTAATAATAAATAATTGGGCGTTGACAGATGATTAAAACAAAATTTTTATTATCTTGATTATTCATCAAACATTAATTATCAAAATTTTTAAAGAAATGAAATTTATTGGAGGCCTGAGAGTTGAAAAAGTGCAAATCATGATAATGAATCATTCGAACAACTGTTTAATTCGCAGTGCCATTGTGAATAAACTTTTATAGAGCACATATGCTGTTGAAATTGAAAGCAATGTAATGAGAATCGGCTTCACAATAACATCATAATCACGAGACCACATTTGATCAAAGCCATAAATTATTGACACAACTGCAAGAATATATGTAAAATTTCCAACTAAACTATGAAATATTTTTTGAATTAATGGTTTCACAAATTTTCTAAGTTGATAACTATATCGTGTGAAAATTCCTTGAAATCCTGTTATTAATGATAAAATAAAAGTAGCTAGTCCCACACGTGAATGAACCGTTTGAAATCGTGGAAGATTGCCTTGATATTTGTAAACGAAAACGCATGAATGTCCAACAATGATGAGAATTAATCCAAAAACTTGAAGCATCCAATGTGAAATTACTCGTTCACTTTGTTTTGAAGTCATTGATAAAAAATTGTTGTCGCTCATAATTAAAATTGCATTTGACATCAGAATTAAATACTATTGAAAATTAGAGAAAAATTAAAAAAGTTTTTTGTTTTAACATCAAAAAAAAATTTTAGATTTTAATTTACTTACTCCAGGAACTATGAAAATTATGTGAAGAGTGAATAAAGTAACATTTAGATCAATTATAACTCTTGATAAAATGTAAGATGTAATGCCAAATAAAATAAGATGAAAAAAATAATTGATTACAATTGCAAGTGCAGACATTCTGTTCTTCTTTGAGCTTCCTGTTTCTGTATCTTTTCCCACTGTCATTTTTAAAATTTGTTTTTTTTTCTCTACAAAAGTCAAAAAATCACAACTGAAGTCAATGAAATGAAATTCACGAATGAGGCAATAATTAGAAGTCTCAATAATTTAAAGTGATTTTCATTTCGATAAAGTTTTATTTTCGCCTTCTAAGAAATATGACAAGCATGACAGAGGTTAAAAAAAATGATGACGACAAAAAGAGTTTTGATAATGAAAAATTTTTTTAACAAAAGACATTAAATTTTATCGAATATCAAATAAACTTTGTTGAGTTAAATTTGTGCGTAAATTATTTTATTAGTTCAAGTTTTATTGACGATATAACCTTGAATCAACTTTTTTGCAGTTTTGCTTGTTTTTTATTTGCTTTTAAATATATGTGATTATAGTAAAGGTGCTACACTTTACTTCTATAACAGGATTTATTTATATTTCTATTTTTGTTAGCTTGAAGCTACCAAATTTCATAATTCTTTAAATACTAATTCTAAATTGAATAAATAAAATAAAGTTATTTAAAATGTCCAAGATTCAAACAAAATGTAAATAGTCCTAAGCTGTTTTAATCTGTCAAATATAGTAACAATAATTATTATTTATTTAAACAATATAGTAATATGGTAGTCTTTTATTTATAGTATTTGTAATCTGTATCAAAATCATCAGTCAATAAAGAAACTCTATTAATTCATTTACAGCACATATGAAGTCAAATTGGCAGTTAATGAAAGTCATAATATTTATGTTCTATTCATAGACAAGAAGTCTTATCTTGTAATATTGATTTATGACATTGATTGATATTTATTTACTTGCAATTAAATCTATTTTATTGTTGTTTGATCAAGCACCAATAAACAAATATTGTTTATAAATTTAATACATGATAAAAGCATAAGTAAATAACTTTAAAATGAAAATTAAAATTCTCTTTAAAATTCTAATTTCCATTTATTTATTTAGTATCAAAAAACATTCACATATTATCAAAAAAGGACCTTTTGATCTCACATACATTTTCACTTAAAATTCCATTAAAAATCATTATGTTTTTGAACTTTCTCATTATTTTCATTTAATTGAGAGAAAGACAAAAAAGGTTAAATGAGAAATGTCCCTTTGGGATACTTTATATAAGGTTAGTTGACTGGTCAACTTACATACTTTTTAGCTGCAAAAAAATTTGCTTGAAAAATTTCATTAAATTTAGAATATTTAGGTAAAATTGAAAGTTTCAATTTAGTTTTTTTGGATTTAGTTAGATTGATGCCAATAGATAAAGGTAAATGTATTAAATTCAAAATTGGTGTTTTATTACCATCCCATGTACATCTCCTTTTATATTGATTTATTTTAATATGAGTGGAACAGAAAACTTAAAATTGAATATTTTGAAAGCATTCAATCATGCTTGATTGAAATTTGAGGATTGTAAAAATTCTTCGATGATGTATGCTGTTATACATATAAACGAGTGTAAGTCTGATTTTATGTGAATGATGCTCTCTTACAGCAAATAAAATACACGTTCTTCATACATCACTTGGCTGTTTCTTCTTACTGCCACTCATCATGCCATCGCGCGCCACTTGCAAGCCACTGCATACAATCTCGTCTTACATACATAACATATATTTATATGCAAGGACACGATGACACTTATTAGAGCTGTTGATGACAAGTTTAAGATTCCAGAACTGCGATTTTCGTTTCTATTTCTTTGTAAGAATCAAGGCTTGGGCTCAACAATAAATTAAGTCAAATTTTTTACAAATAATTCAACTTGATTTGATATTTAAATAACTTGAGTTTCAAGTTCACTTGACTTGATATTTATAGACTTGACTGATACTTTATTTGCAAATTACTTGTCTTTCAATAATTTTTTGAAAAATGTCCAAAAATTATAAGTTCATAATTGAGATCAATTGTCTTTAGAAAAAATGCTTTCGTCATAGTATTTCGAATAATATAAAATTTGTAAAAGCTTTTGATTTTTTTATTGTGCATTTGAAAATTTTCCGTTGTAAAGTTGACTTGATAAAACTTTTTTTTAATAAAATTGAATTGACAATAAAAATATGGTTCGGCACTTGCACATCGACAGTCAAGTGTCGACGTCGGCAATTGTCAAGTAGAAATTCAAGTTAATTTACTAAAAAATATCTCTAGTTTATTCAGATAAAACTTAATTTGATCGAAACTTTAGTAAATTGAAGAATCTTTGATTTTCATATTGATTTACCAAATTTGAACCAAATTAAGTTTTATCTGAATAAACTAAAGACATTTTAGAGTAAATCAACTTGAATTGCTACTTGACAATTGCCGACGTCGACACTTGACTGTCGACGTACAAGTGCGGAACCATACAATAAATAAATCATAGAAATGCTCAAGCCTTGATAAAGACATCATTTCTCATAATGAAAAAAGTAGATGAGGAAAAAATATTTAATGAAATGTATAAAAAGTTTGCATACATATTTTTGCTCGTACATGCATGAAAATTGCGCGTTGTTCAAGAAAAAGTTTTTCAATTATGATGAATAAACATTTATCGTTATGTGCATGACCTGAAAAAAAAGTTGTAGAGCGAGTTAACATTTTCTTGTTTAAAGATATTAAAAATTAAATTTACATATCATTTAATACTTGAAATATACTATATCAAAATCGATTGAATAAATAAATATAGGAAAACATGACCATGAACATTTATTGAGGCCTTCCCCTTCATTTTTAGTCAAATCAGTCCCTTTTCAGCTTATTTTATGATTATTTTCTTTTCTCCTCTTTCTTTTCTAGTGGTTCATTCAACCACAACTGATTCAAATTCTAGCTAAGTGCCAGCAGTGGCAATACAATATTAGTTATTACGGTTTATAATTTTCCTTTGCCGGCACACGCACGAAAATTTTCTGCCAAAGAAAAAGCAAGAAAAACTTTTCTTCATTTTTTATGCGAATGAAAAAATTCAAAGCAGTAACACTTAAAAAAGGGACCAGTCCTGGTCAAAATTTATTGCTGCATTTACTTTCAAGTTGTGAGCCACACAAACTCCTCTTATACGTATAGTATAGCACACAGTGAGTGTTACGAGTTTCCAATTGATTTTGATTTTCCATTCTCCGTGTGGCATTAAAATTTCGATCACATACAAGCCCCGACGACCGCAAGATAATGGAAATTTTCTCTCTCTTTTTCTTCTCATTTTATTGGCGCTACGCTTTCATGATTTTACTTTATTTTGAGATTGCTTCTTTCAATAAAACTTTAACTTAAATAAAAATCGAAGCTAATCAATCAATTAACTAGTTCAATACTGTCAATAAGTAATCATAATCATTCGATTATTTAATAATTAAACGCAGAAGCTATCATAATATTGTATTGATAATTCATGACAATAAATCAATCAAAAATTAATTCATTGAATGGAAAATTGTTTTTCCAACTCATTTTGATACTGTGGAAAAAATGATATAAAAAACAATACCATATTTTTAATTAACAAATGAAATGAAACAATAAATTTTTTAAAAGATTTCCGACATTTTAAATTTTACTTTTTGTTATTTGTTTGAATTTGTAAATTTTAGTGTGATACTTGTTGCCCGACATCTGTATTGTTGCTTATAAAAGAATTAAAATAAAGGACTTAAATTTAATTTTTGATAGAAATCATTGTGTTTAACTATTGAAAGCTTTTCATTTGACTCTGTTTGGGAAACAATCAAAAATAAAATATGTAAGCAATTTATTCCGGAAATTAATAATTTATTGAAATTAAATTAATTTCAAAGGAGATTTTAATCTTTGATTTATTGACTAGTTTCATAATTAAAGCATTTTGTAAATTTTTTTGTGGAAAAGTTAAGGAACCCCAACATATGGTTGAAACAAAATTATCAAATCTGAATAATTGATGCTCTCATGCTTGGATTGTTATAAACTTTTTTTCATCATTAGCTTATTCTTTTGTTTAAAAATCCATGCTGAAATTGAGTTCAGTTAATCCGCTATGAATATTTATTACATTAAAATGAGCAAGTTAGTGTTATGAATAAAAAAGTTTTTTGTGTTTACACAGAAAAATAACCATATATAGAAGCAATAATGATCAAAGTTTGGTGCATTTATGGTTCACTCAAAAAGTTTCAAGCACCGAAAAAAATGAATTTTTCTACTCACATTCGGTGCGCTAATTAAAAATTTATTAAAAGCACCAGCAATTTCATAAGCAGTGCACGTGTGTGGAAAGTTAAGCGAATGAAAGGGTTAATAAAAGAACACAAGCATGTGAAACCTCAAATCTCAGTGGTGGATAAAAAGATTGAAATAAAATAATTAAAAAAATCTTTTCTCTTTTTCTCATCAACATTTCTATAAATTATTAATGCATTTAGAGTTGAGCTTGCTCCCATCTGGATGACTGCTGGTCGAGACAAAACCAAAGATGAGATTGGAAAAAGGTAGGAATTATTATTGTGGAAAATAATGAAGCACGAAATGAGAATTTTAATTGCTTTTTTTCCTCTTCGATAAGCTTTCTACAATGCTTCAAGTTGCAAACTCGCTCATCGCATGAAACTTTCTTTTTTACATTTCATTTCAACTGCTACAACTGATTATGGCAATTAATTATATTTTTACCGCTAGTTACAGGATTTTTAAAATGAAATTTTCTTCATTCGCTTATTTTATTAATAACCATCTGTTGTCACTGTCATTGAGTGTTCAAAAATTTTATATCTCTAAAAGAATTCTGAAGTTAAATTTGTTGAAATGTGAAAAATATCTCGAGATATGAGCACGGTTGATGGCAGTTGATGCGTAAATTTTCCCTTCTTGTGCTTCAAGTGACAAAGAAAAATTCGAGTAGAGGGAAAGAAAAGTTTTATTTAAGCGGAAAGAGAATAAAAAAAGTTAACAGTTTTCATTCTATTCAAAATCTACACTTTTTTAGAGTTATATACCACCATCATTCACATCTGGATGAATATCTTTTAAGTCACTTGTGAGATTGTAATCTTTATGTGATTTTCTGCTGTCTTTTTTTCCTACCGAAATTAAATGAGAATGAATTGGCTTTTTTCTCACTCTCGAAGAGAAAAAAAAAGCGAAATAAATATCCATCATTCCAAAAGTCGTTCATTTCTCTTGGGAATGCCCAATAATTACCTTCAATAATTACCATTAGCATTCCCAACACCATTTGAATACACGCAAGAATTTCATAGCTATGCCTGCTCTTTCATACTTTCACCTCATCAGCAAACCAACATTAACCATTATGGCTGCTGGCTGGCAAAGAAAAGAAGAACTTTTAGTAGCTTCGGGCATGAAAAGCATTAAAAAAATTCCCTTCACCATCGTCATGGCGAAAGAGCTTTTATTCATTTGTGTGTCGTGCCGGCTTGTAGATGAAAAAAGTGGAATGTGAATTATATCGCGTAGCAGGCGAAAAAACCACCACTAACAATTGTTGCCACACACAAGAACTTTTCTCTTTAATGGCAAATGAATTGAAAGAGCGTGATGCGTGATGGCAGGTGGAAATTGAACTAAATATTTTAGTCCATCAACTTCCTTCTATATGTCTTATACTTTTTTCTTTCATTCATTTTGGATAACGCAAAAAAGAAACAGCCGAAGCAGCAGGGATAGAATTTAAGACTAACACACATATACAATATTGTCTCTCATTTTACCTTAAGCTTCTTTGTTGATTTTAACTTCATTAAGAGCCAATTTTTAGGCAATCTGAGCGGTTCGTGCGTATTTATGGACACATTTCACATCTGCTCGATGTTAGTGTATAAAAAGTGAAATTCCCTTTGTGTTGATGGTTTAAAAAAGCTTTTTTAACTTTCTTTCTCGGCTTTTTGATGTTTGTTTAAAAAAGAATAAAGTGTAAGAGAAAGTTTTATGAAATTAACTTTTCTACTTATTACCAACATCTTTCAAGTGATTCAATGTTAAAAGAAAGTAGCATCAAAAGAAATTCAAAGAGAGAGATCTGTATACAGATTACAGAAATTTTCTGTATACAGGTGAAATCTGTATACAGATTCAACCTGTATACAGAGATTTTATCTGTATACAGATTTTTCCTGTATACAGATTTTTTTTCAAATCTGTATACAGATTTCACCTGTATACAGAATCTGTATCAAATGTTTACACTTTTGTAAACATTAAAAAATTGTTTAAAATTATGATTTTAAGTCAATAATCTGATTCCAGAATTGAACTCGGACCTATATTATACTAGCCGAGCCTCTGCAACTAAACCACTGCAGATATATACTAGATTGATAAAAATTTTTGCAAAATTCATACTTAAACATTTGTTAGTACCATAGTATATTGAATATCATACTCAGAATATATTCGCATTTGATTTCACGAATGTGAGAAACAATTTCTGAGAAATTTCTATACTAACAAATGTTTAAGTATGAATTTTGTAAAATCTTCATCAATCTAGTATATAATCTGCAGTGTTTAGTGTCAGAGGGCTCGGCCTAGTATAATATAGGTCCCGAATTCAATTCTGGAATCAGATTATTGACTAAAAATCATATTTTAAACAATTTTTAATGTTTACAAAAGTGTAAACATTGATACAGATTCTGTATACAGGTGAAATCTGTATACAGATTTGAAAAAAAATCTTGTATACAGGAAAAATCTGTATACAGATAAAAATCTGTATACAGGTTGAATCTGTATACAGTTTCACCTGTATACAGAAAATTTCTGTAATCTGTATACAGAATTTCACCTGGGCCCAGATTTCATCTGTATACAGATTTTTCTGTTACAGGACAGATTCTGTAAAAATCTGTAACAGAACTGTATACAGATTCTGTATTTTCCAACCCTGATTATTGCAGCACAAACATTAATATTTTTCATTGTATACACGTGTGCATTATTTTTAATCAAGACTAGATAAACATCATTAAAATAATGACAGTGAACAATCACCCTTCACAAATAACACTTTTCAGTTTACTATATATTATCATAATCATATCAATTAATTATTTTAATTGGGAAAATTTTAGCGACATAATTATGGAACGCGATGTATATCGATAAACGCATTATCGCATTGGTCACTAGCTTGTTGGTACCGCATTTGGCTATATATTGTATCAAATTGACACAAGTACATATAATTTCAGGTTGAAGAAGGTGAGACATTTCTAAAAATATAGAAAATGAACCGTTAAAATAATTGCCTGACCTTAACCAAAAATAGAAAGTCAAATACATTTGTTGGTTTGTCATTACAACAGCTATTATCGTTACTGAAATCTACTACCTAATTTTTCGCCCTCAATCATCACCGACAGCTATGTCTGAAGCTACAATTCGTATCTATATCATATAGTTTTCTAAAAGACATTTCTCGCTTTTTCATTTAAAATCTGGCAGCATTTTACGTTGGCTTTTATCTTTTTATGACAGCCAACTGCAAAATTAAGTCTAAGTATCTACTTAGTGCATTATCTGTATATAATAATGTCAGTAAGGAATATTAAGGAGCTTTCATATTTTGATGCCAATTAGATGATGCATATTATTTCTGGTGATATTGTTGTATCAATTTTGTTTGCTGTTTGTGCTTGATTTGTTTGTTGAATAGTTAACGCCTGAATTATTAATTAAAGTAAATTTAGAAGAGATTAAAATATTTACAAAATATAAATTTTATTTTATAAAATCTTTTGAAAATAATCTTTCTAATTCACCACATAAAAATTTTATTGATATTTTTATTTTCGGTTTAAAATTTATTTTAGGAGAAAAATATTCTGTGAACATATTGTTTCAAAAAATTCACTTTAACTGAGAAACAAAACAAATTTCTCTCAAATTTAAATACATAGACAAAAGAAGCATGATAACAATTTTTTTCAGAATTCATAAAAATATATTCTCTTTATAAAATTTATTAAGACTTGAGTATTTCTTTTGAAATATTTTAAAACGGCACTATATGCTTTAGATTTATGGTATTTTTCAGATAACAATTCTATTCAAGTTAGGTTTATTGAGCTATTAAAATATACACTATGTTTTAAAGAGAAAAATTTATTTTAATATTCTATGTTGAATAGATTTCAGCACTTGCATTCATACTTGACTGGTATTCGAATATTTTTTGTGCAAGTTGATTTACTCTAATTCATCCTGATTTTTTTTAATTCGGTCAATACTTTGTGAATTTAACAATGATTGTCTTTTCTTAATTTTAATTTAAAAAATGTAATTTAAATGAAATAGAAACTTACACAGAAATATGCAAATATCAGTCAATTCATGCAAGTGCTAAACCTTAAATTTAAATAAATTTTTAACACCATTCTATGAATATGTTTGCTTTACATTCATTTAATTTAAAATAAAAAGCAAAATCAAGAAGAAAAACTCATTTCAATTTCACACATGTGCCTCATTATTCGAACGCATGCATGTGTTAAATTGATAGGAAAACAAGTGTGTGTAAAAGGCTGAAAAATTTAAAAAATTTTTTTTGAACATGTGTTTAAAATTTCGTTTTTTCTACACCTTCCGCCTGTTTTGATTCATACGATTAATGATGAAAAATTTATTTTAAACATGTGCAAGAAGGTTGCAAATAAAAGACTGCCACAAATTTGATAACGTGACGAAATTTATTTTTTTATGTTTAGTCATTGAAGAACATTAACATCGTAAAAAGCAAAAGTTGTCGCTCATCTATCAAGAAGATTTATCGACAATTAAAGAATGAAAGACCTTTGCAAAGTGTGCAAAAAAAGCACATCGGCACAAATCAAACATCTTCAATTGAGTTATTTGCTTGATTACTTCAAAGCTCACTTGTGATGATGATAACACGATGAGTATGAGACACATTTTATCAATCACGACCAATGACTTTGACCGAACGTTGAAAAGAAATGAATGAGAAGCAAGAAGTACCAATCGTAGCTCTTTCTCACTCTATAATTTGATTGAATGTCTCGATTATATCTGGTCTGTATGGTGCGTGTGCAAGATAATGCCATCAATCAAGTCCATCTGATTTAATTTAACGTGCGAGATTGTAAGATGTAAAGCAACCATAAGGCGGTACAATCTGTGTCCATTAATTAAATTGTGAACGAAAAAATGCTGAGTTTTTTTCTTCTTTTGAGCTTTTGAGATTTATATATATTTACCACTCTTTATAAACGACTGGGAATTGTTCTACATTCTACACAATGAAATGAGAAATATTGTTTCAGTAGACGATGGAAACTTAGTGATGAACAATTAAATTTTTTATCTTAACAATCTGTCTTGTATGAAATTGAGCATGATGATGCAAAGACGAATGAATTGTTGTTAGTCCTTTTCTCGCCTACATTCTTCTTGCTATATAAATTCAATTAAGATGACAATGTTGAAAGCATTTCTCCTTTATTCAACCTACATTTATGTAGATTAAGAGATTTATTAAAATGCCATTTTATGTAATCATATCACATTCGCTTTATGATCATAGGCTTATCATTCATTTCACTCAATAGATATATTTCCTAAAACCTATGAAAATTTATTTGCTTCCTCTCTTAGTCATGAAATTGAATTAAATTTAATAAAAACTTTTAGTAAACATTAGAAAAATCCTAAACTTGTTTTCATTTATTTTTATTCTTAATATTGATCTGAATAATTCATATTTAATGTATTTTTAAATCTTTTAGCAAAAAATATTCAAATGATATGAAGGAAAAATATTTCTAGTTCAATGATTGTGAAGGGATTGAAATATCATATAATTTTTTTATCAAAATTCAAAAACATAATTGAAGATATTTTGTCTGTCCGATTATTTCTCTTATTTTCCAAAATAGGTTTATATTCATTAGTAACCAAAAGTTCGTATGATTTCATAAAACAGCTTGTCAAACACGACACATTCATGGGTCTTGAAAAGCGTTTTTTAAGCGCATCGGATGCAACATGCTAGCGACCCGTCGCTTTTAAAATTTTTGTGTTCTATATCGGACTGATAAATGTCTATTATACATTTAATTTTCAGTTATTTTTTATTTAAATTTAATAAACGAGTTAATTGTCCTAGCCTTGGTTAGAAATTACAATTAATTTTTTATTTCAATTTTTAGCCTTGACTTTTTAGTATCATCATACGATAATATTTCATTTTTAATTACTGTTAAGAAAAATGTGTTATTATAGTAATAATAAATAATTGGGCGTTGACAGATGATTAAAAACAAAATTTTTATTATCTTGATTATTCATCAAACATTAATTATCAAAATTTTTAAAGAAATGAAATTTATTGGAGGCCTGAGAGTTGAAAAAGTGCAAATCATGATAATGAATCATTCGAACAACTGTTTAATTCGCAGTGCCATTGTGAATAAACTTTTATAGAGCACATATGCTGTTGAAATTGAAAGCAATGTAATGAGAATCGGCTTCACAATAACATCATAATCACGAGACCACATTTGATCAAAGCCATAAATTATTGACACAACTGCAAGAATATATGTAAAATTTCCAACTAAACTATGAAATATTTTTTGAATTAATGGTTTCACAAATTTTCTAAGTTGATAACTATATCGTGTGAAAATTCCTTGAAATCCTGTTATTAATGAATAAATAAAAGTAGCTAGTCCCACACGTGAATGAACCGTTTGAAATCGTGGAAGATTGCCTTGATATTTGTAAACGAAAACGCATGAATGTCCAACAATGATGAGAATTAATCCAAAAACTTGAAGCATCCAATGTGAAATTACTCGTTCACTTTGTTTTGAAGTCATTGATAAAAAATTGTTGTCGCTCATAATTAAAATTGCATTTGACATCAGAATTAAATACTATTGAAAATTAGAGAAAAATTAAAAAAGTTTTTTGTTTTAACATCAAAAAAAATTTTAGATTTTAATTTACTTACTCCAGGAACTATGAAAATTATGTGAAGAGTGAATAAAGTAACATTTAAATCAATTATAACTCTTGATAAAATGTAAGATGTAATGCCAAATAAAATAAGATGAAAAAAATAATTGATTACAATTGCAAGTGCAAGACATTCTGTTCTTCTTTGAGCTTCCTGTTTCTGTATCTTTTCCCACTGTCATTTTTAAAATTTGTTTTTTTTTCTCTACAAAAGTCAAAAAATCACAACTGAAGTCAATGAAATGAAATTCACGAATGAGGTAATAATTAGAAGTTTCAATAATTTAAAGTGATTTTCATTTCGATAAAGTTTTATTTTCGCCTTCTAAGAAATATGACAAGCATGACAGAGGTTAAAAAAAATGATGACGACAAAAAGAGTTTTGATAATGAAAATTTTTTTTTAACAAAAAGACATTAAATTTTATCGAATATCAAATAAACTTTGTTGAGTTAAATTTGTGCGTAAATTATTTTTATTAGTTCAAGTTTTATTGACGATATAACCTTGAATCAACTTTTTTGCAGTTTTGCTTGTTTTTTATTTGCTTTTAAATATATGTGATTATAGTAAAGGTGCTACACTTTACTTCTATAACAGGATTTATTTATATTTCTATTTTGTTAGCTTGAAGCTACCAAATTTCATAATTCTTTAAATACTAATTCTAAATTGAATAATAAAATAAAGTTATTTAAAATGTCCAAGATTCAAACAAAATGTAAATAGTCCTAAGCTGTTTTAATCTGTCAAATATAGTAACAATAATTATTATTTATTTAAACAATATAGTAATATGGTAGTCTTTTATTTATAGTATTTGTAATCTGTATCAAAATCATCAGTCAATAAAGAAACTCTATTAATTCATTTACAGCACATATGAAGTCAAATTGGCAGTTAATGAAAGTCATAATATTTATGTTCTATTCATAGACAAGAAGTCTTATCTTGTAATATTGATTTATGACATTGATTGATATTTATTTACTTGCAATTAAATCTATTTTATTGTTGTTTGATCAAGCACCAATAAACAAATATTGTTTATAAATTTAATACATGATAAAAGCATAAGTAAATAACTTTAAAATGAAAATTAAAATTCTCTTTAAAAATTCTAATTTCCATTTATTTATTTAGTATCAAAAAACATTCACATATTATCAAAAAAGGACCTTTTGATCTCACATACATTTTCACTTAAAATTCCATTAAAAATCATTATGTTTTTGAACTTTCTCATTATTTTCATTTAATTGAGAGAAAGAAAAAAAAGGTTAAATGAGAAATGTCCCTTTGGGATACTTTATATAAGGTTAGTTGACTGGTCAACTTCATACTTTTTAGCTGCAAAAAAATTTGCTTGAAAAATTTCATTAAATTTAGAATATTTAGGTAAAATTGAAAGTTTCAATTTAGTTTTTTTGGATTTAGTTAGATTGATGCCAATAGATAAAGGTAAATGTATTAAATTCAAAATTGGTGTTTTATTACCATCCATGTACATCTCCTTTTATATTGATTTATTTTAATATGAGTGGAACAGAAAACTTAAAATTGAATATTTTGAAAGCATTCAATCATGCTTGATTGAAATTTGAGGATTGTAAAAATTCTTCGATGATGTATGCTGTTATACATATAAACGAGTGTAAGTCTGATTTTATGTGAATGATGCTCTCTTACAGCAAATAAAATACACGTTCTTCATACATCACTTGGCTGTTTCTTCTTACTGCCACTCATCATGCCATCGCGCGCCACTTGCAAGCCACTGCATACAATCTCGTCTTACATACATAACTATATTTTATATGCAAGGACACGATGACACTTATTAGAGCTGTTGATGACAAGTTTAAGATTCCAGAACTGCGATTTTCGTTTCTATTTCTTTGTAAGAATCAAGGCTTGGGCTCAACAATAAATTAAGTCAAATTTTTTACAAATAATTCAACTTGATTTGATATTTAAATAACTTGAGTTTCAAGTTCACTTGACTTGATATTTATAGACTTGACTGATACTTTATTTGCAAATTACTTGTCTTTCAATAATTTTTTGAAAAATGTCCAAAAATTATAAGTTCATAATTGAGATCAATTGTCTTTAGAAAAAAATGCTTTCGTCATAGTATTTCGAATAATATAAAATTTGTAAAAGCTTTTGATTTTTTTATTGTGCATTTAAAAATTTTCCGTTGTAAAGTTGACTTGATAAAACTTTTTTTTAATAAAATTGAATTGACAATAAAAATATGGTTCGGCACTTGCACATCGACAGTCAAGTGTCGACGTCGGCAATTGTCAAGTAACAATTCAAGTTAATTTACTAAAAAATATCTCTAGTTTATTCAGATAAAACTTAATTTGATCGAAACTTTAGTAAATTGAAGAATCTTTGATTTCATATTGATTTACCAAATTTGAACCAAATTAAGTTTTATCTGAATAAACTAAAGACATTTTAGAGTAAATCAACTTGAATTGCTACTTGACAATTGCCGACGTCGACACTTGACTGTCGACGTACAAGTGCGGAACCATACAATAAATAAATCATAGAAATGCTCAAGCCTTGATAAAGACATCATTTCTCATAATGAAAAAAGTAGATGAGGAAAAAATATTTAATGAAATGTATAAAAAGTTTGCATACATATTTTTGCTCGTATATGCATGAAAATTGCGCGTTGTTCAAGAAAAAGTTTTTCAATTATGATGAATAAACATTTATCGTTATGTGCATGACCTGAAAAAAAAGTTGTAGAGCGAGTTAACATTTTCTTGTTTAAAGATATTAAAAATTAAATTTACATATCATTTAATACTTGAAATATACTATATCAAAATCGATTGAATAAATAAATATAGGAAAACATGACCCATGAACATTTATTGAGGCCTTCCCTTCATTTTTAGTCAAATCAGTCCCTTTTCAGCTTATTTTATGATTATTTTCTTTTCTCCTCTTTCTTTCTAGTGGTTCATTCAACCACAACTGATTCAAATTCTAGCTAAGTGCCAGCAGTGGCAATACAATATTAGTTATTACGGTTTATAATTTTCCTTTGCCGGCACACGCACGAAAATTTTCTGCCAAGAAAAAAGCAAGAAAAACTTTTCTTCATTTTTTATGCGAATGAAAAAATTCAAAGCAGTAACACTTAAAAAAGGGACCAGTCCTGGTCAAAATTTATTGCTGCATTTACTTTCAAGTTGTGAGCCACACAAACTCCTCTTATACGTATAGTATAGCACACAGTGAGTGTTACGAGTTTCCAATTGATTTTGATTTTCCATTCTCCGTGTGGCATTAAAATTTCGATCACATACAAGCCCCGACGACCGCAAGATAATGGAAATTTTCTCTCTCTTTTTCTTCTCATTTTATTGGCGCTACGCTTTCATGATTTTACTTTATTTTGAGATTGCTTCTTTCAATAAAACTTTAACTTAAATAAAAATCGAAGCTAATCAATCAATTAACTAGTTCAAAACTGTCAATAAGTAATCATAATCATTCGATTATTAATAATTAAACGCAGAAGCTATCATAATATTGTATTGATAATTCATGACAATAAATCAATCAAAAATTAATTCATTGAATGGAAAATTGTTTTTCCACTTCATTTTGATACTGTGGAAAAAATGATATAAAAAACAATATCATATTTTTAATTAACAAATGAAATGAAACAATAAATTTTTTAAAAGATTTCCGACATTTTAAATTTTTACTTTTGTTATTTGTTTGAATTTGTAAATTTTAGTGTGATACTTGTTGCCCGACATCTGTATTGTTGCTTATAAAAGAATTAAAATAAAGGACTTAAATTTAATTTTTGATAGAAATCATTGTGTTTAACTATTGAAAGCTTTTCATTTGACTCTGTTTGGGAAACAATCAAAAATAAAATATGTAAGCAATTTATTCCGGAAATTAATAATTTATTGAAATTAAATTAATTTCAAAGGAGATTTTAATCTTTGATTTATTGACTAGTTTCATAATTAAAGCATTTTGTAAATTTTTTTGTGGAAAAGTTAAGGAACCCCAACATATGGTTGAAACAAAATTATCAAATCTGAATAATTGATGCTCTCATGCTTGGATTGTTATAAACTTTTTTTCATCATTAGCTTATTCTTTTGTTTAAAAATCCATGCTGAAATTGAGTTCAGTTAATCCGCTATGAATATTTATTACATTAAAATGAGCAAGTTAGTGTTATGAATAAAAAAGTTTTTTGTGTTTACACAGAAAAATAACATATATAGAAGCAATAATGATCAAAGTTTGGTGCATTTATGGTTCACTCAAAAAGTTTCAAGCACCGAAAAAAATGAATTTTTCTACTCACATTCGGTGCGCTAATTAAAAATTTATTAAAAGCACCAGCAATTTCATAAGCAGTGCACGTGTGTGGAAAGTTAAGCGAATGAAAGGGTTAATAAAAGAACACAAGCATGTGAAACCTCAAATCTCAGTGGTGGATAAAAAGATTGAAATAAAATAATTAAAAAAATCTTTTCTCTTTTTCTCATCAACATTTCTATAAATTATTAATGCATTTAGAGTTGAGCTTGCTCCCATCTGGATGACTGCTGGTCGAGACAAAACCAAAGATGAGATTGGAAAAAGGTAGGAATTATTATTGTGGAAAATAATGAAGCACGAAATGAGAATTTTAATTGCTTTTTTTCCTCTTCGATAAGCTTTCTACAATGCTTCAAGTTGCAAACTCGCTCATCGCATGAAACTTTCTTTTTTACATTTCATTTCAACTGCTACAACTGATTATGGCAATTAATTATATTTTTACCGCTAGTTACAGAATTTTAAAATGAAATTTTCTTCATTCGCTTATTTTATTAATAACCATCTGTTGTCACTGTCATTGAGTGTTCAAAATTTTTATATCTCTAAAAGAATTCTGAAGTTAAATTTGTTGAAATGTGAAAAATATCTCGAGATATGAGCACGGTTGATGGCAGTTGATGCGTAAATTTTCCCTTCTTGTGCTTCAAGTGACAAAGAAAAATTCGAGTAGAGGGAAAGAAAAGTTTATTTTAAGCGGAAAGAGAATAAAAAAAGTTAACAGTTTTCATTCTATTCAAAATCTACACTTTTTTAGAGTTATATACCACCATCATTCACATCTGGATGAATATCTTTTAAGTCACTTGTGAGATTGTAATCTTTATGTGATTTTCTGCTGTCTTTTTTTTCCTACCGAAATTAAATGAGAATGAATTGGCTTTTTTCTCACTCTCGAAGAGAAAAAAAAAAGCGAAATAATAATCCATCATTCCAAAAGTCGTTCATTTCTCTTTTGAATGCCCAATAATTACCTTCAATAATTACCATTAGCATTCCCAACACCATTTGAATACACGCAAGAATTTCATAGCTATGCCTGCTCTTTCATACTTTCACCTCATCAGCAAACCAACATTAACCATTATGGCTGCTGGCTGGCAAAGAAAAGAAGAACTTTTAGTAGCTTCGGGCATGAAAAGCATTAAAAAAATTCCCTTCACCATCGTCATGGCGAAAGAGCTTTTATTCATTTGTGTGTCGTGCCGGCTTGTAGATGAAAAAAGTGGAATGTGAATTATATCGCGTAGCAGGCGAAAAAACCACCACTAACAATTGTTGCCACACACAAGAACTTTTCTCTTTAATGGCAAATGAATTGAAAGAGCGTGATGCGTGATGGCAGGTGGAAATTGAACTAAATATTTTAGTCCATCAACTTCCTTCTATATGTCTTATACTTTTTTCTTTCATTCATTTTGGATAACGCAAAAAAGAAACAGCCGAAGCAGCAGGGATAGAATTTAAGACTAACACACATATACAATATTGTCTCTCATTTTACCTTAAGCTTCTTTGTTGATTTTAACTTCATAAAGAGCCAATTTTTAGGCAATCTGAGCGGTTCGTGCGTATTTATGGACACATTTCACATCTGCTCGATGTTAGTGTATAAAAAGTGAAATTCCCTTTGTGTTGATGGTTTAAAACGAGTGGAAAAGTGTCCGCCATAGGACGGATTACTTTAGCGCATTTTTGTTGCCTAGATCAGTGTATGTTAACAAATTACAGAATTATTAGATTCGTTTGAGAAAAAAATTTAAACTTTAAAATAATTTGATCGAAATAATTTAAAAATATAGGGAAAACATATTTATAAAATTCTAATGCATTAAAGTACGGCGAACGTTTTCAATTGAAGTTCAATTTACCAGAGTCAGAAACCGTTTTACAAATAACTAAAAATCAACTTAAATTTATTCGATTATATATAAAGCCTAATCGATTTAATTTTAGTTGGATTTAGTTGAAAATTTTAATTAAATAAGTTTTAGTTGTTTTTTAATTATTTGCAAGTAAAATGCCGAACGGTTTCAGACTCTGAATTTACAAAATCTTATAATAAATTTTTATGGTTTGAAAAAAACGGTTGAGTAAAAATTCAAAATATTTGTAGTTCTAATATTTGCCGTTGTGGCGCTGCAATCGTTTTCGCAGCTAACTTCGCTTTGTTTACATTTTTCAATTTGGAAATTTAAATTCGTAATTTCCTAATTAATGCAATAAGTGACAACATTCTAATGAAGAATGCCGCCAATAACTCGATAGCACAAATCAAACACAACAAACTGGAAGTCGCTAGCTATTATAGTTTTCGAGATCTCAGCCCTCAGCCGAACAGCCAGCCAGCCAGCCAGCCAGCCAGCCAGCCAGCCAGCCAGCCAGCCAGCCAAAGTGAAGATATAAGCGGCATTGTTGTTCCAAAAATGCGCTAAAAAGCTTTTTTAACTTTCTTTCTCGGCTTTTTGATGTTTGTTTAAAAAAGAATAAAGTGTAAGAGAAAGTTTTATGAAATTAANCATCAAAAGAAATTCAAAGAAAAAAAAGTTTCTAAACAGCTTATTAAAGATAGTATGACACATGCTGTCGAATTTTTTTTACTAAGACCTGTAAACTTTTAAAAGAAATCATAGAAATTTATCTGCAAATGATTGTTTTATTTTGTCATTCGTGCAATATTATTGAGTCTAAAAAGTGATTTTAAAATTTTTTTTAACTTTTAAAAATTTGAATTTTTGCGCCAATTTGAAAACCAGTGACCAAGTACTCGTGTTGCAGATCGGTGTACTTAAGCGCATTTCGGTGCTACGTCCTCGATATAAGACCGTCTCTATTCAAATTCTGAATTCAAAAGTTAACGTACTTTTTCATACTAAATCAAAAAACTGAGCAACGTCTATGATAGACGGTCCTTATATTCGGACGTAGATCAGAGTTTATTACAAATCAGAGCCCGAAATCGTCGCAAAATTTACTCAATGAGTAAGTAAATTTTGTTACTCGAGTAAACTTACTCATGATTTACTCACGATTTTTTACTCAAGTAAATTTACTCACGATTTACTCACGATTTTTTACTTGAGTAAAATTACTCATGAGTTTACTTACTCAGCCGTCGATTTCGGGTTCTGTTACAAATTACAGAAATATCAGATGAGTTTATAAAACAGATTTATGCGATAGCATATACTGGTTGAAGTAAATTTCAAATGTATAGGAAATTTCATTTGTAAGATTTATGAGAATTCGAATGAAATAATTGAAATTTAAGTTGTAGCAAATAGCAGTCAATTAGAAATTTAGCAGCTATTTTTTGTTTTCTTTACATTTTAATACAGAAATATAATTTAAGAAAACTAGAGTAATGTAATTGCTGCTAATAATCTTGTTCTATTAAAATTCTCGAAATCGTTTTTATAATAAATTTTGTTGATTTGAAAATAACGGTCAAATTCAAAAATACGCAAAATTGGCTACGCGCACCTGAAATTTTTTTTGATCGCAGTCAACTTCGCGAAAAAAATTTGTTTACAATTTTTCAATATGGAAAATTAATTTTTAATTTCCCAAGTTTTATGACTAGTGACAGAAATATAAATAAGCGTTGCCACACTAACTTTTTAGCACAAATCTAACGCAAAAAACCGGAAGTCGCTAGCTATTGTAGTTTTTGAGATCTCAGAGGGACACCCGAGGAGCCAGCCAGCCAAAGTGAATGTATAAGCTGCATTGTTGTTCCAAAATGCGCTAGAAATAAGAAAAATTTTTAAAATCATTTTTAACTGCTTTTAATTAATTTTTGTAAAATATGTCAAAATTCTAATTATAATAAATAGCTTAAAATAAATATTTATTTAGAACAACTTTTATTTTTGCTTGCATAATTTTTCTCATCAATAATATTTTTAAAATTCCATGGAAAGATTTTAAAATTCGCTTTAACTTCTCATAAGAAGCTTAACAATGTCTGTGTCAAAGGAATTATGTTCGCTTTCACTCTAAAAACATGTTTTTGCTCTTGTTTATTTATTTACGATTTGAAAACGCTACTTTTATTAAATGAATGAAATTCATTGAAGCATAATTGAAAAGAAAATTATATATTTGACTTTACACATATATTCGCATTTCTTATAGACATGTAATTGCTACAAATTGAACGCGAATGAGCGTGTCATAGCAAAAAGCAAAAGTTGTCAGAAAAGAAGGCTGATAAAGGAAGGAGCATGAAATTGAGGCACGTAGAGAAAGAAGAGTGAAAATATCGAATTATTAATGCTTATGAAAGTTCACTCGCGTACTTCCTTCATTGCCTTTAAAAGAAGGAGAAAAAATTTGTTGGTATAAAAAATGAAAAAAATTGTGTCATAGACAGAAAACATTTTTCCTTTCGGCAGATGTGATGGAATTTAATAGCAACGAATCGGTCATGAAGAGAGAAAAGAGAGGGAAAGAAAAAGAGAATTTTCACTTTGACTATCTAAGCATTTAAATTCATTCCCATCATTTACACTCACAGCTTTTACTAAGCTTTGATGATTTGTTTTCACTGTTTTATGGACATTGGTTTAAAAAATATTTTCTCTCTTTTTCATTTGCGCCTTAGAAAAGTAAAATTCAATTTTAAATTCAACAAACAGCTCAGAGCAAATCTGCAATTGATGCATGCAAAATAGGATGAAATAACAATAAAAAAGCGTGTAAAAAGTGGGTGAAATTGCACATCTGCATTGGTAATTGCATACATAAAATTTTATTTGAATACGAAACAATAAAGAATAAAAAAAGTTTTTCAATTTAAAATAAATAAAGAAATTTGCATGCTGTATTGTATATTTAAAAGGTAAATGTAATTTTTATGTTTATAATTGAAGAATAAAAAAGTTAAAATGCTATTTTTATACACAAAAAATTGAAAAGTTCATGATTTGATTTTATTCACAGTCATTTTTCACTCAACAGTTTTGTCAAATCAGTATTGAATCTCTATCTCGCATTCTATTGGGATTATCAATTTCACAATTCTGTAGATTTTTTCATAGCATCAAAACAGTAAGCCGCTTTCGATATTTCATTTTTCATCAATATTTTTTATCTGTTACATGTCTGTATGTCTATTATTTTTTATAATAAGACAAACACGAGCTACAAATTACTTTTTTTTGTTTCCTATACAAAACTTTGTTTGTATGGATACTTAAAAATAGCTAAATTTTATCTAAAGGCAGTTCAAGACTTTATATTAAGAAATTCTTTTTTGGCAATTCTACAAAATTCTAAAAAACGATTTCTACAGTTTTTCTACAACTATAAATACAATAGTGTACATTTTTGTGTAAAAGTTTTTGAAATGAATATCACTCTTAATATTTTTATTACTCTACTTATTTTTGCAAAACACATATGAAAGATTTTAATCTTATTCTGCATGTCAAGTGCGATTAAAATTGTTCATTATAATTGCATTCTTCAAATGCCTTTTGGGGTTAAAAATGTGCAAATGTGATTTTTTCATTTTCATTGTTATATTTATAATGAAATCGTGAAAGAATTTTCTAATTGGAAAAAAAATTCCATGTAAACTTTTTTCGTTTATATGAGCACAAAAAAAGTTTAATCGCATAAAAAATTTTTTACTGCTTGACATTGGTGGTGCCAGAGAGTGCAAAGAGTTCTCGAGAAGTGATGTTGAAATTATGCAGTAATATTCCCGCATTTTTGTATGCAGCAGAAGAAGCTGAACTTTATTCATTTAGCAAGCTTGTTTGCAGGCAGAAACAAAAGTTCCTTATTCTGAATTTATGCTCTCAGTTCTTTTTTTCTTTGGTTTGGTGCACAATCATAAAAGCAGCCCAGTAGCGAAAAATCTCTTGATAAAATGTGTAATTATTCGCTGCAAAAAATTTATCTCACGTTGAGGCAAACAGACAGACAGAATCAGGTAGACTGCTGTAAAACATTTAAATCGTTAGGATGGTGGAAAAATGAAATAAATTAAATTTATTAATGTGATGATGTAAAAATTAAATCCTTTCAAAAAATATTTTTATAAAAAATTGTTTTTACTCCCGCGTGTAATTTTTTTCATTCATTTGAAGAAATGAATGGAATTTTAAATTATATTTGCCTATAACATTTTAAATTACCCAGCGAATTTTTTGTCATTTATAAAAATAAATTCTAATTTTTTTTTTAAAGAAAATTATTTTTACACGTGTCTTATTGTCCTAATTTTATTTACATACATGTAAGCCATACAAGTTTCTTTTTGCTAATTTCTTTTTTTTCTACCATGTTTTTTAGCCATTTTCCATCAGATTTTAGAAAAAAAGGCGCTATTGTCCCACTTTGTCTGTCTGTCTGTCTGTTTGTCTGTCTGTCTGTCTGTCTCCGTAACTAGTCTTTTCAAAAAAACGTGTTTTCTCAAAACTTTTTGCACCAATCTGTTGGTTCTGACTTGAGACCGGTGTACGGAAAGCTTTCCGCGAGATTCGTTCTCCATGCGAGCTATGGCATGCATATGGTGGACGTCCACCACATGGACCAAAAAAACTTTTTTCACCAAAAATCTATATAATATCATAAAACATAGAAAAAACAAAGTCAAAAATGATTTTTGGACATTTTATCCTAAGAGATGCATGTGCCGCACAGGTTGCATCACATGTACCAAAAATCGAAATTTTCTAAATATAGGTATATTTATACTCGTTGGAAAGGTCTTGAAGCGTACAATAAGATGGCTAAAAGTTTTTAGATTGGTGTTGACCCAAGGGCATGCATGTGGTGGATATCCATCACATGCAACAAAAAATTTTTCATCCAAAAATCTTAAAATGTCATAAACGTCGAGAAAACATTGTCAGAAGTAGTTTTTGCGATATTTAGACCCAAGTGTATGTTTTAAATTGTACAGACTTCAAAAAGGCCGAAATAAATTTTTTTTGAAACTTTCAATGAATTTTGAAACAAAACTAATCTGTTGCGGGAAAATGCGCTTTTAACACGTCACTGACGGTTTAATATTTACTGATTTTTAATAATTCCCCTAGAAATGCCTTAAGCGAGGACTCGCTTTTATTACCATGAAACGAAAAAAAACTCCTTGTGAAAAAATGTATGTAAAAAATGCACATAATAAAGAAATAAAATCCCAAGTGAAAAGAAATATGAAAAGTTTTGTGATAATTCTGAATATTTTTTATGAATGATTTTTTAGAGCGAAAAATTATTTTTTGTTTGTTTGTATTTGTGTTGTCTTTGTGTTATTTTAATTTAAAAATGTCATTATTAGTGTTAGGATTAAAAAAGTAAAAAGACAAGCTTATTGTAACCATGTAATTTTTTTTAAAGATTTTCATCTTTTATTAGTTTTTTAATAAAGTTTAATTATTTTTTTAAATAAATTATTGAAAGGAATTTCATTAGTAAATGTAAACATTTTAAAATTTTACGTATAATTTTCGCAACTGAAATCAACAAGAAAAACAGAGTAAAATATTATCTGCACACACTTTTCAATATCCTTTGTCTATGACGTTGATACTTTAAAAAAAATTTATCGAGTAGATATTTTAAAATTTTATATAGACATTTCACATAATCTTGATGCATTAGATAGTCAGCAATGAAGTAACATTTTTTATAACAGATCTATTTTATTTGACAATACAATTAAATATTTTTTACTTCTTTTTTTAACTGCAGAAAAATAGAACATTTGTGTGACTTCTATAAATTTTCTTTACTTTGTCTTCTTTCAATACTCTTTTCATCATATGACTTTTCACTTGTATAATCAATAAATTCGGAACATCTTTATTGATCAAGTTTCAAATAAAAAGAGATGTAATCATTTTATTTATGAGTGAAAAAAAATTTTTGCTTTCTGACATTAAATTTGAAATTTAAACATGAAATAAATCAAAAAAGTCATTTCTCACTTTAATGCTTTCTTTTCTTCATTGTATTCACTCCTCGCAGCAATACTAAGAAAATGGCCAAAGCATGGCACTAAAGTTTTTTTCTGTCTTTCTCTCTTGTATAAAAGGCATTATTTATTATTCCATCCACATGCTGTTTGTTAAAGAGCAAAGGAAAAAGTCAAGAATAAAGATTTAATTATGAAAGAGAGCAAAATGAATGACTTAATCGAATAAATTATTAGAAAATAATTAGCCAAAATTTTCTTGGTTCATTTAGGTTAAAGGAACCTTTTATCGGCCTATTTTAGAAAAAATATTTTCAAAACACTACATCTCACTTAATATAAATCCGATTTCCATTCTGTTTAAAAAATATATAATGTATAAAGCGAAGCTCACTAAACTTAAACACTATTTAGAGCTATTCTTTTTCACTTATTAATCACTTCTAAAGACATTATAATGCACTAAATAAAATAAAAAAATCAGTAATATTTAACCGTCAAGTGACGTGTTTAAAAGGCATTTTCCCGCAACAGATTAGTTTTGTTTCAAAATTCATTGAAAAGTTTCAAAAAATTTATTTCGGCTTTTTAAGTCTGTACAATTTAAACATACACTTGGGTCTAAATATCCAAAAACTACTTCTGACATGTTTTCTCGACGTTCATTGACATTTTAAGATTTATTGGTGAAAAAAAATTTTTTTGTTCCATTGTGGTGACGTCCACCATATGCATGCCATAGCCTCGGATGGGTAACGAATCTCGCGGAAAAGTTCCGTTACACCGGTCTCATATCAGAACCAACAGATTGCGGATGCAAAAAGTTTTTGAGGAAAAAAACCGTTTTTTGAAAGAACTAGTAACGGATGACAGACAAACGGACAGACGGACAAAGTGGGCACAATAGCGCCTTTTTTCTAAATCTGATGAAAAATGCGCTAAAAATTGATTCTAAATGAGAAAATTTAATTTCGAAATTTTGTTTTGATTTTTGTCGACGACCTCTGTAATTTTTTTTCGTGAAGCGCAGCAAAAATCTCAATTTTTATACGCCGATAAATAGGTTCCATCAAGTTTCACTCAATCTAGCTCTTTAATAATCATTTAAATTAAATATTAATCATTATAATGTACAGTTCAAGAAAAATATAGTTTTAAAAAAGTCAAAAGCAATGGGAAAAGTGAATAAATTTAGTGAAAAGTTGTCAAATGAAAATATTACAAAATTCTTTATTTATTTTTGAAAATTGAAATATTGATATTTTGCGTAAAATAAAGACACTGCTAAATCACATGAAGTGTTAAATAGTGTTTAAATATCATATATTATCATAATAAATCATTTAGTTTATCAATGGAATAGGTTTAAAGTGATGAATTCGTGATTTTCAAAATACGCCGATAAATAGGTTCCTTTATCCTAAACAAATTTTGAAACAAAATTTTTTTTATTTTCAAAGAAAAATTGAAAAAACAATTTAAAATAAGTAAAACATGTGTTCAATATTTTTTACTATGCTCATTCATACATACAATTAAATTTAATTTTTTAAAACTCAAGACAACACATGTCTGTAGATAAAATACACAAGGCTGTAAAAAATATCAAACTATAAAATAGAAAGAAGAAAACGAAAAGCTGAATAAATATTAAAAAAGTGTCTTTAACTTCTTGATGACTGAAAAGAAATTTAAATAATAAAAGTTGGTAAAAGTTTCGGTTTAATAACGAATTTTATAATTGAATCTTATTAATATAATATTTTATATATTATTTCTTTTTTAAGCCTGCATTATTTGCAATTTCATAGATATTCTCTGATATCTAAATTCATTATGAATTATCAGCTAATATAATAGCAGCAGCTTTTGCAACTTGCAATTTAGAATCAATAACAGAATCGGCAGCAGATTGTTCCATCTTACAAGTACCAGTTGGATGATATAAATCATTGAAATATATTTAAGATAACAAGTGAGATAAGCAGTGCAATAAGGCAAACTAGCACATTCATCAATTGGAAGAATAAAAAGGTTGTGCACCTTTATTAGTCATTTGTTGTGTGTCTTATAAAGATCACAAACTGCTTTAACTCCTTTAATTAAAATATTTAAATCAGTATTATTAGCATCACTAAAAGTAATTGCCATTGATAATTGGTGATGCATAAGGATCAGTGCACGAATTTAATTTAATTGTTCCACGTGATTTTGGTTGTAAAAGTGTGGTCATGATTTGCACAATTTGATAGTAATTGGTAGCGTTAAGTAATAGGATCAGCAATAAATGACTTGTATCCATAACGTTCATTTAAAAATTATGTCAAAATCAGCTTGGAATTGATCATAGACGATGGTGATTATTTGAATATCTGGATTAAGGTGCAATTGAACCATTTTTGCTTTTAAGAATATTAGAATATGTAGTTGTCCCATGTTGATAAATGTGTCTTGATAGGCAGCTTTTTGAGGTGAAAAACAAAAAAATTTGCATTTATTATATCTAGATCAAATGCTTAAAATCAAAAATAATTGAAATTCCTTTTCACAGATAAAATCTGTTGACAGATAACAATAAAAAATCTGACAGATAAAATCTGTCGGCAGATGACAGATAAAAATCTGTCACAGAAAAAATCTGTCTACAGAAAAATTCTGTGACAGATAAATATCTGTAGACAGATGACAGATAAAATTCTATCACAGACGAAATCTGCGACAGAAAAAATCTTTCTACAGAATTTGACAGATTTCCAACCCTGGATAAAAAACAACAATTTTGATCAATCATACTTGAAAGTATAAATTTTTATTCTTAAAAATTTTACAGAATAAATTTTTTGTCAATAAAACTTTTGCTTTTGAAAGTTTTATGGATTATCAGCTAAATATAATAGCAGCAGCTTTCTCACCAATATATATGTTGGGCATTGAGTATTACCACTTGTAACAAATGGCATAATACTAGCATCAGCAACACGCAACATTGGATTAGTTCTTGTAGTCGACAAACCACGTTTAACACCAAAAACTCTCAAATTTGAAATCAACAACAGAGTCAGCAGCAGATGCTCCCATCTTACAAGTACTAGTTGGATGCCATAAATTATTGTAAAGTATTTTAAGTAACATTGATTGAATGCACACTGCAATAAGTCCATCCATTGCATTCAGTGATATTAAAAATGACTGGTGTGACATTAATGCTTTTGCATGACTGTTGTATTGAAAATTTTGCAAAGCGCTTTCATTCCATTTAACATTGTTGCTAAATCAGTGGATCATTTAAATAATTGCCATTTATAATAGGTGGAGCATAAATGTCAGTGCAAGAACGATATCTAACACTTCCACGTGATTTTGATTGAGAACTGTCGTTAAAACTTGCACAAGTGCGTAATTCTTAATTAAGTGCAATTAATGATTGGCAAAGGAAGGAATATATCCAAATTTATCATTCATTGTAATGTTAAAATCAATCTGATTTTTGTTTCAATTTAGCTGCCAACATATTGAGAATATCAGCGATAAGGTTCTGTGTTACTTGTAACATTAATAAATCCATTAAAACTTGAAATTCCCATGTCAGAAAAGTAGCCATAACGTTGTAGCGTTAACATAATTAAGTGCTTGTTCTATGAAAAATGCAGTAGCTCCAAAAGGACTCTTAACGATAAATTAATGCTTGGAAATTTGAAAAAAACTAATACCAACGGATGATCATTAAGATTTGATCCAACTGGAAGTTCTTTTTAATTGATTTATTCCACATGCAGCTAAATCAGCAGCTTTTCCAATCCCAGATCTTTGCAAATTTGTGGAGATCCGTAACTACCAGCAGACAAAATAATTTCTCTTGATGCTTTAATAACAATATTTGGCATGTTGAAATATTTGTGACAACATTAACACCAGTTACTAAAATTGTTCCCGTTTAGCATCTTTTGTTGCTAAAACTTTCGATACAGTTCCATTGCGTAAAAAGAAAAGTTAGAGTAAGTTTTTATTGGTTTGAAACTAAAATCTCTTCCTGCAGTCATTCGTTCACCTGCTTTATTGTCATACCCAAGTTACAAATCTGGAATAAAAATTATTTTTTATAACAAAAAGTTGAAAAGTTTTCAAAAATTCCTTAAGGAAAGATTTTTTTTGCTCTCTAAGAATGAAAATTATTAAATTTTTACCCATTATATGGAGGTCCACAATTGATATCATTTAAAATTGAATAGTTAGCTTGTGTTACTGCTGTTCGATAAATTGGGGAAAAAAAGTCATCGTTTGTATAACCAGTGTTTGTAACAACAATTGGACCAGATGTGAATGATAATTTGCACATGCTCCTGTATTAAGATTTAAATCTTGAAACATTTTTTGATGTTTTTTGATATATTGAAGAATATTTGTGTAATTCCAACTTGAATCATTTGCTGCAATTGCCCATTTATTGTAATTATCATCAGTTCCACAAACATACATCATTGCATTAATTTCTAATTTTTAAAAATTAATTAACTATTAAAAATAAATTTATTTAGAAATTATATTTACGTGTTGATCCGCCAAAGCTTTCTGTTTGAAAAATTAAATATTAATAAAAATTACATTTGGTATTAATGAAAAAATTCTTACCGTCCCCAGTTACAATTTGTACCATTTTTAAATGCAAGTGAATAATTTGCCATTGGTTCAGCATAATGATTATTGGTGTTGATGCATTTCAAATTGAAAGGAAAGAGATGAGGAGCCTGTAAAATAGAGTTTTTGGAATTCGAAATGAGATCATTAGTTTTATAAAATGCATATTTACAATTGCTTCAATTTCTGGTTCATCACCAGCTTCAATCAGTAAAACGTTTCTAGCAGAATTCGCTTGAGGCAGTCTATATGCTATTGCCGAACCATATAAAAAATCAACAAAATATGTACAATTTCACAATAGCTCAAAATCAGGACAAAAATTTACCTGCTGGTCCACTTCCCACAACAATTATAATCAAAAATTGGCACTGGTTTTTTAAAATAATAAAATTATTATGTGTTAAAAAGATAAATTAATTTTTAACTTTACTTTTTCCTAGTGGTCCTAAAGCACATGCATTAGTGCAAACCCATTGAAAAATTAGGAATTGGTATAAAAAAAGAAGTAGGTGTATGTAATTTGCAACCTATTGCCAAATTGGAAAAAAAAATTATTTCAAATAAATAAATCAAGGGTGGGACACTTAATTTTTTTAATTTAAATATAATTAAAAAAATTAAGTGTCCCACCCTTGAAATAAATTAATTTAAAATTTATCTTACGAGCAATAAGCACTTCCATTTAAATAATTTGGCTGATAAACATAATCAGCTCTAAAATAGCACTCGCGTATAATCCAACTAAGAGTATGCCACGTAGGCTAGAAAACTCGTAAAATCAAATCGAAAAAAACCATCCTGTTTTCCTTCCTATCAACTTTGAACTCAATCCACTGAATAAGGGTAAAAAAGCACATTTTTCCGACACTTGTCAATAATTTGAAGCTGTATTTTAAAGTAAATAATTCTGCGATCGATTAAAAAATGCAGGACGTGTGTTTAAATATTTCGGAGTTGATTAAATGAAACAGATGGAATGAGATCATCAATATTATATATTTATAATAAAAAATAAAATTTTTAAATTATCCTAAGGGATAAAAAAAAATTCTTATGATTTTTGGTAAACTAAAGATAAAACAAGCAGCACTTTAAATATTTGTCATTTCTTTAAATTTTGTATTATTATTAGAAAATGTAATTAAAATAATAAGAAATATTTACTGTCAATTATAAGTAAGACTGCATTATATTTACACACTTGTTGCAAAATCTGAAATAATCTGCAATTTAATAAAAAATGAAGAAGAAAAGAACAAAACATTTGACATTAATAAATGATGACTGGTTTCTCACACAATCAATCGATAATTTGCTAATAATAATAACAGCAACATCGATTTGTTAATTGATGATAACAATATTTCATATGTATCATAAAGAATTTTTAGGGGGCTATTTTGCGTGCTCTATCAAGTGTCAACATTAATCAATTTTCTTTCTTTATTGTCTAATATTTTTATGATGTTATTTTATTGAGAGGCTTCATATGCATGCATGAAATCTCTATTTACAAGCAACCAAAATCGATTGATGTAATTGAAGCTCATGCAAGTTCTTTTTTTTCATATTCACGCGTACTCACATAACTACTGCGTGACTTGTGTGTTTTGTCACTATGAAATATGAATGTCTTTTATGACATAAAATAAGAACACTTTTATGAAAAGTGCTGTTTTTATCTTGAAGGAGTCATAACAGGAGTGGAATGATGAAAATTCACAATTTTTCAACTTAAGATCCTCTAAAACATAAAAGGACCAAAACAGAAACCTTCAATGGGATTTTTTAAAAAAATTGCGTCGTCATTCATACAAAGTGGAAACATTTTTCTTTCTTTACGCAAAAAAATGTTTTAAAGTTTTGTCAAAAGAAAACTTACAATCTTTTAACCCATGGGTAAAAAAAACCACAAAGTTACAAAAGAAAAAAAGCTTGGTCAAAATAAAAAAACGATGGACATCAACAATGAAAGCTTTGAAGCTAACAAACAACAAGAAAAGCCCTTCGTAAAAAAATATATTTCAATGAAGTGTGAAGAGAAACTACCTGATGAATAAAATAAACCTTTTTCATATCCACACATACACACAGACATGAAAAAAAGAGAAAAAAAGTTTTGCGTGCTGTGCGACACGTATTGTATATGAATATATAATTTTATACTGGATGCTCTTCCACTCCATGCATGAGAAAATTTATGATAAAATATGAGATTTTTATTAAAAGATTTTAGATGTAGGCAACGAATCCGGTTGTTTATGCCATTTTCCTTTGTGAAAATTGTTTGATATATAAAAAATATGCCAGGTTAGTTAAATTTATCACACAGCATACACCTGCCATATGTTGTAAGATTATATAAAATATTGAAACAAGCGTTTTGGACTTTCTTCAGAAGAAAGGAAATTTAAATTTAAGGAAAAATTCATGCAAGATTTATCTGTCACGCGTAACAGAAAAATATTACAATTAAAAAAACTTTTAAAAACCCAACGTTTTTCTCGCCAACTAAAAAGAAACAAATATTTTTTTCAGGCCGTTTCAAAATCTTCTTCGTGAACTTGATAAGTAAAATGAATGACATGCTTTTATGACTCATATATCCAAAATGAAAAAAACGTTTGGCGCATTAAACATGTGCATTTTTAAAATTTATATCATATATCAAGGGGTATCAACTCTTTCAAAAAAATCAAAAATCTAACTAGAGCTTTAACCTCTGGCTTATTATACATTATATAAATTTATGTATCATTATATTACAACATAACTGTATCTATAATCTTTAACACACTCTTTAATTTAAATAGACGATACATCTCATCAATTTATAACTCGATTGGTATATTAATGATACCATAAATCTATATAAATGTATACTATCATATCACATTAATAAATTTTAAAAAACGCACATGTTTTATGCGCCAACGTTTTTCATTTTGGATATATGGTCATAAAAATCTCGTCCATCATTTACTTATCAGGTTCACAAGAAAGATTTTTGAAACGGCCTGAAAAAAATTATTTTGTTCTTTTTTAGTTGGCGAGAAAAACGTTGTTTTTAAAAGTTTTTTTAATTGTAATTATTATTTTTCTTCTTTTTAGTTATCCATGTATGATTAAAATTTTTTCTATCAAATGTTTTTGCGATTGTTTTCTATAAATAAAATCAACTAAAACTAATTTTTTTAAAATAATTTTTTTTATTTTATTTAAAATTTAATATTAAATGACATTCATTAATTTTAAATTATACCATCCCTTCTTGGTTTCCAAAGAATTTCTTTGGAGTTCCAGACCTAGCCACGAGGAGGCGAAGGTTAGGCAATTTGAATTATGAGAGGCTATGTGAGACGCGTCATATTTCTTGTAGGTCCAAGACGGACAAACATATAGGACAAACACAAACACAGACAAGGACAAAGGTTAAACACAATAAAGGAGAGAAGGGAATATGGACAAGACACATAAAGAACACAATAAATTAAGAGATCGCTAGCCTGATCTTATTGGGCTCGGTACATTTGATATTGTAACGCATTCTTTCCATCTCCTTAATTGCATCTTCCTTCATGAGGCGTCTTTCCCTGTGAACGCTTGCCTACCAAGTCTAGCTTATCGATTCGTTCAGGCCCACCAAATGATCTTACGCACGGCTAATGCGCACATTAAGCCTGCCTTTCCGCTAAATAGCTCTCCACCAACGAATGAACCACGGACACTAATCATACAGTACA
This sequence comes from Polypedilum vanderplanki, assembly GCA_018290095.1. NCBI lineage: Eukaryota > Metazoa > Arthropoda > Insecta > Diptera > Chironomidae > Polypedilum > Polypedilum vanderplanki. The sequence goes on along the minus strand of CM031379.1, from coordinate 6,405,937 downwards.
GCCTTGCATTTTTTGTGAGCTGTGCAGCCCCAGGATAAAATCACGAGCAACATTTCGTCTTTTCAATTGTATCCCATATATTACGAGAGCACTAAATTTACAGATCTCTGGCTTGTATTCAAATGTATTCAATCTCTCAGCCAAATGTCACTACCGCACAAGATGGATATTCTTTATCATACATTTGATCGCGCGGTAAACATGTCCAAATTAATTTCAGTTTATTTTACCATTCGCACCCGTCTTTAACAATACCATTTCCACATAATGTTGGTATCTGAGCATAACCTTTGCTCTCAACAAATAATACAACTTCTTTGTTCATGCTCCGTTTTATTTATAGCTGTATTATACAATAGTACTGAATCTTTACATTTGTAGCATTCTTTTGGATTTATAAGAGTAATCGTCGGCTTTTATCGTAATACATTTGTACTCTTAAAACCTCGATAATACCAAGCACAAGCTTCGTTGTGTGCTGCTACCATGGCCTTTCTTTGGATAAATGCGAATTGCTTTTTATAAAGAGCAAATTTCCACTTAACTTGAAATCTTCTTCGTCAATATCTTTGACATTAAAAATTGAAAAATGTTGAGCATTTAGCTCGCCAACTCGGAGTGGCATTTTAGAGATCAACAAATTGTTGTATCTCCTTGTTGTCTCATATTCTCGGTAATTTCAAACTAAACCGAAGAGTCTCCATAAGTGAGTGGCAGCTAGAAATCGTAATGGCTGATTTTCAAATATTCGGAGTCATTTTTACTGGTGGCAATTGTAATAAATCTGCCAAACACATCACATTTAGTCCTCCGAATGGCTCGGTCTTTCTTTCTGTTATTCAATTGCTCACGTGAATTCAACTTGGCAGAATGTTCATAGCCAATCATTGATACTTCATCAAAGAATACCCATTCAAGTCTTTCCATTGATTCTCATCACTTTCAAGTAATCGTTCCTGTTAAGGATGAAGTGGACCAGTAACGAGTTCCACAATTTGGAACAGGAAGTACTAAGCAAGGCATGTAGTGTTTGGCCACACTAATCGAGCAGCAACGCCATTGGAAGCACCAACTTAATTGTTTGCCTTCCATAACATCTGTATAATTTGATTTTTAATTGCATTGAATGTTAAAAGTTTTGCCTACACCTGCTGCACCATCACAAAGAGTTTTTAAGCGTTCATTACTACCAGCCATTTGCTGGGTTGAAGTACTGCGACAGTAACTAAATAAATAGATCTCCCCTGTTGTACATTCAATGCATTTTCGAAACAGTTTTCACAATGTTTCATCACTCATTAATTGCCTCTGTTATTTGCTTCGTTCATTCTAATTCTGCTATTGTACTACTTGTTCTTGTACATCAAGCAAATTAAATGCATGTGCTTGTGTTGAATGCAATCTCAAACTGCCTATCACGTTCACGGAAAAGTTTCCATGAATGCGACTTCTTTCTTTCAATGTTTCTTCACATGCAAGGAAAGCTCTCCGCGAGCACGATAAATTCACCAGAAGCTCAGTGTTTCCATCATAATTATGCTGATTATTGAAGATGCAAAACTATAGAACATAGTTTTTCTGCGACAGAGTTCATCATTAAAATAAGGGAACAGATGAACTTGCTGGCAGTTGTTTTTATGACCATTCTCTTATTATCAGTAAGAGTGATGTATCCTTTCCGTTCCAGATTGCCTTCTTTCAATTGGATCTACATTTATCTTCAAACTTTCATCATTCATTCTTTTGTTAGTATGGCTCAAATCGCATTGCAAATTTCAAAGTTAAGCACATATTTGGGAAATCAAAAGTCTGGATGCTCACGTGGAACGCTTTTCATATCCGCTTGCAAATTAGTATTTGCTGCACATGCCAACTGCTTCATTTCCCTCAAATTTGAGAAATACGTAATATCCGTGCTCAGCCTTTCTGTGTTAAGAAATACAGTTGTCGTGAGCTCCACGGAAGAGGCAGATGGCATAAAAAAACGATATGCCATCATTCTGCTGCTGAAACTTCTCGCTCTTTTAATATACGGCATGCCAAATTTTAAAGAGTTTTCTTGAAATATTTGTTTCTTCAAGACGATTTTTCTGATAGCTGCAGCATTACTACCAGTTAAATCGGACTTAATAGGGTTCAGATTTTTGCAACCGTATTTTGCCAATAACTTAATGCGCTGATTCGACTTCCATTTTCCAACAATGGGTCCTTAACTATCCATGTTTCCATTCCAAGTTTAAGAATCTCTGATTGTAATATAATAGTATGCTTTCATCTCTCAAAATGCGCTAAAAAGCTTTTTTAACTTTCTTTCTCGGCTTTTTGATGTTTGTTTAAAAAAGAATAAAGTGTAAGAGAAAGTTTTATGAAATTAAGTTTTCTACTTATTACCAACATCTTTTAAGTGATTCAATGTTAAAAGAAAGTAACATCAAAAGAAATTCAAAGAAAAAAAAGTTTCTAAACAGCTTATTAAAGATAGTATGACACATGCTGTCGAATTTTTTTTACTAAGACCTGTAAACTTTTAAAAGAAATCATAGAAATTTATCTGCAAATGATTGTTTTATTTTGTCATTCGTGCAATATTATTGAGTCTAAAAAGTGATTTTAAAATTTTTTTTAACTTTTAAAAATTTGAATTTTTGCGCCAATTTGAAAACCAGTGACCAAGTACTCGTGTTGCAGATCGGTGTACTTATATTCGAGGGAAGACGGTAGATCAGAGTTTATTACAAATCAGAGCCCGAAATCGTCGCAAAATTTACTCAATGAGTAAGTAAATTTTGTTACTCGAGTAAACTTACTCATGATTTACTCACGATTTTTTACTCAAGTAAATTTACTCACGATTTACTCACGATTTTTTACTTGAGTAAAATTACTCATGAGTTTACTTACTCAGCCGTCGATTTCGGGTTCTGTTACAAATTACAGAAATATCAGATGAGTTTATAAAACAGATTTATGCGATAGCATATACTGGTTGAAGTAAATTTCAAATGTATAGGAAATTTCATTTGTAAGATTTATGAGAATTCGAATGAAATAATTGAAATTTAAGTTGTAGCAAATAGCAGTCAATTAGAAATTTAGCAGCTATTTTTTGTTTTCTTTATATTTTAATACAGAAATATAATTTAAGAAAACTAGAGTAATGTAATTGCTGCTAATAATCTTGTTCTATTAAAATTCTCGAAATCGTTTTTATAATAAATTTTGTTGATTTGAAAATAACGGTCAAATTCAAAAATACGCAAAATTGGCTACGCGCACCTGAAATTTTTTTTGATCGCAGTCAACTTCGCGAAAAAAATTTTGTTTACAATTTTTCAATATGGAAAATTAATTTTTAATTTCCCAAGTTTTATGACTAGTGACAGAAATATAAATAAGCGTTGCCACACTAACTTTTTAGCACAAATCTAACGCAAAAAACCGGAAGTCGCTAGCTATTGTAGTTTTTGAGATCTCAGAGGGACACCCGGGAGCCAGCCAGCCAAAGTGAATGTATAAGCTGCATTGTTGTTCCAAAAATGCGCTAGAAATAAGAAAAATTTTTAAAATCATTTTTAACTGCTTTTAATTAATTTTTTGTAAAATATGTCAAAATTCTAATTATAATAAATAGCTTAAAATAAATATTTATTTAGAACAACTTTTATTTTTTGCTTGCATAATTTTTCTCATCAATAATATTTTTAAAATTCCATGGAAAGATTTTAAAATTCGCTTTAACTTCTCATAAGAAGCTTAACAATGTCTGTGTCAAAGGAATTATGTTCGCTTTCACTCTAAAAACATGTTTTTGCTCTTGTTTATTTATTTACGATTTGAAAACGCTACTTTTATTAAATGAATGAAATTCATTGAAGCATAATTGAAAAGAAAATTATATTTGACTTTACACATATATTCGCATTTCTTATAGACATGTAATTGCTACAAATTGAACGCGAATGAGCGTGTCATAGCAAAAAGCAAAAGTTGTCAAGAAAGAAGGCTGATAAAGGAAGGAGCATGAAATTGAGGCACGTAGAGAAAGAAGAGTGAAAATATCGAATTATTAATGCTTATGAAAGTTCACTCGCGTACTTCCTTCATTGCCTTTAAAAGAAGGAGAAAAAATTTGTTGGTATAAAAAATGAAAAAAATTGTGTCATAGACAGAAAACATTTTTCCTTTCGGCAGATGTGATGGAATTTAATAGCAACGAATCGGTCATGAAGAGAGAAAAAGAGAGGGAAAGAAAAAGAGAATTTTTACTTTGACTATCTAAGCATTTAAATTCATTCCCATCATTTACACTCACAGCTTTTACTAAGCTTTGATGATTTTGTTTTCACTGTTTTATGGACATTGGTTTAAAAAATATTTTCTCTCTTTTTCATTTGCGCCTTAGAAAAGTAAAATTCAATTTTAAATTCAACAAACAGCTCAGAGCAAATCTGCAATTGATGCATGCAAAATAGGATGAAATAACAATAAAAAAGCGTGTAAAAAGTGGGTGAAATTGCACATCTGCATTGGTAATTGCATACATAAAATTTTATTTGAATACGAAACAATAAAGAATAAAAAAAGTTTTTCAATTTAAAATAAATAAAGAAATTTGCATGCTGTATTGTATATTTAAAAGGTAAATGTAATTTTTATGTTTATAATTGAAGAATAAAAAAGTTAAAATGCTATTTTTATACACAAAAAATTGAAAAGTTCATGATTTGATTTTATTCACAGTCATTTTTCACTCAACAGTTTTGTCAAATCAGTATTGAATCTCTATCTCGCATTCTATTGGGATTATCAATTTCACAATTCTGTAGATTTATCATAGCATCACAACAGTAAGCCGCTTTCGATATTTCATTTTTCATCAATATTTTTTATCTGTTACATGTCTGTATGTCTATTATTTTTTATGATAAGACAAACACGAGCTACAAATTACTTTTTTTTGTTTCCTATACAACAACTTTGTTTGTATGGATACTTAAAAATAGCTAAATTTTATCTAAAGGCAGTTCAAGACTTTATATTAAGAAATTCTTTTTTGGCAATTCTACAAAATTCTAAAAAACGATTTCTACAGTTTTTCTACAACTATAAATACAATAGTGTACATTTTTGTAAAGTTGAAATGAATATCACTCTTAATATTTTTATTACTCTACTTATTTTGCAAAACACATATGAAAGATTTTAATCTTATTCTGCATGTCAAGTGCGATTAAAATTGTTCATTATAATTGCATTCTTCAAATGCCTTTTGGGGTTAAAAATGTGCAAATGTGATTTTTTCATTTTCATTGTTATATTTATAATGAAATCGTGAAGAATTTTCTAATTGGAAAAAAATTTCCATGTAAACTTTTTTCGTTTATATGAGCACAAAAAAGTTTAATCGCATAAAAAATTTTTTACTGCTTGACATTGGTGGTGCCAGAGAGTGCAAAGAGTTCTCGAGAGGTGATGTTGAAATTATGCAATAATATTCCCGCATTTTTGTATGCAGCAGAAGAAGCTGAACTTTATTCATTTAGCAAGCTTGTTTGCAGGTAAAAACAAAAGTTCCTTATTCTGAATTTATGCTCTCAGTTCTTTTTTTCTTTGGTTTGGTGCACAATCATAAAAGCAGCCCAGTAGCGAAAAATCTCTTGATAAAATGTGTAATTATTCGCTGCAAAAAATTTATCTCACGTTGAGGCAAACAGACAGACAGAATCAGGTAATGCTGTAAAACATTTAAATCGTAGGATGGTGGAAAAATGAAATAAATTAAATTTATTAATGTGATGATGTAAAAATTAAATCCTTTCAAAAAATATTTTTATAAAAATATGTTTTTACTCCCGCGTGTAATTTTTTTCATTCATTTGAAGAAATGAATGGAATTTTAAATTATATTTGCCTATATACATTTTAAATTACCCAGCGAATTTTTTGTCATTTATAAAAATAAATTCTAATTTTTTTTTTTAAAGAAAATTATTTTTACACGTGTCTTATTGTCCTAATTTTATTTACATACATGTAAGCCATACAAGTTTCTTTTTGCTAATTTCTTTTTTTTCTACCATGTTTTTTTAGCGCATTTTCCATCAGATTTAGAAAAAAGGCGCTATTGTCCCCACTTTGTCTGTCTGTCTGTCTGTTTGTCTGTCTGTCTGTCTGTCTCCGTAACTAGTCTTTGAAATAAAATCCCCAAGTGAAAAGAAATATGAAAAGTTGAAATGTTTTTTCTGGTGAAATTTTTTTATGAATGATTTTGTAAGAGCGATAAATATTTTTGTTTGTTGTATTTGTGTCGGTTCTTTGTGTTATTTTAATTAAAAATGTCATATTAGTGCTAGGATTGAAAGTAAAAAGGACAAGCTTTATTGTAACCATGTAATTATTTTTAAAGATTTTCATCTTTTATTAGTTTTTTAATAAAGTTTAATTATTTTTTAAATAAATTATGAAAGGAATTTCATTAGTAAATGTAAACATTTAAAATTTACTTAAAATTTCGCAACTGAATCAACAAGAGAACACAGAGTAATTAATATCTGCAACACACTTTTCAATATCCTTTGGCTATGACGTTGATACTTTAAAAAAAATTTATCGAGTAGATAATTTAAATTTTTTATAGACATTTCATATAATCTTGATGCATTAGATAGTCAGCAATTGAAGTACATTTTTTTATGACAGATCTATTTATTTGACAATAAATTAAATATTTTTACTTCTTTTTAACTGCAGAAAAATAGAACTTTGTGTGACTTCTATTAAAATTTTCTTTACTTTGCCTTCTTTCAATATCTCTTTTCATCATATGACTTTTCACTTGTATAATCAATAAATTCGGAACATCTTTATTTGATCAAGTTTCAAATAAAAAGAGATGTAATCATTTTATTATGAGTGAAAAAAATTTTTGCTTCTGACATTAAATTTGAAATTTAACATGAAATAAATCAAAAAAGTCATTTCTCACTTTAATTGCTTTCTTTTCTTCATTGTATTCACTCCTCCAAGCAATACTAAGAAAATGGCCAAAGCATGCACAAAGTTTTTTTCTGTCTTTCTCTCTTGTATAAAAAGCATTATTTATTATTCCATCCACATGCTGTTTGTTGAAAGAGCAAAGGAAAAAGTCAAGAATAAAGATTTAATTATGAAAAGAGAGCAAAATTGAATGACTTAATCGAATAATTATTAGAAAATAATTAGCCAAAATTTTCTGGTTCATTTAGGGTAAAGGAACCTATTTATCGGCCTATTTTAGAAAAATATTTTTCAAAACACTACATCTCACTTAATATCCGATTCCATTCTGTTTAAAATATATAATGTATAAAGCGAAGCACTACTAAACTTAAACACTATTTAGAGCTATTCTTTTTCACTTATTATCACTTTCTAAAGACATTATAATGCACTAAATAAATAAAAATCAGTAAATATAACCGTCAGTGACGTGTAAAAGCGCATTTTCCCGCAACAGATTAGTTTTGTTTCAAAATTCATTGAAGTTTCAAAAAATTTTATTTCGGCCTTTTTGAAGTCTGTACAATTTAAAAACATACACTTGGGTCTAAATATCCAAAAACTACTTCTGACATGTTTTCTGACGACGTTTCATGACATTTTAAGATTTTTGGATGAAAAAAATTTTTTTGGTCCATGTGGTGGACGTCCACCATATGCATGCCATAGCTCGGCATGGGGAACGAATCTCGCGGAAAAGTTCCGTTACACCGGTCTCATAGTCAGAACCAACAGATTGGTGCAAAAAGTTTTGAGAAAAACCGTTTTTTGAAAGACTAGTTACGGAGACAGACAAACGGACAGACGGACAAAGTGGGCACAATAGCGCCTTTTTTCTAAATCTGATGAAAAATGCGCTAAAAATTGATTCTAAATGAGAAAATTTAATTTCGAAATTTTGTTTTGATTTTTGTCGACGACCTCTGTAATTTTTTTCGTGAAGCGCAGCAAAAATCTCAATTTTTATACGCCGATAAATAGGTTCCATCAAGTTTCACTCAATCTAGCTCTTTAATAATCATTTAAATTAAATATTAATCATTATAATGTACAGTTCAAGAAAAATATAGTTTAAAAAAGTCAAAAGCAATGGGAAAAGTGAATAAATTTAGTGAAAAGTTGTCAAATGAAAATATTACAAAATTTTCTATTTATTTTGAAAAATTGAAATATTGATATTTTGCGTAAAATAAAGACACTGCTAATCACATGAAGTGTTAAATAGTGTTTAAATATCATATATTATCATAATAAATCATTAGTTTATCAATGGAATGAGTTTAAAGTGATGAATTCGTGATTTTCAAAATACGCCGATAAATAGGTTCCTTTATCCTAAACAAATTTTGAACAAAATTTTTTTTATTTTCAAAGAAAATTTGAAAAACAATTTAAAATAAGTAAAACATGTGTTCAATATTTTTTACTATGCTCATTCATACATACAATTAAATTTAATTTTTTAAAACTCAAGACAACACATGTCTGTAGATAAAATACACAAGGCTGTAAAAAATATCAAACTATAAAATAGAAAGAAGAAAACGAAAAGCTGAATAAATATTAAAAAAGTGTCTTTAACTTCTTGATGACTGAAAAGAAATTTAAATAATAAAAGTTGGTAAAAGTTTCGGTTCAATAACGAATTTTATTAATTGAATCTTATTAATATAATATTTTATATATTATTTCTTTTTTTAAGCCTGCATTATTTGCAATTTCATAGATATTCTCTGATATCTAAATTCATTATGAATTATCAGCTAATATGATAGCAGCAGCTTTTGCAACTTGCAATTTAGAATCAACAACAGAATCGGCAGCAGATTGTCCCATCTTACAAGTACCAGTTGGATAATATAAATTCATTGAAATATATTTAAGATAACAAGTGAGATAAGCAGTGCAATAAGGCAAACTAGCACATTCATCAATGGGAATGAATAAAAGGTTGTGCACCTTTATTAGTCATTGTTGCTATATTATAAAGATCACAAACTGCTTTCACTCCTTTCAACAAAATATTTAAATCAGTATTATTTGGATCACTAAAGTAATTGCCATTGATAATTGGTGATGCATAAGGATCAGTATACGAATTTAATTTAATTGTTCCACGTGATTTTGGTTGTAAAAGTGTGGTCATGATTTGCACAATTTGATAGTAATTGGTAGCGTTAAGTAATGGATCAGCAATAAATGACTTGTATCCATAACGTTCATTTAAAATTATGTCAAAATCAGCTTGGAATTGATCATAGACGATGGTGATTATTTGAATATCTGGATAATATAATGGTGCAATTGAACCATTTTTGCTATTAAAAATATTAGAATATGTAGTTGTCCATTTTGATAATTGTGCTTGATAGGCAGCTTTTTGAAGTGAAAAACAAAAAAATTTGCAATTTTATTATATCTAGATCAAATGCTTAAAATCAAAAATAATTGAAATTTCTTTTTCACAGATAAAATCTGTTGAACGATAACAATAAAAAATCTGACAGATAATATCTGTCGGCAGATGACAGATAAAATCTGTCACAAATAGAATCTGTCTACAGAAAATTCTGTGACAGATAAAATCTGTCACAAATAGAATCTGTCTACAGAAAATTCTGTGACAGATAAAATCTGTAGACAGATGACAGATAAAATTCTGTCACAGACGAAATCTGCGGCAGAAAAGATCTGTCTACAGAATTTGACAGATTTCCAACCCTGGATAAAAACAACATTTGATCAAATCAATACTTGAAAGTATAAATTTTTATTCTAAAAATTTTACAGAATAAATTTTTTGTCAATAAAACTTTGCTTTGAAAGTTTTATGGATTATCAGCTAATATAATAGCAGCAGCTTTCTCACAAATAGTATATGTTGGGCATTGAGTATTACCACTTGTAACAAATGGCATAATACTAGCATCAGCAACACGCAACATTGGATTAGTTCTTGTAGTCGACAACCACGTTTAACACCAAAAACTCTCAAATTTGAATCAACAACAGAGTCAGCAGCAGATGCTCCCATCTTAACAAGTACTAGTTGGATGCCATAAATTTATTGTAAAGTATTTTAAGTAACATTGATTGAATGCATCACTGGCAATAAGTCCATCCATTGCATTCAGTGATATTAAAAATGACTGGTGTGACATTAATGCTTTGCATGACTGTTGTATTGAAAATTTTGCAAAGCGCTTTCATTCCATTTAACATTGTTGCTAAATCAGTTTGGATACAGTGCTAAATCAGTTGGATCATTTAAATAATTGCCATTTATAATAGGTGGAGCATAAATGTCAGTGCAAGAACGATATCTAACACTTCCACGTGATTTTGGATTGAGAACTGTCGTAAAAACTTGCACAAGTGCGTAATTCTTATTAAGTGCAATTAATTGATTGGCAAAGGAAGGAATATATCCAAATTTATCATTCATTGTAATGTTAAAATCAATCTGATTTTGTTCAAATTTAGCTGCAACATATTGAATATCAGGATAAGGTTCTGTGTTACTTGTAACATTAATAAATCCATTAAAACTTGAAATTCCCATGTCAGAAAAGTAGCCATAACGTGTAGCGTTAACATAATTAAGTGCTTGTTCTATGAAAAATGCAGTAGCTCCAAAAGGATCTCTTAACGATAAATTAATGCTTGGAAATTTGAAAAAACTAATACCAACTCATTAAGATCATTAAGATTTGATCCAACTGGAAGTTCTTTTAATTGATTTATTCCACATGTAGCTAAATCAGCAGCTTTTCCAATCCCAGATCTTTGCAAAATTTGTGGAGATCCGTAACTACCAGCAGACAAAATAATTTCTCTTGATGCTTTTATAACAATATTTGTACATGTTGAGATATTTGTGACAACATTAACACCAGTTACTAAAATTGTTCCCGTTGTAGCATCTTTTGTTGCTAAAACTTTCGATACAGTTCCATTGCGTAAAAAGAAGAAGTTAGAGTAAGTTTTTATTGGTGAAACTAAAAATCCTCTTCCTGAAGTCATTCGTTCACCTGCTTTTATTGTCATACCCAAGTTTACAAATCTGGAATAAAAATTATTTTTATAACAAAAAAGTTGAAAAGTTTTCAAAAATTTCCTTAAGGAAAGATTTTTTTGCTCTCTAAGAATGAAAATTATTAAATTTTTACCCATTATATGGAGGTCCACAATTGATATCATTTAAAATTGAATAGTTAGCTTGTGTTACTGCTGTTCGATAAATTGGGAAAAAGTCATCGTTTGTATAACCAGTGTTTGTAACAACAATTGGACCAGATGTTGAATGATAATTTGCACATGCTCCTGTATTAAGATTTAAATCTTGAACATTTTGATGTTTCTTGATATATTGAAGAATATTTGTGTAATTCCAACTTGAATCATTTGCTGCAATTGCCCATTTATTGTAATTATCATCAGTTCCACAAACATACATCATTGCATTAATTTCTAATTTTTAAAAAATTAATTAACTATTAAAAATAAATTTATTTAGAAATTATATTTACGTGTTGATCCACCAATAGCTCTGTTGAAAAATTAAATATTAATAAAAATTACATTTGGTATTAATGAAAAAATTCTTACCGTCCCCAGTTACAATTTGTACCATTTTTAAATGCAAGTGAATAATTTGCCATTGGTTCAGCATAATGATTATTGGTTGTTGATGCATTCAAATTGAAAGGAAAGAGATGAGGAGCCTGTAAAATAGAGTTTTTGGAATTCGAAATGAGATTCATAGTTTATAAAATGCATATTTACAATTGCTTCAATTTCTGGTTCATCACCAGCTTCAATCAGTAAAACAGTTCTAGCAGAATTCGCTTGAGCCAGTCTATATGCTATTGCCGAACCTATATAAAAAATCAACAAAATATGTACAATTTCACAATAGCTCAAAATCAGGACAAAAATTTACCTGCTGGTCCACTTCCCACAACAATATAATCAAAAATTGGCACTGGTTTTTTAAAATAATAAAATTATTATGTGTTAAAAAGATAAATTAATTTTTAACTTTACTTTTTCCTAGTGGTCCTAAAGCACATGCATTAGTGCAAACCCATTGAAAATTAGGAATTGGTATAAAAAAGAAGTAGGTGTATGTAATTTGCAACCTATTGCAAATTGGAAAAAAAATTATTTCAAATAAATAAATCAAGGGTGGGACACTTAATTTTTTTAATTAAATATAATTAAATTTAATTAAAAAAATTAAGTGTCCCACCCTTGAAATAAATAATTTAAAATTTATCTTACGAGCAATAAGCACTTCCATTTAAATAATTTGGCTGATAAACATAATCAGGCTCTAAAATAGCACTCGCGTATAATCCAACTAAGAGTATGCCACGTAGGCTAGAAAAACTCGTAAAATCAAATCGAAAAACCATCCTGTTTCCTTCCTATCACTTTGAACTCAATCCACTGAATAAGGGTAAAAAAGCACATTTTTTCGACACTTGTCAATAATTTGAGAGTGAAATTTAAAGTAAATAATTCTACTCGATAAAAAAATGCAGGACGTGTGTTTAAATATTTCGGAGTTGATTAAATGAAACAGATGGAATGAGATCATCAATATTATATATTTATAATAAAAAATAAAATTTTTAAATTATCCTAAGGGATAAAAAAAATTTCTTATGATTTTGGTAAACTAAAGATAAACAAGCAGCACTTTAAATATTTGTCATTTCTTTAAAATTTTGTATTTATTATTAGAAAATGTAATTAAATAATAAGAAATATTACTGTCAATTTAAGTAAGACTGCATTATATTTACACACTTGTTGCAAAATCTGAAATAATCTGCAATTTTAATAAATAATGAAGAAGAAAAGAACAAAACATTTGACATTAATAAATGATGACTGTTTTTCTCACACAATCAATCGATAATTTGCTAATAATAATAACAGCAACATCGATTTGTTATTGATGATAACAATATTTCATATGTATCATAAAGAATTTTTAGGAGGGCTTATTTTGCGTGCTCTATCAAGTGTCAACATTAATCAATTTTCTTTCTTTATTGTCTAATATTTTTTATGAGTTATTTATTGAGAGGCTCATATGCATGCATGAAATCTCTATTTACAAGCAACAAAATCGATTGATGCAATTTGAAGCTCATGCAAGTTCTTTTTTTCATATTCACGCGTACTCACATACTACTGGTGACTTGTGTGTTTGTCACTATGAAATATGAATGTCTTTTATGACATAAAATAAGAACACTTTATGAAAAAGTGCTGTTTTATCCTTGAAGGAGTCATAACAGGGAGTGGAATGTGAAAATTCACAATTTTCAACTTAAGATCCTCTAAAACATAAAAGGACCAAAACAGAAACCTTCAATGGGATTTTTTAAAAAAATTGCGTCGTCATTCATACAAAGTGGAAACATTTTTCTTTCTTTACGCAAAAAAATGTTTTAAAGTTTTGTCAAAAGAAAACTTACAATCTTTTTAACCCATGGGTAAAAAACCACAAAGTTACAAAAGAAAAAAAAGCTTGGTCAAAATAAAAAAACGATGGACATCAACAATGAAAGCTTTGAAGCTAACAAACAACAAGAAAAGCCCTTCGTAAAAAAATATATTCAATGAAGTGTGAAGAAACTACCTGATGAATAAATAAACCTTTTTCATATCCACACATACACACAGACATGAAAAAAGAGAAAAAAAGTTTTGCGTGCTTGTGCGACACGTATGTATATGAATATATGAATTTTATACTGGATGCTCTCCACTCATGCATGAGAAAATTTATGATAAAATATGAGATTTTTATTAAAAGAATTTTAGAGTAGGCAGAATCCGTTGTTTATGCCATTTTCCTTTGTGAAATTTGTATATATATAAAAATATGCCAGTTAGTTAAATTTATCACACAGCATACACCTGCCATATGTTGTAAGATTATATAAAATATGAAACAAGCGTTTTGGACTTTCTTCAGAAGAAAGGAAATTTAAATTTAAGGGAAAAATTCATGCAAGATTTATCTGTCACGCGTAACAGAAAAAAAAATTCACAGGCACAAGCTTTCTCTTATCATCACACCTTCATCGAATGAACTTATGGGTGAGATATCGATTATTCGTTTTTCATATATGTAACTTGAGCAGGAGTGGATCATGAGCTTTATGCTATGACAATGACAATGACGTGTAAAGTATTAAAATAAAGCCTCTATGTCTGTGTTTACCTAAACATTTACATTTTCATGATCGTATAAGTGAATTTTTTTTTAAAAAAAATTTTCATGATAAGCGGATTGTTTTTAAAGATTTACATGCAAATAGTCTAAAGTGTGATAACAATCTAATATGTGAGAAATATTATTAAATTCATTATTCAAAAGAGTGGTAAATTTAATAAATCGCTAATGATTTTGATAGAATTGATTGACTTTAATTGAATTTCTTTGGAATAATTTAACAATTTAACTCTGAAAACTTATAGTAATTTATCATGAAATTTCCAAATAAAAAGAATTTTATACATAATTCCATGACAAGAATAACAAATCTTCCTTTTATTGAATAATTAAAAATGAAAAAATTTAAGAAGCAACTTCAAATTTTAGCATAAATGAAGGAATTTTGACCTCGATTAAAATGTTCTCAAGCTATCAAGACATATTTGAGTTTCTTACCATCATAAAAAAGTATTGCCCATGACAGTCCATGAAGGTCACACGTTTATGATGATAGTAAATTAGGTATATATGTGTGTACACACAACACTAAGCACATGTGAATGAAGAGAGTGAAGCAGATGATATGACACGATAAAAATTATTTTCTGAATCTTTCTCTCACTGAATTCCTTTTTTATGGACTACTTTTGCCAGTTTTTTATACTAAACTTATCCTTGAGCTTTTATTAACAATAATTTAAATAGAAAATGTGAAAAAGTTTCCGTTTATTGCTTTAAGATAACCATAACAGCACATGCTTCCTTTTAATCCTATTCATTTAAAAGAAACATTCAAAAATGAAATTAATTTTTCACGCCTACAGTTATTGTGTTTTCTATTTTCAACAATATAATTTATATAGCTCATTTGATGAGCGTCATAGACATCAGCACCTTGGCAATGACGTAATGCTTTCACTGCGGCAACAAATGTTCTCATTCCTATATTGTACGGATTTATTGAAGTGTCACAGAACAAAAATTGATGGGCGACAAATTTATTCGTGTTGCGGCATCGCGTTCATCTCTTATTGTATGCAAAGTTACGCTCAGATTTTTTCCAATTAATCAAATCAAGTAAATGCGTTGAATTCTCAAATAAATCTCTTTCTATAAGTCATTTGAAACGTGGGCAATTCTTTTGTGGTTGTTGATTCCTTTTTCCCGTTTTGCACCGCTTTTGTTTAGTTAAAATAAACGCGCGCGTAAATGATAACCCATAAAATAATGAATGAGCGAATGATAAGGAAAGAAAATAAATTGAAAAGCTAAAGAAGAAAAAGTACTTGCTGAGGTTGAGCCCGTTTGAATAAATTTGGCGTGATTTAATTCGCCACATGTTGGTAACAAACAGCACATGCTGTGTTATGTGGTAACAAAGACAAATTTCTTTCTCATCACTTTGTGCTCACGCGTGTGATTGAATGTAAAAAATTGTCAAATGAGAAAATGAGCGATTGATGATGCTTGCAAAATTGAATATTGCTTCATGACAAAAAGAATCAGCCACATATGCTATAAATTAACTTAACATTGTGTAGGCATGACTCGTAGGATGGATTTAGGTTGCAATTAAAAAGATTTATTTAAATGCCGCCTCTTTAATTACTATTATCATCAAATGCTGAGACAATGAATTTTTTTTGGTTTAACTTTAAAGACACAATATAAACTTTAATATTTTATTACTCCTTATTTATGTTAAGCTGCAAATAATTTTTTTTAATAGCAATCAAATTAAAATTTAAATTATTTTGTCAAAAAACTTTCTTTCGTAAAAAGTGCATAAATTTAGAGCAGCTTTAAAATGCAGGTAAATGAAATGAAAAGTTTAAATGAACATTTAAAAATATTCTGTGTGTTTTAAACGAGATAAAGAGCAATTACTTGATTCAAATATTTGGAGCAGAAATTAATTTTTATGACGGCAACTATTTATGTCTGTCTACACTTTTCATCAAACCAATTGCAACCATATGAGTATAATTTTACAGCAGATGCCTCAAGCGCTTGCTTTCATTATGTTGACTGACTGCAAAGTTTTTCATTCATTATAAAAGTGCTTTCTCTTCCTCATATGTATTTTGAATTGAAATAAAAAAAGTTGAGTGTTGGTGCAATGATATTATTATGCAAATTTCTTCATTATAAAAATTTCCCATGCATGTCTAATTATTTTTATTTAAAAATTAATTTTGCCAATTTTAAAATTTAAAAATTCATTAAATTTTTCAAAGCTACAAAATATTTTCAATCTGTCTAATTTTCAACAAAAAAAATGTGCGAAATATCATTTTAATAAGAAAATTAAAGTGTTACAATATCAGTACCGTATGTGAGAAAATGATTACAAAGCATAATATCAATTAGAAAAATTTCTTATTAGAAACATTGTTTTTAAGTGAAAAATATTATTCCATATTGGTCTCATACTATAATAACTTCATTCCTCTATGAAAGAGAGAAGTACTCTAATGCAAGTCATAAGGCATGCATTCATGCATATTACAATTTCTCATAAACGTGACATTACTTAATCTCTATCTCATTCTTATTCCTTTAATATTCATGCTTTAATATCCTTTACATATAATTTCTCTCAATCCATAAATATTAAAATAGTTACCCACTTAGTCTATCTATCCATACCCCAGAGAAAGGAAAAAAGTTTTTAAAGTTTTCATTGCTTTAATATTTTTGCTCTTTCATCTGCCCACAAAAAAAGTTATTCATTCATCATCCATTCACGATAACCTTTATCATCGCCACGTTCTCTTCTATTCGTTCTAATCGCTCATCCTTCATCAAAATCATCGAGAGCAAGCAATGATGGCAGAAAAAGAGAGAAACTGTTGCGTAATCAAATTTCTATTGAATGAGTCAAAATATATCAACTGTAGCTGAACAGCTTTAAGAGATATGATTATAAAACCAATTCCGTATAAATTTCTTCAATTTATGCTGCTGTACACTACCATATAATTTTTTTTCAAAATTGATCAAACTTATCTTTTTTAAGTTGTCTGCATAAATACAATTTATAGGTGAATGGAATAGAGTATAAAAAAGATAACACACTTGTGTACTAGAATAGAAAGTCATGCATGACAAAAATCATTGAGTCAAGCCTGAAACAAAAGAGCTTAATTGAAAACTTTTACAAGGTACAGAAACCATAACCAATATGCAATTTATAGACCACAATTTTTTTTTTGCTTCTTTTGCACATAGAAAAAAAGACACTTCATGAATACAATGAAAGATAGCATCGATAGCAGCAGTATAGCAAAAAAAATATTCATGAATATTAAATTCCATTTTGCTTTCTTTCTCATCAATGCATGCCCTTCTTCATCATCTCATTCATTTATCCATTGTGTGCTCTTTCTCGTTCAATTTCCATTTTCACAATTTCTGCTGCTCTTCCTTTTGTTTCGGATGATATGCTGTGTGCGGTTGATGATGATCATTAAATGATAAAAGAAGCAAAATGAAGATAAGGATGAAGATGAGAAGTAGCAATTTAGTGACATTCTATTGACATTTTTGTGTGCTGCTACAGATACACATGGAGATAGGGAAAGATGTGTCAGATGTGAATATCGTATACTTTTGCCGAAATGAAACTTTCGTCGTCTTCATTTTATTTCTTTCAGTTAAAATGTTTGTTTGCGGTAATGATGAGTGAAAAGAAGACAACAAAAGTATGCAGCAGAAGCTTCAAGGTTAAGATTCAAATTTGCTTAAAGCTGTTTTATAAAAAAATAAAGCAATAGCATGCTTTATACATTTAATCAAATTTAATTTAATGAGAATTTAATTGAACTCAAATTCATACAGGAAATTGCAGAAATAAATATCAGATTCAACATTAATCACATTAATTTAGCAGCTAAATTTTAGCTCATGTGCTTGTGTCACTGACTGTAGGTAGATAATGCATTAACAATTGCAGATTAAATGGATTTAATTTCACGAAAATGAATAATTTCGTTTGTAATTTAATTTTGGATGATTAATGAGTTGAATTTTTTATTGCTCATAGCTCTTTAAAGGAGCATACTGACTATTTAAACACTGATTAATTTCCAATTAATGATAAGTTAGTATTTGGACTAACGAAGAAAAACAAAACTTTCACTGCAATCAATTTTCAATATTGAAGTTTCATCAATTAAAAAAATTTGTAATAGAAAATTTAATTTTTCTACTTCATTTATTTTTCTCTTCTTTTTAATTAAAATTAGAGTAAAGACACTCTGTCGTACATCTTAACTTAAATTTTTTATGATAATTTTCTATTTATTTGCTTTAAAACAAATTTATTTAGAAAAAAAATGTAAACAAAATCAAAAAAATTGTAAACAATGAAATAAAGTTTTGTTTACATTTTTTTTAAATTTTATTTCAATAGAATTCTTCAAAATTTTCTTAGCACAAAATTATTTTAGTTATCAATATACAGAAGGAATAATCTACAATAAGTATATATAGACAGTATAGACTAAAAAATCTATATTATTCTAAAGTTTTTAATAAAATTTAAAATTTTTGAAATTTTACTACTAATTTAGAGTATTGAAATAGAAACTTTTATAACGTGCAGCTTTATGTGCAATATATAAAAAAATATTTAGCAGCATTTTACTTCCAATTCAATTTACTATACAGAAAAATTACTTTTTACCATGTATATTTTTCAACCAACAATGAATTTGATGAGAAGATTTTGACCATCAAACGTTTAAGCTTCTCATTCACTCTTTTTTCTACGGTGATTTATGTTTAAATATAATCTTTTAAAAGAAACTCATCATTAAACCACCTATTGAGAATGAACGAACTAGTAAATAAAAGCAACAGCAGCCACAAAAAATGCAATAATCCAGAAATAAAGTTAATAAAGTGAGAGAAAAAGCCACAATGATGCAAGCTCAATGATGTGATAGTTTAAAGATCTTAGTCGGATGAATAAAGATTAAATTTCTTCCACTCAGTTTCAGCTTCGATAGTTGATAAAGATAGTGAAGTGTAAATAGCGGGATTCGAGTGAAAGATAAAAAGAAAATTTAATTTATTATGAAATGAAAAGTTTTTTACAATTTATATTATGAAGTGAATTTTTACAGTTTGATGAATATTGTAGAAGCTTAAATAATATTTTATGAAAGAATTTCACTTGAAAGGAATTAACTTCATGAAAAATTAATATTCAATTGAAGCTGAGTAAACAAACATGTCTCATGCATATTGAATCACTAGAGACAAACTTTATCGTCACCTTTATACCGCAAAAATTGAAAACAACTCTCTCAGTTTTATGTCGTATGAAGATATTTGTGGTCATGACAATCATAGATATCAAAATTTGTTATAAAACAGCTATCATATCATACCTTTATCTCATCATCATTGTCAGATGCCAAAAAACACTCTCAAATATTTGGTTTGTTTATTTTCAAGAGCTATCCGTAAAAGTCAAACAAAAGTACTGAAAATTAGATAGAG
The DNA here is from genome assembly GCA_018290095.1 of Polypedilum vanderplanki. Lineage (NCBI taxonomy): Eukaryota > Metazoa > Arthropoda > Insecta > Diptera > Chironomidae > Polypedilum > Polypedilum vanderplanki. Next base: position 6,386,154 of record CM031379.1, on the reverse strand, counting down.
ATAATGAACAAATAGACAAATAGGTAAATAGAGAATTGAAACTTTTCCCTCAATCCCATCTGCAAGTATTCGTATCATCAACATATTGTGTACAATTAGTGCTAATTAATTAGATTTTCTTCTCGCATAATCATTTGCTCATTTTTCGGTGCTTCTATCAAAATGATCAAACTTTTTTCTACAAATGTACGAGTTTGAAATTTTTTCAGTAAGCAATAGCACCGGATGATTTTTATCGAATTTCCCAAAAGCAAAGTTTATTCTCTTTCTGCAGGTGCTTTTTGCTTTCCATTCTCATGTGTGTATGTTGCTGACTTATCTACCATCTCCGAAAACGCAGCACACAAAAAACAGCATGGTCATCACGGTTCTATGTGGCTTATCATGATATTCACATATAAAAGTTTTAATGGAACAATAATGTGAAAATTGCACATTCCATTGAGCTTTAAATGTGAATTAAAGAAAAAATTTAGTCATTATCACAGTGACTGCTGTTCATCTTAAACACATGACACTCTTTTATGAGTGCTACCAATCAAATATCATTTTATTGTTTTAGTAATTTTTGGTAATAATGAAATTATCAATGATTTTAACAACAATTTTTCACTTTAAAAATGCTGTTCAGCCTTTCAATCCACCTTATTTGATATCGAGTATTAATTGAAAAATTTTTTGCCAGATTTTATTCCACAATCAATTTTATATGTATTATTGTTAAAAATTTTATGGACAACTCATGTTTATGATTCAGTCTTTAATTAGGCTGAAAATTATTTAACTGGCGCTCCATTTAATTGCAAGTAATTCACATTATATTTATATCATAACAATTAATTTACGCTTGTTCATTCACAGACTCACTGGCTGCCAAATAAATGCTTGTTCTGCCTCTATCTTAAACACGTGTAAGTTTTTATTTATTCAGATGAATTTTTTATCAAATGTTTATTTATATTGATATTAAGTACCGACTTTTGACTATATTATTGTTGGAAGCGGACAGCTGGATCAACAATTACATATCGACTGACTAAAAAATATCTAGACATAAAAGTTTTGCTTATCGAAGCTGGCGGTGAACCATCAATTGATGAGTTGAATTTTTTTACAATTTTCAAGTGTTTTCATATCAAATGATAAAACAAATTTGAACTCTTTGATCTTCCTTTATTTCAAAAGGCACCGAAATTATGGTCATTTAATTTGAACACAACTGCTTCTTAAAATTTTTTTGCACAAAGTTTTACAGCTAATTCAAATGCTTTTAAATATAGTTTAAGTTTTGTCACAGGCAAAAGTATTGGTGGATCAACTCCTGAGTTTGATAGAAAAATTTAAATTCTATTTGTCTCAATTTTTTTAAAAGAATAAATGTATTAAAATTTTATAAGAAATCAACGCAATGATGTATGTCTGTGGTGCCGATAAAAATTATAATGATTAGGCTGAAATATCTGGTGATAAAAGTTGGAATTATAAAAATATGTCACCACTCCTCAAACAGAATCATAACATGCAAGATAAGTCATTGACTAATCATGGAACGAATGGTCCATTAATTGTCAATAGTTGCAGCTATGACATGAATGGTGATTCTTTGATCCAATTCGTAAGAAATGAAGCAGTAAAATTGAAATACAATAAACTCGATGACATCAATTGTGGTGCACCATACACTGAATGAAATTGACTTAATAATTTAAAGATCATGGTTTAATCAATACTACTGAAAAGAGCTCAAATTATCTTGATATTCAACTTATTTTTGGACAATTTGTTAGGAATTTAGTTGATTTTCATATACTTATCAATGACAGATTAGGTTTTAAAAAAGATTTTGCTGATCAATTAAGTGTTATGAATGCAGAAATATGAATTATTATGGCCGTAAATGTTCTATTGCAACCAAAATCACGTGGAAGTGTCAACTTTAATTCCTGTACTGATCTCTATGCATCAATAATTATCAATGGCAATTATTTGAATGAAACCGAAGATCTTGAAACTTTGCTACGTGGTGCCAATTTTCTCTATGAATTATTCAACACGACTTCAGCTAGAAATGCAGGCGTAAAGGCATTTGACATTGAAATTCCCGAATGTGATGTTTAAACGCGATATAATGATGCCTACAACAAAAATGGGAAAAACATCTGATGATTCAGTTGTTGATTCTAAATTGACAGTATTTGGTGTCAAAAGAACTTCATCGACACCAATGCTGCGTGTTACTAATTCTAGTATTATGCCATTTATTCCATATTGCAACACACAATGTCCAGATTATGCAATGGGTGAAAAAAGCTGCTTCAATTATTATTAAAGAAAATGCATAAAAAATTGCTTCAAATAAAGTAAATTTAATAAACTTAGCAATTTTACTTACAAAAAATTACTTAGACAATCAATTTACAAGTATTTCTATAAATCTCTCTAGACATAAATCTCAAATATTTAAATTGCATTTCAATATAAGCTTGCAGTCTTTACCTCAATCTCATTTAGATTATTAAATTTTCAAGAGAGAATTTGAGCCTTTTTTTCTCTTTTATTCTTATAAAGCATTTGAATCAACAATAATCTCAAGCTTTTCATTTTCAACAGAAAATTCTGCTTGGATTTTTCAAATGCTTTCCTTGAAGGCAGTTTTAGTTCAGTGAGTAATGAAATTTGATTTTTGTATGCTGCTCTTTGTTTGTCGAAAGACATTTCTTCGTTTGCATTCATTCATTTGTTTGTATTCATCAAGGAAGAAAGAAAGCTTAATTCAATTTGACAAAAAAATCTTGTTCCGAGTGCACAAAATAAGATGTTTGGAGCAATTATGAATGCATCGATGAGTTTATTTGTAATTTTAATTTTAAACTTTGATTTTCAAAGAAATTAAAATCATTGGAGCAGCAAAGCCTAAAAATTGAAAAGGTTCTTATTTAAAAATATTGATATAAATTTAATGTAAAAGTTAGCAAATAGTAATTACATTGTGTTCACATGCAAACGACGTAAGAGATAAAACATGCTTGTTAAACACACCTTAATATTGCACTCAAACAATCATTCTCATCCACATGTGCTACCTATGTATGTACATATACATCTACTATGCAATCAACTTAACTTGCTTATCTACACACATACACACATTTTATAACATATCCGTGCTTTTAGTTGAAGAAATTTGCAATATCGTGTAACACATGACAACGACAAATTGGATACAATCTGCTACTATTGCATCTATCTCAATTTGATTGAAGTTTTTTCAACAGAAAATAACGATGTTAGTATGATAGTATGATGATTTTATTGCAAAAGATCAATTGATATATGTAGACTTTTAAACTTTTCTTACCAATAAGACATTTTATTTCTTTTAAATTTGAACATTAACATTTCATGAAAAAAAAGACTGACAAAGAATTTTTTTCAATATCAAATAAATCTTCCATATAAGAAATAGAAAATGTACGAATAACTCACAATTTGCTTTGCTTAATCGATAGAAAAAAATCTCTCTTTTGCATTTCGATTTGAATGCTTTTACCAACATTTTAAATGCAACAAAATTTGAATTTCACAATATTTCTGTGCAATAGAAATAATACTTCAATGCAGCAGCAGTCAGATTTGGAAAAACAGAAAAATTCTGTTATCAAATTTGTTTTTAGCATATTTTTTGGAAAGTAAATGTAGCTTATAATTTCAATTTGTTAGGTTGCTCCCCGGTCACTTGGAAATTTCGAAAACTATAATAGCTAACGATTTACGTTTTTTTGCATTTTATTTTTACTATTGACTTATTGCGACAAACGTTGTTAGAATAAAAGCGACTCTTACATTCTGTAGTCGCTAATATAACTGATCTGGGCGCCAACAATCTACTAAAGTCATCTTATCTTGTCAGAAACTTTCAATAATTTTTAAAAAAGAAATTTGCTAACAGATCTTAAATTTATTTGCAGAAGTTAACTTTTAAACATAATTTAAAGTTTTCCAACTCTGACAACAACAGCAATATGACAGAATAAATTGATAAAGACATGATGAATGAAGTGGAAATCGTTAGTCACTTTGTCAAAATGAAATGAAAGAAATCACAGTTTATGAAAAAGAACTTTGACATTCTTCGTTAGAAATTTTTCCATGAAATAAAATGGAATCAAATGCAGCTGCATGCTTGTTGATAATAAAGCAACATTTGAATGAAAATGTCATTAAATCGAAATGAAATTGTAGAGCTATGAGAAAGAAAAGTTCTGTCTTTTGTGCTATTAAAACTCTTATAAGATTCACTCAAAGGACAAGCAATTTAGTATCTCGATTTGTTTTTTCTTTTGATTGAAAGTTTTATTTTACTAGAAAAATACAAATTGAAATTTTAATAGAAACATTGAACTTAACTTAAATTAATTTACCTCTGATAAAAGCAATAAATAAATAAAATAAAAAGTCAAGGTGAAAAATGTTAATGGCAAGGTCAGTTTTGTATTCACATGAGTGTATATTTTCTCTTAAGGCAAAAAGGACACTCATCGAGTTCATCGACTTTTATCACATGTGTCTCGATATTTAAAAAACATTTTTTCTCATTCAAAGTCAATTTTCACTTGACTGAGTTTTTCTTATGGTTGCTTATTTATGCGTCTTTGATTTATTTCAAAGAAAAAACTTACAGACAGAGTTTTAAAAATAAATTGACTTATTTCGTACCAAAGATAGAAATTTAATTTCAAATTTTATTTACAAAATCAAAGCACATCACATGTAAAATGTAGAATGTAAAACTTTTATAACAACAAAAAAATCTCAGCTTACACAACGATGGCAAAGGGATTCTTCTTCATGTATTTTTGTTTTATCGAAAGTTGGGAATCTCACTTGAAAAACTTTCACAATATGGTCCAGAATGTGAAGCATCATGTGCGCGTGCAAGAAATTGAAACAGATTGAACTGAATTATCCATTTCGACAATTTTCATTTTCTCTTCCTTCTGTGCTATGCTATACGCAAATTGGATCCTTTTTTCCTCATCCTAATGGTTTTGCCGCTTTTCTGCTGCTTTTAGGCTTTTTTTGTTGTTCGCCTCTATTAAGCCTTTTGTTCTTTTACTGCTATTGTGCGACACAATGATGTCGAACTATGTAGCAATAGTAGCAAGTGAAACAATGTTGCCCTTTATGACCTTTTATCCTGAAGAATGGTGTGAATCTTTATTTACGTTTTTTTGTGACCTATTGCGATAGGAATCCTACGAGGCGTTGATGAAGAGTTTTCTGTAAAAAGCTTTTGTCATTTCCTGTCAAAAATGAAAGTTTTATGTTTCTTGTTAAGCAAACTGTCGAAAATTAACAATAATATAAAATTTTCAATTTCACTTAGGTTCAAGTTTGCTTTTAGATCCATAAAACACACATTTGAACACATGTAAACTTTCTTATCATTATTTTACTCGTTTAACCAATAAAAAATTTTCACATTTATAATAGTTTTTTCTCGTGTTTGCCATAAATGTAGCAGAGCAATTTTTCATGATTTAAATAACCAGGGCAAAAGTATTGTCTTTTCTTTTTTTACTCATAGTCATATAATTTCCATAAAGTTAACATTTGAAGTGATTCGCATGCAGAGAGTTACATACATAAAAATAAAGGCAAGCAAAGAAGACAGAAAAATTCATATATGTGAGCGATAATGAGGAGAAGCTTTTGGGAGTAATCTCACTAAAACAATGAAACCTTTTTCATCATTCGACAATATTAAAATTGTTATTCCAAGCTGCAAATTTCAAATGACTGTTATGCAATGTTTTCTACTTTTTTTCTGTATATCCAAATAAAAGTAAACTTCAATAATCCTTTTCATGTAAAAAATATTCAATAAACTATAAGCTTAAAAGTCATACAATGAAAACTTGTTGTTGCTCTTTTCTTTTTCTGGACATAAACATGAAGTGAATTTTAAATTTTTCCTTCCATCTTTTCCATTGCTCTTTCCTCTTGTTCGCATTATTATTGCTATGATGATAAGCATCATTTGAGAATATAATATGAGGAAGGAAAAACATGAGATTTTTCTAAGTACCAGATACAACGATAGAAAGAAGTTTGCCTTTATTACCAGCAAAAGAAGTCAAGGAGTTGAAGCTAGTTCGAAGAATTACAATTGTGACATCAAGTCAAATGCAGTTTTTAAACCAGTTGCTTCGAGCGTCTAAACTATCCTCTTATAGTTAGTTCTTTTTATTTCTTCTTTATGAGTCAGTCATGTGCACAAACAAACTCTTACATAGACATTCATACAGAAGAAAAATACTTTTGCTTACTTTAACTTTTTGCTTGCTCTAGTCTACATGACTAAAGTTTCATGAAAGAATGAAAAATATTTACCCACACCAAGAATGCATGCATTTCTCTCTTGTGTAAATTTCTTTCTTCTCTGACATGTTGACATTCACTCTTTCATAGTTTTCGGTTGATAGAAATAACCATTAAAGACATTGTAGATAAAGTTTTCCTTTGTACTCTTTTATGTGCTATACATATAGTAAAAAATATTTGACAAAAATATTTATTTAGTTAATTTCTTTTATAAAATAGTTTTGACAAAGAATTCAAATAAGATTTTTAATTAAATAACGAATAAAGTGCTAAAATTGGATCACATCATAAATTTTAACCAAACAACTGACCTATGCGAGTCAAATGAATAATATTCTATTTATTATAAACTGTTTCTAAAGAATACCAAAAAAAAAATAGTTAAATTTTTTAAAACTTTTTTTTTGAGATTTAAAATTTTGTTTTTAAATTTAACAAAGAAATATGTGCTGACTCATTTGAAACAGTCGGTTTAGCATTTAAACTATGTTAATGAATTTTATTGTCATCACATCCACATATAAAATATTCTATTTCAGTTCATTTCAAAATCATCCCGATAATTTAAAACAGAAAAACTTTTATCATCAAATTCTATTCATTTTATTTTGGCACACATTTCATTGTGATCGATGATTAAATACAATTTGTAACTTTTTCTATTAAAAGTCATTAAAATTCAATTAATTTTCCTCTTTCTCTTTAGTCATCACCACTGTTATCATATTGCTGATGTATGTAAGATAAAATGACATAAAATTGATTACTGAAATGTGAGAAAATTCTTATTCATGTGATTAATTGAGAGAAAGTTTCTTCTGTTCAAATTGTTAAACTTCGTTTTACTATTATTAAATGTTTTAGTTTATGACTAGTAACTTCAAAAAATGATATGCAGATTTTTAATAGTATGAAAAGAAAATTCAAGCTTGAGAACCATGATTTTTTTTTTGGATTTTTAATGCACTTTGTTGTTCACAATTTATCTTGCGCTGCTTATGTTGTACTTCCATTTATTACAATTTTTTACATTAAAAATAGATTATAGGCATATTTTATAATTTTAATATTTATTACTGTAATAAAAAGTTAAACAGTGATGAAAAATTTTAGTAATTACTTTGTATTCTTTGAAGATTTTTGCTTATTGTTTAACATAACTTTCCCTATTAGAATTTCTACATTTATATACTTAGAAAAAATTCTATAATTAAAAATCAACATATGAAATTAATATTTTTCTATCAAATAAAAGTGCATGAGAAAATAAAAAAATCTTCATTTTCTATTCATTTAAATCAATTTCACAATATGCGACTTATACATGCTTCCGCTCTTGTGCAACCAAGCTCTGCAAAGAGATTAATCGTAGAACGATACCGGATATCATGAAGCATTTAATCTTCAATTTGATTGAAACTGCTTACACACATTGACAGACTTTATCCTGTATTATACAGAAAGAAGTGAGAAAAAGGAAAAAGAAGTTGCACAACTGTCTCACTCGTGTGTAAGAGTGAATCGATAGCAGTCAATGTGAATCTCTTTTTCAAAAGCGGTAGTTTAAGCACACATTGAAAAGCGACTGCTTTCGGAAATATCTTTATTGCGATATAAAAATCCACATGAAGTTCCTTCCTTCCGCAAGCAGTACCACCACCAACATTCTATAATCTCATGAACTTGAGAAATGTAATTTAATAAAGTCATGTGACGTATGCTATTATTATTATGATTATTTATATCCAAAACACACGCACATATGCGAATTTGTATGTCTAAAATAAAGGAATGAAACGTGCGTTCATTGAATTGAAACCGTAAGTATGAAAATAATTGTGTTTATGGCGCGGAGAAAGAAAATGGAGTTAGACGTGCTCGCAAAACATGCACGACAGCACTTGTCCTCCTCCCCGAAGCTTGCTCGAACAAATTGTGATTTTTATTCAATAGAAGAATAAATTTGAGTTAAGACAGTCGAAATGATGTTAATGTAGATCAGAATCATGCACATGTGCTTGCGGCAATTGCCTTTCACTTTCATTTTTATGTCTTGCCTTGCAATGAATAGAATGAAGATGATGGCATAATTGAGCCATTCACAGTCCATGATGTGTCGAACAAATAGGTGTAATGTAGTAATTAAATTATACAGGAAAGAACTACCGCAGCACTTTTATCATCATCATCATCGTCATTATGAGCAAAACATTACCATTAAGCTTAATGTGTTCCTTCATGCAAGTTGTTAGGTGTGCTGAAAGTTTTTCTAGGCCATGAGTAAAAAGTTTTCTTCTCGTTTTTATTATCTGAGTCTGGAAATTCAGAAATTTTTTTCTTTATCAAAAATTAAGAAATTAAATTTTCAGCTATTAAAATCTTTTTAAATCATAATTTAAAAATTAACATAAATTTTATTGAATTTCTGTGCTAGTTTCTTAAAAAATCTACTCAATATTGCTATATTATTTCATATTCAACTCCATTCAATATTTAACGTTAATTTCAAATTTAAAAAATTTAACCGATAAATTACCAAACTCTGTTTATAAAGACTATTAATTATAATAACTGTCATATTCATAGTTGCATGTAGGTAAATAATTGTCATATTTGAGTTCATTAACAAACATAAGTAAACATAAGTTGCTGAAATTCTTAAAGTATCCTAAAATGCGTTTTTATTACATTTGCGCCTATTAAACCTTTCATTCATCTAAATGAGCTTCCATCAACCTACACACACTCATTTTCTTATGATAGAGTGCCAAATTACTGTAATCGTTGATAGTTGAGAATTTCATAGGTAGGTGATTTGAGTTACTAAATATCGTTAGCTCTACAAGTTGCCTCAATAAAATCGTAATGACTCCATTTTGAATAAATGATGATTTCGGTAAAATTTTCTTCTCTTTCTCGTCATCAAACCGCAATTATTTTTCGTGTAGCTATAAAAATCATTTCCAAATCCTTTCCAATTTGAAACTACAAGCTTTTGAGCATTATTTAGGGATTTGGTCAAAATGACAAAAAAATTTCTTTTTCGATTTTCTTATTGCCAAATGGTTAAAGGCTTTAAAATGATATTCATTCAAGTGTAAGTGAACTTTTGAACACATTTATTCTAGAAACATCTCTAAGTTACGATCCTTCCATGACTGGTCACTTTTTTGAATGACTAAACTTGACTCTATTTGTTGTCAGTAGATAAATCAACCATAAGTTCTTAATCCCTCTTTTCATAACTTAATATAAAAAGAAAGACAAAATCATTCAGCTCTTAAAGTTAATCAAATTATAAGAAATACTTCTGCTATTGATGATGATAAGAGAGTACAAAAATACTTTAATACTTTCTTTTACATGATATAAATTTGATTCCAAGAAGCTCAAATTTCATTTTATCGGCTCATTGTCTAGAAATTCTCAGAAGACTCAAATTGATGGTCAAAAATTCCTCACTGAGATTAGTCTGTCCATTAATACTTGCTGGAAAAAAGTGTACTTCTCACAAAACGGCTGTCATTCAACACTGGCATCATCTTCTTTTCTTAGAAGGCAAGACATATAAGTATGCTCTAAGTAAGGGCTCTTTTAGCAAAAGTCGCAATTACTTTACTCTTGATTAACCTCGAAATAATAGAAGCCTAAAATAAAAGAGAGGCAAATAAATCTTGAACTTTAATGGATTTGCTATGAAAATCGACGATAAAAATATTTTTACCCTCCCTCATGCTTTTAAGTCAATTTAATTTTAACATCATCATCGTTGTCTTGATAAAAAAAATCTCAAAAAAGGACGAAAAGCCACAAAAAAATTGCTTTTTCATCACGACCATTTAATTCAATGAGTGAATGAAAATTATGCTCACACATTATCAAATATTATAGGAAATAATTTCTAAAAGTACTCGTTTTACTTGTTGCTTGTTTTTTTTTTTAATTTTAGCTCTATGTCTGCATTCTTTATAAAAAATTTGAAATATACGAATAAAACATCTAAAATACAAATAAATTTGATAAAATTTCTAATTCAAACATATTTGCCTATTCTATTTTGCGTATACATTAAAATCATTGTTTAACAAATTTATTTTTAAGCAAAAGTTCGAATTTTTTTCTAAAAATTGGCAAAACATTTTATGAAATGGGCAGCTATAAGGAAAAGATTATTTCTTAAAGTTGGCGTGAAAAATTTAGCAGGCATTTTCGGAGACAAAACAAAAAAAAAATGAATTTTTATCAGCTGTCAATAAAAAAAAGTAAGTAAAATACAAAAGAAAATAGAAAATTGATACAATAAAAGGTATGATTACCGATCATTACTAATTTTTATGGAAATTTATTCAATTTCTCTTTAAGAAATCTCTAGAGTGTAGCTACTGCTTATTTAATAGTCTTATCTGCTCTTAGTTAATTACTGAAAACTGTTTTATATAAAAAGAGTCAAAATATAAATAAGATTTTTATTTTAATAGCTCAACAACTTTTATAATGATCTTTTCCAACCTTTGTAATGAGACCTATCTTTTTATATACTGTTAAATCTAAAGTTCGGTATTACATGCATAATTTACTTAATATGCGCATATTACTTGACAAGTTTATTTCAAGTTGATTTACAAAAACATGTCTTCAATTTATTAAGATTGCATTTGATTCAATTAAAATACATAAGAAATTAAAGAAATTTTGACTTTCATACAAATTTGCTGGATCTCAAATTAATAAAATAAAATGTGTATGAATAAAAACCATTTTTTATGTAAGTCAATTTGAAATTAACTTGATAAAAAATATACGCATATCAAGTAAAACATGTGTCCAAACTCTAGATAAATTTAATTTTTACAATTTTTAATTGGATAAATTTTAAATTAACATTTATTCTTTATAAAACACGATCGAAAGTGCAAAAAACGCTTGACAGGTTTTTTTGACATTTTCATTGTAAGTTGAGAAAATAATGAAAATAATTTACTGTAATTGACAGAGAGAAAGAAAAGTTCTTTTTTTAGCAGTCACTTCTAAAAGTTACTTTTAAGGGTCAAATTTAAATTGCTTCACACCCTCATTTTATGAAGAAATGAATTTTATTGTCTTTGTCCTTATAATCAGGGTTGTTAAAGGCGAAAATAGAGGCGGGCCTCTTGAAAAAGTCGGCCTCTGAAAAAAATTTGAGAGGCGGACTTTTTTCAGAGGCCGCCTCTCAAAGAGGCCGCCTCTGAGAGGCGAAAAGAGGCGAGAGGCGAGAATTTTTTTTGATCGGAAAAATCTGTTCCATGGTTTTTCCGTTGTTATAATTATCAAATAGCATGGGAAAAATAGTGGAATAATTATTTTTTCAAAATTTCGATTTTTTCGAGCCCAAAAACTGTTTTTTACATGCATTTTCGCCCATTTTTGTGTTCAAAAATTCATAACTTTTGACCAGATTGTCAGAAAAATATGGTTGATAGCTTGTTAGAAAGGCAATTTTAGGACCTTTCTAACGATATATAATATTTAATGTATTACTCAAATTCGTGACCACAAGATCAGCTTTAATGATGTCTCGTCGTGATTTTTTGGTATTTAATTGGGTCAAAAATTCAAAAAAGCTTCGTAAAAATTATTTTAATGTCATAAATTATTGATTTGGTTTATTTTTACGCAAAACATACAAATTTTTTTCAAAAATTTGATTTCCTACAAAAGCGCACCCACTGCAGTATGTACTGTCGGTCTGAGAAAGCCTTTATGGAAATTTTTTAGAATTGCTTTAATATTCTTTAAAATGACAAGCAATAATAAAAGATGCATTAAAATTGATTCTTTAGATGATATTTGTAAAGAAAAGTGCATAAGATTTTTTTTTAAAATGGCAAATTTTCTTGAATTTCCTTAAATTTAAGTCGTGATTTTAAAATTAAATTTAATCTAATAATTCAATTTTATTGCATATTTTATCATTTTCTGTTATTTTAAAGATATTTAAAGCAATTCTAAAAAATTTTCCATAAAGGCTTTCTCAGACCGGCAGTACATACTGCAGTGGGTGCGCTTTTGTAGGAAATCAAATTTTTGGAAAAATTTTGTATGTTTTGCGTAAAAATAAACCAAATCAATAATTTATGACATTAAAATAATTTTTACGAAGCTTTTTTGAATTTTTGACCCAATTAAATACCAAAAATCACGACGAGACATCATTAAAGCTGATCTTGTGGTCACGAATTTGAGTAATACATTAAATATTATATATCGTTAGAAAGGTCCTAAAATTGCCTTTCTAACAAGCTATCAACAATATTTTTTTGACAATCTGGTCAAAAGTTATGAATTTTTGAACACAAAAATGGGCGAAAATGCATGTAAAAAACAGTTTTTGGGCTCGGAAAAATCGAAATTTTGAAAAATAATTATTTCACTATTTTTCCCATGCTTTCTGATAATTATAACACTCAATAAAAAAGAAAAATTAATAATTTTAAAAATTCAATTTTTTTCGCCTCTCGCCTCTAACAACTCTGCTTATAATACCACAAAAGTGAAACAAATTGTCAATTTTTATTTATTTATTCTTTGCAATTGAATTTTTTGTGCTTGCTCTGAAATCACTTCGAACAAAAGCACTGTATCTGCATTAGAGGCAAAAAGACATTAAAGAGAGAAATACAATACGTGGTGGCGCGTAAGATACAGAATGTGTGTAGCATATATTCGCATAAAAATTTATGGCATTCGTTAAGTGGGCGGATAAGAAATACACAAAGAATGAGCGAAGTCGCAGATAAATGTGACGTGAAATTCTATTCTTTTTTTTCGTCGCTATCTTTATGAAGACCACGTAAACAAAATTTATTTCCTTTCGTCTTTTTACAATGCCAATGTCATGAGCATATTAAAGCATCCATTTTATCTCATAAATTGATTTTTTTTGCTTTCACTCAGATTGCAGCTTGCTTTTTTATTGATAGTGCACATTTTGAAAAAAGAGAATAAATGAATGAATGCCCAATTGGTGTTTCGCAAGAAAGCATGAAAAACTCATAAAAAGCGCACTGCAAAGGCTTGTGTTTATGGATGACAAATTGCTGTCGCAGCTGCTGAATGCGATCTGCGTATTTTTGATTGAGATGAACTTTTTACATGTTTTTGAATGAAGCAATAGTGATATTTTATGACAATGTGATGCAGGAAGTCAGAAATTTATTAAGAGCTTTTGTGCGAATGACATAAAATGTCTTTATTAAAGCACACAAAAGAAATCATCCAAAACTATCAACTAAAAGCTTTCTCATTGTCATTTAATGTTTGCTAACATACATCATATAAATTTTCCGCAGAAAAAGTAACATACTATTTCAACTATTTCATTCTGCAAAGAAGAAAACTAATTAATTAAAATTTTATTAAATTTTCCAAATTTATATGAAAGCAATCCATAGTTTTGGAGAAAAAGTAGATTGATTCTGAAATGCAAAAAAAATAATTTTACTTGAATTACTTAAATTACTTGATTTAATTTTTTTAAAATTTAACATTTTAATTTAACTTGACTGATTTTATTTACTTGATTTAATATTTAACTTGAATTTTTCACTTGACTTATTCATTTAAATTTTTGTAGTTCACATTGATAAAAAAGTGCACTTAAAATAAATCAGAATCAATTCAATTTGGAATTTAAACATAAGAGAATCACTTATGATTGCAAAACCGCATAAGAAAACTTTAACTAAAGAATGAAAATTGACAATAATCACAAAAGAGCCACTGGCAATGCAAGTGAGTGCTGGCAAGTACTATAAGAAACTTTCTCGTCTCTCTTATGTCAACATGGCAATAATCTCTTCCTCCCATCCGCAAATTTATATCATTCTAGTAGTAGTAAGTACTGATAACAATGGTGGCTTGTTTGGTTCAAATTCACAAGTTAGCAGCATAGATATAAGAAAAGAAATAGAAGATGAAAGCACAAATATAGAGAGTTATTAAATTGGACGGCAAAAAAGTAGTTTTGTTGGCTTCATGATATGGGAAAACTTTTAATGTTCCATACAGCACAACGGGAGTTTGCTTTAGCGAGAGAGAGCTTCTTTTTCAATTTGTTGTGTCGGAATTTCATCAATTCACAATTATTGTCTGTCTGCTGCTTTTTTGCGCAACAAGAAAAACGTAAAAAGCTATGGGATAAGCAAGAAACCCCTTAAAAATGCCCGAGGGAGAAAAGTCTTTCTATTTCCTTGTCTGCAAGCTCTCGAGCGGCAACAATAGTGAATGGAATGTCTTTATGTAGGTTAAATTGAGGTCGATGTCTGTTGGTGGCATCTGAAAGGTTCTTTTACGACAAATTTGCTCTCTTAAAGCTTCCGCATTCGCTTCATTTGAGTTTCCGTCCTCTCTTTCTTCTTTCTATCACAATTTTACTCGTTTAAAGACTCATCCATTCATTTCACAAATTTAATCTTCTCTCACTTCATTGATTATCCTTCATTCGATTTTTACTGTTTTGTATATACACAATGCATGTGCCTTTTACTCTCTCATTCATCAGGCGAAAATTGAGCATTTTCTGATGACGTACGGAAGTTTTATCTTGCGTAAAGCATGGGAAATTGAAATAAACACATATACATTTATATATGCAGACTGGAAATGTTGTTGTTTCTGTTCTGTGGTTAAACAAGTGAACAAGAAAAAACTTCAATAATAATAGTTTATACAGTACATAAATGAAATTGTCCATGTCAAAACTTGACTTTTTTAAAGAGAGCTCTGATGTTTTTGTAAATTTTAAAAATAACTGTCATTTAGCTGTTTGAATTTCTGTTTATTAAGCTACAGTTGCATTTGAAAGATTTTCAAAATGTGCAACAATGAGTGATGTTGCGCAACAAAAGTCAAATGTCTCATAAAACAAAAAATTGCTATTTAACATTTAAAATAATTCTATCAAATTTTGTTTTACTCTCATTAAGCTTTTAAAGTCTAATAAAGAATTAGATATCAAAAAATTTTATATAAGTATCAATGAATTTGATTGAATTTAAAATTTTCAAAAGTTCCCGTGTAACCAAAAATACGTTATAACATGCCTTTGGCATGCCGCGGCATGCTAGCGGCATGTTGTAACGTATTTTTGGTTACACGGGGTTAATTAGTCTTGATTTTCCAGAATCTTTCAAATGTTTTGTTTTATGATAAAAATTGTAAACAAAAAATGTAAACAATAGACAAAAAGAAAATCATTAACTTTTCCCTCGAATTTTAATAGAAAATTAGCCATAATTCTTTTATCCACGAAAAGTGAACTTAAAACAATATTTAAAACCGCTAAACTAAAATTTACAAGAGTCATCAATATTTCAAGAATCTCTTTAAAAATTTCTGCTCTTGAAACTCTTTTAAAATTCAATTCCATTTTCAACAAGTTTTCTTATAAAAGCATAGTTCAGAAGTGACTTTGAAGCAGCTATTTTACATTCATTACTTATCATTTCACTTATTCACTTCCTCCATTTCATAATTTTTTCCTCCATTTATAAGAAAATTGTCAGTGACGAGTAAAAGAATGAAAATATCTTCTTCACTTTTGTTCTTTGTTTCCTTCTTTTCTCTTGCTCACTTTTCTTCACTCTGTTAACTCGCGACAAAGCGATTAAATTTCCATTAACAAATGCAAATAAATGTGAATGCGAGGAACAGCATCAGAATCATGAGAAAAATTTAAATTATAAAGATTATTGTGAGAATATGTGCGAAAAAGAAAGAAAAAGAGACATAAGCTAAAGGGCTTGAAACACTTGCTACAGTCATACACATACACTTGAGATCTCGAACCTCGACTTTGCTATAACAATCACAACCAGAATGAGTGAGCAGAGGGATTATCTGCCATTATCATAGAGCATAGACTTAAGAATAAGAAAGGAAAGTTGAAACGACGCAGAAAAATCATTCATTTAATCTTTTTTTCTCTCCCTAAGGATGCTTAGATACAAATTCATGCGAAGCACAAGAAAAAGAAAGAAAGATGAAAGAGCAGATATTGGTTTTGAATTGAATTGGATTGTGATTCATTGACGTGCTTTTTTTATATGGCAAAGGTGAAAGAGGAGATAAGGGAAGAAAAGGCGACGCATTGACAATGATTATGATCAACAGATTAGAGATTGGAGTTTATCAGAATACCAAATATTTATTTGTATGTATCTTCTATATAAGCGCATGAGAAAGGAAGAAATTTCATTTTCGAAAATGGTAGGGATATGCGTGCGCATAGATTTAACATCGAATATGAACGAAAACAGTCTACTGAGTGACATGTTCGAAAGTAGAGGGGTGAAAAATTGAAAAATTATTGAGATGGGTTAAATTCGAAGAGGAAGTAGGGATGAATTGAAATGTGCAGAAGGGTGAATGAAAAATGGAGGGAAATTAAAAACAAGAACTGTTAATAGAACTGCGATCAAGAGATTTTCGAAAATATATTTTTAATTAAAACAAAAGACATTTTTTGAGCAAGCAAACTTAATTTTGGAACAAAATTAAGTAATTTAATTTAAATATTTTTTAATACAATTTTAAAAAAAAAAAACCAAAGAAAATCAAGGGATGCAAAGTTTAAGAAAATATCAATTATGTAAAATAAAAATTGTAATAATTTTCGCAATAGTAGTGCTTGAAAAATACCTTACCTTAAGATCTAAAAAGTTTTAAATTAAATTTTCTAGGCTAGGACACTTACTAAAAAATACTAAGTTTAACTTAAAATGTGAGGACTCTGTCACAAAATCCATCGAATTATCAAATTTTTTTTTTATAATTTCCATACAAAATTTTTGTTTTTCAATAGTTACTTTGTTTAATTTATCAAAAGTTCTCACCTCTTGGTTTAACTAATTAATAACTCTAATGAATGTCATAAATTTCTAAACCTTCGAAATTTTAAATTTTTTTACATATTTCCATATCTAGTAGTTTTGTTAATTGATTCTTTTCAAGATTAGGACATTTAAAAAAGGTAAAAAATGTAAATTAATAAAAGTTTGTAAAATGACTTTTTTCTGAAATTTGTTTAAATTTTAAATTGTAAAAAATAGAAATTTTTTTCATCAACAACGTAAACCAATTAAATTTATTAAACAAACTTTTCATTCCATATTTTATTAAACGTAAATAATATTTTCAAACATCAAAAAAGGTTCTTTATTTATCCGTCCAGTTAGCGCTAGTGTTTATACATTTTTCTCTTTACATTTCAAGTGATGAAAAAAGTGTAAAGTGTAAAGGCAGAAAAACGAAGTGAGACAGAACTTATTCTTTTGTTTATCTGTATTCTATGTGAAAAATAAAACATTTCTCATTATAATTAGTGCAGTGTGCAGGATAAGTTGTCAGATTAGTCAAGAGCATTGATAACTCAGTGAAAATATTGTGAAATTCTATCAGAATCAGCAATTAAAAGTGAGTATTTATTTTTTTATTCGCCCATATTAAAATTATTCATTCCATGAACTGATTTCCACAAGGTTATCAATTGAAAACTTTTTAGTGTTTGTTAAGTTTTCAAGTTTTTCATCCATCTTTAAATTTTTTTTCATTTCAATACATTTTGAATTAAGTTTAAGTTTGTTGCGCAATTAAAAGAAAGTGTAAAAATAATGAAGAAATTTTTTAAATTTTTAAATCAAAATTTTAAATTTTTCATTAATTTTTATAATTCATTCAATTAAATCATCAAAAGAGGAAAAAAAATTTGAAAAAGAAGAAAAAATTCATGAAAATAAAGAGAAAATTGAATAACATATGATGCGTATGACTGTATTAGTGAATGTTTTAATGTTAATGTGTGCGAATGTTATTGTTTTGATGTAAAACATTGAAAGGGTATGAGGTAAAATTTTATATCAAATGGTGAAATCGTACAAAATATCAAATTACTAATTAATCAAATTGGAAACCATAAAAATCTCAAAAATGCTAGAAAAACAAATTTTTAAATTGTTTACTATTTTAACTAAAAGTTGTCAACCCCTTGACATTCAAATTTTTTAAATGTTTTCTCCATCATCTTTTTGTTATTTATCTAGAAATTGAAAGTTGACACGAAATAAGCCACATTCTAAATTGACATTTTCGATTGAATTCATTAAAAACTCGTTTGGAAATTTAACAAAATTGTATTATCTAGCATAAGCCATGTTTTAATTGAAAAAAACATTACCGCATTAGAACAATTTAAAAAAAAAATAGACACACATTAAAATACATTCAAAAGAACTAAAGAACATAAAAAAATTGTGACGCAATAATCGTCAATCGCATCTACAAGACACGTATAGAAAAGAGAATATTTTACTTTTTATTCGCGAAGGTCGAAAATATACACAAAAAGATTTTTATTTCTGCGTTCTCTGCGTAGTAAAAAAAATTCTATTCTTATTTGAATCGAAATCGCACACAAATAAATGAAGAAAGACTCATCGACTTCTCGAAAAAATAATAATATTCCCATCGCGTGTGTGTACACTAAAATTCACATTGCAGAAAAATGTGGAATCGAAAGAGTTGAGTTGATATTGAAAATTAATTAACGCGAGCGTGTTTGTTTTGCTGTTAGCCTCCAGCAGAGTCGAACTTCTCTATTAAAATAGCTGACTATCTTCTCTATTGAGTGAAAAGAAAGTGGCCATTGCTACTGCTATTTACATTTGATTCACTCATTATTTGCTGCTCATAAATTCAATCTTTTTTCTTTCTTTTTACACGCGCGCATGTTGTTGATGATGAAGACATGATTGGTGATGGAGCGCTTTGTAATCTTTTTTTTTCATCTCAAAGATTAATGATTATTTAACTTCACTGTTGCTGTTGCTACTTTTATGTGAAAATTCATCTCGCTGATGTAAAATTATGAGTTGAAAAATTAATTTATTCCTTGTGAGCTGATGAATTATTAGCAGTAAAGTTATGAGATGAATGAACATCAAAAAGGAATAAAAGAATATTTTTATTATAATATTCTGACTTCCTACACTTTTTATATACACCTTTATAAACATTTGAAAGGTTAAAGATTTCTTTTTATAAAAAAATTATCAAGAAATAGACACATAAAACAGTTTAAAAATTTTAAATGTATGGTATAAGATTTTATTATGTTGAAAATTAAATTAACATTTGTTTGACTTGATTTAAAATAAATTGACTTTACTGAACTTGACTATAACTTGATTATAAGCAACTTGACTTACACTTGATATTAAATAACTTGACATAAAAAACTTGATTTTTTAGAACGAACTATACAAGTTAGAAATAATAGAAATCAAATTCAAATTAAATCAAATATTGATCCCTTGATATTTGCATACAAAGCAAAAAATTGAAAAATTGGTTTTTGATTAGAAAATACGGAAAATTACTTTTTATAACTTTTATAAGTGTATGTGTAAACTTGTAAAAAAAATAAATATATGACGTGTACGTATATATTAAAAATAATTCTAAATTCTATAGATATTTTAAAAAGAAAAAAATTTAAAATTGGCAAAACAATCAAAATAGCTAATCGATATAATGGTCGTATGTGTTTAACAAATTGTTTTCTATTTATACGAAAATTCTAGCTTTTATCACGGTCATACCAATAGTATGTTGAAGTATGTGACAATTGAACAAGTAAACTTAAATATCCATCATGGCTGCAAAAGTAAATTTTCATTAAAAATAGGCAAGACACGGTAAACATGATTTCTTTCAGGAACAATAAATTTTCTGAATGGCATTTTTCGAAATGCAGCAAGCTTCTTCAATTTTCGTGACTTTTTAAGTCATTTCTTAAGTTTTAATGATGAATTTCATTAAAGAAAACTATTGATATCAATGTAAATGCACAGACTAACTTCAATGCATGACTTTTTTGCGGCAACAACAGAAAACATTCGGTAAAAACATTAAATTTTAAAAACATTAACATCAAGTCATATGGCGACTCGAATCGAACATTCAGTTTATTTTCCTACTCGTGTTCGTACACGAAATTGAAAGAGCAACACAGAAAAAAAAATAAAGTGAAGTGAATTTCAACACTAGAAATCTAATTGTGTGTACATAAATTTTTTGACTCACAGCAGATGATGTTTAATCGCCACTGCGTCAAGTGCTTATTTTCTGTATTTTATTTTGTTCCCGTGTGTTGATTTTTTATATTTTTCTAGAAAAACACAAAATAAAAAGTGCGAGAAGGAAAATTTTTCTTATAGTGAGAAAAAAAGAAAGAGAGAAAAAATTTTTCCATTCTGACAATTTGAGTGCCGTAAAGTTGAGGTTAATTGAATGAAAAAAGTTGCTACCGCGATTACAATAAAACTTTCATTAATCATTTATTGAATTTCATTCAATTTCTTTGTGAAATTTTCAAGTGCAAAAAAGTTTATTTTTTTCTTCTCGACTCACAGCACAGAAGGAAAGAAAAATCAAAAATATAAAAAAATAAAAATGGCTGCCGTGTGATGTGACCTTGAATAACAATATATATACACACAGCTTGCTATTTGTTGTTGTAGACTTTTTATAGCTTTTATTATTGTTGTTGGAAAAGCGAAATACAAGCGAAGAAGAATCGAATGAAGCCAACGAAGAGTGTATACACGCGTAAATGTATGTCAGTGGACTAATAGCATCCAACAGTTTATATTCTCTCTTAATTTGACTCTGTTTGCGAAGAAGCAGCATTAACCAAAGTGAAGAAAGAAAAAAACTTGTTAGAAGAACTCCTATAACAAAACAGAATCGCACAAACTAAAAAAAAAGAGTGGAACTTTCGGTTTCTAGTTTCTGCCTTAGCGGCCAGTGCTTATCGATATTTCATTGTGAAAGAGTCACAATTTTTATTTGAAAAAAAGAGTTATTGTGTGTGCATTAAACTGTGCAAATAGAGAGAAGAAAAACAATTTTTTAATTATATTGTGCACTTGTAGTGGTGTGGTGAGCGACGTACGTGCAAAGTGGCTTGAATGAAAAATTATCAAAGTCAATGTAAGTTCAATTGATAATAAATTAAAAAATTTTGCCATTATATTGCTCAATCAATTTTAATTCATCATGATATCAATAGTAATGCTCATCTATGATTTTTCACTTATAAAATGTTCTTATACACTTATACTAATATGCAAAGAATTCTTTTTTCTTTCTTTCTGTTCATACTCATTGAATTTGGAGAAACAACAACACACAAAAAATGTAAATGTGACCTCAAAGTCAGATGGTCAGCGAGTGATCAAATTGAGCAACTTCAATTATAATTAATTCATTTGTAAATAAACTAATGAATTTTCTAGTTCTCTAAATATTTCCTATAGAACAAAGTCTTATCTAAAGAAGTAACATTGTTTTTTTTTAAATTTTTTGAGCATGTTCATGCAAGTTTCAAAGTGATAACTTTATTGCTCACTAATTATCACTTCATACACATATACATACACAAAAAAGTAAATGAAATTGTGAATGTAGATTACAAACTTGCTTATTATTGTTCTCAGTAAGAATGCGATTCTATAAATAGCCAAAATGAGACTCATTTGATGTTTTTTTTCTTCTCTTTCAATATGTGATATTGTTATTGCTATGAAAAGATGGCGATTTATTGTCGTTGTACTAAATTATGAAAGTGAAAACTTTGCTCGTGAGTTAAATTGCTGTGTTGTGAAATAGTAAAATTAAAATAAATCACACAATAATGAACTTTTAATTGATGTTTTTCATTTTTTGAGAAAAGTTAATTTTTTGATAAATTAAAGTTGAAATGCCATATTTGAATGACCGTTAAATTCTTTATGTTCATCATATTTCACATAAAAAATTTATTAACTCGATTTTTATGACTAAATTTATTAACATAAGATTTGTTTATTCTACATCTTGTTTTCAAGACAGTCATATGACTTTACCTGATAAAAATATGTGACTATTTTCGATGAATCTAATAAATTTTTAATGATGCAATTAAATTATTTCTAGAGAAATTGTTATGAATTGCATTAATTGTCATTTTGATTTCAAAAGTTTGATGATGAATAAACATGGAGATGAATCAAGAAAAATGTGATAAATAAAGTTTTATTTTTATTATAGAAATATGACTTGAACTTTATAAATTTATTCTACAAATACAAGTAAACAATCTGAGGTATAAAATAAGGCCCAATTAATTAATTAATCAAATTTATTATCACCGCAACAAAAAGAAATATTTCAAGAGTCACACACAAAGAGGAAATCACAAGACTCTATTTTTGGGCTTGCTTGCTCGCGACCCAATTCCATATCAAATTAAACACACACAAACGTCTTATAGTACTGTGTCGACCGCAATAAACAAATAATATATATATCGAATAAAATAAAGTTTTATATCTAAGACAACTATCCAAAAAGAGTTCTTAAATTCAAATATTTACCTAAAAGCTAAAAAATGTAAATGTGCGAGTAAATTTCCGCGATCACCATCAGCAGCATTGTGACTTAATAATTTTCGCATTTATTTAACCTTGAGACTTTAAGAACGTAAACAAGAAATATTTACACACAAGAACGCACGAATTCAACACGCTGCTGTCAAATGTTCAAGGTCTTAACAAGCAAGATTAGACCATGTCGATGGAAAGATCGAATCATATACTATAATAATATACATCAAAAAATTTTCTACAATTATTTACTACCTGATTGGCTGTACGCACAATTATTACATTGAAGGTTCTCTCCAGCACAATTATGGTCTCCATCTATGATTATTTTGGTATTTTTAGATAGAGACACAATTACCACACACACACATATTTCAACTAAAAGAATAAAAAAATTTTTTTGATGAGAATCACAAAATTTATTACCACAAGCTGTTTCCTGATCTTTAAAGAGTTTTTAGAATCTGAAATTAAACTTATATATTCACTTTACCTGACTGGTTTGCTCCTGATTGAACCGCAAAGATTAAAAGAAGTTAGAGTTGCAGTTTTTTTTAAAATATTTTTGTTAATAAGTTACTTATTTATCACAAAATTAAAAAGTTGTCATTGATTACAATGCTAGAAAAAAATATAAAATAAAAAAATTCCATATTGAAAAAATGTAAACAGAAGAATGAAGAATCAATTTAATGACTTAATTCAATACCTTACATTTTCACTAATATGCTACACGATTTTAGTTCGGGGAATCGATTTAGGTTAAGTCCAAATTACTTTAAGAGAATGAAAAAAATTAAAATTTGAAATTTAATAAATCGTTATTTTTAAACTCATAAAATTTTTGTTAGAAGATGAACCAGAATTTTTAATTAGTTAGTTTATTTAATAAAAGGGTAGACACTCCAATAAAACACGAAAAAGCAATAAATGTTATAAAATATAAAATACCATACAAAATAATCAAGTGTTTACTCCTAGAAATTTATTATCTGCCAATCCTTTAAGTTCTTGATTCAGCAAAAAAATTGCTTCAATTTAGTAGATGCGAATCGATAGCATTAAAAATGCGCTAAAGAAATTCAATTTATGGCATTTACTTTTTAACTCGTTTATTTCAGTAGCTAAAAATCACGAGATGGAGATTTTTGCCATTTGCATACTGAATGAATTGAAATTGACAAAAAAACTTTTAATTGATAAGGTCAAGTGTACTGTTCAAAATAGGATAAGTTTCCTACTTGCAAAATAAAATAACTAAATAAATTGCCGATCACTCATTCAAGCGTTTCTTATATCACAATTTTTTGTATATGTTATGTAAAATTAATTTTCAAAGCCAAAAAGATGAAGAAACAACCAACAATGACTAAAAACAAAAAGACTTTTAAACTTTCGATTTGAAAAAAAATCCATTTATGCGTGAAAGTTTTCATTTTTATATTTTTTCATTCGATACAAATAATAATCAAAGATGAATCGATTTTTGAAATTAATAGGAAATGACACAAGAGAAATTGTAAATGATGACTATGAATTTCTCATGAGACTGTGTTGCTGCTTCTGAAGTGTGTAGCAGAACTAGAAAACTACGCCGTCCGTCCACTTATCGCCATTGCCTTTTCCGTAACGATTATATGGGTCATCTTCATTTTCATTTCTCTTTCTATCAAATTTCTTTAACTCACACAAAAATAACGTTTTATATTATGATAATAACTCTATTGAATAATCCATTTTCCATTCGTAAAAATACACATATTTTGTGAAAACAATAAACACAACGTTGTTGTCGTCGCGTTGAGCTATAGCCTGCTCTTTATCATCATCGCAAAACCTACACATATATAGCTCACGTGCTGGCTTTCGATTGTCGAAACGAACGAAAACATTTTTTTAGTATTTAAATTAATTAGCCTTTATTTGATTGATGGAGCGTTTACTAGAACCTCTGTCCACTCACATATACACGTTTCTATGCGTTGTGTGAGTTTGAAGTATTTTTCAAGCTCTTAGATAACAAAAAAGTACGCTACTGATTTAAAATGTATACAAACACTTCAGGAAATTTTAAATGTAGCTCATTTTATGTAATTTATATGCATGTTTCAAGTAAAACTATGAACATACTTAATTTTCATTTTATAAAATAAGTTTCAACATAATGAAACATAAATGACCAAAAGCTTTCAAAATTATGATGTACATTAAATTTTTAAACAAAGACTTTTCTGTGTTGATAAGATTTGTTTTATGTCAACAAACTTAATATTTTGAAGTAATAAAACAAAGAAAAATTTCAAGTAATAAATAGAAAGCCGATGGCAAAGGTGTGACAACTGATATAGCTTAGATTGATGTAATTTGATAAAGAACAAGTTATTAAATGCCTATGATATCATTAGTTTTTTTCAAGAATAATTGAACTTATGTAATAATTGTCAACAATTTATGAAATACTTTCAAATACAAAAGTAAAAGTAATTAATCTTTAATTCTAGTTACTAAGTAGCCTTCTTATATACAAACATAACATGAAAGTAACTCAGCCTTGAAAATTAAGAATTCTACCAGTCATTTTATTCCACCTCAATATAAAATATGAATGGAAATGTAAAGACATATGGTCACAAAAGTAGAATTTGTAAGCAGCATGTAAATTGTGTCAGGAGTGTAAACCCTTGCCATTGATTCATCGATATATTAAACATTTAAAGAGTCTCGTGCATTATATTGAAGTTATGATAGTTAGATTGCTTTTTATTATTGAAATAATTGTCAGATTCATGATGGATAGTCGAACTAACTTGTATATATTTTTCATTACATTGTTGTTTATCGCTACTGCATCAGCTGTTGCATTTTTATGGAAAGTTGTTTGATTGATTAAAAAAAATTGACATTGAAGTGCAGCAAAATTGTAAATTTCTTCACACATGGAAAGAGAAAATTTAATTTTTTAGTCATTTTGAAAATGATATGAGGCCATGAGAACACCTGACTTCTGACAAGAGCTTAAACGCATTAAAGTTGTTTTTATTATTTATAGAACATACAGCAGCAGCAACAATAAAAACGTGTACATGCACGTTTTGCTGTTCAAAAGTATTTATAGTTGATGGCTATTGTGCATATATAAGCGCAGTTTGTTTTGTATGCATAGATAAACAATTTGTATAAGAAAATTATCACGGAAATTTAATTTTTTCTCTCTCTATTTTTTTTCTATCTTGGCATACACTTGTCGATAGAGAATTTAAAGTCACGGAATATTTGCAATGTGTATCGAATGGCAATTATCAATATTATTTTAATTTAACTCACATCACGATTTCAAACAAACACAAAAAAGAGAGTTTTATAAATTTAGGAAGAAGCAAACATTTTTGATCATGATTTCATTTAGAGAGGTCATTGCATACAAAGCAATAAATTTACACCTCAATTGCTATTATAACAAAATAAAGTGAGCTTCAGTGGCTTCATTTAAAGAATATCGTTTTAATCGACTTAATTCAATCTAATTTATGTGAGTTTCGCCGCAGTAATACAATGCCATGAATAATATTGTCGTATTCTCCCTCTCTCTACTCTATAGTAGCGTACCAACCGCCACTTAGCCTACTTAGCTATAGCAAATGAAAACATTACATTTGACTGTGATAATATCAATTTAATTAAAATGTAAATTAATGAATTTTATGCACAATTTAAATGATGCAACATGAAACATTTTGTCTGTCTACAAATGCGCTTTAAAATGAAACTTTTAATAATTTTTATTAACTACTGTAACTATCTATCTCTCGTATGTATTCAAATTTATATCACATAAATATATAGACTGCAGTTGCACGCGCAAGTCAAAATAAAGGCGAATATTGCATATAATGACTTTAGGGTTAATTAATTTGAATAGAGATAGAAAAATGCTCAATACAGGCGTGATTGAGATTCAACAAGTGAAATAGAATTTAATAGAATCTGATTAGGCATTTTACTAGTATTAACTACAATCTAAAATCGTGGTGAAGTCTTACAAAAGAAGTAAACAATTGAAAGCTCAAGAGTATCACATTACAAACAGTACAATTTCTAAGCCATCATTGTGGCGGTCGACATTATGAAAAAAAAAAAGAAGAAATTATGTTGAGTCACTGTAATCCGTTATAATACTAAGTAACTTGCAATTCACTTTTCATGCTGATTATTTTGTTATTTTTTTAATCTCGAATTTTATTTTATCGCATCGCAAAGGCACGACTTGAGATCAGTTTCCAATCGGAATATCACCTAATGATTATGTAAGAAAACTAGAAAATAATTGAGGCAAGCATTCATTCAATTTTTATTGATTATTAAGTAATTAATTTTTCTAGGATTGTGGTCCAGTAATACATTTCTATTCGCAAAAAACACCATAAATTTATTAAAAATAATAGACAGAATGTTCATTTGTCAATATCATACAATGTTGATTCTGATTTAATGAAATGTTTATTTCTATTATCAGCAAAAAAAGAATAACAAAAATACTTTGAATCTCATCTTATGAACATACAAGCACATATAAACATTTGTGATTGATCATTTCACTTGTATGTGTGAAAGTCAAATATTTTCTTTTGATCACACTCACTGGAATACAATCATTATTATTATTTCATAATACTTACACAGTGTAAAATGATTTAACTTATGAGAGAGTGAAAAATTAGCTTCATTCAGTGAAAATTAAAATAAAAGATTTGAAGAAAAAGAAAGTTTAACAGTACAATGAACAATTATGAAAATGATTATTTGTATTTGACCCTAATTTCAACTGTTTTGTTAACTTTTAAATAATAAAAATCTCACTTGCTTGCCGCTCTTCTTTTTATATTTTTTTCTGGGAAGGTAATGAACGGATGTAAGAAAAGAAACTTTTAAATTGCATCTTAAAGTAAAAGTCTATTGAACTTCTATTTTAAAATGAATCATTGTTTCTGAAAATTTCATCCTAAAATAAAATTTTAATTAACACATTTTTGTTAAATGAATTCTTTATAAATCAAGGAAGACATCTTTATTTAAAAAAAAATGATGAAGAAGTTTATTGGTAATTTTGTCCATGAACGACAAAAATCGGTTTTAAAATTCATTTCTGTGTGTTTAAAAAAAACATATTTGACATGGTTCAACTTTTAAGTTGACATTTTTTACTTGATTTCATTCATTACTTGACTTGACTATTTTCTTTTTGACTTGACTTTATTATCACTTGATTTACAAAGTTTCAATCCCTTGTGATGAATATATATATTTGTCTTAAAAATTATAAAATTCGCACTCAAAAATCCAAAACGAATACGTGACAAAAAATTTCATTCGTGATTTTTAGGTCAATGAAAATGAAAATGATGATCGCAAGAGGTTTGGTTAACATTTTAAATCGTTTTCAACATTCAGGAAAAAAGAAATGTGTGAGAGCATATGATTTAATTTAATATATTCATGACCGCATGAAACTAAATAGGTTGTGACATTATATCATCATAAAGATACTTTTATCTCTTTTCTATCTTAAGAGTGCACATAATCTCCTCTGTAAATGAGATAAGTTGTCAAAATATTCTGCCATGTTACGATTTAATAGTAAAACGAGTTTTTAGACCCAATTAGTTTCATATTGTACTTTTTTTGTAATTACAAACTTTACCAAATAAAAACTCACACATTTGACTTTGCACAATGTGGTAAATATGGCACAATGCATGAGTTACATATGATTAATTAATTAATTGCACCAATACAATGATGATTTTCTTAGAAAGTTTCTGTAATCTTATGCTAATTTTATGTGGCAGTTTTTTTTTCTTTGCTCTTTCTCGCTCGTTAATGTTTGCACACATTTATGCTGCAATAATAATTATTACTCTCTCAAATACATTAACATGAGTCATTATGTGCAATGAATCGTTTTTCAAAGCATATCAGTGATAAATATTTGTAAGAAATAAAAGAGAATGAAAGAACATGATACGTTTTTGTGACTTGTTAGGATTAACTGCATACAGATAAATTTGTGTTATTTATGTAGTCTGAGTAACTAGTTGCTGATAACGATTTATGATTGTTTCCAAGAATTTTCTTTAAAATTCATAAGGCTTAACGACAGAGTCACACAAATTCCAACTGTAAAAAATTTATTTTATGCAAAATACAACTTTCAAACAACATTGAAAAAACATGAATTCGAGACAAATGGATAAAATTGCAAACATGTTTATATCAGTGATGAACAATTTATTCAAATTAAAATTTACAATTCTTCTTTGATTTTTTACAAATTGTGCTTAATAAATTTTACAAATTCACAAATAAATTCTAGAATTTTAAAAATTATTGTAAATGTTAACACACAATTTAACAAAGAAAATCTACAATTTTACAATTAATTTTTATTTTTCTACAATTGTTTCTTTTATCAATTTTGACAATAAAATTTAGCATATTATTTCTAAAACCTTGTTTAAACAAACAAATATCAAAAGTCAATCAATTAAAGAAATGATGAATATTTTTGAATAATTCAATTAAAAAAGTTGAAATCTATTAATAATTTATTCTTTTTTTTTTGTTTCTTTGCAGATAATTCACAATAAGCATAAGAAGAGGCAATAAAAGAATAAACATTAAGTGTAGTGAAACGGCATAAAAGATAAACTTGAGATGCCTCCATAATCACTCATTTTGCAACTATCACACAGAATTAAGTTTTTATATACCTACAAAATTTACGTTTATTTTTCTTCATTAAAATCTTTTTCTTTATTCATTGTTGAACAATTTCTTTTTCTTTAAGTTTTGTTGTTTAAAATTATTTTTGTTAAAAAAGAAGAAGAGAAAGAGAGTTAAAAATAAGTGCTAAAAGAAAATATTAGTCGTAAAAAAAAGAAGAAGTAAAGATGTTGAGTAATATGAATCAGCAGACGATGGACACATCCATCTTGTATTTTAATAGTCACGCAACCAAAAATCCTAATAATAATAATAACAATAATAATAGTAATGAGAAGACGAAGGAATTTTCCATTTATCGTCCTGATGTGGACTTTTCAATTAACTATGAGCCAATAGGCTTAAATGAGCGAACGCGTCTAGTGAATGATGCCAAAGATTCTGCAGTTGTTGTCGTACAAAAGTCGACGACAATGACACAACAGAATGGTGATTTGAATGTGAATGGACGCAGGGCTGTGATGATGTCATATGGGAATGAATATCCCACTAATCTTCACAATTATTCGAAAGTGCCAGAAAGTATAACGATGATGATGATCGAAGAGGATGTGAATAGCGATAGAAATAATAATAGCAACAACAATAATAATCGCAGCATCAGTAGCAGCAGCGGTGATAGTAGAGATCTTGCAACAAGCGATGCCGATGATGAGAATATTGAAGATACTGGCAATCGTGATGATAACAATAATGCAAGCAATAAAATTGACGATAAAAAACCTGAACATCACGTTCGACGACCAATGAATGCCTTTCTGATCTTTTGCAAGAGACATCGTGCTCTTGTACGCGAGAAATATCCAAATCTCGAGAATCGGTAAGTTTTTTTTTTTTGCTTTGCTAGCTTTTTATTTGAAGTGAAGACACTGATTATTTGATGATTTATTTATATTTAGTACATTTATTTCTTTCATATTCTATTATATTTTGGCTTGAAATTTCAAGTTTTATTGATTTTACATAAAATTACTACTTTTTAAAAAATGTAAACAAACCTTCTTTTGATTTCTTTGTTAAAAATTTTTGTTTTTGTTTACATTTTTATTGCATCAATAGTTTTTGAAAATTATTCTAATTTAAAAGAATTTGAAAATCTATTTCCACAAAATCACTGAAAATAAATCGTTTTAACTTTATATATAATACAATTTGTCTAAGTGTCCTCGCATTTACTGCACGTGACTTTTTTTCAATTGACAAAAACGTTTTTTTTTTGTTTGTTCCTCGTTCACAGATCAATCACGAAAATTCTCGGCGACTGGTGGGCTTTCTTGCCAAACGAAGATAAATTGCCATACAAAGATTTGGCCAAAAATGTGAGTATCTCTCATTAGTCTTAAAAAAATATTTTTTTTCTTATGAGTAATTGCACAGTCATAAAATGAGTCCATGACCTTTATGATTTGTCAAATGCCCTTTTATATCCTTAGACATTCAAATCAAAAACACTTTGAGCAAATTGCCAGTAATAAATCGTTTTGTGTGACTGTTTATTTCATTGCACTCAAGGTTCATTAATCATCATGCCATTGGAAATAGTGATGACAACAATTTATGACATTAAAATAAACTCTGAGAGAATCTTTTAACCGAAAGCTAACGAGAGAGAGAATTTTACAATGCTTTGTATGCAAATTCATAGTTGAGTGAATTTTTTATCAAGGTCGGTCAAAGCGAAGAAAATAAACTGCATTTTCACTAACACATTTGAAGATTCACTCGTGCACGTGTGCATAAAAGACAACTGTGTGCTGAATATTTTCTAGGTATAGAGGAAAAAAGGAAAATTTCTTGACTTTTTCATTTCTTGGATTTTCCCATAACTTACTTTTACTTTTTTTTCTTCTTTTTTATATCCTTTTTGTTGCTAACGAATAAAAAAAATTATGAAATTTTCCATTGATGACAAGTTCTTTTGATATTTATGAAGTGAATAGAGCGCAGCTGTAGAATGACATTTATTGTTTTCTTTACAATGTTGCAAGTTTTTATTGAGTTCTAATCATATTGGAAATTTTTTATTTTCTACATAAAAAATTTAAAAGAAAAAAAATCAAGGACAAAAAATTTATTTGAGTGAAAATTTTAGTTTAAGAAAAGAAAATTCGTTCAGCTTGAATTGACCTTTTTCGGCAAATCGGACATCTAAGATATTTTCCTGGCAGTAATTTACTATTGACTACATCAATGCAAGAAGCACAAAGACAAACATGTAAGCAGCTGCGAAAGATGCCAATCAGCTGATTTGATTCTCGACAAATAACACAAATTCCATCTGTAGAATAAAAAAATTATATTTCAAAAACTCTAGCTAAAACATTCTTACTTGAAGCGTTCAAGTTGCAATTTTCTTGTTTATTTGATGACAAATCTTCATTGGATGATTTCGAAGAATTTTCTTCTTGAATTTTGTTTTTGAAATTATTTTCGTCAACTGCAGTTTGTTGATTTGTCTCTTTATCAATTTGAGATTGAATTTGTCTTAAAAATGTCTCTATTTTTATTAAATTTTTTCTAATTTTGTCTAATCGACGTTCCGTATCATTAAAAGTAGACATCATTTTTTGAAGAAATTCACTCATTTTTGAATTCTATGCTTACTATGATTATAATTTTCGTAATACAAAAAGGAAAATATTTCATGAATAACAATAGTTTAAGATTTTTGGAATTTGAATATGATGAAATCTTTTTAAAACTTTAATAAATCCAACTTTTAAATTAAATTTTTAAATTCAAAAGTTTTTCAATGTCAGATGTTTTGAATTTAAAAAAAAAAGTTTTGAAAAAATTATGACAATTTTATAACAGTTACAAATTTAATTATAATTGCTATAAACTGTTATAAAAAACTGTGACATTATTGGTATAAAAAACTTTTTAAAATTTGAAAAATTTCTTTTTACCATGGCATTAAAATCATGTTGACTTGCTTCTTGTCTTTACAAAAGAAATCTCAAAAACTTTTCTATAAAAAATTTTTCAGTATACTAAAAATAAAATAGAAATCAGTAAGGATTTTACATATCTTTTTCACTCTGTGTCTTTAATTTGCATTTTAATCACTATGAGAGTGCAAATAAAATTTATCTCTATATAAGTACAGTTCGTTAATTAATCATTGCATCCCTGTATACAAAAACAGTGTGTTGAAACAAAGGTGAATATAAAATTTATTACAAGCGATCATAGGTTTCGCGGTCAATAATTAAAAGTTGTCTCCAATAAAAAATATGATATTTTTGCTAATACAATATCCTCAACAACTAACTCATAATCATACCTTGAACTACAAATTAAAATGTAATTTTGAAATAATTTGAAATTAATGCAAATTAAATATCAAAAACATATTCAATAAATCCTTTTACTTTGTTGAAAGTCGATGAAACTTTTCTGCTGATTGCGTTAAAAATTCAATTACTTTATTGTCGTCTTAATTGCAATCAACCAACAAACAAAAGGGAAAAAAATTAATAAATAATAAAAAGATATTCATTGTCTAGACACAGCTGAAAAGAAGAAAAAGAGTCGATTGTCATTACAATAAATGGTGTCATATACTGCTCAATGAACTTTGCTTTCTTCTTGAAAGAACTTTAAATGCGATTTTTAGAAATGAAAAAAAAATCTACATGGAAATTTACCGTGTGATGATGAATGAAAAAAATATGTTTATATCTCTTAATTCAAATGTTTACAAATTCTGTCATCTCTTTTACTCCTTCACTATTTTTTTCCTCTTGTTTTTTATTATTTAACCAAATAAAATTCAATGCCAGAAAAAATTCATTTCGCAACATAATCATCAACTGAAAATAAACAATGAAAGAGGAAATAATTGAAAATACTTAAAATGTAGTAAGAGTGAAAGAGAGAAAAATTTGCATGACATCATTTCTTGCCAAACATGTGTTTTTCTAAAGGGTCTTTTTAATGATCAACAGTAAAATTAATTTTTGAACTTGCCGCTGTTTTTGTGTAATTTTTATGATTATTTTATTAACCGAAAAAGAGCATGAAATTCAATTCTTCGAAATTAATTATTTATGCTTCAAATGTTTAATTTTTATAATTATTAAAAAGTATCAATTTTGGGTAATTCTACTAAAAATCATTAAACTAAATAATTTATGCACGTGCGCATCATCATATTTCATAGAGTAAAATTCTTTAAAATATTCAAAAAATGTATGCAAAAATTTTAAACTCAGAAAATTCCTTGAACTTTGAATCGATTTCTCGAAAAAACATTGAATTTTCGTCAACTTTTATTATACATTAACTGAAACAAGAAAACGAAAAACATTTGCACATTTATACATTTTTCTTTTCATTTGTAACTAACTAAATAACAACAATGTATTACGAGAATCATATGATCACAATAAAGTGAACTTGAGATAGAAGAAAATCGCCTTTTGCCTCGCAGTGTAGAAATAAATTAACTTTAATGAAAATGTCTATTTTCTTTGAATTTCTTGCTGTGTCTAAATCATAAAATCAATCAATGAATAAAAAATTTCTTGCTGAAGAGGAAGAAAAATTGTTTAATGAGCCATAGTGTAAAAATGGTCAAATTTTTATTTTATTGTAAGCGATTTTTATATTTTAAAAAATTATCGACCTTTTATAAAATTCATATTGCTTATCACATCAACATTCGATTTTTTAGCCTCAATGTCGTCAAATAATTTTTTTATCAAGAAAAATTCCCACAAGATATTTTTTACCATTTGTGTATAAAAATAATTAAAATTAAATCGATAAACAAGACACAGCTACAGGCAAATACATGCAATACAGTGACAAAAAACCACAATTTGTTGTTATCAGTACTTATTTTTCATTCGTTCATTTGTGTGGTTAGAGAAATAATTCATTATCGAGCTTAATGTTTCTTATGTCAAGAGTAAATTATCTAAAGTTCATTATCATAAATTGTCATTCTATTGGATCTTTCCGCTTACTTAAGCAATAATAATTTATGCAATTCTATTCAGACGTAGTATTGCACTCATTAAACATGCACAATCGATTTTTTTAAAATTAAAAACTTCATTGTATTTTCTAAGAATTCTTGAAATTCATGTAGGCTGCAGTCGATTTATAATAAAATGCCCTAAAATGGATTTACTGATCTCAAAATTGCTTATTTGCTACAATTTTTAATAAACAGCCTTCAATATGACCTATTTCAAAATGAATCTACTAAATTTGCAAAATTTTATTATTTTTCTTATCATGTTTTCTTATTTTAAGGCATTTGAACTCATCTACATTGTTGCAAACTTTTTATTACTTAAATGTGGTAAAAATTTAAATGAACAAAACACTCGGAAGTTAAATGTGTGCATTCAGCATATAACTACATGAATTTGCCTTTAAAACGTGTGGTTTTTCATGTGAATGAGAAAACTTTAAAGTCACATATTCAACAAGTTTAAGTTTTTTGCTCAAAGAGAGTTCAATGTCATTTTTAAAAATTAATCGATATTATCGGTTTGTAATTAGCTTATTAAATAGCAAACATTCATCACGTGACTCATTTATATTAGACAATACAATTAAATGTAGAAATGGAGCAGCTACAATTGCATATATACTTTTTTACTTTTTCATTTATTAATTAATGAAAAAATGGAATAAACATTTTTTCTATCTTTCTTATTCCACACCCAAGTTCACGCATCGCAAAATGAGAACATTAAACTATGAAATGACTAATAAAAAATTTAAGATTATGAGACATTTATTTTTAAAAGGAGATAATAAGTTGCAAAATGAATGGATTAAAACATTTTATATCTTTAACAAATTACATCGCAAATCAAAACAAACCTTTATTTGTGTTAGTGTAAAAATGAATGAAATCATCAAAAATCTTTCTAAATATCCATTTCTAAGTATTTAAGCTGTTTACTTTAGTTTCTTTCTATCATCATAAATCAGACACAATAGTTTTATATTCGCTAATCTCTATTTAAATTCGATTATTCAAAGATTTGTTCTGATTAAAATTTTATTTACAAATTTGATTATTTTTTGTGTTTATAAAATTTAAAATTTACCAATTTAAAAATATTTAAAAAAAAATCAAATTTCGCGTCAATTTTTTAACTCCTAGTTTTAAATTTCTATCATTTTATTCTAGATCATCACATATAAAAATATATTAAAAACAAACAAATAAAAACATTCGCGATAAACAAAAAAGTTTTGTGTTGTGCATTTACTTTTTAAGTTCAATGAACTAAACTAAAATAACAACTTCCTATTTTTATATTTTTAGTACAAGGATGTTTTCTTCTCAAAAAATCCAAATTTCAAGTGGTATAAGCTCCCAGCACCACCATTACGTACGCTTTCAACACGTCCAAGCAATGAACGTGACCGTGCGACTTCACCTATTCCAATTACAGAAGAGATCGTCGAGACGTCACCAAAAGATCGTGCTGCAAGAAATATCAAACCAATCACGTTACAAAATCACTCTGGAATCGGTCAATTTAAACTTGCATCAATTGATCAAATGGGTGGTCTCTCAAGTCTTATGATGGTTGAACCATCTTCATCACCACGCAGCAATGGCAGCATCTATGGAGATATTCAACAACAGACATTTGTTAGTGGCACTACAAGAGACGAAATTCATGATTCTCAGCCAAGAAAACGTAAAAGCGATGAAGCAATTGACACTTATGATGAGGAGCTTACAGGCAAATCACGTGCATGCAAAGGAAAACGTTATGAACAGTTCATGACACCAACAAAGAAGGCCACGAAACAGAAAAATACAAGTGCACCATTGTCATCACCAATTGCAACATCTGTTCACTTTCCACATAATGGCTACTGTAAACCACAAGAATTGTCACCAACAAATGGCACTAAAGTTCATCACAATAACAATTATCGATATCAACAACAGCAAACTCACGAAAATGACTCATCAGATGAAATGGCACACTCACCAGAGAGTGACGATATTAATCAGGGCGATGCTAATGATTTCAAGCTTAATGACAAAATCATGACATTGCCATCACTCGATCTCGAAGATTATTTGAACCGAAAGAAGGCCATGAAGAAAAAGAAGAAATTTTCACGTAAGTTTTCAAAAAAACCTTTTCAAAATAAATTTTTAAATTATTAATTTCTTTTAGATAAAACAAAACATCGTCAGCAACAAAATGCACAAGCTGCACAGTCCAAAGAAAAAGTCATTCCAAAGCAGCCAGCAGCAGCCATTGCAGCATCAACAGCGGTTGGAAGCCAAAAGCGAAAAGCGCCTAAACAGACTATACGTCGTACTGCAGATATTGTCGAACCACCACAGCAAGAAATTTCACGTGTTGGACTCATTGGACTCGATACATTGGCCACATTAGCATTAGTGCAAGCAAATGCAAGCAGTCCACAATAAAGAATGGATAAGAAAAAATATCTATTTAATATTAAAAAATGATTATTATAATTATACATACATGCATATATAATAATGATGATATATTTAAGTAGAAATACACAACAACAAACACACAAAAGTGAAATCTTTTTGATGAAAATCGCTTTACCATTTTTTGCTGATAGTAAACTTTAAGTGGATAAAAAATTAAAAATTAAAAAAATTATAGAGAGCGTTATGAAATTTTTAAATTCTATATTCGTTATTAGTATTTTTCCTCTTCAATAATAGTGAGAGAGTACAGAGTTAAAAATAGTAGAACTATTGTATGTACACAAACACCAAAATCTTGAAAACTCTTTAGTTACTTGAACTAATCATTTTCACAAAAAATATCATAAATATAGATTCAGGGTTATCATTGTAAAATTTTGTAGATCTATGAAAAAATTGTAGATCTCTCTAAAGTTTAGTAGATCTTAAATATTTAATGTAGATTTTTACAAATTTTTGTTAATCTGTAAAATTTTTATTATTGATAATCCTGAACATAAACAAAGAAAAAAGTTCAAAAAATGATTTTAGGGAGCAAAAAATGTACTTTGAGTTATTTGGTGTGTAAATAATTTTATAAGAAAGGATTTTTTCCAAAAAAAATTAAAAAT
Source organism: Polypedilum vanderplanki (assembly GCA_018290095.1). Taxonomy (NCBI): domain Eukaryota; kingdom Metazoa; phylum Arthropoda; class Insecta; order Diptera; family Chironomidae; genus Polypedilum; species Polypedilum vanderplanki. The sequence continues at coordinate 6,348,454 of CM031379.1, read as the reverse complement.
ATAAATAGTAACGGTGTGCAAAAGAATTGATGGATCGATAGCCTCAGAGGCTCATCATTTGGAATATTGCATAGCTTTATACACAAAAAATAAATTTTCTTCTAAATTGAGTGAAGTGAGTGTTTTTATATATTGGCAGAAGGAAAAAAATATTTATTTAAAAAAGTTTTCTATTCGATAAGAAAAAAGCTCTTGGAAAATGAATCTTAAGATGAGAAAGGAAAGAAATTTTAAAACAATGACTGAAACGATTGAAAATCAATTCTTTTTTCTACATTGACTCATTCTGACTATTTTTTGATAAAATTCGACAATGATATGAAAAAACATATATTTATTAAAATGATGCTAAAAGTATCATAAATGTGAGAGAAAAAAATATCAAAATTTCAAGAAACTAAATTTCTAATGATGGAAAAAATTGTGTGTGGCACTGCTTTTTGAGATAAAAAAAATTGAAGGTCAAAACAAATTCCAAGATTTCTTTTTGTTTATAAAAATCTTATCATCTGTGTAAATTCTCTGTAGTGACCAACACAAACATTCAATAATCAAAAAGACTACATTTACGCTAATTTTCATTTAATATCAACAAAAGCAACATCATTTAGAAAAATCATCGACATTCGACAACAACAAAATTTATTTTTTAAATTTTCTGAATAAACGTAAAATTCTCTCTTAATTTAAGCCTAATACACATATTAAAAGATAGAGATGAGATTTTCTCTATCTATTCACATACATCAATTACAATAGTTTTTAAGGATAATATGTTACTAATTAACTTTAAAAAAGTTTCTCGGGTTAAGTTGTCTTATAATCCTTGTTAAAAATTGAGTTATTTCTAGTCTTTAAGAAAATCAAATTTCTCTTTTTTTCATTATTTTGATTTGTTATTTTTAATATTTTTATTATTTAATTAAAATTTATAACTTAAGAAATGCTTAATTAATTTGAGGAATAAAAATCATGATGATGTTTTACAACAAGGAAAATTATTTAATTTTCGATATTTTTTCAAAGTGATTTTTTTATCGTTCTCATTAAAAATTAAAAATTCAAAATGTTTTCAGAAAATAAATGAAATTATTTGAATAATCAAATGGGGACACTTAAATATTTTAATTAAATTAAAGTTTATTCTTACAACTTGAATGTCAACTTCTTACTAAACTTGATTTCAAGTTGACTTGTTTTAACTTGACTTAAGTTTGTTTTCAAGCTGTTTATCAACTTGACTTCAAAGTAAAATTTACTTGACTTTATTAAATTTCTCGCATCTCAAGTTCATAATTGAAATAATTTGAGTGTTCATCATTTTTACCATTCACTTTGAAGATTTAGAATTAATTTTAAGAATTTCACTAATTAAAGAAAAAAATTGAAAATTAATAAAACCATTCAAAGAGCAATGTAAAATGGTCGAGAAAAATTAAATTGCAAGTAATGAAAAAAATATTCCTGAGTCAGACTTATGACTGACAACAAGAGTTCAAAATTTAAAAATGGAAAAAATGATTAAATACAGTGCCTAAAAATATTTGAAACTGACCGCAAGAGACAAAAATTGGAATTATTAAAAATAAAAAATTATTTTTCATCATCTTCAGAAAAAAATATTTTTGATTACTTTGAATAAGTTGTGCTTTTCCCAAATGTATTTAAAGAAAGAAAGAATTCACAAAAGATGGAAATAAAGTCTGTGATTTAATCCACAACAAGTTAATAGATTTTTTGTGTGTCTAGAAGTGAACTTGTTGGGATTAATTCTTACAACACATAAAAATAAGGTCAGATTAAAAAAATTTCTTTAGATATAGACAACAAATTTAAATCTAACAGCATAGAAAAGTAATGAAAAAGATAATTTAAAAATTCACATTTTTCACAAACTTTAGATCACAAAAACACAAGAAAATTTCAATCATCATAGTTTGTATTTTTAATTTCTAACAGAATTTTTTTTCTTCTCTGAGAATGTTTAAAACTCATGCTATAGATCATGAATTCAATTTAAAAATGTAACTAAAAATGAAAATTATGAATTTGGATGGAATAAGACGAAATAAAAATAATATCAGAAAATAAATCGCAATTGTTTAAATGTTTTTATTTCAGTCCTCACTATCAGTGTGTTTATTGATAAGACTTTTTGTTTTTACTCGTTATCTTTTGTTAATCAACAGCAAAAAATTATTTTTTCTAATTTCTCCATTCCAAACAAAAAAAACAAATTGAAGCATAAAAATTATTCAACAGTGTACAAAAAGTAAAAATATTAATCAGGTAAATTCAAACATAATACCTATCTCATCAAAATTATAAAAGAAGACGAAAATAATTGCAGCAATAGGAATTGAAAACAGCACATCAGCAAAATAAAGTCTCAAGAGTTTAATTGCAATAAAATTCAAACATTTAAAATTATTACATCATTTATAAAAGTGCTTAAGTCATTCATAATTTGCTTAAATAAAATATTGCAATAATGATAGATGAACTTTGATTTTGTGGGCTCGTATTGTTGATTTCACTGTAGTATACTCAAACCATGTATTGCAATTGTTGTAAAAAATTCACTTTCATGTGTATATTGTACTTGTTTGCTCACTTCATAGCGCTCTGCATTTAGTACATGATTTCGTGCCAGTGAAGTTAGAGTCAATTGACTGACAAGTGAAAGAATTGCAAATTATGGAAAGTGTTAAAGATGAGAGTATTGCTATTGAAGAAATTGAAGCAAAGTTGAAAGAATTACAACAATGGATCAATGATGATCCTGAAATGCCAAAGAAATTTGGTAAGATAAACTTACAGGAGCTAAAATTCACTAAAATATTTTTATTTTCCTATAGAAGCCATTCTTTTACTTCACTACCTGAAAGTCGCACGATGGCGAGTAGAAAAAGCTCAAACAATGATAAAGCTTTCACTTCAATTAAGAACTGAACATCCTGAAATTTTTACTGATCGTGATCCATTGAAAAAAGAGATGAAAGATGTTTTCAAAGCTACGTAAGATACTGTTACATACTGAACAAAGTTTATAATTATCTAAGATAATTATTACTCAACACACACACTATAACTATTTTACTTTTCATAGTGACATGGTTTTATTGTCGACTACAACAGAAGAAAATTATAAAATTGGTGTTTTTCGTTTGCTTCAAGACGAACTTGATCACATCGAATTTAATGATCTCATAAAGGCATTCTTTGTGATGTCGGACGTTCGTAACATTATGTTTGAACCAAAATTAAATGATGGTGAAATTATAATTTTTGATATGTCGCAAGTTTCGTATCATCACGTTACTAAAATTGTGCTGTCTACTCTTCGACTTTATTTGAGATATATTCAAGAGGTAAAATATAAATTTATGAGAAAACTGACAATAATATTTTTAAATCTTTGACACGCATTACAAAACGGCATGTCATAGAAAAGAGAAATTAGAAGCAAAGTTTTTTAAAAATATTTTATGCGATATAAGATCAAGCAACATTTCTACAAATGTCACGCAACTTATGTATGCTCACATCAAATAAATCAAAGCTTGAGATTTTTTTGATTTTAGTTTGATTTCTATAAAAGAGTCACAAAACCAAAGAATACCATAACCTTTAATATATTATTTTTTCTTTAATATTTTAGGCACATCCAGTAAAAGTTCGTCAAATTCACATAATAAACTGTAATCCTATAATTGATAAATTAATGATGTTGATCAAACCATTTTTAAGTACTAGAAATTATCAAATGATAAATTGCCACACAGCTGGTAGTGAAACACTCTTTGATTTCGTTCCACGAGAATTGTTACCAAATGAATTAGGTATGAAATTGTAAATTATAATTAATATGTTTAAAAATTCTTCTTAATGTGATTCTCACATGCGAATTTTATGTTTTGCGTTTTTTCTGTATTGGCATAGGTGGAAATCATGGTCCAATTACTGAAATCAAGGGCTTTTGGTTGAAGCAAATGGAGAAACACAGGTTTGTTTCACTGCCATATGTCAATGAACTGTTAAAGTGTAGAATTTTTTAAAACTTTATTACAGAGATTACATTATGGACGACGATGCATGGCGTTTAAATATTGAACAAAATAATAATAGTGACGAGAAAGAAGGTGGTGGTGTCCTTGACTTTCTTGGTATCTTTTAAGTTTTAATAATGCTTTGATTAAAATAAATTATAATTCTTGTACTTACCATAGTCTTAATTATTATCTTATTGTAATTAAATCAATAAAATGCATACAAGATCAATCTGCATATGAAGGTCTTTTTTCGATTCAATAGCAACATTGTGCACGATGCAAGTACAATGTAAAATATCATATGAAAACTTACATTGAGTTATAATCACCACCATTTATTTTTTTTATTGTCGCTATCTCGTTTGCTCTCATGAACTTGATTGTGATTAAAAAATTGTTAGACACAACACAATTGAGAATTGAGCAATGAATAAATGAATAATGAGAGAATTTTAAGCGACTCATTTCGTTGTCAAGTTATCAAGCGTCAAGACGTGAATTCTATTCTAAGAAAAAAATTGTTTACTGAAATTTTTGGGGGAAATTTTTCTGTTTTAAGAATGGAATTCAAAAGAATTAGTGAAGACGAATTGAAAGAAAGATTAAAAGTTTTTAAGAAAGAAATTTCAGCAAAAGGAAATATCCCAGAAAATTTAAGTGAGATAACGTTTTATTTATTATGACAGCTAAATATGGCTAAAAAAAAAAACAAAATAATCATTGTGTAATTTGAAAGCTTATGAATATTTTTGTTTCTCTTTCTTAGATGAAATCATTCTTTTACGTTATTTGAAATTCTTTAATGGAAATGTTGAAAAATCTTTAAAAAGACTTATTGGTAGCATGGAAGTAAGAAAAAGCTATCCACACATCTTTTTCAATAGAGATACAAATGATCCTCTATTAGGCCAGCTTTCTGATCAAGTGTAATTTTAGTAAAATTTTAGTATTTAATAATCTGTCAATAAGAATGAAATTCTGAGTAAAACATTGAAAAATAGACAGGAATTTTTAGACTTTCAGTTTATTTATATCTTATCAATGCTTAACGAAATTGTAAATAAAAATTTGTGCAATTTTATTTACTTTCTATTAAAACAACTTGATGTTATTCAATCATTTAATTGCAAATTAAATATTAATTTTTAGCGCATTTTTGGAACAACAATGCCGCTTATATCTTCACTTTGGCTGGCTGGCTGGCTTTCTACAACTGGGAAAAAAATTTCTACAATTTTACACAAATGTAAATTTCTCCAAAATTCTACATTTTTAAAATTTTACAATGTTGTAGAATTGTAATTTTTTTGAATTTGTAAATTTTATTTTTGACTAAAAATTCTTATTGCCAGATCATAAAATAAATAATCACATAAATTTAAAAAACTAAAATATTTTTCTAGTGAAATGGTGCTTTTACCAAAACTAACACCTGAAAATAATCGCATAATAGTCACAAGATTAATTGATTTTTCAACTGATAACCTTCCCGAAATGGATGAAACACTGCGGATTTCTTCAATGATTTTCGATATTGCTGCAATCACTCCTGAAAATAATGGATCATTAGCTGATGGTGAAGTGTTAATCTATGATCTCAATGGATTAACAGCGAAGCATTTTACAAAGTTAAGCTTTTCATCACTACGGGGATTCTTTCGATATATGTCTGAAGCTCATCTTATGCGAATTCGTGAAATCCATTTGATAAATTGTTCATCACTAGTTGATAAATTGGTTATGCTTATTCGACCTTTCGTAGGCAAGGCAATGCAGATTATGCATTTCCATCAGCCTGATTCGACAACACTTTTTGATTTTGTGCCAATGGATGTTATACCTGTTGAACTCGGTGGAACTGATGAAAGTATCATCAAATCTAAAATTTATTGGATCAAGAAAACAGAAGAACATAGAGAATTTATCATAAATGATGAGCAATGGAAATTCACTGATGCTCGATCTGATGAAGATGAAGAAGAAAATATTGAAGATAACTTTTCTTATATGGGTTTTTGCTAAAAATTTGTCATAATAAAATTTATGAAAATTAAAATGATTTACCTTGGCCATGTTTTAAACTTGACAGTTTATTGACTTTACGTTGCTAGAGACCTCCAAAAACTAGTAAAACTTAAACGATAAATCATAATTTAAATTGTTCAATTACCGTTATTAACCTTCCTTATTCTTAATTATTATCGTTCTTATGCACGTATTGATCGTGTTTATTTAATTTCAGTAAGCACTTTGCCAATCTGATTTGCATTATGATTTTTATTAATTGTCTGTGACAAATTTCATTTTATTTTCTTCATCATAAAATTTCATACAAATTCTTTACCATTTTCAGTCGGCTAATGACCTTTGCATGCATGTCTAAGTACCATTGCATCTTGCAAATATGAAATAAATTTTTTAGCGCTAATGTAAGCAACTAACAAGTCTATAATTACCGCAGCAACAAAAATATTGGCTTTTAAACAGCATGAAATTTAAAAAAGTTTCCAACCATACTTTGAAAAAAATAATTTTTGCAAATCATTTTCTAATTTGAAATTCTAGTGTTAAGACGTGCTTAAGAAAACAAATTTCTAACAATTTTTTTTAAAAAGTTCTATAAAATGTCGCATATTAAAAGAATTAGTGAAGATAAATTGAAAGAAAAATTAAAAGAATTTCAACTTTTGATAAAATCTGATAAATCAATGCCGCAAAATATCAGTAAGTACTCAACATTAATTATTTAAATTTTTAATCAGAAAATTACCTCACAACAGGTACATAAACTTTAAATTCCACAGTTGATTTTTTCATGACATTGAAAATTAATATTTGTAACTGTTGTTTATATTTCCCCTTCATACATACAAAAATAATGAATACTGTCCACATATGTTCGAAATTTTTTCTCTCTTTTTAGATGAGATGTTGCTCATTCGAAATTTGAAATTTTATAATGGAAATGTAGAGAAAGCTCTTAAAAGGTTAATTGCTAATATGGAACTTCGTCAATATTTTACCAATGTTTATGAATTTCGTGATCCATTCGATGCTCGTCTTCGTCGTTTAATTGATCAAATGTAACAAACTTTTGTTTAAAATTTCTAAATTTTTCATTTTAATATTTTTTGTGAAATTTCTCTAATTAATTTCAGTTTAATGTTTCTTATGCCAAAAGTTACTACTAACAATGATCGAATTATGATTTTAAAACTTATCGAATTTGATCCAGATAGTATCATTGTTGATGATGCACTAACTGTTTTCTCAATGGTCTATGATACAACACTAATAACACCAGAAAAAGGGCAACTTGCTGATGGTGAAATCGTCATAATTGATCTTGATGGTGTAACAGCTCGACACCTTACTAAAATTGGCTTTTCAGCACTTCGTTGTTTCTTTAAATATATGAATGAAGCTCATCCAATGCGAATCACTCAAATTCATCTCATCAACTGCCCAACAGTGCTTGATAAACTCATGATGTTGTGTCGACCGCTTATGTACTCAACAACCATGAAGGTTTTGCACTTTCATCTGCCAAATTCAACAACGCTATTTGATTTTGTCTCACGTGAATTGTTGCCAAATGAAATCGGCGGAAGTGGTGGAACGCTTGAAAAATCGAAATGAGATTGGATAAGACAAACGGAAGAGCACAGGTGAGTTAGAGCTGTCGATTGCTTCAGATTGTCTAATGATGCATTTTTTATTTGCTTCAGAGATTTTTTGCTTAATAATGACCAATGGAAGATTATTAAAAATAACAATGAAAATCATAATTTGACAGATGAAGAATCGTTTGCTTAAATGGGTTTCTGTTAGGAAAATTTCTCTCATCATTCAAAGACGTATATGATAGTAAACTGGATTATGCGATTATTGCGTTGATGCATTTTTTATTAAAATAAATTTAAATATTAAATAATGGAAAAGGTTTCATAATATTTAAAACCAGTTTTTTTAAACCCTTGATTTACTTCGTTTATAAATTTAGAAAGGTTTTCAAATTGATAAAATTTAATAATACTCAATATATTAAAGTTTAAAGGGCAAAATAAATATAAACAAAAACATTTGAAAAAATTCAGTTGACTTGTATTTTATTGCGCTAAAACATTGTTTACAATGAAAATCTTTGAACACGTAGTGCGAAGAAAAATCTGCTTAATATTTCAGCTCAAATCGAGTGCAAAACACTAAAAGACCAATTTGTTGTGATTCCTAGTAAAGCAATCAAATTATTAAAAAATTTATCTAAATTTTACAATTTTAAATTTTATTTGCACTTTACCTTTTTCACTTCGTAGATAATAAAGAAAAAATAAAAATTATTAATTTGAACAAAAGAGATAGCAAGAGAACTTTTAAATTTCCTTCGTTACATTTACTAGATTTCATCTTATTTATGACAGACTTAAAATAGACATTTAATTCAAATCTGGTCAATGAATATCATAACAGTATAATAAATTAAAGGAATATAATAGAATAATTTTAAACTGGCCATAAATTTGTCAAAATTCCACTCTGCTATTAAAAAAGTTCTTTCTTATAAGCTTGAAATTATTATTTTTGTTAGTTAGTTATTATGAAGATAAAATATATAAATTAATATTCTTCAAATAAATTATGAATTTTTAAAATAATAAATTTTTATAAATTTAGTTAAGGTAATAAAAAATTAAACTTCTTACATTTTGATATCTTGAGTGTAGCCGATTACAACTAGTTGAGATTAAAAACTTTCAAGTAGTTATGTTAATCAAGTTAAATTGAATTATTCAAGTTAACTACAAAGTCAAGTTGACATAAAATTAAATTGCAAGTCAATTTTAATTATCCAATTAACTTGATATAACTTCTTACAAAAATAATTGCTTAACGAGCAGGAAATATTTCATCAAATGATGCAAAATGATCCATTTTAACTATTTTAATCAAATAATATTTCAATAATAACATTTAAATTAAAAGATTACTGACAATAAGTCATTTCTTTTTATTAAATTTGATATTAGAAACAAAGACTCTGTTCTTGCTTTGCGCTAAAAATTTTAATAAAATTTTCTTCTGAAGTTCAAAATTTCGTAAAATAAACTTCTCAAAAATCTGCAGATTGGGAAATCAATTAAAAGTTACCCTTGACCCGCGATAAACTTGAAACTACAAGAAAAAGTTTAGACAACAAACCATAAACATGATTATATTAACATCATTATTATAATGGACATTCAAACAGTTGTGGGATTTAAAGTAAGAACAAGGGATAAAAATATAAACTTCATAATAACATATTTTATGAAATTTGAAATTAATTTGACAACTCATTCAAATAGACAAGTTATTCACCATCTCCCGAATTTCAGTCAATTTTTCGATTTTCGCAAAATCTTTGTAACATTGTAACTCACAACATGCATGATGAAATCAATTTCAAAACACTCTTTTTGAGTCTGCATTTGATCATTAAAGATATTAACTCTTAAATTTCTTTTCGAAACACTGCCCAAAAGCAGCTCGTGATTGCTGCTGCACACATTCATAATTTTTCAGATTAAGTAATAAAAAAATGCTTTGTTGTCTGAAGTATTTTATTTTCTTTTCTTATGCCACACACTTAACTGTTATTTTTTTTCGGTTGCATACAGGTGATCTGTACAGATTTTTGACTCAGTTGTTATTTGATTGTCGAGGTGTTTAGATTAAAAATAAAACTAAAAATTTTTTTAGGTACATACACAGCATAAAAGATGACGAAGTACAATTATATTGTGCCGAGTGATAAAGAAATTGATGCATTATTGGAAGAATTTCAAAAATGGGTTCAAGACAATCCGAATATGCCAAGAAATTTAGGTGAGTTTTTTAGAAGAAAAAATTAAGTGAAAATTTATGCCAGAACAATACAAAAATTTGAAAATACTCATGATTTACAAAATTATCATCTTGAAATAAATTTTGAGGCTACAAATTTTAAAATTGAAAGGTTTCCTTTTTTGAAATAAAATTTTTAACATAAAACAGTGAAATTTTAAAAATTCATTGAAATCTCTAAAAGCTACATTTTTGATATTGCTAATTTACTTAAAAATTTATAATTTTATTAAGAAAGTTTTCAAAAAATTTTTGAGCTTACAAAAAAAATTCATTAAAATTTTTATCGTATTTTTATTAGGTTTTTTGTCACATATGACATAAACACATGTCACATGCAACAGAAACAATAATTTTTTACTGGATTTTTACAAATTTCTTTCCTATTTCTTATTCTATGTAATTGAAATGTGAATAGAATATCTTTTTGTAAAGACTTTGATAGTTCAAAACTGTTAAAAAGATCATTAGTAAGTTTTTAAACTTTTCCAAAAATTGTAAACAAATGTTTTGCAAAAAAAAAACATGTCACATGTGACAAAAAAACAGACAACTAAAAAACACATGAGCAGGCAAAACCTTTCGCTTAAGTGTCCAGCCCCTTAATTCAATAATATGCACACATTTTTTAAGATAAATTATTGAATCTAAAAAATATATGTTGCCATATGCTTTTTCTCTTTTTCATTTCAAAGTTCATTTAATTTTTTAAACTAGAAAACAATCTAATACAATCTCATTAAAACCAAAAAAGTTCGAAGTTTACTCATCAAATAAAAGAATATTAAAGCATAATTCGTTTTTATTTGCTTTTATTCAATGTTAAAGCCCTCTCTATAAATATAAACAGTGTTTTTTTATCTCACAATAGTTTTATTGTTTATTGTAGCCAAGACTGCAAAATGTTGACCTTAGCATAGAAATATAAATATAAAATTTGTGACTTATTGTTTCATGTTTTTCACATTTGTTTCTTAATAATTTGTTCTTTGAACTTCCATATGATGAGAGATCAACCAATACAAATAATGTGTCAGTGATCGATCAGAGTAAAATAAATTTATTTTGTGCTTAACCAATGATCATTTATGAGTAGCTGCAGCTGTTGCTAATTTATTGCAATATCAATGAAATGAAAATTTTTGGCAAAAATAAAAATTACATACAATAAATGAATTTGGCAGTGATTTATTGCGTGAATTATTGAAGAATTTCCCAAATCATAGTTGCTCTATTTAACCTTTCAAATCATTAACTGAACCTTTTATAATCAAATTTGACTCACTCAATTATTTACACACCTCAACAAAAATTTTTGACCAAAAACTGTTTTTGTGTGAGATTTCAAAGTTTTTATTTGAACGATAAATGAAGACAATTGGGTGAAGAAAATATTACAATTCAGCATTGACCTTCAATTTCTTTCGTAAATGCTTTTTCTTCGTCATTATGTTGCTCTTTTTGTCTCTTTAAAATGGCAAATTCATGTAAGTTTTAATGACTTACGCACATTTTTTTACTACTTGATTGATGTCCAGATATTGCGGTTTTATAGCAAAATATTTCCTAAGTCATGTTGAGAAGTATATTAATTATGCGTTTCTGAAAAGGGCCTGAATTGAAGGTGAAACAATAAATAATATTTTTTGATGCATGCAAACATATGAGTTTTACGTCAGTGCCCTTTTTAAATTAATGGCTTTATTATACAGGCTGAAGTTTTTAAAGTTTAAAACCACACACAGGAAATAACTTTAAATTTTTGATAAAAATTCTAAAAAGAATTGTAGTGTGAAATTTTATTCAGTGATTAATAAATCTTGAATTGAAAATAAGCTTTTATTATATTGAATTCCATTTTATCAGCAATTCCAAAGTCTCATTAAAATGTGTTTATTTAAAAAATATTAGGATAAAGAACCTAATTTTGGGACACTTTTGTTAAGTTTCAATAGAAAATGTCTGAAATTTCTTTTAATGTATGAAATACCTAAATGATAGTATTTTATACATAAAGTTAGAGCTTTGCTTTATAATTTAACAACATATTTAAGAGCTAGAAGTTTTTAATTATTGAGCTATTAGCAAAATAAAATTCAACCTTTTTTTGGGATACTTTTAAATTTCTACTTTTCACTCCTTTTTATACACGGAGAAAAAAACGTTATAACTGGCATAAAGTTGGATTTCATAAGTGATTTATTAGGCATAAAAATTATACTTTATGACACTCATAAAACTTTTTTAACTGTCACAAATTTTTCATTTTTTTCCAACATTAAGTTACTTTATGAGATCCAACTGTATACCAGTTATAAAGTTTTTTTCACAAGTTATAGGAAAATTTAGTGCCCCAAAAAGAGGTTCTTTACCCTATTTCTAAAAAATTTAAAAATTATTTTGACCGTTGAATTTTTGTTTACAAATTCTTTATATAAATATTCAAAACTGGTTCCATTTAAATGAATTAAATTTCACATAAATAACAGTTTAAAAAAATTTACCTACTAGGTTTTGTCTGCCGTGGCAAATATAAGAATCAGTGCGAAAGATAAAATTTCGATTTTAAAAAACATTCGAAATCAAAAATTTTCGTAAACAAAATTTTTTCGCACCAAAGAATTTTCTTTGCAATTTACTATGATTTTTGGAAAAACTTAGGAAAGAAAAAGAAATCTACCGAAAAACAGAAAAAACCGTTAAAAAATGATAATTTTTCTTTGTAATTTTTAAAATTTACCAGTTTTTTTGAAAAATTTTCAGGTTTTTTAAAATTTCATGTTTTGATTCGAATATATGAACCGGTCCTTTTATTCGAGGGAAGACGGTAGAAAATTTTCTGTTACACCGGTCTCATAGTCAGAACCAACAGATTAGTGCAAAAAATTTTGAGAAAAACTGTTTCTTGTTATGGAGACAGACAGACGGACCTTTTTTACTTAATATGATGGAAAATGCGCTAGAAACACGAAAGAAAAGTTTCATGTGCTTTTGTGACAGCAGAAGTAAAATTTTAAAATTTTTTATATACAGTTAATTTTTTTTGGAATTTTTCCACTTCCTCACTTTCTCCTCTCCTGGTGGTGATGAAATTAAAAAGTACTTAATTCTTATCAATCTTAAAAATATTTTGCTTCATTCAGCTTCAGTTTTATTTGAATATTTCAAGTAAAAAGTCATGAAGTTCATTGGGTAAAAAAATTCAATTTTATTCATACAAAAATTTTAGAATTTTTTAAATTTAGTTTGGCAATTTTAATTTGTTGCTTTTCAAATTTTACTGTTGGAAATTCTGTGACAATCGAATGTAATTATTATATGGATAGTTGGTGGCAAACAAATGGAAATGAATATCAATGTGATGTTCAAAATAAAGAAGTTTTTAATGGAAATCGAGTGACAATTGAAAAAGCTGAAGGAAATCATCAAAGTGGAAAATCTGATGATGATGTAAAATTTTTTTATTTAACTGGTGCAAATTTAAAATATTTTCCAAGAAATCTCGAAAATATTTTTAAGAATTTAGAATTGATTTACATTTATGATTCAAAACTCATTGAAATCACAAGTGAAGATTTGAAACCTTTTCCTAAACTTAAAAATTTTAAACTTTATGAAAATCCAATAGAAGTCATCAGAGAAGATTTATTTATCAATAATCCTGATTTGGAAGTTCTTTATCTTTGGGACAACGAAATTAATCACATTGATCCAAAAGCATTGAGTCATTTAAATAAATTAAGAGCTATTTATTTTAATGACAATGTTTGTAAATTTGATAAAGACCAAGTAGAAACAAGATCAGAAGTTTTAGAAATCATCGAAAAAATCGAACAAGGTCAATGCTTATCACCAAAATATACTACAACAACAACAACAACAACTGAAAATCCTCTAATTTTAGAAATCAAACAACACAAACAACAAAATGAACAAAATCAAAATGAAATTTTGAAACTCAAAAATGTTTTTAATGAAAAAGAACAAAATAACATAAAATTGACTGAGGAAATTCAAAAATTTAGAAAAATCATCGAAGAGCAAGAAAAAGAATTGAAAAAACAAAGAACTCAAAATGAAGATTTGACTAAAAAAAATCAAGAAATGAAAGTCAAAATCAAAGTTTTTGAAGCAAAAAATGAAGAAATGAAACAAAATATTGAAAAAATTTTGAAATTTTCTGAAAAACTTTTTGACAAATTGGAGAAACACGAAATAAAATCACAAAATGATTTCATCAAGCTGTCAGCAGAACAAAGCAAGCTGTCAACCAATTATGAAAGTCTCAACGATCAGTTTTCAAATTTCACTTTATTGGCAGTCGAATTGATGGAAAAAGAAGAAGAATTGAAAGTCGCAAACATTAAACTTGACCAATGTGATGCAAAAATCAGAGAAAAATCGGCAAATGATGAGCTTGAAAAACAAATTGATGAATTCTCTAAAAAGTTCAATGACAACACAAAAAATCCATGAAATCGTAAAAAGAAAATCAAAAAGTAATTTGAAACATCAAAAATTTAACTGTTTTCGAATTTTTGTTTTACTTAAAGCTCGTCTGTTGTCATTGACAAAATTATTTTTTATGAAATAAAGGATGACAATTTATACCAAAAAAGAAATTGTTTTGACCATCAATCAGAAAAGATATCTGAGTTTATTGTTATTTTTAACTCATTTTTGGAACAATGCAGCTTAAAATTTTACTTTGATCGGTCAAGTGTGCAATAAGATCTCGAAAAGCATAATAGCCAGATATTTCCGGTTTACTTTTTCATTTTAACGCATTTTCCAACATATTAAGAAAAAAGACGCTTTTGTCTACTTTTTGTCTGTCTCCGCAACTAGTCTTTCCAAAAACGGTTTTTCATCAAACTTTTTACACTAATCTATTGGTTCTGACTATGAAACCAAAGAAAGGAAAAAACATGATAGTGATTGAAAAAAATCAATTTATTATCAAATTGACGATTTTTTCTATTTTACAATACTTTTTTGATATTCAAAATTTTTACAATCAGTTGATTTTCGTAAATGACATGGAAAGTGTCCGTGCGTCGTAGGGGGACACTTAAGCGCATTTTTGTGCCTAGATCAGTGTATGTTAACTAATTACAGAATTATTAATTTTATTTAAGAAACAAATTCACACTTTAAAATAATTTGATTAAAATAAATTCAGAATATAGGACAAATCATATTTATAAATTTTTGATATATGAAAGTACGGCGAGCGTTCTAAATTGATACCTAATTTACTGAATCTTCTGATGATAAACTATTGATATCAAAAACACGGTTGAGTAATATTCAAAATATTTGAAGTTTCAATATTTGCCGTTGGTGGCGCTGAAATCGTTTTCGCAGCCAACTTCGCGTTGGTTACATTTTTCAATTTGGAATTTAAATTCGTAATTTCCTAATTAATGCAATCAATGGCAACATTCTAATAAAGATTGCCGCCAGAAACTCGATTACACAAATCAAACACAGCAAACCGGAAGTCGCTAGCTATTGTAGTTTTCGAGATCTCATCCCTGAGCCGTGAGCCGTGAGCCAGCCAGCCGATCAAAGTGAAACTATAAGTTGCATTGTTGTTCCAAAAATGCGCTAAAAATCGTGATAGTTTCAATCATGATAGAATCTCAGGTTCTGCGATATTTTTATCATAATTCCACAAATACCTTACAACATTCGATTGGTATGCTGCAGCATGTTGTAAAGTATTTTTGGTTTCACGGGAATAATACAAAACTATCGCAATAGTTTTCCTAATTTTCATAAAAATTATCATGATAGAAAAAATCAACAAAATTATCATTTGCTCTCCCTGTATGAAACCCGTGTAACGAAACTTTCTGTGAGATTTTTTTCTTCCCGAGTTAGTCAAAAAATTGTGTTAAAAATGCAAAAAAAATTTATTACCGCAAACATTTCATTATGAAAAGCAATTATGATGCAATTCCGAACCCTATCTAATACATAAATAAAAGGTTTCCTATAATATATCTGAAAACCTCTTTAAAAATCCAAATATTTGGCAAATAAATGCTAATAGTCAAATAAAAATTAAAATTCATAACAAAATTCTCACAAATGAAAATAATCAATAAAACAGCTCATATAAAAAGTTCATCAATTTTACATTTGCTGCTTAAAGCAAGTCAATTTTACAAAACTTAATTAACATTAGGCAGTAGTAACTTGTGTTCATATGTCATAATCAACATGTTCAGTTCACATCGTAATAAATAAAAAAGAAATGTTAAAGCTACAAAAAGCACACGTAATATTGCAAAATGCAAGTCAATAACTTATGTTGGTTACACTATTTTCATGATGACCTAGCAATCGTAATTTATGAAGATGAAAGTAACGATTTTTTGTAAATTTTTCTTACAGATAAAGCATTGCTGTTACGCTACCTCAAATTATACACCTTTCGTCTAAATAAAGCTCAAATAATGTTGACACGTCACATCGATTTACGAGAACGTCATCCATGGTTTTTTACAAATAGAGATCCGAATGCTGTTGAAATGCAGAAAATTATCAATACATTGTAATTTTATGAAAGATTTTGAATTTATAAAATGATTTTTCTAATTTTTTTTTAATTTTTAGTGACATGGTTCTTTTACAACAACATACACCTGAAAATTATAAAGTTTGCATAACCAGACTTGTACATAGTGACCATAGTGAAATTGTTCTCAATGATTTGGTTAAAATGTATTTAATGACATGCGATTTACGATTCCATCTGCCAATTGAAGATTATAGAAAAATGGAATCGGGTGAAATTATAATTTTTGATATGAAAAATTTTACATTAAAACATTTGACAAAAGCTGTTATGTCTACATTGCGTCTCATGTCTAAATATTTACAAACAGCTCATCCGGTTCGACTCGTTCAATTTCATGTCATCAACTGTACATCGATTGTAAATCGCGCTTTGCTTTTTATTCGTCCATTCATTTATGCAAAACTCTACAACACACTACATTTTCATAAAGTCGGCTCATTGGAGACTTTATACAAGTTTGTACCACGCGAAATGTTGCCGAGTGATTATGGTGGTTGTGCGCCTTCAATGTATGAAATGAAAAAATATTGGTGTGGTGTGTTAGATACATATAGACCGTTTATTATGAATGATGATTATTGGAAGCCTCATGATAATGACAGTGAGATCGACGATGAGGAAGATGATGAGTAAGCTTTGGCATTCACAACCTCATAAAAGCTTTTTCAGCTAAAAAACTTTTATTGCCTTTTTCATCTTGAGGTGCTACTGCATTTTGTGTTCATAGAATCATTTTTTTCATTGGAGCTTTTGAATTCTCTCTTCTGCCAAAATTATTTTCATCTTTTTTTATTTTAATTAAAGCCTCATTATCATTCATTTAGAATAATTTTCATTTAATCACATAAATATTTAGTATATTCTCAATTATCTCAGAAAATAATTTTTGACCTCATTGCGATAAATGTTACTTTATACAATGTTGTGTATAAAAAAATTGTATATGACTTTATTAATAATTACTTATTTTGTATTGATGAAGAACTTTAAGCTGGGAAATAAAAGAATATTTGTATATTTTGTGCATTTTATTGATTGAATTATAAAATAGTTTCAGAGTGAATTTTAGTAGTTTATTCAAAATAAGGTAAACTAAAAATTTTCTTATAAATCACAATATTATAGAGAACAGCTAGAAAAATTTTAATAACGGACTTGCATGCATATTTTACTTAATATGCGTATATTTTATGGCAAGTTGTCTTACACAAAAATGTCTTTTATTTATTAGATTTGAAATCCAGTAAATTTGTATGAAAACCAATGATTCTTTAATTTACTATCATATGTACTTTAATTAAAATCTGAATCTGAATAAATTAAAGGCAGTTTTATGTAAGTAAACTTGACAAAAAAGTGAAATATGCATGCAAGTCCGAACCATAATTTACATTTAAAAGTTTTATTTACAAATTTTAAATTCTTTTTTCAATTAAAAATTTTCTGTTTATATTTTCAAATTTTTACAGAGAAAAACATCTATGACAAAAACTAAAAGTTTACAAAAATGAAGAAAAATAGCGAAAATTTAAAATCCTTCACAATAGATGTTTATCCTCTGGATTTTTACTTAAATTTTAAAACTTTTTGTCAAAATTTTTTAAAACTTTAATTTAATAAAAGGATCTTCAAAAACTCATCGCATTTACCTAAAAATTATTTGATATAGCAAAAAAGTGAATCACTATTTCATACTAAAATGAGTACATAAAGAATACACTTAAATTTCAACCTAAATTCCAATTTATTGATGAAAATTGAATTTTAAAAGAAGGTATAAATATTTACAATTCATTAGAGTGTCTTTGCCTCGATTTTATTATGAATTTTTGTTATTATTTGATGAGTTTTGATTGATCTTAATATTTTATTCAAATATGTTTCTATATCTGAATAATCATCAAAGATCGAAGCAAGTTTGATTAGAATAATATTACAATAATTAAGACTCAATATTTAGGTAACAAGATTATAATTTTGAGATGAAAACGTGCACGATCTGCATCACAACTGTTTATTAATAAAATTAATTTTTTATCCAAATGACTTTTCATTGGTGAATGGTGCACAATGAAGAACTTCAAGGTGTGTGAGATTTGCAATCTTAATCTTGACCATCATCATTGTTGCAAATTGTTCTTCTCATTAGCAAAACAATAAAATAAAACAATGAATTTATTAAAAATTCTCGTTTGGATAAAATGTAGTGTTACATTTTGCATGAAAAAATAACATAAAAAATTTGTTTTGTTGACAAAAAAAACATTGAAAGTGAAAAGAAAAATCTCGTTTTACTTGATCAGCCACGCACAAGAGGTCTATCTTTACCTCTCGCCGTCATAACAGATGAAACTATTTTAGTCTCAATATAGCGAGTGAACAATAAACATTAAAAATTAAATGGATCCGAATATTATTGAAAGTCAACTTGCTGATTTTATAAAATGGATCGACGAGCAGCCAGAATTGCCTAAAAATTTCGACAGAATTAATTTAGTGCGATACTTGAAAGCGTCAGAGTTCAATTTAGATGAGGCAAAGAGATTATTCAGGAAGAGCCTCCAATGGCGCAAAGCATACCCAAATATTTTTACACAACGTGATGCATATTCAAAGGAGATGAGCGATCTTATTAAAGTTATGTAAGTTTTATTATATTAAATATTTTACAACTCATTCAAGGTCATTTTTCATGAAGACAATACGTGCCGATGCCAACAAGAACATCTGAACACAATCGTGTATCAATTGTGAGATTGACTGATCCAAATCCAGATCTTATTGACTTCAATACTGTCATTAAAATGTTCTTTATGGTTGCTGATATAAGATTAGCATCACTGGATGATATTTGGAGTGAAGGTGAGATTCCCATTTGGTAAGTATAAAAATTATTGTACTAACTTGAGTTACTTGAACTCAATTCAATAATAGGGACATGAGTAACATAACAATTCGTCACTTTCCAAAACTTGTCCTTTCAACTATGAGATTATTTATGAAATATACACAAGTGAGTAACATTTTGACCTAAAACAACTTTTTAAAATTAAATTAGTCAATCTTAGGAAGCACATCCAGTAAAAGTTGTTCAACTTCATATCATTAATTGCAATGCATTGCTTAATAAAGGTCTTGCAGTAGTAAAACCATTTTTGAAAAAAGATGTTGCTGAAAGAATTCACTTTCACACTCCCAATTCTGACACGCTCTACAAATATATTCCAAGGCATATTTTACCGAAGGTGATTATTTTTTTGTCCACAAACTTGATCTTGAAAAAAATGCAAAACGAATTGACCATGAAAGAAAGGTTTGATTCTTGAATTTCTGGTTTTTTCGTGATGCGTACATGATAAAATATTTTTTTAATATTGACAACAAGAAAATCATTGAATATTTGTTTTTTTAGGATTTGGGAGGAACAGATAACACTTTAGAGTTCTATCAAAAAATTATACATGAATACTTAGGCAGTTATAGGTAAAATTTATTTAAAACCTAAATCAACAATTGAAAACAATTCTTTTGTTTTTGAACATTTAACAAAGAACCATCACCTAATTTGCATAGTTTTTTTCATGTTTAAACAAAATACACAATTAAACGTCTTAATGTATTTTTTGTAGAGACTATCTCATGGACGATGAAAGATGGAGGCTTAATGTTTAGAATTTGGAAACAGTAAAAAATAAAATACTCTTTTAAAATATGTTAACAGTCTATTTTTAGAGATGTGTTAGATTGTTTTTAAAATAATTTTTTTTTTATAAATATTGTTAAATTTTTGCTTACAATAAAATTTTATATTTATTTGCTATCAAATTAAACATATGAATTGTAATGATTAAATTTCTATTGTCACAATGTATAAAACTTAGAGTGAAAGATTGTTCCAATTTAAAAAACGTCATACAACCTAAAATTCATCATTCTAACGTAATGACTCAACAAAAACAGGTGATGACGTTCTCGTAATTTTGTCAACTGCCAATAACCTAACATATTATTTGTTTTAAAGGGTTTTAAAAATATTTACTTTAAGAAATCGATTGTGGTTCAATAATATTTTGAAATTAAAAGTTTTAATATTTCATTGCTCTAAACAACTTAATTGTAGGTCTTCTGGAAGATAGAAAAGTCTCAGTAATTAATACTAGTAAATTCAATCGCATTGCAGTATTTTTGTAAACACAAATTCAAATAATCGAATAGGCTTTTTCCATAAAAATTAAAAATTTGAAATTTTTTTAGGAATATTTTCGCATTGAGAAAACCAAACTTAAATATTTGAAATTAAATTTATGTTGAGCACAGCATGTTATAACTCAACGCAAACACTCAAAAATTATTTGAAAATTCCCTAAAAAATTAATTTAGTAATTGGTAGCATATTTTAGATTGATATTCAAACATTGCTTAATTATATATATTGAACAATTGATTTTCTTTTGACATAAACGTTTTGATTTTCATTCTTGTTTAAGATATGAAACATGTCACAGCTATCTAATGAACTTAAAGGTAATTTTCAAATAATTTTATAATTCAATAAAAACTATATTTTTTAAACAATTACAGAAGCTCGACGAATTGTTACAAAATTATCAAATTTAACAGGAGCTGATTTAGAAAAACCAAATATTTTTCATCCATCAATAATTATAGCATGTTTAGTTTTATATCCAATTTATTTCAGTATGCAATTCAATGGTATTTATCAAGTGTGGCCGAATTTTATTCAAATATTGCAAGCTCTTTATTTTGTACCAATTGTAATGCAAATAATAGCAAGAACAAATAATCGATTTGTATACAAGGATGAAGCTTTAATAATCAATTTGCATGAAAAACTTTTAAAGTTTTATGACAGAATAGATAGAAAATCTAAAATTTATGATAAATTATTGAAAAGAATGGAAACTTGCAAATGTCTTGTGAAAACAGCTATGTTGTTTTTCTTCGCTAATAATTTTTTTGGAACTTTAACTCCAGTTCTCAATGCAATAATTAGTGGAAAATTAAAAATGCCTGTACCAATCTATTTGCCTTATACAAATTCAGAAGAACTTTTAGGATTTATAATTAACATCTCGATTTATTTTTTATTAGTCATTTATTGTTCTTTGATACTTGGAAATCTTGAATTTATGTTTGTACTTTACTGTTACCAATCTGTTCTTATCATTGATATAATTTGTCATAAAATACAAGAACTTGCACATTTTATGCAACAAATGGATATGAAGAAGCAAAGCAAATGGAAAAAAGCTCAAAAATTTTTAGATATTCCTTCAACTTCAAAAGCAATTTTTCATGAGCCAGAAACTCTTGATAATGAAAATGAAATTCATAAGAAATTGATAGAAATCATTAAAGAATCTGAATTTTATGACGATTATATCCACAGTATTTTTGATATTATGGAACTACCGACATTTGTTGTTATTTCAACAGACGCTTATGCACTATGCATTGCAACTTTTACACTTCTGACTTCATCAAAAATCATAGGACTTGGATTGTTTATGCTTTTGGTTTTTCAACTTGTGTCACCATGCATGCTTGCGTCATTGATAAATAAGCAAAACAACAGATTTTTAAGAGAAATTGGTAATTTATCTTGGTATGAACTTTCACAGAAAAATCAAAAAATTTATTTGCACTTTTTGCATAAATTACAAAATGGAATAAGATTAGAATTGATAATGTTAGGAACAGTTGATATGAAACTTTTCTTAACAATTGTTAGAGGTGCTTATTCTTTCTTTATGTATTTATGGACATTTACTGAAATTTAAATTTTATAAACAAAATATAAATTCTTAAATTTTATACAAAATATGTTCAATAATAAGAAAAACAGGGCTACCGTCTTCCCTCGAATATAAGGACCGGTCTTTCTATTCAAATTTTGTGAATTCAAAAAGTTTAACGTACTTTTTTCTATACTAAATCAAAACAAAAACTGAGCAACGGTCCTTTTATTTGAATATAAGGACCGGTCCTTATATTCGAGGGAAGACGGTAGGTTTCTATAAAAGTCTGTATACATTTCTAATTTTATTTTAAATATTATTAAGAAGTTTTTAACCGATGTATTTAGAACTCAATTAGGACAGGTTTTGAATCCAAGTTTACCAGTAATTATTGAGACATTACTATAAGTTGGTATTTCAATAAAGTTTTATTAATTTCTCAAACAAATACATAGTTTTAATTACAGTACAATTAAAAAGCTATTAAAAGTTTCATAGTTTTTGACATTTTAAATCAATACAAATCCTTTTGTTCAAGTACAAAAAAGAAAAGAATTTTTGAGTCTTTTTACTGTTTTTTTTATACTCTCTGATTTAATCTTTACCGTTAGAAACCTGATAAAAAACTTGAATTTTAAATTCTTAATTTTGCTAATTTACATAAGCAGTCAATGACTTTTTATTTAAAATTTTCATCCGTTTTAAAATATCCAAACAAAAGTGTACAATCGGAAGAAAATAATTCATTGACATCGAAAACAGTTACTTAAATTGAAGATGTTTCTGACCTTGAAAGACTGTACAAAAAATACTCAAAAAGAAATCAACCATGACTCTCACTTTTAAAATAAATTGTATGACGCAATTTCTTTGTATTTGCTCTTATGTTAAACACCTTTTAAAAATTCTATTCCTTATTTACTTTCACATGTGTGAAATCATTAGAAAAAATAAAAATTCTCTTTTTATATGCCTAAATCTAAATTTCTTTACAAATTTTAACATACGGAATTTTATAATAAACTAAAGCTTAATTATATCGTTTTTTACTTCCGCACCGGCATCGACTCAACACAACGCTTGGTACAAAACTGAAAAGAAACATTGACGCGGAAGCAAACTTACCTATGTGACTCATTAGTCGGATTTTTGAGGAACTAAAGAAAAGAGAGAAATCAGAAATATCTTACGCTTTAAGTACTGAACCAAGATTTCTGTTGCCGCCGCTGCAACTGTTGTTTATGTCTCATTTTGTTTCTGATCTTCTGAGTGAACACAAGCATTTTTAGAATATTGCTCTCTGTGTAGAAAAAAATATTTTTGTGTGCTAATTATTTGAATTAAACAAGTGCCAAACAATTTGGATTGATAAAGTTTCGTTGATATTGTAAAAACTTTCAAGTGAGAAAAAATTATTTTTACAAAATTAAATTTTTAATTTATAGTGTGGTGTTTTGAAATTTGATCTAACAAAATTAAAATAAAATTCTAAGCTTTAACACTAAAATGGTTGATTCAAATTTGACTTACTGACTCGTATAAATTAAATCAAGTTGGCTTCAAGTAAAATGAAAATTTATTTTATAGAACTTTCAACTTTTTTTCTAGCATATAAGTTTAATGTAATTTGATTTAAAATCTCAGAATATGAAAAAATTAAATTAAAATTGATATCGCAAAAGAGTTAGAAAATTTTAAAATTAATGAGTTTAATTTTTAAAAAGTAACTTGCAGACCACATTTCTACATAGAAACAGAAAACTGAATGAATCATGTAAAATGATGTTAGGAAATTCCCAAATAATTAAGGTTCATAAAATCTTAGTCTGTTCTCCGATTGTCATTTGATTCCTAATAATAAAAAAAGAATAAGAGATATTTTTGAGAAATCAGCTTGAGTTACCAACTTTTCAATTGTCGACAAATCATAAAAAAATTCTTAAAGATTCAAGATTCTTCGTTTCTATTACTTTCATAAAAAATTCGTTCAAGTGAACCTGAAAATCAAGTTGCTTACAGTTAAAGTCAACTTGACTTCTTAAAATAACTTGACATCAACTTGATTTTCAAAACCAATCAAGATGCTAAACTCATAATTATATAAAACTATATAAAACTGCATTTAGATTAAAATGATAAATTTATATCATTTACATTAATTAGATTACACAACTATTAGAAAAATAAACCATTCGAATATTTGAAAGTTACCCCCATTATAAAATTATACTTTTATTATTAACTGTCAATTTAGTTCTGATTGTTGATCTTAGTTCTTTTCCGTTCTAAATAAATCAACCTTTAAATCGTTTGACAATTGTTTATAATTATGAATTAATGAATAATTGTTTATTACAAACAAAAATATTGTCTAACTGGTAAAAACAAAAAATTTATTTACTAAAAATTTTTCTTGAAAAATCAACACCTCAAAAACATATTTGTCATTTAAGCAATTGTCACTGCCTAAAAAGTAATTTTTATTTAAATGATCATCAAAAATTTTTTCATAAATTATTTAACCGGCCCACGAGTCTCAAATTATTTTTCATTACCATCTCATTGGAATTTTGATGTGTACCTGACTAGACTGGTTGACAGCATACATATAATATAAAGGGCTGAATAAATTAAGAATATTTTTGCTTCCTCGAACCAGTTAAAAGAAAAAAGGCATTAAACTTTATCACGTGTGGCTCACTACGTTGCTTGAAAACAAAAAAATATGCTTCTGTTCTAATAAACATTTTTAATTATGTTGAATCAATCAGATTCATATTAACGAATAAGTGTTAAATTTTTTTAACTTTCCAAGGTAAAAATTTATCCACGCTTCCTCATACGTACTCTCTCGGTATTTCCATTATTATTATTTTCAACAGTTAAAAAGAACAACACATGTGCATGCGGTTCATATTTATACGATATTTCTCACTTATTTCGTCTTCCTGAGTTGAGTGTGCCGTTTCTAGTGCTTTGCTAATTTTTACCAATGTCATTGAAATAAAAGAACTTCCCAACAAAAAGACGATGACAAATTAAATGTTATTTAGTTAACTTTGTTCAAATTAATTTTTCTTTTCATTTTAACAAACTAACTCTTGTAATTTTGGTCTTTTTTTAAAAAAATTGCGTATCATACAATATTTAACCGTTCTTGAACCTTTTATTATTATGACTATCATTACTGACATACTTATCAGCAAAAGTATTAAAACAGATCTCACCACATGTTTCAATTGACATTTTCTGTTTCAACAAAAATGAAAAAAAACTCTTTAATTATAGTTTCATTTTGAACTGAACAGTGAATAAAAACAGTACTGATTATAATAATAAATTTCTTTTTTATTTTCATGAAAAATGGAAGGACATAAATCATCAGAAATGTATCTGAGAGAATTTAGCGAGGAGGTGAAGAAATTTGAAAAATACCTATCAGTCTACGATCATTTACCAAAAAATATCAGTTGAGTGAACTTTTATTTAAATTCAAAAACAAAGCTGAAATTCACAACTTAGAATTAATAGAATTAATTAACTTTTTAATGAATATTCCAGCTTTATTTTCAATTCTTTCAAAGAATAAAAAAAGTACTTTGTGAATTTTTGATGATAAAACAGAATGGGAATTCTGGTATTTAACTACGTCGGCTTGTTAGTTCTGAAATAATTATTTATTTAGTTTTTTAAAAATTATATTTATCAAAGTTCTCATCCCTTGAATTCAAAAAAGAAAAAACTTTAAAATTCAACATTCCATAAAAATAATCAAATCTGAATTCAAAAATTTAAAATTAAATTGCTATTAAAACAATAATTTTAATTCATAGATAAAGTCGTATTATTACGTTACTTGAAAACATGCGATTTTGATTGTGAACAAGCAAAGGATCTCCTTGAGTACAATTTACGATTTCGTCAAAAGCATCCTCATCTTTTCGATAATCGTGACATGTTTTCAAAGGAAATGCAAACAGTCGTCAACACATAGTGAGTATAATAACAATTACTTCCTTCCTGATGCATACAAGACGTAATTATTTAAAAGACATGAAAATAAAGTGAATTTAAGTTCAAGTTCATTGAGAGTTTTTGTTATAATTAACTTCATGTTAGTTAATAGAGCCAAAATAAATGTATGCCATTGAATGTGGCGTAAAATTAAATTTACTGAATAGAATTCCATTTCCATGTTCAACATAGAAATTTAAAAACAAATCGTGCAAATTTGGCTATTTTTTATTTTACATTAAATTCATTCTTGACCGTGTCTTTGAATTATTAAATCAATCAATCAGATTATTTTTCAAGTTTTGGAAACTTCCAAATAACATCTTTAAATCAATTGAAATTAGAAGATTTAAGTTAAATTAATTTTCAATTTTCTCTTCTTGCATTCTAAGTAGAAATAAAATAAATAATTGACTGAATACTTTTAGCAATTTTCAATCTTTTAATTAATAACATACAATCCATAATTTTCTATAGCCAAATTCTTCAAATTCAGAAATTTACCAAGGATAATTTACATGTAACAATGTCTCGAGTATCAGATCCAGATTCGACAAAATTTAACCTTGTTGATACAGTGAAATGGCTCTTTTTAATGTCGGATGCTGGCTATACAAGTGATCTTGGTATTCCAGATGGAGAAATTGCAGTTTTGGATTTTAAAGGATTCACATGGTGGCATTTAATGAAGGTTGTTGGAAATATTAGTGTCTTGAGGGCTTTTTTGAAATATGTTCAGGTAAGTTTATGAAAAAATTAATTTAGAATTTAAATTTATTATGAGTTCGAACATTATGGAGCTCAAAAATTTTTTGGAAGTTACTTGTTCTATTGTTCTTCATTATTTTGCTTGAACTTTTGATTGATAAAACAAATGGTCTTAAAAAATCGCAAAAATTTATCAATGTTCCAAATGACCTCGAAATTTCTCAATACCATAAAATGCAATAAATTCAAATTAGTCGCTGATTTTTTATGCTTTTTGCCATTTGTATAGAAAGAAAAGAATTTATAATGAAGCTGAAAATTTTTCAATCTTTCTAACGCTTATTTAAAAATATTGAAAATTCTAAGGTGCTTAAAATTTTTGAAAATTTCTTTATTATTTCATCTTTTAAGTTATAAAATATTATTTAAAATTTAAAAACTTATTAATTAAATTATTTTATTTTATTTTAGGAAGCAGTTCCATATCGAGTTGTGCAAAATCATTATGTTAACTGTTCACCTGTATTAACAAAACTTATGACAGTAATTCGACCATTTGTAAAGAAAGAACTTTTTGAAAATATGCATTTTCACACTAACAACTATGAAACGCTTTATGAATTTATTCCAAAAGAACTTTTACCGACAGAATATGGTGGTTCTTATGGAACAGTTGATGAAATTTATGAAGACAATTTAAAATACGTTTATGAAAAAAGTGAATATGTAAAACAAGAAGAAAATTGGAAGTTGTTGGATTAAATTTAAAATAAATATTTATCATAATTGTATCTCATATTAATAATCAGAATAAAATTAGTATATTATTTTAATGAATGCTCATAAGAATTTTACGTTTTATCAGTTAAATAAATGCATTTCATCACGGTTTTACAATCAAAAGAAATATCTTGAGTAAATTTTAATTTAAAATGCAAGTTATTGCAAAACATCACTAACATCTTTTCAGTTTAGTCAGATGACCAGTTTTATATTTTTATTTTTTTGTTAAATCTTGTCTCAGTTTGGTTTTGCCTTCTCGACTGATCACATTCAGTTTTAAGGCATCTGTTTAGTTTTCAAAAGAAATTCAAAGTTTTTTTTACTGAATTGTAAAAGCAGAAACAGTGACCATGATAAACTTGAAAGAGTACAATGATGATATTGAAAAGTTTGAAAAATATCTTGAAGGTTTTAAAATCTTTCCATCAAATATCAGTTGAGTTAATTTTATTAAATGTGAATATAATTTTTTAATTAATATTTTTATTATAGATAAAGTACTCCTACTCAGATATCTCAAAATGTTTGATTTTGACCATATAAAAGCTAAAGAACTTTTTGAATACAATTTAAGATTTCGACAAAAGTATCCAAAACTTTTTGTCAAACGTGACTTTTTTTCTGTTGAAACTCAATCGATTCTTAACACTGTGTAAGTAAAATTAATCTATGACTAATTCGATGAAATCTTATTTTATTTTCTTCCAGTCAATTTGTTCATATTCCCAAGTTTACCGAAGACAATTTACAAATTACCATAATGAGACTCAATGATACCGATGTCTCAAAATTTAATATTGTAGAAATGTTTCGATATATTTTCATTACATATGATGCAGGAATGACATGCAATTCAATTGCATCTGGTGAAATTTGTGTGATAGATTGCAAAGGATATACAATTCGGCATTTTTTAAAAGCAATTCGATGCATGCCGACATTGATTGCTGCTTTAAAATTTCCTCAAGTAAGTTTATTGCTATAAAAAAATATGCTGATGAAAAAACATGATATTTTTAAAAAACTGAAATTTCTGAAACTTGTTTTCTGAATGAATTGTGTAAAATTGTTTACTTCAAGAGATTTTGGGTTTGTCTTCTTCTGAAATCTGATACAATGAAATTTCAGTTTAAATTTCTAAATAATATTTTAAAAATTATCAATTAGAGTATTTTTGTCATTCACTTTAATCACTTTTACATTATGTTTTATTTTTATAGTATGCACTTGCAGCTCGAATAGTTCAAAATCATTACATCAACTGCTCACCAATTGCTGTTAGATTTCTTGAAATGATTCGACCGTTTATGAAAAAGGAAATCCTTGAAGGCATGCATATATATACTGACAAATATGATGAGCTTTACACGTTCATACCAAGAGAATATTTGCCTTTGGAATATGGAGGAACATATGAATCATTTGATGATTTGTTTAAAAAAAGCGTTGACTTCTTTTCGACTTTTAATGATTATGTGAGAAATGATGCTAATTGGAAGCTATTGGAATGAAATAATAGACAATAAAAGTCATTTAAAATATTTTAATCTAATCAAAAACCGGTTTTATTAGCCGGCAACTTAATTTTATGAAAAACTAACACAATCAATGCATATTAAAGTACATACAACTGTTATGCAATAAACTACTGTTTAATAACACACAATAAAGACACTTTTCACTCTCAAGTTCAAGTGCAAGGTAAACATGTTTGATAAATTCGTGATATATGTAGACTGTTGACCAATAAATTCAATAATAAAATCTATAAAAATCTCACGTGTCACACGAAATCATCTTTTACGAATTCTCATTTATTTGAATAATCAACTTCGTGTGAATTCTCAGCAATTTTTTCCTGATATTCTTTTTTAAAGAATTTTTTTCTGTTTTATAATTATCAATTAAATCTAACCCCGAACGCACATTGAAATATTGAGTAAGCCGTTAATCAGCGAGCTGATCAGATAATGAGTTTAACTTCTAAAGTCTTTTCATTTATTAGAGTAGAAAAATGGAGAGGCAATATTTTGAATGAGCTGAGCTTTAAAGCATTTAGAACTCAGTTCTAGTTTTCAGCTCGAATCGCAATGACGGAAAAGAAGAAACAAATTGAAAATTTACTCGATGAATATCGCGAGTTGTTAAAAAAATTTGAAAAATGGATTTCTTTACAAACACATCTTCCTCAAAATAATGGTTTGAAAATTTACTAAAAAAATTTTAAAAAAATAATTTTCATTTTTTAAAAATTTAGAACCACTTGTACTATTACGATACCTTTGTGTCTGTGATTATGATTTGGAAAAAGCAAAGGAATTGCTGGAAATTAATGTTAAATTTCGTACAAAAAATTCGTATGTTTTTACTGATCGTGATATGAATTCACCTGAATTACAGAAAGTAATAAATACCGTGTAAGTTTATGCTTAGTAAATAAATTTTTCAATTATGAACTAATATAAAATTTCTTTCTTCAGTCAAGTTTGTCCACTTCCAAAGTTGACAAAAGAGCATTTCCATATCACAGTTTTTCGTCTCATCAATACAAATTCAACCAATTTCAATGTCAATGAAACAATCAAATGGATTTTCATGGTGCTTGATACTCTTCATATGAAACCAGTAAAAATTAATGGTGACATTTGCATTTTTGATGCCAAAGATTTTTCACTCTGGCACTTTTTTAAACTCGCATCAAATGTTTCAACAGTGCGAATTTTCATGCGTTATGTACAAGAAGCAATTGCTCTACGAATTGTGCAAAATCATTTTGTCAATTGTTCACCAGTGCTTACAAAAATAATTGCACTTATTCGACCATTAATGAGCAAAGAATTAAGTGAAACTATGCATTTTCATACTACTGGATTTGAGAGTATGCATGAATTTATTCCTAAAGAATTATTGCCTACTGAATATAACGGAACTGTAGGTGAATTAAATGAGCTGTATAAACAATCAGTTAGTGAAATGCAAGATTTACGTGATTACATTAACAATGATGATAATTTCATATGCGAATAAATGAAAATTCAAAATTAGAAAATGTATGTAAATGTATCTTAATTAATGATTTACTTATAATATTATTAATAATTACTTATAATATGATAAAAGTTCAAGAACAGTTCAAATTTTAATTACAATTCTCGAAAAAGTATTCTGTATTATTTTCAATGATATTCTTTTTTTATAAAATTAAGATGCATATTAAAACGTCATAAAATGAAACAATTAAATAATGAGGAACTCTCGACTTAACTAGATAATAATAATAGGCATTATGTACACGCACACAAACAAACACTTTTTTTGCTTTAATTGTTGCATGATGGTGATTTTGTTCACAAATTAGAGAATTTTTAAATGGGATTGAAATTCTATTTTTTATGTTTTCTGAAAATAAAATAATTTTTATTGTAGTTTGAATTTTAGTTTAAATAAAAATAGAAAAAAAAATACACAAAAAAATAAATAATGAAATGAAGGTTTTTGATTGAATATTTTAAGCTTCTTGAGAAATTAATTTCGATTAGACTTGTATGAAACTAATTATTTTTTTGTTAATTTGATACTTTTTATAAACTTTTTTGGATGATTTGTAATACCCTTTGAAAGTTGTCAAAATTTTTAGTAAAACTTTCGCATCAAATCAATAGTTCAAACCAAGTTTTTCATTTCAAAAATTTTTCATTTGAATTTCGCGAAACTTTGATTGAAAAACTTGATACAAACATAAAAATTAACAAAAAGTTGCTTGAATATGAAAAGTGGACAATTTATTTCAACTATAAAATGCTATTTAATCGTTGAAAATTGTGTATACTACCAAAAAATGTTCAAATTCCCAAATCCAACCTCAAGGCTGAAATATAAAACTTTCATTCAAAAAATTCTTGATCAAGTACAGTTTAAAATGAAAACTAATATTTGCACTAATTACCACACAACACATTGACTCAATGCAAATTTGTATATCACAGTTCTTTAACCTTGTTGTTTTATATTACATAGACATTATTAGATAGATATCAATATCAAGAACGTCTAAATAAGGAAAAGGCTCTATAAGCTCTATCAAAATTTTAATCATAAACAATTAATTTTAAACTATATCAGCTGTTTAATTAAAGTTTAGTCAAATTGTCATAAAATTATTGTTTTAATTATTCAGCAAGATAAAAATGCAAGCTTGTATAAAAATAGAAAATTCTCAATGTTCAGTAACTGAATAAATAATTATTTAAACTTCCGGTCAAACTTTTGTCAAATCATTAAATTTTTGAAGATAATTAGCGTTTTCTATCATTGTTCAGAATCATATGTTGGTCATTACACTGTAATTTGTCACAATAAAAATTGCTTTCGCTGTAAAAAATAAGAAAATCATTTACAGATGAGCGCTTTTACAAGTTTCACAAAATCATCAATGCATTGCAAACTTTTGCACTAACTAAAGCTTTCACAATTGAGTGATAGTTGTGATTGTAGTAGTTTTTGCTTTTATTTTTCTCTAGCATGTGCTGCTCTCAAAGTATTATTAGTTTAGCGGTATTCTCACAATCACAATCATCTATCATGAGTTTTAGTATTCATTGTGAATAAGTAAAAATGATTTTATATATTATTTTTTATTAAACATGTGTACATACATGAAAGAGAATAAATTCTGTTCTCAGTTGTAAATGACAGTTGTTACAGATCAGACATCAATTGTTTATTGTTTTGTGCAAAAAGATTTTCAATTCACAAAAAATAAAGGAATTAGTTCAAGTGATAAGAATTGAGGCAATATAAATTCAATAGTAATTTGTAAACAAAAACAATTAACTTTTTTATTTATAAATAAAAATAAATTTCCTGATAAGAACTAAAATCTATATAATCGAATTTACTGGAAAAATTTATCTAAATAACTTGTCAAACAAGTTAAATGTCAGTATGAAAATTAAGTAGGTAATATTCATTAAAATATTTACTTAAAAATCATTTTTTGCCGTAAACAAACTTAAACAGTAAGCACAAAAAGATCTATAATAAGAAGAAAATTCTTACAAAACATACGTCAAGTGTCATTTGTCTACGACCTTGGAAGCACAGAAATTAAACAGAAAACCACAAAAAAGTAGTGTGAAGAACATAGTTGTTATTAGTTCAGCATTGTCTTGTCATTAATTTGATCTAGAAAATTATAATTAACGCACAATTTCAAAGAAAAATGTCGATGACAGAACAACTTTTTAAAACCTATGAGAAAGAATTGACAGAGTTTGAAGATTGGGTAAAGGATCATCCAAGATTACCAAACAGATTCAGTAAGTTTTTGAATGCATTTATTGACATTTTTAAATATGCAAACAAAATTAAGTGTTTTACATTTATTTTATTACAATTTCCATAGAACATAACTTCTCACAACAATTAACTTAAACGTTTCATTCAGCTCTGATTTTTTTGATTTTATAAGCACAACCAAAATTTCTCATTTCAGTCTCAAAATCGCACTAATTACAACTGTTTCATTCATTACAGATAAACTTTTACTTCTTCGTTTTTTGAAGGTCTATGACTTTGACATTGAAGCAGCAAAGAAACTTCTCATTCTCAATCTCGAAACACGAAAAAAATATCCTCATATTTTTCATAATCGTGATCTCTTTTCTGATGAAATTCAAACAGCAATGTCAACACTTCGATGCTGTACATTACCAAAGAATACAAAGGAAAATCATAAAATTACAGTTTTTCATTTGGCTGATCCTGATCCAAATAATTTTTCATATGTCGATATTGTCAGAATGATTTTAGCATCACTCGACACTCGACTTATTTATTGTGATCCAAATGAATTGATTGATGGAGAAATTTCAATTGTTGATGTTAGTGGATTTAGTTTTAGACACTTTACAAAGACAATATCGCATATTGGAACAATGAAAGCTTATCTCTCTTATGCGCAAGAGGCTGCACCAATTAAAATTATTCAAACACATTTCATTAATTGTCCACCAATTATAAACAAATTGATAGCAATTATTAAACCATTTATGACAAAAGAAGTTTGGGAATCTTTGAAAGTTCATTCAACTCTCGAAAGTCTTTATGAACATGTTTCACCAGATTTATTACCGATCGAATTAGGAGGCACTGCATGTTCATTTGATGAAATTTATAAATTGACAAAAGCTGGAATAGAATCTCAACGTGATTACGTTTTGTGTGATGATAATTGGAAAATTTTAGACTAAAATTGTAGATACGTACTTGGGAAGTATATAAAATATATCTATCATGCACAAAATTACTATTTATGTGATAAAAACCACAAAAATGTACAATTAAGGGGAAAAAGTATGAATTTTAAATAAAA
Organism: Polypedilum vanderplanki; assembly: GCA_018290095.1. NCBI lineage: Eukaryota > Metazoa > Arthropoda > Insecta > Diptera > Chironomidae > Polypedilum > Polypedilum vanderplanki. The sequence goes on along the minus strand of CM031379.1, from coordinate 6,314,293 downwards.
ACCAAACAAAGGTTTTAAAACTGTTGAATTGTTTCAATGTTTTTTATAATTCGCAATAAATGAATGTTTCCAGATTTTTCTTTTTATTTTTCCAAGATTTTTCTTGGTTGCGTTTAAATTTTTACCATTCAGTCGTAAAACAGAGTTAAAAGTGAAAAGAACAAAAAATAAAATAAAAATTGAAAAATAAAAATTTAAAGCGGAGAGAACAAAAAATAAAATAAAATAAAAGTGAAAAGAACAAAAAATTGAAATTTTAAAATGATTGAATACGAAAGTGATTGTTTTGAAGATTGTCTAGATGAACAAAATATTGAGGAGACACCAAATTATTTGGAGGAATTTAAAGCTTGGGTCAAGGATAACAAAAAATTACCAAAAACTATATGTAAGATCAAAATGTTTATTTTAAAATAATGTTTTGAAATTTTTTTATCTTTTTTTTTCAAATTTAGCTGACGCTTTTCTCATGCGCTTTTTGAAAGTGTGCGATAATGATTTACCGAAGGCACAAAAATTATTGATGTTAAATTACCAACTTCGAACAAGCGCGCCAAATTTGTTTACAAAACGTGACATAAAAGCAAGAGAAATTCAAATGGCAGCTGATATAATGTGAGTCATAATTTTTTAACATAAATGTGGAAAATTTTTTAATTTCATAAAATGACGTCATTTTATCCAACAGGCATTACTTTTCTTTAGAAAAGAGAACAAAGGACAATTATAAAGTTACAGTTTCTAAAATTCACAATACAGATGCGAATAAGTTTAATTACTTTGAATTAATAAAAGCAGCATTAATGATTTTAGACACACGTTTTGCTGAATATGATTATGACAATAAAATTGCTGATGGTGATATCATGATAACAGATATGAAAGGAATGTCTTTTAGACACTTGTTGAAAATGATGCGTGCTTTTTCAGTAGCAAAATTTTATATGAAATATTTGCAAGAATCAACGCCAATAAGAGTCGTTCAGGTTCATATTATCAATCCATCATCAAATGTTTATCGTATGTTTTCCATGATGCGACCATTTATGACAAAGGAATTACTTGATGTATTTCATATTCATTCAAATGGTTATGAGGCACTATATGATTATGTGCCTAAAGAGTTGCTACCGACAGAATATGGTGGAACAAGTGGTGTAACAGTTGATGAATGCCACAAAGAATTTATCAAAAGAACAGAAAAAAATAGGTAAAAAAATCTAAATTTAAATAAAACAAATTTCTAAAATTAAAAAAATTTTCCAGAGATTTTCTACTCAATGATGACAACTGGCGGTTCCAAAAATGAATGACTTAAAGGTTTTAATTAATTTAATTAATTGACATCAATTAAATTCTACATCACATTTAAAAGACCAAAAAGTATTCATATGCCATAAAATCACCATTTTCTAACGCTGATATTGATTAATCTTGTACAGGGATCATTAAAAGTATTAGACAATTATCAACGAGTGCGAACTTTATCACATACTAAAAATAAAGATATAAGAAAAATATTTAATCAATTAATTAATTTTGCATGCAATTTTTAATTACTGTTTTATACAAATAAACAAACTTCATATCATTTGAATTATTTATTGATACAGCACAAATTCTTAAAATTGTAAATAAAGAGAGCAATTATTCTGTATGTAATATTATTGTTGTTTTATTTTAAATTACATCATGGGCTTAATGGATTTTTTGGTGATTAATTTTATGATGGAATATTTTGTAAATTCTTATCAACCAAGAAGATTCTATGGAACTTTTTTAAATATTACATTATGTTATGAAACTTGGTAGGTAAAATGAAACAAATGATTCAAAGGTGTGATAACTGACCTATATTTACAAAAAAAATTTCCATGTTTTTATTTTTAATAAAAATAAAACATTAGAAAAACTCCCACAAAAAAAAGATGTTTACTTTTGATAAATTCACATATTTACTCAATTTAAGTAAATTCTCGTATAATCTCACGAATATGACAAAATTTCACGCAATAAAAATTTTAAAACGTAAAGCATAAAACATTCACACAAATAAAACATTTTTTATCTCCCTCATGTAATGTTAACCATTCAAAAAAAATACAAAAGATTTTATGTACATTGATGGAAATTTATAACTTTAAAGCTTTTTTAAAAGCTTCTGAGTTTTTTGACATCAATGCACTTGAATCGAAGAAACTTCGAACTTAAATTGAGTCTTTTACTTGTCTAAACCTGCTGCATATAAATAGAAACTCAAATCAAATTTCAAAGAAATTTTTCATCTTTTGACTTACTGTATGTTCAAATTGTAATAAAAGTTATTTCATTGAACAAAGAAACACTAAGAACAAAAGTAATCGCAGAAAAGTTACAGAAAAAATTTTATCTTTGACAGTCAAAGTAAAGCTGAATTTTTAGAAAGCTTATTAATGTGAATTTATACAGAAATTTTAAAGAGATAAGAAATTTTGAATGTTAACCTTAATGAATTTAGGTAAAAAAGTGTTTAAATTTGCAAATTCTAATTGAGAGAAGAAAAAAAGCTTTTGACAGTTTAATTTTTGTGAAAAAATCTCTCATATAATGAAAACAAAATATTTATTGGTTTTATTCTTTACATATTTTTCTTGTTAAAATTTATATCATAATTGGAAAGAAATGGATGCATTTTTCATGAAATTCTGAACTTATAAGAATTTAAAAAAAATAAAGTTTAATTTCATTTCCAATATTATAATTGCTACCAATACTTTGAAAACTATTAAAATTTACATCGGTCAAAAAATGTATAATTTATTTTAGAAAGTTTATAAAATAGGAAAAGATCATTCTAATTTTCATATAATATTCATTGTGTCTGAAAAAAAAATTACGTTTTTAAAAATCATCAATTATAAGATTTTCTTAGAACTCATAGAACTTTCAAGCTTCTATAATTTACTGCTAGTAATATATAAGACTCTATTGACTTATTCAATGCATATTTTATTTTTTTTCATTTGTAAACAACCAAGTCAAACAGCATTAAAATCATTTGAACACAAAAACAATAACAACAAAAAAAAGAGAAAAAAATATTTTGCAGCATTGAAGATACTGAATGAATTGCAAATAAAAAAACATTTATTTGGTTTTGAAACTCTTGAATTGTTTCAATGTTTTTTATTTGCAATAGATTTGAATGTTTTTATCTGTAGCTTCATAGTTGCGTTTCAATTATTTACATTCAATCGCAAAACAACTTTTAAAGTGAAAAGAACGAAAAATTTAATTTTTAAAATGATTGAAGACGAAAATGATGACTTTGAAGACTGTCTAGATGAACAAAATATTGAGGAGACACCAAATTATTTGGAGGAATTTAGAGCTTGGGTTAAAGATAGCAAAAAATTACCAAAAACTATATGTGAGGTCAATGAATAATATTTCCAAAATGGAAATTTTATCTTATCAAAAACAATTCACATTTAGCTGATGCTTTTCTCATGCGCTTTTTGAAAGTGTGCGATAATGATTTAACAAAGGCTCAAGAATTATTGATGTTCAATTTTAAACTTCGATCGAGTGCGCCAAATCTGTTTACAAACCGAGACATAAAGGCGAAAGAAATTCAAACGGCAGCTGATATAATGTGAGTCATAATGTTTCAAAAAATGTAAAGAAAATTTCAAAGCATGTGTTCATTATCTTTTTTTGAAATGACGTCATTTAATCCCGCAGGCACTTCTTCGCTTTAGAAAAGAGAACAAAGGACAATTTTAAGGTTTCTGTGGCTACATTCCACAACACAGATGCGAGTATATTTAATTACACAGATTTATTAAAAACAGCACTAATGATTTTAGACACACGTTTTGCTGAATATGATTATGACAATAAAATTGCTGATGGTGATATCATGATATCTGATATGCAGGGGATGTCTTTTAGACACTTCCTAAAAATGATGCGTGCTTTTTCAACAGCGACATTTTATATGAAATATTTGCAAGAATCAGCGCCAATTAAAATTGTTCAAGCTCATCTTGTTAATCCATCAGGAGTTGTAAATCGAATGTTTTCAATAATGCGACCATTTATGAAAAAAGAATTACTTGATGTATTTCATATTCATTCAAATGGCTATGAATCATTATACGATTATGTGCCTAAAGAGCTGCTACCATCAGAATATGGTGGAACAAGTGGTGTAACAATTGAAGAAAGCCATAGACAATGGATTGCAAGAACAGAGAAAAACAGGTGAACAATCAAATTTTATTAAAAGAATATCATGTAAAACTTAAAATTATTTCAGAGATTTTCTACTCAATGATGACAACTGGCGGTTCCAAGAATGACCTTAAGCTTTTTACTCGTCTAATTAATTGACATCAATTAAATTTTACATCACATTCAATAGACCAAAAAGTATTCATATGCCATATAATCATCACTTTTTTAACATTGACATTGATTAACCTTGTGCTGGAATCATTAATGATATTAGACAATTGCCAAGAGGTACTAACTTTATCCAAAATCAAGAAAATTATTAAAACTTTTTAATAATATTTTTGAAAGTAATTTTCATTTTCTAATGATTGTTTTACAAATTTTTTTAAAGTTTTCACCCTTTGGACAATTTGTTGTTACTGTACATATTCTGTGGATTTATAATAAAGAGAATATGTATTTACTCTGCGTTAACTGTTGTTGTTTTATTATAAATTTTTTTTAAATCACACAATGAACTTTTCAAGTTTTTTGACGCTAATGGAATGATTTGAGTTTTTTATCTTGAAAATAACGCAGTATGATTTTTTTTATCAGCAAATAGACGTTCTATGAAATTTTTCAATAGTTTATAATTTAATGAAACTTGACAGTTAAAATGAAACTTTTTTTAAACGTATGACAACTGCCCTAAATTTATTAAAAACAAATTTTTTTATGTGTTTGTCTTTTCTAAAAATAAAACTATAGTAGAGCTAATAAAAAAATTCGATATATAAATTAATTAATATTGATGTAGCACATTTAATGAACGCATATATTTACTCAATTAAAGCAAATTCACGTGTGATCACACGAGTATGAGAAAATTTTATAAAATGTAAAATTTAAAAAATCAGTAAAATTAACCGTCAGTGACGTGTTAAAAGCTATTAATAGATTTTGCTGTAAAGTAATGTTTGGTTTAGTTAAATTACATTACCTTTTGCATTCAGATCTATTAATATTTAGCTAAGTGTTGATATTTTAAGTTTTTATCAACAATTTTTTCTCAATTCAAATGATTTCGAAAGAAAACAGTTTTACACCCCTAGGCTTTTTTTTTTCAAAAAAAGCTCATAACGGTCGTGTGAAACTACCAGGTTTAAATTAATATGGATGTAGCACATTTGATGAACGCACATATTAACTCAATTAAAGCAAATTCACGTGTGATCACACGAGTATGAGAAAATTTTATAAAATGTAAATTTAAAAAAAAAACATGAAGTTTCAAACATTCACACAAATAAAACATTTCCTATCTCCCTCATGTGATGTAAACAATTCAAAATAATAGAGAAGATTTTATGTACATCGATGAATATTTAAAGCTTTTTTAAAAGCTTCTGAGTTTATTGACATCAATGTACTTGAAAAAATTATTTTTAAAATTCAAAGAATCTTTTATAAAGAAAAATTTTTATAAGTAGATTTCTGAAACATTCTGACAAAAAAAGTTAAGAGAATCTTCAAACTAGCAAGTAATTCAACTGATAGAAAAGAATTATTGCAATCATCAATGTTTATTTTTATCGTTTCATAAAGAGGACCATGAGAATTAGAAATTTGCTGAATTTAAAACAAGGAAAAATCTTTCTTTTAATTTAAATTCAAGTAATACACATTATAATCTAAATCAAAAACAGAAATCGGTGCAAAAGTGATTTGAATCACAAACTAAAATACATCGGTCTGTTAAAAGTTAAATGGATCGCTTGAAAAATTCATCCAGGGTGAGGAACGTCTCCAGGAGATATTCTTCCAGACTTATCAGTATTCTGACATAAAAATTTATGTTCAGCTGTACCAGAACATTCAATATCGTTAAAATAAAAATCTTTATCAGTCTTTGAACCTAAAGATAAACACCATTGTTTACTTTTATAGAAATTCGGTTGTCCTGATTTCCATCTCAAAGGAAAACGAATTTTTCGTTCTATGTGACTCCAATACCAGTCATTAGTTGATTTTCCAGTTAATGTTATTCCATCAATATGTGTCCATTCTGTTAAAATGTCTGAATATTTCTTCAACATTTGTCTCACACTTTCGAATTCTTCAGCGACATCAAATTGTGCAAACTTCATTCCATAAAAATTGCAAATCAATCCAGCATTAATCCATGACGCTTTAAAGTATCTCGGAACATAATAATTTTTAGTGACTTTTAATGTTGTTGTATCTAAAATATCTATTTATTATAAAAAACATAAGTTAGAATTATTTTAAAAATTTGTCAAGTTTTAATTTACTGTATGATCCAATTTTTTTGAATACGATTTCATTGCACAAAGAATCACTAAAAATAATTAATATTATTGTAAAAAATTTAAAAAGAAATTTCATCCTTAACAATCAAAATAAAACTGAATTTTTAGAGAGCTAATCAATGTGAATTTATACAAAAATATTAAAGAGATAAGAAACTTTTCAATAATAGTAAATATTTACTTTTATTTTTAACTTTTAACCCTTTATTAAGTTCAAAAAAGTCATTATTTAAATCCTCGTGGACTCGACAGGATTTTTGTCCGTTGAATTTTTTAAATTTTTTTGAACTACCATGAACAAACGCAATCTTTTTTCAAATTTTTCTAACCACCGTTAAATAAAAGTATTTTCATTTCCGCATTTTGAATAAATTTTTTTCGCAAATCAATAAGTACCAGTGTTGTTATCGAAGATTCCTTCGGTCTTCGATCTTGGAAGATTTGCCTTCACCTTCGCCTTTGAAGACATGTAGCCAAAAATACGTTACAACATACCGCTAGCATGCCGCAGTATACCAATTGCAAAAATGAAGACGAAAGCACCTTCTAATAACAACATTTATAAATACTTATTGAAAAACATATATAAATCACTATCCCAGTGTAGATTTGACTTAATAAAGTCAAATTATTGATTAAATTTTAATTTGAAATAAAAACAAAAATGCGCACCAATAATAATTGGCAAACATCAAAAAAATAAGTACCGAAAATTCAAATTAAGTACCAAATGGTTTATTGGGCCTCCAGGATTTAAATATTTCTTTTATACGAAAAATAAATCAAGTAAATTCAATATTTATATATTCATTGAACTTATTTTTCACATAAAAAGAAATTTTAAATGATGATTAAATAAAGAGTTTAATTTCACAAATATTTACTTGTTGAGAGAAGAGTTAGTTTTCGAGACAACGTTTTATAATCACTAAAAACAAAATATTTATTGGTTTTATTTTTCGTATAAAAGTTTATTTAATTGTGATTCACATTAGAATAAGAAAGCTGTGAAATGACTGCATATATGTAATATTTTACTTATAGATGCAAGAATTTAAAAATCAAGTTCAATATCATTGTCGATTTCATTACTAGCAAAACCTTGAAAAAAAAATTGTTATTAAAATTACATCTGTCATCAAAATAAATGTCCAATTTCCTTTAGGAAGACAAAATAATATGAAAAAATCATTAATGATGTTCAAAATTTTCAAACATTAAAAATGATGTCTAATAATAAAAATTAAACTCACTTTGAAGTAAAATTACGTTTTTAAAAATCATCAATTATAAGATTTTCTTAGACTCAGAACTTTCAAGCTTCTGTAATTTATTGTATGCAAATCTATTTTAGGACTTATTCATTGTATATTTCATTTTACTCATTTGTAAACAACGAAGCCAAACAGCATTAAAATCATTTGAACGCAAAAACAATAACAACAAAAAAGAGATAAAATTTATAGTCAATGACTCGAAGATTAGTCTTTTTTGAAACACTGTCGAACTACGAATATGAGTAATTCTATTGTTCCGTACACTTTGAATCAAGCAACTGTTTCTGTCATTGATAATTGCTGTTGATTTCTTAATCTTTATGAATTATTGTGATATGTGACAAAGATTATGCATAATTTACTACCTTTTCACATCATAAAATTTTTTCTTAGAGCTATAAATTATTTGTCAAATTTATGTCACAAAAAAGTAAGAAAGATTGTGATGATTTCAAGAGTGAAAGTAAAGAAAGCAGTTTTAAAGACAATGGATGAATGGAAAGTGAGAAAAAATTCCTTAGTGCTTTTGTAAATTTAATTAGGAATTATTTTTTTGTTATTTTTTAAAAATAAATTGTCTAATCAAAGTGGCATAAATAATAAAATTTTTATTTAAAACTTGAACTTTACAATCTTTTTCCGCCTCTGTTTATAAATGCAAAACAAGATTTGCAGTTAAAAACAATTAAAAAATCTTAATCACAATAAATTAACTGTTGAAAGTCACTCAACTCATCTTAAATCTCTCGCATGCATACTAATTAATGAGCAATGACTTTGTTAAAAGAACCAAAGCTTCCTAACTACTATTCAATGTAAATATCGGCATTGAAAGTTTGTAAATAAATAAAGTAACAAAAATTAAAACAATGCGGCATGAAGAAGCCGAAAGAAATATTGTTATTCTCGTTTCACACAATCGCTAAATACTCGCAACATAATTGTGGAGCAAAACGTGAGCTCTTTTCTTCTCTTTTTATATTTTGCCTCTCTTCATGGTATGTGCACGAACCGTGTTAGTTAAGTATGCGATATAATAGAAGAAAACAGGCCGCGGGCGAGATAGTGAGAGAATGACATAAGCAACAGTTTTCAGTCGACGTTGTGAGCTCCGCGAGTTAGGAAGAGGTTCTTGAGATCAGATCGACAATAAGAAACAAAAATTTTTTATATAACGAGATGTCGTTTAAGAAAGTCATTTTATCTGAAAATGAGATGGACGAAAAAGTGGCTGAATTTAGAAAGTGGATAAAAGAACAGCCACAATTGCCACAAAATATTGGTAAATTTTACAAAATATCATTTTCAATGTTAAAACTAAAAATTCTCAACGTCAGTTCATAAAAAAATTAATTTATAATAAAAATCATAAAAAAGTAATTAACGAAATAAATTCAATTTTAAATTATTGTTAAGATCTGTGTTGCGATTCATAATGTGATTTATGTGATTAAAAATTTATTCTGTGTTTTTCGTGTTTAATCAAACTCCTTGAATGACTTTAATTTGAGTTAATTACCAAAAGAATTGAAAAAGAATAGAAAATTAAACTGGAATATTTACTACATCGTCACTTTCATTTATTTTTCTAAAATAGGCGCAATTTCTCACATAACAACATACAATTTACTGCAATAAAAGTAAACTTCTCTGCAAACAACAGTTAGTGCATTGCAAAGAAATAGCTAGAAACAGTTACGTCTATCGAAGTGCAATTTTAGCTTTTGAAAAATTGTAGTGAAAGCACACTTTGATCGACTACATTGCATTGGTATTTGCTGTAGTCTTTCATGAAGTCGCTAATTAATTTATAATTTCTAAGCAAGTTTTCTAGCAGCTTGTTGATTTTCATTTTTTTGCAAAAATGTTCAATCATCTGTGAAAACCGCACTAAGTAATTATTTGAAGCTTTCATGTGTGTTTGTTATTGTTTTGGTTTAAAAATCCGCATTGAAAATTTTTTATTTGTGGTTAAGAACCAGGGAAAAAAATTTAAATAATTGACTGCGTACATGTGGTGTAAAAGATAAAGCTTAGAATTCTTTATGTTCATGTTTGACCTCTTAAGGCCAACTGTCATTACAAATCTCAATTCATTAATGAAAAAATGAACATAAATTGTATAAAGCCTTAACCATGACTGTTAAAACTAATCTCGATCAAAATATGTTTAAGCATTCTGATTAACCTAAATTTTAAATGTTAAAAAACTGTCGTTGATTTGAAATTCAAATTGCAATCAATTTTGACTGTTGATATGCAGCTGTACAATGTCGTGAATAAATCTATAGAAAAATCGCTTGAATATCAAAACAGAAACTTTTGTTATCAATTTTTTGTTCCTATAATTTAAACCAAAAACTTGAAATAAACTCGTATTTAAAATAATAATTTTAAGAATTTATCAAGATTTGGATATTCAAAATTCATATTTTAAAAAATTTATGATTTATTTTATTAAAACAGAGATAATTTGTGATGTGCTAACTAAAAATAAAATATTAAATGTTAGATTGAGATGAAATTTGACATGATTGAATACAAGATGTAAATTACAAAATTAAATTTTGATAATTTTAACAGGGTTTTTTTAAAGAATAAATATTTTTATAAAAGTAAATTTAACTTTCAAACTCCAGCAAATTTTCTTAAATATCACAGTTAAAAAAACCATTTTGCATAAATTACAATCCGGAATGCCTCAATAATAAAGTCAAAAAAATTCTCAATATTAAATTTGCATACCATTCCAGAAAAAATGTTACTGCTTCGATATCTCAAAACATATAACTTCAACCTCGAGAGAGCGCAAAAATTAATCGCATACAGTTTTGATATTCGTGCAAAAAACCAACATATATTCACAGATCGGGATCCAGAATCGCCTGCTTTACAAAATGTTTTAAATGTTTGGTAAGATCTAAAATAAAAGCAATAAAATGGAACAATAAAAAAATTCAACATGCCATTCTATCAACAGTGAAATTGTTCCAATGTCAAAAGCAACTTCAGACAATTATAAAGTCTGTATTCTACGGCTGATAGACTATGACTCACGAAATTTTGTCTTTAATGATGTCGTAAAGGCCTTTTTTACATTTGCTGACCTCCGACTTGTATCACCCGATCCAAATCCAGAGCTGGCCGATGGTGAAATTCCAATTTTCGACATGAAAGGGCTCAGTATTTGGCATCTTTTTAAAATTAATTTTGCAACACTTAAACTCTATTTTAAGTATGTACAAGAAGCTCATCCAGTGAGAGTTCAACAATGTCATATTGTAAATTGCACGCCATTGCTATCACGCGTGATGTCACTCGTTCGACCACTGCTCAAGCCCGAAGTTGCTGCAAGACTTCAATTTCATTCGCCCAATTCAGACACAATCTTTAAATTCATTCCACGCGATATCTTGCCAGAAGAGTATGGAGGCACGGCCGGTTCAATTGTTGATATGAAGGAACACTGGTTTAAAAAGCTCTTAGCAAAGAGGTAAAAAAACTGTTAACAAAAACCAGAATTTATTAATTTCCTTCTTCTTTTATTATACAGAGACTACTTAAGAAATGACAGCAATTGGATAATTTCAAAAATAGATGACAACAACAATAATATAATTGACAATGAGTTTGAATAATTTGATTTATCATTAATTAATAGATATATCGTGATTTTTATGCTCTGTAGAGCGGATAAAAGAGAGAATAATAAGAAATATGAATAATAATTTAACATTAAGAGAACATTTTATTGTGATTTTTGAAAAAATGTTATTGGTAGAGTTTTTGACTTATAAAATATTTAATTTAAGTAAATTTTCTGTGATTCTTATAGTGTTGTTTCTTTATCTTTTCTATGAGGAAATATTGGGGAAATTAGTTTTAAAAATTGTCATCATATTCATCTAAATTTATTTAAATAAAGATTCAAAAATTTTGTACAAAAATATTTTTATTCAAATGTGAATTCTTCCGTATCATCTTATAACAACGGATTAATAGAATAGACTGGAATATTTTTCATATATGCAAATTGATAAATCAAAAACATTTAGCACGCCTTTATTTAAAAACCGCAAAATTCACTTTAACATTACTTAATATTTGTACTTACACAAACTTGTTAAATTTCAAAAGAACTTTATCTACTTGATTTTGTATAACATTTAATAAAAATATCATATGATCTAACTGTTCTTACAATAATATATTTTCATTATCCTCAAGGTAAATTTTTAAAAAAATCAATAAACAAGTTTTGACACTCATTTAAATTCTACAAAAAATTTTTTCTATTTGAAAAAATTGGGCGAGCCTAAAGCAGATCAAGATTTTATATTAATGACAAAAGATCAGTACATGCTCCTTAATTGCGGTGCGTGAGAGACCTTCTTAAATGTTTGTAACCTTAATTAAAGAATGCTGCATATTGAACTGAGCTGAAAATCTCTATGTAAATAATTGTTTAACATAATTTTTATTGAAGTGTTTTAGGAAAAGATTTTATGACACTCGCTGTGAATTTATTTTATAATTCCTAAAAAATAAAAAGAGAGCTTTATTTTATGATTTTTTTAGACTATTCTAAAAATTTAAACTAAAACTTCCTCAAAATGGATTTATCAAAAGTCAAGGTCAAGTTTTTGTAAAATATTGATTTAAATTTTCTTAAAAAAAATATATAGAGAAAAAAAGATTAAAACCTAAAAATTGAATTCAAAATTTTCGAATCTTCAAAAGATTTCAAAAACTTTGAGTTGAACTTTCAGATATAAAGATTTTCAAAAGTTTTCATTGTTTAAAATTGAATACAGTAAAATTTCAGTTATTCTCAAGTTTTTTGCAGATTTTTCTTCTTCTTCTTCCTGGTATATTTCAATTAAATTTAAAAATTTACAAAAAAAATTAAGCCATAAACTGGTTGTTACTCAAAATATTACCACCTGATATTGATTGAATTATTATGATAGATTATATTACAGGTGTGATATTTAATTAATGCAAATTTGACTACTTTACGCCCAATTGATAAATGCCATTCTCAAGAAACCATGAAATTTAAGAATTTTACGCAGTAGTATTTTATTCTAAAATAAGTAAAGGCAAAACATCCTCTTAAAATTTTTCAAGAAATATAAAAATAAATTACCGTCCTCGTGAGAAGAGATTTTCAATAATTTCAACGACAAGAAAAGAAGCTATAATATTAAAAGAACCTTTCAATAAATGACATCACGAGTTCATTCAATTTATTTCAAGCAGGACAAAAGAAATCCCAAAGAACAAATGACAAAGAAATGATGTGTTGAATAAAGAGTAAATAAGAACAGAACACGAGTGCTCGCTATTTACTAAGTAAATTCATTAATGGCTGAAGTAATGATGTGAGTCAACAAACGATAAATGAATGACTAGAGTGTCAAGAACGATACCAAGCTTCAATTATTCACACAATATGGTCTCTTAAAAATCATTTACGTCTGTCTACTTAAATTATTTTTTAAAGCGCCGCGGGATTCAATGCAAATATGATACCTAAAAAAGCTTCAAATAAATTTTTAACGAAACGTTGACATTGAAACCACAAAGACATAACAATAACATCATATGCTTCGTTCAAAAGCTCCGCTCAACTTTTTTTGGTTGTCGCTCTTACTCTCAGTCTAAGTTTCATTGTTAGTTCTTCACTTTTATTTTTCCTTTGCAGTTTCAGTTTACTCTCAGCTGTTGCCGCATTCGGATGTGAGAATTAGAATCGAATCTGATTTGAATAATTATCGTGAGTGACTAATAAAAAATACTTTAAAATCAAAATGATTCACTTAAAATTTTAAATTCCTGAGTTGAAAGATTAGATTATTTTATTTAAAATTTAAAAAGCTGCTCAATACATTCATTTAAGTCCTTTGAAATAAATTTTAAAAATAATTTTATCTCACAACTGATCAAATAGAGTAGATAAATTAATTGATATTTTTTATGTGAAATACTTTTTAGATTAAAATAAAAACACTATGAGATGAAAACGTTATTGAATTTGCATTTTCATATTGCCAAAATTTTAATTAATTTATGTCTCATTCAAGACCATAAGTTATTGCTCTCTAAAATTGCAAAACTCAAAAATAATTGAACCATAAAAAGTCTTATTATTTCTAATTCCATTTCAAATGCAGCAATAATAGATGAAAATTAGATTTTTAGATTTTTCTGCAATAAACCACCTAGTAATCATCAGAGTATGAATGATTGATTGTTAAGGAAAATAAAATTTACATAAAAACACTCATAGATTTCTTAAGATTCAAAGAACTTGTATTTTTTACAAACAAAAATTTAGAAACATTCATGAATGATTTTTTCAAGTTTTAAGATTATGTCACAAACAAAAAAAAACGCAAAATTAGGGAAGTGTAAATTGTCAATGAATACTTAAGGCAATTTAACAATTTATAACTTCAAAATTTTAAAAACAAAAACATCAATGAATATTCATCAAAATAAATTCAAATGAACTTGTAAGCATAACAAAAAACTATAGCCTATTGCATCAGCAACTAAAAATATCAATACAAATAGAAATCAACATTTTTATCAGTGTTTATAGCCTCAACGCAACCAATTCTAATATATTACTGCTACTGAATGTCATTTTCACACTAAAAACAAGTAGGAAATTTATAGCTGTAGCTTCCTTGAAATTATCATACATAAAACAGTTTTCAGTATTGGCTTATGACATTCTTCAGAAAATTATTGCAACTTTCTTTAATAAACTTTCAATGCATTCTAGCATAAAATTAATGTGATTATCATCTAATTTAAATTTTTTCCACGCCTCTCAAACCCAAATAATTATATGCGTATTATGTGGCATTTCTTATTAACATGTTCATTGAATACTTCTTCAAATGTCATCAATGAGAGTCATCTGTATGACAGAGGGTCTCTCTCGAATTGCTAAATCTTCAACAATTGATTGGCATTTTACAAATTCACGATATTCAACCCACCTTCCTAAAAAAATATTCACACGTGACTGCCTTCAATAAATATGTAAAAAACAAGTCTCGACTGCATTTTTTTTGACAACATTGACCGGCAGAAAATATCATCAGAAGTCACAAGTTCATTGCGTAAATATTGATAAAAATATTTTTAGTTCGATGGATTGTCTCAAAGTCGCTCATCTTATTAATACAGCAACTTACTTACCAACGTCATAAATATGTCTAATGCTCAAACAAGTTAACCTTGATATTGAAATGTTGAATGAATCACAGACGATGTTCGCTATTTAATACTGTGAAATTAAACATTCACGGCAGTAGCGGCAATGAGTACGGAAGCACGCAGCTGTGTGGAAGTTGAATTTTATTTTTTTAAGACTAAAAATTTCAAAATAATAAACGAGGGGAAAAATTGAAAGTGAATTAATTTTGATCTTGAGTGTGTTTTGTAATTTTTATTTTGAAATTTTATTTTTCAATTTTTTATGCAAAAAAGCTTTAAGATTGAATAGTGTGACTAACAAAGAACAAACCGAGTGTGCAAATCAGTGCAAAAAACTTCAATAGCCATAACAAGTGTCGACATTTAATAATACATACAAGTCATCATGGTCGCGGATTCATCATTTGAAGAGAAGGTCAAAGAACTCGCACAATGGTTTGAAACACACGATTCTTTACCTGAATTGATTGGTGAGTATATTTAATGATAATTATTTACTTAAGCGAATTAGTAGTAAATAATATGACTATACAGTGATTATTGTGTGTACTACTATGACTTGACAAAATTTGTTTAATATTTTTGATAGTTTTTAAAATTTCTCAACTCATTCAACCAATAGTTTTTTTGACACAATTAGTTCATGACCACTACACTTCATTTGACTTTTATTTAAAAATATTCAAAGAAAGACTAAAACTCATTAGCATCATTCAATAGCGTAGTTTATGAACAAAACTTTTGTTCAATTGTCATTCAATAAACAATGAATTTTTATTTGTTGAAGAAAAATAAGAAATTGAAATTATCAGTAGATTAATATTATATCTGTAGAACTTTTTATTTAACACCATAAGATTCCTCAAAATACATCTAAAGTCCATAACAAAATGTTGAATTATTTAATATTAGATGATTTTACAAAAAAATTTACTTTTATGACGTAAAGCAAAAAAATCAAACTAACGTCAATTGTAAAACTTTTATCATTCTTGTCAAACATTGAGTATAAACGATGACTATAGATTTTAATTTTTTGTAAATAATTATTAAAATATGTCGGTAATTAACAAAATTTGTTTTATTAACTTATAAATTTGCTGCCATTTTTAAAAATACAAAGTTGAGTTAACTAGAAAGATTAAAATTTCATTACTATCTTGCTATAAAAATTTCCTTAAAACAGCTTCTGACCAATAATTTTGACTTTTTAAAATTTCGTAATAAAGTTTTGTTAACTTTCAAGATTTCTCCTTGATGAATACAATAACATGTCAATTTTGATCAAATTTCAATCTTGTCCTAAATTCAACAAAATTTATATCTCATAAAAAATAACATGAAAATTTATGACTTTGAATTTTTATGTTTTGCATATTGCACTGCCTGAACTTTGTTTCACATAAATTGCAAAAAACAGCGATCTCTATTATGTCTTGCATAAATTAAAGTATTTATTTCTTAGAAAATTGAAAAAACGTGATGTACATGAAGCTGCATTATGTCAAGCTTCGCTCGCTCACGTTCTATGTTTCGTTTCGTAATTTTTTCTTTAGTCATAGTGCATATAACATTTTTACTCTAGATATCTGTGACCTTTTTCATTTGTGCCTTTTACAATCACTTTCCATCACTCACTATTGTCTAACATAGTAATACTGGCCGCTTTTTGACATAAAATTATGATAGATGAATAAATAGCAAATTCGGTCTTTCAAGGTCGTACTTTTCAACTCCTAATAAATATTTCTTTCAACTCATTCATCAGTTCTGCAATTTACCTGATTTGAGATTTATTAAATGAAAGAAAAAGAAGCTGAGTAAAAGTATCATTTTTTAACATTTTGCTCACACACTTTTTTTGTTTACCGTTACACCTACTTGGATATTGAATAGCATTTACTGTCATTGTCGCTTTTTATGACCTTTGAGTTAAATAATATTCACATAATTCTAACAATATTTATCATCACATATTTGCAGACGATGTGGTACTAAGACGATTTTTATACAGTATGGAGAATGATGTTGAAGAAGCAAAGAAGCTAATTTTACACAGTTATTCAATGCGCACAAAGCATTCGAATCTATTCTTTGATCGTGATCCAATCGATGATAAAATTCAAAAGATTTTCGAAGTTGCGTAAGATATTTAGCACCTGATGTGAAGATTTCCTTATTTGCTAATTTTTGCATCAATATTTTTAGGGATCTCGGTGTGCCTATGCCAAATTTAACAGCATGCAAAAGACGAATTGTTATCAATCGATTAATTGATCATGACCCAGATAAGGTAAGCATCATGACACTTTAAAAGCATATCTTTTAAGCATGATTAAGTAGATTGACTAATCGACTGTCTGTTGAAGCCTATTTGCATCATATACAGCAACAAACATCAACAAACAAAAAAAATTATTACGAAAGTTTATCTAAGTTCATTTCTCACACTATAAAAAATGTTTTAATTAACATCGACCGTAACCGTGAAAATGGATATAAGCGACTCTTTTTATGATACAATCATATAAAAATTCATGGTCAATAAGCAATTGAAGTTGTTTATTATTCGAAACAAACTGAGAATAGCATTGGAAATTTCACCTAATTACTTTAAAATAAGATTTAACATGACATCAAGAAAATTTCTCAGAATTTTTGTTCTAATATCTAAGGCCCTTTTGAAAATTTAAAAATTTATATATAATACAAATCACGTAGTTGTATTTCAATAGCTTCCAACTTTTGCTAATTTTCATAGGCTTGTATGTGAAGAATTTTAGGAAATTTTATTTTTGAGTTGTAATTTTTTAAATTGCACTAAGAAAGAACATGTTTTGAATTAACTATTGCAAGTGACATATATAAAGACTAAATTATCAGGGTGTACCAAAAAAAATGGGACACTTTTGAGTCACTATGTTTGATCATCTCGTTCTCAAAAATTAAATGATCAAAAGACAAACGGTGAAAAGTATATTGTTTCAGCTATTTATAAGCACTTTTTAAGATATATTTGATGAGTGAGAACTTTTTCTAAATATTTTTAATTTCACTCAAAAGCTTTTGACAAAAATCAAAATTTTCATCTCAAAATTTCAGAGGCGATTTTCTCAAAAGTTTTCTATTGACAAAAAATCACTTATGCATTGTAAATTAAGTTTATTTTGTGCATTTTAATAAACCGTAATCAGAATCCATTTATCTTTCATAATAAAAAAGTTATGAGCATTCAAAAAAGTTGACCTAAAAATGGAGACTTTTACTAAAATGCTCATAATTCGGAAAATACTTAACTGATTGATATGATTTATATACCATTCGATCGGTCTTAAAACAGAGTATAAAATACAATACAGTAAGAATTTTTCCAAGAAATCACCAATTTCCATACATTTCCAAAAATCTTTTGTTTACAAATTGAAACATGTAAACAAACAAAAATTTTGTCAATTTTCTTTTACTTATATCTTTTCAATTACATCGTACTGATTGATATGATTTATATACCATTCGATCGGTCTTAAAACAGAGTATAAAATACAATACAGTAAGAATTTTTCCAAAAAATCATCAATTTTCATACATTTCCAAAAATCTTTTGTTTACAAATTGAAACATGTAAATAAACAAAAATTTTATCAATTTTCGCTTATATCTTTTCAATTACATCGTTCTCAACTAAAGTAGTCACTTTAAACGTTTGAACATAACTTATTATAATTAACTGGGATAGTATAAGAGTTCGTGACGATGTAATTGAAAAGATATAAGTAAAAGAAAATTGACAAAATTTTTGTTTGTTTACATGTNTATTTCAGGCTAATTTAATAAAAATATAGAAAGCTAAAAGCGTACTTTATTTGCTTGCTGCTCGCTTTCTTAAAAGTAAGCGGTTTAAGCATGCTAACAGTATGCTTGATTTGCTTGCTGGTTGCTTTCTAATGAGCTAGCTAATAGCATGCTAAAAGTGCTTGCTTAAGACTAACTTCAGCCAGTCAATTATTCAACTTGAAGTTAGCTGGCATAGCAAGCTAATAGCAAGCTTTCCGCTGATTTTAAGCATGCTGATTGCTTTCTGTTTGCTTGCTCAATGGTTACTCGGGAAAGCATATCTTTTAAGCATGATTAAGTAGATTGACTAATCGACTGTCTGTTGAGCCTATTTGCATCATATACAGCAACAAGCATCAACAAACAAAAAAAAATTATTACGAAAGTTTATCTAAATTCATTTCTCACACTATAAAAAATGTTTTAATTAACATCGACCGTAACCGTGAAAATGGATATAAGCGACTCTTTTTACAAACATATGAAAATTCATGGTCAATGGGTAATTGAAGTTGTTTATTATTCGAAACAAACTGAGAATATCATTGGAAAATTTAACCTAATTACTTTAAAATTAGATTTAACATGACATCAAGAAAATTTCTCAGAATTTTGGTTCTAATATCTAAAGCCCTTTTGAAAATTTAAAAATTTATATAAAAATCACGTAGTTGCATTTCAATAGCTTCCGCCTTTTGCTAATTTTCATAGGCTTGTATGTGAAGAATTTTAAGAAAATTTTATTTTTGAGTTGTAATTTTTTAAATTGCACTAAAAAAGAACGTGTTTTGAATTAATTATTGCAAGTGTCATATATAGAGACCAAATTAATACATTTCTGATAAAAAAATAAAATGTGCTCAGCACAGTGTTGTAGAATTTTTTGTGTTCAGCATTTTTTACTCAATTTTTTAGTGTCCAGCACTCGATTTTTAAATTAAAAGCGGCATTATTTGATATTTAAACAACTTTAACAAAACAGCAGAAACACTGTGATAATAATAAATAAAGCAAATTTGAGTACAAATTAACCAAATAAATGACAAAATTCTTTCATATGAAAATTGTTTATTTATATAGCTATTTAACAATTTACACACAAGCATTAAATAATATTTACTCAAATTTTTTTTACTACTTGATAACTCACTAAATAACAATTTTCTTATTTTTTAGTTTGATTTTGATATGATAGTTAAAGCATTCTTTCTATCTGCTGATATGCGATTTTCAATTCGAGATGATGATTTACCACTTAAAATTAACTGCGGAGATATACCGATTTTCGATATGACTGGTTTAAGTTATCGTCATTTAACTAAACTTTCATTGTCAACACTTCGATGTTACATGCGTTTTACACAAGAAGGTTTTCCTGTGAGACTAAAGGAAATTCATTTGATAAATGTGTCACCTGTTTTGAGTAAACTCTTGACTATCATTAAACCTTTTATGAAAACTCGAGTAAAAAATATGCTTAACTATCATGAACCAAATTCATCAACATTTTTCGAATTCATTGATCAAGATCTGATGCCCATAGAATATGGCGGAAAAGCGGGTAAAATGTCTGACATTAAACTTGATTTCACAAAACAACTCGAGAGTCGAAGGTCAGTTATGCACCAAATGAATCACAAGCAAAAGTTCTAATTTTCAATTTTTATTTACAGAGAATATTTGACTTGTCCTAAACGATGGAAGCCCAGAGATAATAATAATAAAATAATATCAAACGTTCGCTCAACATTCACAGATTTAAGCATCGATTAATTATAATTTTTAAAATTATTGCGTACTTTTAAATTTAATTTTTATTAAGGTGTATATCGACAGTGATTTTTCTTTCGTAATCCCAAGGATTAAAAAAATTTAGAATTTTTTTTTTTTTGAGGAACAATAAAATGATTTAAGTAAAAAAAACATCTTGATATTTATGTTCTTATATTAAAATTTCAAAAACTTTATATTGGCTTATGAATTTTTCTGTGGTATGCGCATGATAACGCTCTTGACTTCTGTATAATTCTGCAATCCATATTCCGCATTTTCTCGACCATGTCCGCTCATTTTAAATCCACCGAATGGAACTTGCGCTCCTAAAATATTATAAGTATTCACCCAGACTGTACCTGCACGAATGCCTTGAATAAGATAATTGACTTTGTCAAGATCTTTTGAAAAGACTGCAGCTGCAAGACCATAATCTGTATTGTTGGCTCTTTCAATCACTTCATCAAGCTTCTTAAAACGAATAATTTGTTGAACAGGTCCGAAAATTTCTTCTCTTGCGATTGTCATATCGTCTTTTACATCAGCAAAAACAGTTGGCTCAACAAAATATCCTTTCATATTTACAGGATTTCCTCCAGCGACAAGTTTTGCTCCTTGTTTTTTGCCTGTTTCAATTAGACCAAGAATTTTATTTTGTTGAATTGCATCGATTTGTGGACCTTGTTCAGTTGATAAGTCAAATGGATTTCCAAAAGTTCTACGTTTTGCACGTTCTGCTGATCTCTCAACAAACTCATCATAAATCTTGTCTTCTACAAATGTTCTTGAACCTGCACAACAACATTGACCCATGTTGAAGAAAAGACCAAAATGTGAAGTCTCTACAGCATGACTCATATCGGCATCCTAAGAAAATTTATTTGTCAATTAAACATATGAATATATTCTTAAGATGTACAACTTACCGATAAAATAATATTTGGTGATTTGCCTGAGAGAGATAATTTTAGTTAGAAAAATTTATTATGTATATGATTGACTGAGAAAAATATTTAGCAGAAAAGTTTACCTCCAAGTTCGAGTGTTGTTCTCTTCAGTGTGTTTGCTGCACCAGCCTTGATTAATTTTCCAACTTCTGTACTACCAGTAAAAGCAATCTTATCAATATCATTATGATTTACTAAATGTTGTCCAGTTTCACCGAAACCCGGAACGACTAATAAATATTTAAAAAAAAGTCAATATGTTATGCATAATTCAAACAATACAATTCACTCACCATTAATGACTCCATCTGGAAATCTACAAATAAAAATAATATCAGTAATTGATAAAAATTTAAAATATAACTTGAACTTACCCTGCTTCACGACTCAATTGAGCAATGTATAAAGCAGTAAGTGGTGTTTGTTCAGCCGGTTTCAAAACGATAGTGTTTCCGGTAGCTAAGAATAAAAGTATAATTTTTATTAAATCATAATAAAAAGAAACTCAAATACCGAGTGCTGGTCCCAATTTCCATGCAGCCATCAAAATAGGAAAATTCCATGGTATAATCTGCCCACATACACCAACCTTTGATAGAATAAATGATTAATATGCAAGAGATATTTAGTTAAATGTTATATTTACTGGTTCATGTCGAGTATAAGCAAAGAACTCTCCATCCATTGGAATAACTTTTCCATGGTTCTTATCTGCCCAACCTATCATGAAAAAGATAATAAATTTTAATCATATAATACCGTATTTAATAATAAATTTTTTTACCGGCATAATAACGAAGATTTTTGATTGCCATTGGTAGGTCAACATTGTAACTCATTGCATAAGGTTTGCCATTATCAAGAGTTTCTAAACTCTATCATAAAACATATTAGAAACTTAATTAACTTTTTGCACAATAAAATTACTTACAGCAAGATAAACGCGATCTCTCTCCATCAAGTCAGCAAGTTTAAAAAGCAAATTACCTCGTTCACTAGCATCCATACGTCTCCATGGTGAACCCAATTTAAAAGCACTCTTTGCAGCAGCTACTGCCTTATCAACATCAACTTTTGATGATTCTTGAATTTCAGCAATAACATTTTCAGTTGTTGGATCAATTGTTTTAAAAGTCTTGCCCGATTCCGATTTATGCCATTCATTATTTATGAAAATCTGAAGAGAAAATAAACAATCAGTTCATTCACCTCATTTACAATATGTTGTCGTAAAGCGATACGATGATGTGACTACCGTTTTCTTTTTGCATCTCAAGTTCAAGTGAAATCGAAAAAACAATTTCAAGGTCATGAAGCCGAAAGCAGCAAATTATCGCATTTTTACTGTTACATAATTATTTATAATGTATATTATACTTACTCCACTATAAAGTATCTCTGGATTCGTTTGAGCTGCAGGAATTGAATAAAATCTTTGATGAATTTTAATAAATGAACGAACTGTTGTTCTTAACATTGTTACAAAATGTTTTTTTCAAAAAATGAATGTTTCAAAATATTATTTGGAATTGACTTAAAGATTTGCTTTTAAAAAACCACTTTATAAAAGTGACGAAGTATTTTATGGCGATAAACAACACCGATAAAATTTAAAAAAGTGAATGAAATAATCAACAATTCAAGTTGATGAAAATGAAAGTTTTTACATTGTTAAAAAGCTATTTTTGAGCAAACACTCAGTTTTTGTGGTTGCTTACTTTTTTCGGCAAAGTGACTTCTTGTTTTTATTCATTTTCTCTGAATTTCTTCAGTTTTAATGGATCCATCTATAGAGATAGCAATGATAATCATCTTGGTAATTTTCTTTCATATTATTATTTTTCAATGGCTTACACGAAAGAAGAAAAATGTTGATGGTGAGTCAGAAATTAATTTTCCCTAAAAAATATTTCTTCTTTATTAAAATAATCAATATATTACAGGAAAACACGTCGTTGTAACTGGTGGAAGTTCTGGCATCGGTCTATGGGTTGCAATAAATGCTGTTCGCAAAGGTGCTGATGTTACAATCGTTGCAAGAAACGTACGAATTTTAGGTAGCACCCATAATTTTCTTATCATTAAGTCAACAAATTGCACTATGAAATTGTGTCGTTTTTTAGAGAAAGCTGTTGCTGTCATTAAAGAAAACTGTATAAGAGATGATCAAAAAGTGGAATATTATTCGTTAGATTTGTCAAAAGAGCATGAAATCATTGAAAAAGGATTTAACGACATTGAAGCAAAATTAGGTGATATTTATATGCTTGTGAACTGTGCTGGACAGGCATTATGCGGAGTAATTGAGGATGTGAAACCAGAAGATGCTCGATTTTTAATGAATCTAAATTACTTTGGAACTTTATACCCAATTCAATATGTTTTGCCCAAAATGAAAGTTAAAAAAGATGGTATCATTGTACTTACATCCTCACAAGCTGGTTTAATGGGAATTTATGGCTTGGGCCCTTACTCTGCTGCTAAGTTTGCTCTTCGTGGTTTGGCTGAAGCTCTTTCAATGGAAACAAAGCATTTAGGAATCAACGTGACTTTGGGATTACCTGCTGACACAGATACACCAGGATTTGCAAATGAACAAAAATCAAAGCCAAAAATTACACAAGAAATTTGTAGTGGTGGTGGTCTCTTTAAACCTGAAGATGTCGGAAAGAAACTTTTTGAAGATGCATTGAAAGGAAATTTCTTTTCAATTTTAGGCTTTGAAAGTTGGATTTTATCAATTTTGTGCGTGGGAATGTCTCCCTGGAAAAATCCTCTTCTTGGTATTCTTCAATCTTATGTCATGGGCGCATTGAGAATGATAAGTTTTGTCATTCAATGGAATTTTGGAAGAATAGTCAAGAAATATTATCAACCAAAGGAAAAAACAAATTGATTGAACTTAATGAATAAATTAATTTAATTTTAACATTTTCTTTTAAACTTTTTACAATCACAATAAAAATATAAATTTTTGAGCATTCATATTTTACGTCATCAAAGCAGTTGCTTCTTTTTCATTAATTTCTAAGTCATTCTTATTATCTTGTTTTGATTTACATTGCATACATCGACGACATGCAATAAATGCAACACCAACAATAATGAGTAAAACTCCAATATATTTTGATACACTAAATATAAGCAGACCATAATAAAGTTCACTCGCATGTTCTTCTCCCATTATGAATTTTTGTTCTACAAAAAATAATGGCAGCATCAATCTGGGAACATTTTTGAATAAATTTATGAAACCATATGGACGGAGATAAAGATTTGTTTGTAGTCTTCCAACAGCTTCAAGCGTTACTGAAGTTTTAGGCTCAAGTGTGATGTAAGACTCGTGAAGATCTTTTTGTGGAGACAATCCATCAATTGCATCTAAGAAACTCTTATCAGCTTTATAAAAATGAGGATACGACATATATAGAGGTTGACCAAAATTACATGCTGAAATGTTGATGAAACCAGAAGGAAGAGACTCAGTCATGTAACAACTATTTTCTGAGTATTTTTCACCATTATCAATTGCACGATCATCCAAATAATAGCGATTTCCTTTTATACCAAGATGATTTATATCTTTCTTATATTCATATGGCAATGCTCTACATAATTCAGGAGTAAAAAGATAAAGAATATCATTCGATGATCTTCCGGGAGGATAAAATTCTCCTGGACTGCCTTTTAGTTTTCTACATTCTCCTTCATAATAAGGAAACTCATTAAGATCACGATATTTTTGAATTTGTCCAAGCTTTGAAATATCACCAACTCCTGTGTGCACATTATATTTTCCTGTTAACAGATCTGTTCCATTTTTCTTAACCATAAAACCAACTGTATCAAATAGTGTAGCTTCTGAATCAAACATTGAACCGATCGTTAGCATAGAGTCGTAATAACCTTCAAAAAGAATTTCACGAACTGTCTTTCTGACACTAATTTTCTGACCAAATCCGCTCAATGATGTAGAGACACTTAATTGTCTTAAAAATCCCCAATATTGAGCAGTAGCTGCTGCACCTACAGCAAGCATATTAACAACTGATACAACATCATCTAAAGTCCCATTACTACCATTTTCTTCGAAATAAAATAATGATGATTTTCGATAAGTTACTGTATTATTATTATCATGGAAAGTAATATTGTGTTTATCGGGATATTCTCTAAATCGATAAGGGCCAAGCTGTTTCACAATAGGCTTTGTTGTGTGATTATTGATATCTTCTGGATTTGTCCAGTTAAAAATGTAAATATCCATGTAAAGTGGAACTGTTGGCTTTTTCCATTCTGGAAAAGTTCGTGAATCGGGTTGAAGTTCAAGATTCTATATGAAGATAAGAATGATTAGTTTTAGTCTTTTATTATCAACAGACTTCAATTTTCAAGTGGAATGATCATTTTTCTCAAGTGTTTTACAATATGATAGTCTTTAATAAAAAATGTTTTACTAAAGAAAAATACACATAATTATTTGTATCAATTTTGTTTTACCATAAAAAAAACAAAACAAAAATTTAAAGTCATTCTGATATAATAAAAATAATGACAATACAAAATTTTAAGATGAGCTCAAATGAAAACAAATTTATTTTTCTAAGAATTATTGAATTCAAATCTTCATGCAAAAAACATCAAACAGAAATAGGAATAAATTTTAAGATAAAATTTTTTTACACAAACAAAATTAGTTTAAAATGAATAACAATTAATAAAAAATTCAAATAAACAATTAAATGGCTCATAATATCAGAAAACAAAACCATAAACTTTGTTGTTCTGTTTTCTTATAAATGTTAATTTCAAAATAAAATTTGGTAGAGCATTGAACGATTAAAAAATAACTTTAATTTTTAAAGACAAACAAGAATGACCATTCAAATTTGAAAATTCAGATAAACACATTAATTATGGAACTTACGATATTCATTTGTTTTTGAAGATAATCGGGAAGAAAAAGAAGCATAGAAATTCCAAATGCTATCAAAGTAACTGCAATTATATTATATTTACAACACCAAGACTTTGATCCTGATATTTTTGAATTTTTCTGTTCCATTTCGATGAATAATACAAAATAACGATAACGATGACTTAAAAGTTTTTGTGTGAAATTTAAACAGGTGTGCTGCTTAACTTTTTTTTATTAATTATTGGTAAGAAGATAACTTTTGATTGTGCCACGTTATCACAAAGAATTCTTTGATAAGCATAAAATATCAATTTATAAGGTGTATGAATATGCAATAAAAGTTATTTCTAGTTTTATCTTCAGATGTAGTGTGTTTGAGTACGCTAATTACTGCTGACTTTTTTAGAGGCGATAATTAATGTCTTTGTTTGCTCTCTTTTTATCAATTTTTTATGATTCACATAAAAGAATTTTTAGGTAAATTTTCGAACAACTTGTCTTTAGTCTCTTATCACTTATATTTATCACAAACTTCCGATGAGTGAAATGATTCAATAATATTTTTTACTTATTCTATTTCACGTCTTTACACTTCAAAGTCATTCGATAAACTGCCAAAATAAAATTAAAAAACTTGTTCAGAATTTTTTATATAAAAAATTATCTCCAGGCTCTTTCAACGCTTAGAATGACACATGTTTTCTTGTTTTCTTGTTGTGAAGAAGAATTTTAGCATTAAAAAAATAAGTGTTAATTTTTCAAAGATATTTCATAATTTATTAATCATTCGTATTTCATTAAGAAGTAATTTATCACTTTTTTTATTTAGTTCTTTTATTGTGATCACATTAAAATTCCTATAATTCTTTAATTTACATAGAAATGCAAATTTAACCGGTTCTAAATTAATTTATTATATCACTTTTTGTTCTATGCGAAGTTTTTTGGTTTTACGGCTAATGAGCTTATTTAGTTAGTAGTAAATTTTATAATTTTACAACTAGTTAACCTTGAAGCTCTTCTTCCTTTTTTCCCAATAAACACACAACACTTTAGACTAACTCTGTTGCTTGTCTTTTTAAAAATGGTCAGCTTTTACTGAAAGCAACTCTCTTTTTTATTTTTCCTTATCTTGTGAACATACATATATAAAAATTCTCTTTTTGTATTTTTATTGCCTTTTAAATTAAAAATAAAAACTAACACTGCTCAACTTGGCAAAATGTTCAGAAAAATTGTACACTTATTTATAATAAAGTCGCCAAATTGAAAATATTTTCATTGAATTTTAGTAAACTTCAATTAATCAACAATATTTATTTCTGTACTTGTTTTAAATATATAAATTTCTAAAAAATTTAAATTACATAAAACTTCTGCTAAAACGACTTCTTCTTACAAACGCTGATCAAATATGACTAAATAAAGAACCTTTTAGCGCCCACAAATAAAACCAATTTTCATATGATGTAAATTAAATCTCAATGAAAGGCAACCTAACAAAATGGAAACTGCGCATAAAAAATTATTTTATTTATATTAAATTATTATGACTCATCAAATATTTTTCAGTTTAAAATATTTTTTATGCTCAGTTATTCAACCCTAGTTGATTAAATTTACAAATAAAAATAATTTGTGACTGTTTACTTTATTGTTTATAAAACAGAGGCATATTATGATCATACATTTATAAATTTTATCACATTCCTTTATATCTGACTTTTACTTTAAAAAAATTTTGAGTCATCATGCTAAAATTATCTTTCAATGCACCTGTGACTTAAAAGCGGAAAACATCGATAAGAGAAGGTTGCCCTTGTCAGTCACGTCATGCAATTATGGAGATTCTCAAAAACTCATAAACACATTTTTTCTGTTATCAGTTCTCTCTCACAGTTTAGATTTCAAAAATGTATTGGTGCGAGAGTAAGCGAGAGAATTTTTAAAATAAAAGTATTTCCTCTTTTTTGTATATTTTTCCAACTGATCAACCTGTGACAATGTTGTCATAATTTTATGGTCAGTAACAACAAAGATGATAATATTCTCAGATTTTGATGCTTTGCTTGAATTTCAAAAATTAAAATTTTTAAACAAAATAAAAATAAGGCTTGGAGTTTATTTACTTAATTATATTTTTTAACGATATGAGAAAATTCAGTTGAATAAATTAAACAAACATGTGTTTTTTAAATATACTTCTTTCTACATGAAGTAAAATATTTAATATATTAATTTCAGACTTAAAATCATTATTAAAAATTCCTCAAAATGTTTTTAAATGTAAAACATAATAAAAAAAGAAGTCATTTTAAGTTGTTGTAGATAATTAAAATAAACTTGACATGAAAATATTTATTTTTAGAACAAATAAAGTTTAATTATTGTAGGCAAATTACATGAGCAATTTTTATAACCACAAGTTTGAAAAAATAAAAATATTCAAAATATGACTCATTTACTCAATCAAATGCATTTCACATAAAAAAGGGAAAAAATTATGACTTTTTAAATAAAATTATTTTTTGTTCATTATTTATTGTTCTCTATTTTCATTTTCTTTTTCTTTTGCCCAAGGTTGTATTTCTGCTTCACTCCAGATTCCAAAAACTAAGGCTCCGACGAAATATAAAGCAGCTAAAAGATAATAAATCAACTAATAGTTAACTTTTTCCATATTCAATTTACCACTTATATAAAAGACAATTTTCCACTGTTGTTCAGTCTACAATTAAAAATTACTTAAATATTTAATTTTTTGCTATAAGCTTTAATATTATTACTCCATCTGTAACAATAAATCCAGAAACAACAGGTGAAATCATACCGGAAATTGTTGCTGATGAATTTGCAATTGCTACTAATACTCCAGAAAATTGTGGTGCAAGGTCAAATAAATTTGGATCAGCATTAACAATAGCAAAAGCTGTAATAGATAGTCCTATGGTGATAAATGCTATTGATGCAATAGGATGAACAAAATAGACAGCAAGAAAAACACAAATCATATTGATGAGAAGTGAAAAGCAGGCAAAGATTTTACGAGTTTGTAGTTTCGTTAGATGACCTTTAAAAATTACCCAGTCAGTTAATGTACCAGCTAATAACACCATAAATGCTCTAAAAATTGTATAATAAAAATTATGACTTCCAAAAATTTAATAAACTTACAGGAAAAGATATGGAAGTGCAGAGATAAACCCAGATTCTGTGATATTATAATTAAGAGTATCGTAGACAAATTGAGGTAATTGTGTTTGTAATGTATAGATTCCATAACCTGCAGCAAAATTCGCAACTAAAAAGAAAAATGTTAATGATTAAATTCTTTTGAGAGATTTTAGAATAAAAAAAATTTAAAATTACTAAAATTAGCCCACACTGGAATTGATGTTAAAATACTCAGTCATGGAATTTTCTTTTTCATACTGCATTTCAAGTCTCTTCTTAACGATTCCTCAATAAAATTTCTTTCATTTAAACTTATAAAATGATCTTTTGCTGGCGATTGTCCAATAAAAATTAACCAAAGAATTGACCAAATTAAACCAAATATTCCAAAAATATAAAATGAAAATTCCCATCCAATTGAACTAATAATAACTCCAGATAGTGAAGTACTCACAACTAATCCAATGTAACCACCTGAATGCGCTATTGAAAATAATCTTGCTCTTTCACCTAAAAATATTTTTTAAAAGTGAAATGAATTTTATTGAAATTTAGTAAATTTACGCGGTGGCACCCATTTAAACCACATTTGATATAATGCTGGAATTGTAATACCCTAAAATAATAAAAAAGAAACTAAAAAATCTAAAGAATTCTTTAATCAAAACATACTTCAAAAATTCCTATGAATGCTCTTGATGCAATGAAAACATATAAATGTATATTCGCTGCAATTGGTGCAACAAGTGTGAGAATAGATGTCATAAGAACTCCTGTGCCAAAAAGCTAAAATATGCAAAAATAAAATCATGATCTAAAAAAAAATTTTGAATGCTAAACGTACAATATTTCCGCCGATAACTGTAGACAAAGCACCACCAAGAATTTGAGTACAAATATAGCCATAATAAAATGATGATAAAACGTAGCCTTTTTCTTTAGAGTCCCATGAAAAATTTTGCTCATAAGTGATTTCTCCGTCATTATTTATAATAGAGTGATTTCTTGTCATTGATACAATAGCAACACTACAAATATTCATTAAGTGCTTTTAAAGCTCAATCTTATATTTCACATTTTCTACCTTAAATTTGATCTCATTGTAAAAATATTGAAGTACCCAAGAAATGCCATAAATACTACAAAATATCTTCGCCTTTTCCAAATTAATGTTGAATCTTCTAATCTATAAAAATATACAAAAATATTTTGTCATGATGAATAAAAAAATAATAAACAAATCATAAGTTGAAACTCTTTTATTCACGTGAGATAAGATTTAAATAAGTGTCATTATTCATAAATTATTGGTCTTATCAGAAGAAATTTTTATACAAGTATGAAGAGAATAATGTTTTGTAAACACAATTTGACGAGATGTTCAACAAAGGATTATTTGAAAAACATTCAAAAATTTTTAAATATTAAATTTAAGTAATTAAGTTTTTTTAGAAAAGTGCAATAATAAATTTGCGTTGATTAAATTTTATTTGTTTTTAAATAAATTCAGAAAAATTATTAAATCACTTTTGATTACGAAAACTTTTAATTAGGGTAAAGGAACCTATTTATCGGCGTATTTTAGAAATTTTTTTTTTTCAAAACACTATATCTCACTTAATATAAATCTGATTTCGATTCTGTTTTAAATATTGAATGTAGAATGTGAATCACTTTCATTTAAATCATTATTTAAAAGTGAGCGATAAATAGTTTAGTCACAATTTTACTTTTAATACGGAACCTAATTATCGGCGTATGGAACCTATTTATCGGCGTATCTCGGAACCTATTAATCGGCGTATATGTTTACACTTTACTTTTTGCACAAAAACTTTTAAACATTGCTTAGAGCTATTCTTTTACACTTATTATCAATTCCTAAAGACAAAATAATTCACTAAATACTTAGAAAATTGATTTCAAATGAGAAAATTAAATTTCGAAATTTTTTGTTTAGTTTTTTACTGAAGACCTCTGTAAATTTTTTAGTGAAGCGCAACTAAAATCGCAATTTTTATACGCCGATAAATAGGTTCCACAAGTTTCGCTCAATCTAGCTCTTTAATATTTAGGGTAAAGGCATATAAGTTTTGACTTATTTTAAAATTTGATGATTACTGAATATATCTCATTGCTATCACTCAACTAATGACTTTAAATAATTGTAAATCCAATTTAAACACTTTTTAGCACTCAATTTTTACTCTATTAGCTTTAGTTTTCAAAAAATCTCGATTTTTCATGATTTTAAAATTTTTTTGTGAAATTAGGTCAAAAATGAAATCAATTATTTAATGCTCTTTTGATTTATTTTAATCAAAATCAATTAGTAAGTGAGAAATTTAAACCCAAAGTAAAATTTTTTGAAATAGGTCAAAACTTATATGCTTTTACCCTATTTAAATTTAATTAGTTCATTAAAGTCAATAGCAGAGTGAAAAGTGAATAAATTTAGTGAAAAGTTGTCAAATGAAAATATTACAAAATTTTCTATTTATTTTGGAAAATTGAAAAATTGATATTTTCCGTAAAATAAAAACTCTGCTGATCAAATGAAGTGCTAAATAGTATTTAAATTTCATATATTATCATAATAAATCATTAGTTTATCAATAGAATGAGTTTAAAGTGATGAATTTGTGATTTTTAAAATGTGCCGATAAATAGGTTCCTTTACCCTATTTTTAAATCCTTTTTCCTAAAATTCCGTCAAAAATTTTTTCTTTAAAAAATTCGACGAAAAGAATTTTCGTCTAAAAACGGTTATGTAAATCGATCAACAAATTTTTGTTAAAAACAACACTCAAAAANATGACTAGTGACAGAAATATAAATAAGCGTCGCCGCACTAACTTTTTAGCACAAATCTAACACAAAAAACCGTAAGTCTCTAGCTATCATAGTTTTCGAGATCTCAGAGGGACAGCCAGCCGAACAGCCAACCGAACAGCCAAAGTGAATGTATAAGCTGCATTGTTGTTCCAAAAATGCGCTAAAAATATACAAAAACATTTGTTATGATGAATAAAAAAATAATAAACAAATCATAAGTTGAAACTCTTTTATTCACGTGAGATAAGATTTAAATAAGTGTCATTATTCATAAATTATTAGTCTTATCAGAAGAAATTTTTATAAAAGTATAAAGAGAATAATATTTTGTAAACACAAGTTGACGAGATGTTGAATAAAGGATTATTTGAAAAACATTCAAAAAATTTTAAATATTAAATTTAAATAATTAAGATTTTTTAGAAAAGCACAATAATAAATTTCTATAGATTAAATTTTATCTTTTAATTTTTTGATAAATTCAGAAAAATTATTAAATCACTTTTGATTGCGAAAACTTTTAATTATTTTTAAATTCTTCTTCCTAAAATTCCATTTCCAAAAAATTTTTGTTAAAAAAAACACTCAAAAAATTTGTCACGGATTAAATTTAATCAACAGAGATTAATTAAAATTACCAAATATGTTAGTTGATTTTCACACAAAAATCATAATAGTTATTAAAACTTACGTTTCATTAGCGCTATTTCTATCCATTGATAATTCTGAACAACTTTTCAATTCAAGTTAACTTTATAAAATTTAATGAAATACTGAAAATAATGACATCTTTGTTTCTTAAATTTTACTTTTTTATCTTAGAGAGCAATTTGAAAACACCCGATAATTTTTATTATTTTATTGTAATTTTACAATGTCATACGTTTATCAAAAACAGTAGATATACTTTTAAGTCAATGACTGTTTTTCAATGGAGTTGTAGTATCAACCCAAACAAGTACACTGTGATGCAGTGGAAAAACATCAACCAATTTCATGTAGATTCCCTTGTCAAGCATTTCACTCGATGAATATACACCCAACAACTCCACAGGTTCAAGTAACACCTCTGATTTATAGACTGATGTGAGAAAATTTGTAAATGCTGCAGTATTGTTGCCAACTTGTGAAAATGACGAGGGTGTCTGTGGCGTTCGTGGCATTTCACTAAATTGAAATTCTGGAATTCCAAAACGTGTACCAAATGCCATAATAACGTTTGTATCTGTGCATGCAATTGTGTACGTCGATGTACATTTTACTTTCTAAAATATATTTCATGAATTTTAAAAATTTTTAAATGTTTATTGTTGAACTTACTAATGTAAATTTATCAAAAAGCTTTTTAACTATAGACGGTTGTGATGAAGCTTCTTTTTTATGTCCCAATCCTAATTGTCCTTGACTGTTGTCACCTAAAGTGAAAATATAACCACCAGTCACAACAAATGCTGAATGATTCACAGACACACTTAAATCCATAACTTTCTTTTTTATGCAACAAATTTTTTTCTAAAATTAATTTTCTAATAAAATTCGAGTTAAAATTGCAAAAAATAACTCACAAATTCATAAATATGTCCAACATTTTTTCCAAATCCAAATCGATTGCAAGTATTTTTTCCACAAACATAAACTGAGCCATTATTTAATAAAATCATTGAACAGTCTGGTCCACAGAAAATTTTTTTTATGTCATAAATGTCTTGCATTAATTCAACTCTCGCAGGTGTCCTTATACATCTTTCTTTTCCAATTCCAAGTGCTCCATGATCATTAGTGCCAAATGAATAAACATTACCGTTGATATCAAGAGCTAAAACGTGATTTCTATCACAAGCAATTTGTATTACTTTGATCTCACTGAAAAAGTCAATTGCACGTGGTGACATAAGCGAAGTAATATTCTCAAATCCAAGACATCCATCATTATTTGTTCCACAACTCAACACCACACCATAATTGCTAAGAAAAATTGAAAATCCATCACCAGCGCAGACACTTAAAACATTATAACGTCGTAAAGCTTCAATTTTTGTTGGAAAATGTTTCCAAGTTGAGTCAACATTTTGACCGAGTTGACCACGCTGTCCATCACCCCAAGCATAAACACTTCCTTCTTCAGTGACTACCAAAAAGTGAGCATCACTTACAGAAACATCACGAATTTTACAAGTTGAAGGCAATTGAATCGGATCAAGAGAAAAATTTGTTCCAAAAGATTTCATTGAATATAAAACTGAACGTTCAGTTAAGACCAAATCATTCATAGTGGCTGTTGATGCTTCTAAATATTCTTTAGATGCACTTGGACCAAAAACAACTGATGATTTAATCGATTCTGAATCACCATCTTCAAGTTTGTCATAACTATAACCTTCATATTTTCCCAAATTACGGTAAACCAAAGGAATAAAAAAGGCGAGTATTTCTTTAGCTGATGGTCGATCTTTTGGATGAAATTGGAGCAAAACTTTGTGTAAGTGCTTTAATTGAGGTGAATAACCATCAGGTAATGGCATGAAGTCAGCCTAAAAAAAAATTTTATTATATTTTTTTCCGGATTTAATGATGAATATTTACAAATATGAAAGAGACAAAAACAACTACAAAAAGCTAGAGAAAACCAAGAAATTTAATAAAAACTTAGAAATGCATAAAATCATATCACCAATAAAAAGTTCTCAAGATTTGTATAAACAACAATTAAAATTTTACTTACAGCCATAATTTTCTTAACCAACTCAGACAAATTTGAAGCTGAAAAAGATTTTTGCCGGCAACACATTTCACCTAAAATGCATCCCATTGCCCATATATCACTCTTCTCATCATATTCTTTTCCCTCACACATTTCTGAAATATTCAATTTAAAATCATTTGTGAATGCAATTATTTTTAATGCGTTATTTATAGAGTCGGAAAAGACTAAAGGTGTGAGAAACATTTTGCATATTTACTAATGATTCAATAATATTGAGTAGTTTTTTAGCATTTTTGGAACTACAATGCAGCTTATATCTTCACTTTGATAGCTGGCTGTTCTGGTGAAGCGCGAGATCTCGAAAACTACAATATCTAGAGACTTCCGGTTTGTTGTGTTTGATTTGTATCATTGAGCTATTGGCGGCAAATTTATTTAGAAAGATTTCACTGATTACAGTAATTTTAAAATTACGAATTTCTCAATAAAATTATCATAAGATTCAGTAAATTGAATATCAGTTAAAAACACCCGCCGTATTTCCATGCATCAAAATTTTATAATCATGATTGACTCTATATTTTGAATTTATTCCGATCAAATTTTTTTAAAAGTGGATATCTTTCTCTAAAGCGAATCTAATAATTCAGTAAGTTCTTAACACACTAATCTGGGCTTTAAAAGTGGCCTAAAGTAATCCATCATATGGCGGACACTTTTCAGTATTATTTAAAAATAGAAATATTGTTACCGGGACTAAAATAATAGGGGGTGCCTAAAATTGTCTGAGCATGAATTCTGGTGTTCATAAATTTTTTTGAAATACCAAAGTCGCCGATTTTAACAACTCCTCTTTTAAGAAAAATATTTGCAGTTTTCAAGTCACGATGGAGGATATTTTCAGCATGCATATAAGCAATTGCACTTGTCATTTGTTCAAATACATTCAAAACATAACGCTCAGGTAAATATTCAGTTGAATCGTTTATAACTTGAGCTAAATTTCCTTCATCAGCATATTCCATTTCAATATAAAGAGTTTCACCACGAATGAAGCTGCTGTAATAAGAAATAACATTTGGATGTTTCAATCGTGAAAAAACATCAACTTCATTCATCGCCATTTCACGTTCTAAATTGGTGAGTTCATTTAAATTGATTTGTTTCAAGACGACAAACGTTTCATCGTTGAGTCTTTTATACAAACTTGCAACTCCAAAGCTACCTCGACCCACAGTTTTCACATATTGAAATGATTTTTCATTATCTTTTAATTCAACATTCACCATTTCCATTTCAATTTCTGAAATTTTTCTACTTCTTTTTGAATTGATGCTGTTATTGTTGCTGCTAACATAATCTTTAAATCGAGTCATTGTTGATAACAGAGATGTTGATGAATTATTGTTAGGATTACTATCATCACCCACTGAAAATGGTTTTTTATCAAAATTTTCACTCTTCGACATGTTTGAAAATTAATTTTTTTTTGTGATGGTCATTCATTGCCATGGAATCATAAAAAATTGTCTCATTAGATATTATCAATAATTATAGATCACAATTGACAGCAACCTGTTGAATGTGTCTACAATTCATAGTACATTTCAGTAAGAAATATATTTTATTACCTGTTGCACGTTGTAATAACTTATAAGTATTGGTGTGCATGCAAGTAAGTAAGTATAGTGTAATGATGCGTATCGGCATTTAACATTCTTCTTTTCTCTCTCTTTCCATTACTTGTGTTTATTTCAAGTTCAAGACTTTTCTTCTCTCGCTCTTTCTGTGTGTGTTTTCTCAATTTTATCTGTTGCTTACTGCTGCTCGTTAGTTATAATTTAAACACGAAAGAGTTAAGATCGAGAAATAAAAATTAAAATAAAAGAGAAAATCGCATATATCTAAAGAATATTTTGAAATTTTAAAACATTTTTAAGTCAACTTAGAAGATTTCCAATATTCTTGTAAGTGTAAATTTATAAAATTTAAGAAACTCAAAAATATAAAACCTAACGGTATCATTTTTACGTCATCATTCTTGTGCTTTTCTTTCATTCACTGTTGAATGTGCCAGTTTAGTGCTAAAGAAAAGAAAAAGTTGTTATTTCTTTCATTCTCTCTTTCTTCTTCATATGTCGGGACTGTGTAATTGTGTCAACCAACCTTCAAAAGAAATAGTGCATGAAGTTATGGTTTGAAAAAAAATTGTGACGTCAATTTAAACTGAAACATAAAAATTTAATTGAATTCTTTCATGACTTTAATTTTTAAAGATGAAAAAAATTGTATAAAGTGAAAATATATTGGATATAAAAAATAGGTCAGAAATTCACACAAATTTCAATAAAGCAATTATTTATTTATTTAGCTTCAATCAAAATCAAAAATACATCTCTCAAAATCAATAACTGAATATTTCATCAACAGAATATTCAGAAAACAGCAAAATTTCTAAGGTTGGGACGCTGAATTTAAAAATTAAATAATTCTAATAATGTTGCAAATCTCAGTCTATTCTGTCAATATTCAGGCTGTGACACTTTACTAAATTCAATTTAAAAAAAAATTGTCAAAAAAAACTAAACAACAATTCATTTAAAAAATTTGACAATATTATTAACTTTGAATTCAATAGTTTTTATTTAGTAATCAAACCTTGAAGAAATCTAACTTCACAGTAATAAAGTTATGATTGATTTCTTCCTCTACTTTATTCTTGCTAAATGAACTTTTTTGTTATTAAGCAGTTACTTATTCTTTTCAGAAAAATCTTGCGGTAGAATGGTTGAATTGATATTTTGACTACATCGAAAATGAATGAAAACAAGTTATATATAAACATGTAATTCACCAACCTTTGTGTCATTGAAAAATTTCTTAAAAATCAACAAAAAAATTGACACAACTAATAAAACTTGTATGTAATTTTAAATATCAAAGAACAAATTTTAAAAGGTCTTTCAGGAAAGATTGACAATAATTCATGCAATATTTCAAAAAATAATTCTTACAACTCAAAAATGTCAAAACAAGTCTGTAAAGAATCTAACTTTAATCTTTACTAAAAGTCATTTTAAAAATACTAAAAAGTCAACAAGTATTTCAATAACTTTCAATTCACCTGTAAAACTTTCATCTGACGTGTTCATTTGTTACTGGAAATTTTTTCAATTAACTATTTCTTTCTCTATTTCTTTTTAGTTCATATCTGATTCATAACAACACAAACAAATACAGCCGTAAAAATGGGAGAGAAACTCTCACAAGCCGCAACAAATCCGTCTCCAAAACACAAATCAAAAGAATTAAAAAATGGCAAAGCAAATGGAAATGGAGTGCATTACACAAGACACGAGACAAAATACGAACACATTTATCCACAATTGCCTGAGCAGAAGTCATTATTTATCACTTATATTTTATGGTTGTTTGGAGGCTTTTTTGGTGCACATCATCTTTATCTTCATAGAGATCGACATGCATTTGTCTGGTGGTGCACATTAGGAGGCTATTTTGGAATTGGTTGGCTTTTTGAAATCTTTAAAATTCCAGAATATGTTCGTGATGCCAATGAAGATCCAAGATTTATTGCTGAATTTATTCACAAATTGAGAACACAAACAAAGCCAGAATTTTCAACAATCAGATTTCTTGGTCAAATTATTATGAGCTATCTTTTTGGTCAACTTGTAATGATTGCTGTACCTGAAGATGTTTTATTTGGTTTCGATTGGAGGTTTTTACTATGGACAGTTCCATTTTTCTCTGCACTTGGTGTGTGGATTGTAGGAAATATTGGTCGTGAAAAAGGAGTTTTCTGGCATTGTTTACTTGCTGCTTATGCTATTTATCCATTACGTTATTTTGTCTATGATGAAACGTATTGGTTCACTGGAATGGTCTTTGGAAGTGCTTTAGCATTTGAACAATTTTCAAAGAAATGGAGACGCGAGGCACCAAAGCGTCATGGACCAGTTAAAAGAACGATTATTTTCACTACATGCATCATGCTCTATCTATCTGTGTGGAGTGCTTACTTTATTTTCAATGGAAAAATTACAGATAGTGAAGGCGATGAAGTACCAGTACATGAGGCTATTAAAAATTTCCTTAAATCTCCATGGTGGACTGACCTAAAACAAACCTTCGAAGAAACATGGAGATTTGCAAAACATCATGGTTGGTATGAGACATGGAAGCAAATCATTGATTCAATAGATATCGATGGTGAACAAAATGCTTACAAAGTATTGGGCGTGAATCCTACATCTACACAAAGTGAAATCACACGTGCTTGGCGTAAACTATCACTTGAATTCCATCCGGATAAAGTCAAAGATGTAAAACTTCAACGAGCAGCACAAGAAAAATTTATGGAAATTCAACAAGCTTATGAAGTTATTTCAAAAATTAAATCAAAAAGGAGATCAAGAAATAAAAAGGATGGATCACAAGATGAAAAAATTGAACTTTAATAATAAATTTTTTATTTATATTTTAAATTAAATCTTGTTATAATTTTACTACTAACAAAATAAAAATTTAGTAAGGAAAAAATTCTAAAATCCTGCAAAAGTCATGAGATTGAATAAAAACAATTTTTTCTAATTTATATTTCGACTGTTTTTTCTTTTTTCCATGCATAATTTATTTCCTGATTTTTCAAGGTGTTTCAAGAACAAAAGGAAAATATTATTTGAATATTTTTTTATAAATTGAGCTTTATAAGCTCGTCGTTTATTATACAAACTTGGCTAACTACTCATTCTTTTTGACTTTCATTCGCTTATAGCTGTCAGAAGTGTTGTATACAGTTGAAGAAAAGTGATTAAAGTATGAGAAATGCAGTGTCTGCTAATTATAGAACGTAATTCCTTAAGGAAAGGATTCAATTTGAACGTAAATACACCTGACCTTTCCATAAATTCACCGCTTCAATGATAACATTGAGAGCGCCTTTATTACACCTTCACGTAACTGCCACAGTCTCTTCTTCAATAACCTTTCTTTCTACCAAATACAGTGACATTGTAGGCTGATAAAGTTGTGATTCAGCATTAAAGACTCATTTTTATATCCTATAAATTTATACTTTAATACACTAAAGGCCATTAGGAATAATCTCAACTCGTGTACCTTAAATTAAAGGACAACAGTGACCTGTATTTCATTCTTTCTTTAACACGTGTCTTTATTACTGAACTAAAATCAACTTTTTCAACCTTGAATTTTCTTTCTCTTTTTTCTAGCATTATTAAGTAACTTTTCATATGCAT
Source organism: Polypedilum vanderplanki (assembly GCA_018290095.1). NCBI lineage: Eukaryota > Metazoa > Arthropoda > Insecta > Diptera > Chironomidae > Polypedilum > Polypedilum vanderplanki. The sequence continues at coordinate 6,273,789 of CM031379.1, read as the reverse complement.
ATTATTATATTGGAGTTCAACAATAACCGTCTTTTATATTTTAAATTGTTAAGTATTAAGTTGAGTTCATTTTTGTTTAAGTTCAAGTTCATTCTTATTTTAGTTTTCAAAGTGAAAGCATTGTAAATATTTTATTTCATAAAATAAAAATAAGTTTAAGTTATTTCATAGAATAAAGTGAAGTTTTAATAGGTTATGGGCCCAGACGGCAGTTTAGTCCGCTACAAAGCCAGCATTAAGGTGGCGGGCAGCTGTTGCGCTGGAGAAGTACCTAGCGGTACATATTAAGTTCTGTGAACATAATCAAGTTTCTAATATCCAGTTTTAAGTCAAAGTTAAGAATTAAGGTTCACAGAAGGAGTTATCGTTGAGGGGGAATGTTGAATTCTACCAGAATTAAAGTAAGCAACGATAACTCCACTATAAGAGCAGATAAGAGTTTAAGTTGGCATTCTGCCAGACTTTGAGATGTCCGCCGATAGCTTAGTGGTAAGAGCATCTGACCGGAATTCAGAGGACGCGGGTTCGAATCCCGCTCGGACAAGACATGTCAAAGTGTCTCTTTTCTGCTCGGTTTCTAATATATTATTATTTAAAAAAAAGAACATTATAAAATACTGAAAAATTTTTATTTAGAAACATTTTTAATGAAAGATTTCAGGTGTACTTTATTTCATTTTCTTAAAAATTGATTTTAAATAATTCTAAAAGGATTGACAATTAGATTTTTAAAGTTGATTAAAGTATTGTCAACAAAATAGAAATTATTTCTAATGCTTTAAATATGTAATTATTTTAATGACCTGTCAAAAACAATTTTTTTTTAATTTCTATGCATTTAGAGTGTTTATTTGATTGCTAAGTTAAATCAAGTTGACTTTAAATTTACTTGATTTTGATTAGACTTGAATTCAAGTTGTCTTTACTAGACTTAAATTTACTTGCAATTAAATAACTTGACTTGTAAATTCATTTGAATGTTACTTGATTTACCTAATTATTTTCAACTTGATATTTACACTACGTGCCTTTAACTTTAAAAATCGTTAATTTTGATTTTCATAAATTTATGGTTTTGAAACTTTAATCTACATTTTAGCTAGATTCAAAGTATTTACACAAAGTAATGCGTAGGTTCAATACATCTTTTGCATTTTTCTGTAATATTAAGTTAAGTAATTTGTAATCTTGAGTTTATAAATTTTCTTTAATTAGCTTCAAGAAGAACACGTTTCATGTTTCTTTAAAAATATTTAATGTCAACTTGATTTAATCAAAAATTTAAGAATCCACCCTCGTTACTTCCTAAAAAGAAAAGAAATCTTCGAAATCAATATTTAGAAAATTATTTTTATCTTACATATTGTGCTCCAATTAGTTATAGATGGAAAACTAAAGTTTTTCATCATAAGTAAAGCACAAATTTGAGTAGGAAGGATAAAGAAAGAATAACATAAATTTCATTTGAATTTATTTCCTAAAAATCACTAATTATAATAATTAAGTTACAATTACATCAGTAGAGTTTATAAAATAATTAAGTAATTAATTATCATCAAATATGACATAAAGAGAAAGAGAGATTGTGTATCTGTATGTGTTTTTCATTGAAAGAACAAAGAGTAAAGAGAAAAAGATGCTTAAAAACTAGGACGATGAAAGATGGATGATGGTAATAAAAAAAACTGATGAGAGAATATGATGACGTCATGTGCACTAAAAGTATGCATCAGTATTGACTTTTTGCTTTCCACCGCTACCATTGATGATGCCTTTCGATTTTTCTGAAAAGACTTTTCTTATGCCATTAACCTTCTTCTTAATGGTTGTCTTCTCTTCCGGCACCGGTTCAGGCGTCATGTTGGGCATATTTTCAAATTTCTTAATTAAATTATTGTTGTTTGCGTACGTTACTTCGAGTCTATAATTGAACATAAAGGAAGAAAAAATTTTGGACTTGAAATTATACGTAAAAATATCTTGCAAAAATAAAGCATAAAAACATGGACACCAATCAAAAAAAAGATGCAAATAAAAAAACTAATAAAACAATCGTGCAATAACAAAAGCATAAAATAATGACTCTCACTTTGGCACAGTTAATGGACGACAGAGACTTTTTATGATTTGTTTATTAGATCCGTTTGAAGTTATGCCAGGACCATTTCCTACACATATAGCTGCTGCGGTAAGATAATTTACAATTTCTCCATTGCAAAAGCCATTTTCGTCAACACCATCTTTCTTATTATCTGATGACATGTTTACAAAGCCATTACGATTTTTATCATCTTTTTCTCTATGCTTGTCTTTAAGTGAAAAGCCAAATGGAAAGACTTTGCGAAATTTTGAGCGAAAACCTACACAAAAATAGAAAATTTATATTAAAAATTTGTATGCTTGTAAATTTATAATAAATTTACCTCCAGAATGACTTTGTTGTTGTGGTTGATGTTGTTGTAAAATATTTTGAGACATTGATGATGTTGTTTTGCTCCTAGGAATCACATCATGTGTCCATTTATTTGATGTTGATTTATCTAAAAGTTTAGCACGTGCGACTGTTTCAATCATTTCAGCTGTTTGATGACGACCACAATACCGTGCCCATTGATCCGCTCGAAAACCTCTCGTTGGATCAGTTGCTATCGCAGATGCTCCTATCATAGAAATAGAAATATATTTGATGAGAAAGCATTTGTGTAATTCACAGCAAGTCACAAAATATAAACTTTCATTTTTAAAAAGATTCAACTAAAACACTCAAGGATTGTAAAAATAATGTTTTATTTACCAGCAAATAGGAGAAGTTTTGCTGTTTTTGTGCGCCCTTGAAGTGCTGCTTTCATTAACGGAGTGAAGCCCAAATTGTTTTTTGCGTCAATATTGATTCCTTTGCATTTAGTTAACAACATATTTACAATATCAGTTTGGCCTAAAATAGAGTAAAAAAATTGAGTGTAAATTTATATTTGGCGATTCAATTATGTGCGAACGATTCTAAAATTATTTTATGAATTAATAAGGGCGCGTTCAAAATTTCTATTTTTTTTTTATTTATTGTAAAAATATTTATGAAGGGCACTTGAGAAACCATTGAAGAAAATTTTTCATTGTTTTGACAGTAAATTAGTTCTGTTTATTGAATTTGTTTACAAGTATTGAACAGATAGAAAAAGTAAAGCTAAAGACAATGACCTGAACTCTGAAAATAATAAAATTTAATAATTTATTCACATGAAATTCGTCTCTTGAAAATCGAATAAATAAATTTGACCAAAAAACACAAAGTAAAAAAATGTCAAAACAAATAAAATTTTCAATTTTTGTTTTTTCTTTTCTACAGATTTATGAGCATAAACAGAAATTTTTCTAAAAGTTTATTTTCTTGTTTTTTTTTACATCTGCCCAATATTCACTGAACTGACTTTTCCTCAAATCCTTTTCTCAATTTTTCCGACTGATAAATTTCTTTATGTGTTTTGTGATATTCTCATTTGAGTTCTACTTACTCAAAATAACGTCAATATTTTTATTTTTCAAAAGAAATGAGAGGAAATTTAAAATGAAATGCAAGATTCATATATAATTAAGCAAAGAAATTTTTGTTTTAAATTTAAATAAATAATTGGAATTTAAATTTTTGTCTAGGATTGTAAAAATAAATCGCTAGAGGAAATTTGCTACCATTTAATTTTTATTGACAAGGTCTGACTGTTACTTCTACCTGTTTATCAGCTTCTCAGTTCAACAACAGATTCTATATGTTGACATATTATTAAACATGTAATGTTTATAAAAAAAGCTAGCTTCTACTTGGAAAAAGCAAACTTCAAACCCTGACGTTGACCTAATTTAATTTTCCTTATTTTGACATAAATCAAGCATAAATTTCAAAAAGTTTTTTTTAAATTTAATAAAAATCAAATTGAAATTTCCTGGGACCATATGTAATTGAAGTTTTCAATTATGAAATTTGATAACCAACCAATAAGAGCCTTCAATCAATCAATATTCTCATTACTGATTCATTTCCCTAGCCAGCAATTGAACTTTGAAGTTCTCATTTCAAATTAAATAAAACTCGGCAGTTCAATTTGAAATTCATAAAGCTCTAAATTTGCATATTGATGAGATGAAATCTGTTTCATTGATAAATCACGTAAATTTCTGGCGGAAATTATTGATTTTGATAGCTCTATTGTCGATATAATATATAAAGATAATCAATTTGATAATAATGCAATAGAATGCAATTGGGTCAAAAGGGTTTGATGTCAATCAATATTTGATGAGCAACTATTGACATTGAGGAGTTTAAATGCTGTTACTAGTTGATTACAATCAAACAATACACGTTCATTCTGCAATTAATATGAAAGTTGACTTCGACCTACTTTCATATCAAAATCGCAGGCTTTAGCAATACACGGGACAGAAATTCACAACTATACATTTTCATAATCCTTAAGTTTTCTTCTGTTGAATAAATGATAAACTCATGCACATTATATACACAATGCGATATGATTTTCCCATAATCAAATTGCATTCCAATTTTCATGACATATAGCGACCGGTTGAAATCAAGACAATATAAATTGTGTGCCTATAGTAATGTGGAAAATTGGAGCATGAATAGACTTTGCATATAAATGAAAAATCGATACACACCTGCTTGTGCTGCAAAATGTAGTGCTGAATTCCCTTCATTATCAGGTTTATTCACATCAATTCCTGGCAGATGCAGAAACAACTCAAGAAAGTTTGTCAGATTTGTTGAACAAATATACGATAATGCGGTCTGAAAAGAATCATTAATGGATAGATTTTTTTAAATGAAGAGTGACAGAATATATTTGAATATTTGAATATATATGAATTTAACTTTAGTAGAACACGTGGATATTTTAAAATATTAATTAAGAACTTTAACAGATTGACATGAAAATGAAAATGAGATTTTTAAAAATAAATTATGAGTGCTAAAAACAAGGTGAAGAAACTATTTTTAATCGAAGAAAAAGTTTAATTTTCATTATAAATAAAATTTTAATTTGATGCAATTCATTTAAAATAATTTTTGAAAATTTTCCAAAAAAATTCTAAGTGTAAACAAAAACAAAAAATTGTAAACAAATAAATCAAAACAAAAACTTTATTTATATTTTTTTAATATGAAAATTTTCCTAAAAAATTTTCCAAACTTATAATATTCAGCCAAAGACTGTTTAAATCAGTAACAAGAAACACTATAAGTGTAAAATAATTAGATGCAAACAGAATTTATTCACAATTCTGCTTCATTTTAATATTTTTAGAAAAATTCAATTTTTGAAAAAAAGGCAAAAAATTTAATGATAAACTTAAAAACCCTAATTATCAAATTATTCTTGCCCTGATTGTATAATTTTTTTGATTTAACTACAACTCAAGCTGTCAAAAAATAGAATGTTCAGTTAAATATTGAAAAAAGCTAAATAAATTTTTTTTTAAATTTTAGTATGGCGACTTTAAAAATTTAAAACAAGTTTTTAATTAAATTTTATGAAACAAATTTTTGCAAGTGAACTAATTTGAGCCCCTTCAATTTTTATTAACTCAATATATTTTTTATCTGTAACATATTTATCGCTATAGAGATCAATATCTCAATTGTATTGACACATTTAACCACTAAAACTTATCAGTAAGTTCACTTGCTGACTTCAACAAATTGTCATGTTTTTAATATAATCAATATTATGTCAGAAGCTTTGTATACTCATGATAATGATGATAATGATAAATGAGAAGAAAAGGACTCACTTACTCATATCAAGTAAATCTAAAGATTAAGCTTTATTTATAAATAAAATTGCATATTTGATGTCCCAATTTGTAAGAACACTATAATTTATTTTTCTCACCACATCAATTTAGTTCTTCACACTTACATAAATAACGACATTTGTCTTAATTTTATGACGCAATTTGATCTTTTGTTTTCATTCGAGAAAAGGAAAATTTTTCATTAAAGTAGACAGTAGTCTACTGCTGTTTCTGAAACAGCTCGTGATAAATATCCTAATAATGTTAATGTGACTGATATTTTTATTTAAACAAAACAAAATCTGGTTCATTTATCTACTTTATTAGTTATGAGAGAGTAAACACTTTGATGATTTTATTTCACATCGCCGTTAATGACGAAAAATCTCATCAACAATAATCAAACAAAAGAAAAAATTTATGACATTAAAAAAATAATTTTTTTTGGCGCGATTGTAGAAATGTTTCCATTTTCTAAGAAAATGAGCTTCAATCACACGCGATTGTGAACAGTTCATTAAAAAGAAGAAGCTAAAAAATGTTGTTTTGTTTCATCAATCGTTTATTTTATCTACACAGGGAAATAATAAACAGATTGTAAGTCATACGAATAATATTTTTTTTTTTGAAAATTGAATTAAATATAGCTTATATGATGATGTGTATTTCATGAGAAATGAGTTTTTAGGATTTATGTGTGAATAAGAAAGAATTTTTTATTACTTTCAAGGTTGCCAAAGAGGCTCATGGGATAAAGAGATGATACGCATTATTTTATTGACATTCATTGAATGAGATTTTTTTCAAAAGACAATTTTCTTTATGACATTCTTTGGATTTACCGTGTGAATTTTAAATGAATTCTTTTTACGTATAAATAAATTGAAATTCAGATTGAAAATTTTTTTGATCTGACTTGAATTTCTAATTTGACAGTAAAATAAGTCAAAAAACTTAGTTTTCTCAGTTTCATTATAAAAATAAGTTGTTACAATAGCAATAATTCATTTAATCACATGACTTTAATAGTTTGTTTAAAAAACCGTCAATCTCTCAACATTACATTGCAGTGTATAAAGCAGTATGTGAAAAGAAAAATAATCAAATGACTCACTCTTCCACTTTTGTCTGTTGAATTTAATTCTTTTGGCGTTATTCCATGCTCCAGAATTTCTTTGAAACAATCTTTAAGCTGCAGTTCATTACAATTGCGCGACGCTCTGAGGAGCTTACTTACGAGCTCCACTTGATCTAAGCTCATTTTAAATGCCTTTAAACGTGCTGATAGAAGTGAACTACTGCAAAGATATAAAAAATATGGAAGTTAATATTTGGAATTAAAAATTCTCTTCAAAATGATTGACTGACATTCATTCATTTATAATATGCTTAAGTGAAGGATTACAAAGTAAATAACTCATCATATACTTTACCACTTTAGATAAATTGCTAAAAAATATCATTGAAAAATTTTAATGTTTTAACATTTTCATATGGAGACTTTTAAATTTTTTTTAATTTTTAGAAATCTTTTGAAAAACTTCCCACCCTTTACAATGCACAATCATACTAATTTAAGTAAAGGACTTATATGTTCTGCAGTAATATTAGTAAATAGCTTTTTCCTTCTTTCTTTATACTATGCAATGAATGTAAAAATTTTTTTAAAAAGCTTTTAAAGTTACATTAACACACATGCATTATTTATTGTATCAAGGTAACTTGGAAAATTGAAAATATATACACAACATAATGTGTACTCTTGAGTGTTTTTTGAAGACACTGCAATGGCACTTTATGAAAAATTCTCTGTCTGAAAGTGGCATATCCTGCCGACTACTGACTGCAACCTACATTCTGCAGAAAAAAGAAAATTTGAATATAAAAATGATGTCTAAAAAATTTATTTCTTTTGTTATACTTTCTACAATTGTATGTATATATTTGATCTACCCACATTTTAGTTCTGTGCTGCTCTGATTTCACAATTATCATTATAATAGCTACTTTCATTATTCAGCTCAAAAAATTTTACTTATAAACAAATTTCGAGGAATTTTAATAATACAAATCTGATCCATTTTTAAGACTTTTAACCTTTAAATTTAAAGCATCTTGAAATTAAAATAAAATTATTTAAATTTTCTCATGTCATGTGATACATTTTCTTATTAAAGTATATTTTTGTTGATATTAAGTGTATTTATGCTGTCTGACCTAAATAACGTTTTTTCATGTATGCATATGGACTTTTCATAACTGAATGTTTTTATGGGAAATCTTTAAACAAATGTATTGAAGCAAAAAAAGATTTTTTATGAAAGGGGTTTTAAAATGTTGATCATTTTTCATCAAATAAAGTCACAAGTGACATTTGCTGTGTCGTAGCAAATTATAAGATTTCTAAATAAAACTTTGAATTGAGTCTTAGGAATTTATTGATGCTTTAAAACAATGCTTTTATATTTTCTATTTTGATAAACTGGACATAAATCTTAGAAATAAATAGCAATGAAAAGTTCTTGTTTTTAATGCATTCAAATTGTAAACAACAAAAAATTAATTTTTTTTAACCACAAAAATTCACAAGCAACATTTGCAGCATCACATTAAAAATTTTGTTTCTTACAAACCAAATGTAAAAATAAGAAACTCATGAAATCTCAATAATTTTACTTTCTTGTTTAAATTCTATGACATTTTTTCACAGCACTAGACAATTTTATTCAAGTTCAGAAATTCACAAAATCATATAAAGTTTCGTCTTCTTAATCAATAAAATTTTCAACTTTTCCAAATTGAAAACTTCTCTGATTTTTATTGAAAATAATAACAATGAAACCCATTAGAAAAAAATCATCTTCAATATTTTTGTATTCATTGATTTATATCCATTCTTCTTATATCTTAATACTTTTTGATTATGATACTTGCGAATTTTATAAAAAAGAAAATAAAAGTTTATAAAAGCGATTGATTTGAATCGATTCAACGCACAAAATCTCATCATTTTCTCTGTACAATGTCAGTGAATTCAATTTTTCTTTTTTGTCAGTCAAACACATATTATATATTTGTAATTTGAGATATTTTGCGTCGATTTTCTATTGTGCTTTCTTTCCCTTAAATTCCTGGCATCACTTCAAAGTGAAAGCAATTAAGTACAATTCACGATGAAATTTTAAACTGATTGTAATTAATTTTTCTGTGGATGAATAGAGAAAATGCCGGATTTAATGATGATGAAATTTAGTTAAATGTAATTATAATTTTCAAAATTATTCACTCTAGAAATAACTTTACGACCGCATTTAATTGGAAAATAGAGAGAAAGAGGCTGTCAGATTGACGAGAAAAACAAGACGTGACTAATAGAAACCAAAAAGACTTAGATTAAATTACAAAAAACAAATTATTTTCCTTCCTTCAACCTTCACCTTCATAAACCCTGTGACAATCATTTTTTTGCCATTTTACGACACTAGATCAAAGATGAAAAAATTTACTGACTAAATTGCATTCATAAATTGAATTTATTACTGTAAGTAATGATGAAGTTTATTAAATATTTTCACAAGAAAGCATTTTTACACCAAAACATCACATTGACTGGACTATTTTCAATTTAAGTGCGGAGAAAAGCAATTTAAGTGCAGCATCAATATTTTGATTTATATATCGTGAATCCATTAACTTATTTACTTCGATGTGTCTCAGCTGTTGCTATTTTGTTGACGACTGGCACTTTTTTTTCTTTTCTCGGTAGCAACTCGGGAAAAATAAATGTTTTATTGAGAAAACTTTTTTTCTTCAGTAAATATTGACACAAGACATGCAAAATACATCTGACTATGAAGCAGAAAATGATCTGACATTTAAAAATGTTTTTCTTTAGAAATACCAAAATAATTTCTAGGAATTGCTTTGATAAATTGAATTAACTCAAGTCTTAAAATAAAAGATTCATATAAAATTCTTACATTTACATTAAGAATCCATCAACATCATAAAATGTTCGCATTTTTCCTCTTTTTAAATCTCAACAATTTGTGCGTCATATAAAAAGTCAAAGCAGAAGATCCGAAAATGTAGAGTGCAACACGTACTACAAAGTTTTTTTTCACCTTTAGGCGAGACTCAAAATTCAAAAGAAAAAGTTTCTTCATATATGAGAAGCAGCAGCAATATGAGTATCAAATAAATATTAATATGAGAATTCAACTTTATTTTACGCATTGGAATTGAATTTGATGCTTTTTTTAAAACAACAATTTAAGATACATCAAAAGCAATAAATTGAAATTTGAAGACGCAAAAAGTTTGGTAATTATTTTTAATAGACATTTTCTTAATATTAAGGGGTGAACAATTCAATGAATTGATCTAAATAAATTACATAAATGATTTAATTCAAAACAATTTGAACTGCTACTTGACAATTATCGACGTCGACACTTGACCATCCCGATAATTATATTAGTCAAGTTGTTAACAAGTATTTGTCAAGTCAATTTGATTTTTTACTGATTAAATTCAAAATCAATTTATTTGTGAAGTAAAAATTTAATCAACAAACATGAAATATTCATCGATGAAATATTATAATAAAATAAACAATTAACTGTTCATTTATTTCTAAAATTATTTTTCCAAAATTATTTCTAAACTCAGCTTGATATAAATGGAAAAGTCGCATTCATTAAATGTATAAATTCTATTTATAACAGTAACAGTAGCAGCGGAACTAAAAATATTAAAATGTTGAATTGATTCATTCATTGATGTAACAGCAGTTCATATTTAACAACAACGCAAAAACGTGTAATTTAACGTCATGCTGTGAGCAATAACAATGTTACACGTGTTTTCTTTTGTCGTTACTTTAAAGGTTAAAAGATTTTTTATATGAGAAGGCTCAACAGGATTGCTGTAGGATATTTCTTATATTTACATTATTCTCTCTTGTGTAAAATGTAGAAAGAAGAATTTTAACAAAAGTTTTAAAGTCCACCTCGCATCTTCTTATCATGTGACATTTTCGCGTACTATAAATAACCAAAAAACAATCAACAGTACACACAACTTGACATCGATTGCACATCTCTTCCAATTTATGTTATGTTTATAGCTCTGTAGTTATTTACAAGCCCGAATGAGCAGGAAAAGTAGAGATGAGGTTGCTGAACTGACACTAATTTTCAATATTGATAAACACAAGTCAATTAATGGTGAACACTAACAGTTCACATGAAAAAATCGTAAAAAACAATTAAAGGCGGAAGCAATGAGACGCCAATATGCGTAAATGCAAAATACCTTAAAAACATCCTTGCGTGTTCATGGACAAATGATAATAAATGAATGGTCGATAGCATAAATTAAGTTCTTGTTTAATTAATACGCAATAAAAAATACATGTTGCTGCTACTGTTGAAGAATTCAAAATTAACTAGAAATTTCTTAATGATTCCACGCGCTCTCTTCTAAGTGTTGTACAATTAATTCTTAGTAATTGTAACTTTCAAGCTTTTTATTGACTCCATACAGTGTGATTATTTTGAGAATAGGAAATAGATTTATGAAAGTGATGAAATCTGATGACATATTAACTTGCTCTTAGTTTATTTAAAAACTGCCAAGTGTTAATTAGTTAATTAATTATTATTTCGATGTCTAAAGAGAGAAAGAAATCTTGATGAAAAGTTATATAATAAGAAATACAGTTACTTTAATATTCTTTTAAAAGCACACGTTTGTCATGCTTTAGGGAAAAAAAGCATCAAATTTCTGAGAGCTCATTAAAAAGTTTTATTTTTGCATGCTATCAAATTCTAAAATTAAATGAATGAAACAAAAAGTATCACAAAAAAAGCAAATAATCACGCACTTTGCATGCAGTTGTCTTAAAAAACTATGACGTTTTAATAATCATACGTCATGAATTAAAAATATTATGTAAATCTCTATTAATTATCTTAGCAAAATGATTTATAAACACAGATAATTTAATGAATTGTGCGAATTTTATATTCAAGCACAATAATCAAAATAGCAAGCTTTAATTAATATTTTCGAACTGGTTTGTTGGTGTTGAAAAAATTTATTGTTTACGTCATTACTTACAACCTAGTCTTATTAAGCAAAACAATTTTTCATTCAAGCCATTCAACTCCATCCCAAGAGTGAAATTCGAATGTTATTTAAGCTTTTACTGACGCACTAAACTCAGAAGAAAGATAAAACAACCTTTAACCCTACAAAAAAATGTATGTGTTTATAGTCAAATTACACAATGCTACTGCTTCTGTCGTAATTTATAAACACAATTGACCTGCACTTACTCACTTTTTTTGTATAAGAAAAAAATGAAGGTTAATCGATGTGTGTAAAAGGCAACTTTTTCTGTGAGCTCATGAATAATAAATAATGATGTGCGAGTGAAATTGCGAGAGTTTTCATCAAATAAAATCGATTCAATTGTTAATGTGAAAAGTTGTTGAGAGTAAAAAAAAATTCTTTAACATTGTATGAAAAATTACTAAATTATTCATCATTAAAAAATTCGTCAACGAGATGAGAATTTTCTATTTTTAATTGATGTCAACAGAATAAACATATTTTATATTTGAATGATTTCTTTATGAAAATAGCGAAGTGGAAAGACAAAGGAAATTTACATTAAAAATAAACTTTCTACTGCACGTTTCTGAAAAAATTTTGCATGAAATCATTAAAAATTAGTTTCAAGTTCATCAAGAAAAAAAAAACAATAAATTTTCATCCATCATGAGCATGAATGTTAATTAATTAACAATGAGAAATATTTAACAGAACTTATGTATTTTTCACATGCAACACGTTAATCTGTGTAAGAACATTTAAGCCATTTAATTACAACATATAAATGAACACACGAGGCTTTATTTATGTTAAAAATTTTTTTTTTGGTAATTAATTTCATTTGCGTATAATTTAAAAGAAAGGGCTTTTTTGCATTGATAATTAACAGCAAATATTTTGCACACAGCATGAAATACTTTATGGGACTTTTTAAATGTATGTATAAATTAATCAATATTTCAACACTAAGCACTTTGGCAAGTGATAAATTTCCAATGAGCAAAATAAAAAAAATTAAAAATAAAGATTTTTATGAAGGACAATATAGCTATATTAAATGAATAAATTAATGTCAGAAAAATAAAATTTTTTATCTTTATAGACCAGCAACAAACGGCGATGCCATGGTTCCACTTATCTTCTGTAACCCACCTTGTTTTATAATTTCTATTTTTACCGTCAAACTGCAATCTTAATTAAACTTTAAATTGTTTCAATTTGCAGCTCTAACTTGCAAGGTCAATGTGAGAATGGAGTACAAACAATACGCGATGTTTAATATGCAAGACACTTTATTTTCATTGAGCTTCCATGTGATCGAAATAAAAGTCGCTTAAGAAATCAATTTGTGACTTTATTGAGTTAAGGCTTTAACTTGCTATTTTTAGACATCAAAATGCTCTTCCATGAATGTGAATCGACTTTTATTTAAATTTGCATAAAAAATTTAAATTCTAGCCAAAATGTTGTGGTTTTATTGCAATTAGGAAAACCTTTGGCATTTTTAAAACCAAGGTTTGATTTTTAAAGTGTGATATGAGTAAATTATAGACTACTTAAGGAGGAGCAAGAAATTGTAGATACTTTGTAGTGAATTTTATGCAAATTACTGCAGAATAATAGTAGAGTATTTGATTAATGGGAAAATGTGTTAAAATTTAAAATAACGGTCATTTGTACATTTGAATTTATTGTATTAAACTGCATTCAATGGTTTTAGTTTTTCATCAAAATTTTCAAATTGTAAGCAAAAAAGACATTTTATATATTAATGAAATATTTAGACTTATATTTATAAAAATGTACAAAGTATCGAAGATAAAAGTGATGTAATTTGTTTCCTTAACAATTTCTCATTAAATAAAATTGAATTAAAACAACAATCAATATTGTCTCCATAATTCTTACATAAATGAGAAGTCAAACATCGTCTATATCTCATCTTACATTTAATTATGTCTTCGATAATCATATTGAATTGTATATTATATGAAGAAGCTAAATTCATTACGTGTTTATGATCCACAGAGATTCTGATGATGATTATGATCAAAAGCTTTATATCATTGTATCGTCACGTATTCGAAATTTAATACAGAATGAAAATATGGTTAGTAAACAGTTATTTACATGCTTTAGATGACGCAGGAAGGAAAACAATTGAAAATAAAGTAACATTGAAGCTAACAAAAAGTGTCCCTTGTAATCATTACCAACTGTCTGATGCAAAAATTATTGTTGTGAATTACTCAAGGAAGGCTTAACTGGCACATGTTGTAGTAAGCAAAAGTCCAGTAACTTTTCAATATTTATCCTCTTAAATACTCTAGTCTTATTAGAAACAATAGACAACCTACACCTGTAAGTAAATCATTATGATAATCTCTTACGAAGTAGACATTTCATACTCGTCATAATCAATTAATGTGATGGTAGAATGCTGATGAATTATTGAACGAAATTTAATTAGTCAAAGTTTCAAGAGAAGAGCTAGGTTGTGACAGTGACAGAAAAGATGAATTTAGGGCTCTAGTAAAAAGTTTGTCAACAATTTTCTTTATTCAATTTATGCAAATCAATTATTTTATGACTTTAAAACAATTTTAATGATGTTATTTTAGTTCATTTTTTGCTTTCACGTTTTCATCATGGAAGCATTTGAATTAGGTCATTATTAATGAATGTTTTTCCTTAAAAAAGTCTTATTTATATGTTCTAAAAATAAAAGAAGCCGTATATAAATATAAATAAACAAACAATAGCTTTACTTGCTCAGCTGATCAAAGACATAAGCGAAAGCATTTTTTCAATTTAAAATTTCTTTCAAATTCTTTTTTTATAAGACAGAATAAAATTTTCAAAGGAAATCAGAGAAGTAGAAAAAAATTAACTGTTTGCTACAAAATGTCGCCTAAAGAACACTTTCAAAATAAATAACAATGAGATAGAGCATCTTCTTCCTTCTGACTTATTTTAATTGTGCAAAATTATACAAATTATCAGTGAATTAGAGCATGAGAGTAATGTCAAATGTTGAATAATTGTTGAATAGAAAGATTATTTACTACTAATGACTGTAAAATGTTGATAGGAGTGTACATTTTTTGTAAGTGATTATTTTTGTTATATGTTCGTAAATTATAGAGTTGTGCAACAATCATAAGAGAAATTTTTAAAAAAATTTGCATTGGTCAGTATAAAACTTGTAATGAAATGTGTTATGAGTAAATAACATTGCAATATTCATAATAAAATGATTTCAATAATCCGAATTAACAATGTAAAACTTTTATGTTTTAAATCAATATAATAAAAAATTATAAATAGACACAAATATTTTAAAATTATCATCCAATTCAATCACATAATAGAAATTGTTATGTACAATCGATTAAAATAGCTAAAGATAGAAACAAAAGAGCTAAAGAAAATTCACATGGAAAAAAACA
Source organism: Polypedilum vanderplanki (assembly GCA_018290095.1). Classification (NCBI taxonomy): domain Eukaryota; kingdom Metazoa; phylum Arthropoda; class Insecta; order Diptera; family Chironomidae; genus Polypedilum; species Polypedilum vanderplanki. Next base: position 6,258,409 of record CM031379.1, on the reverse strand, counting down.
TGATGAACTGAAATGGCAGACAAACGTGTATTTTTATAAAAAATAATCTTATATTTTTCTTCATGTGGCTAGTGCAATTTCTTGTCATTAATTAAGTTCATTTCAGTCACACTTTCATGCTTTATTTTTACATTTGTCTTCGTTTCTTCATTATGCCAGCATCTTGTAATTATTCACCGTGCAATGTAAACCGAAAAATAAGGGGATTGACATCATAGTGTTAAAATAGATTCAGATACTATCAAAACACCTTCATATCATGTGAATGACTTGCCCCTTGCCAACCCAATTTTCACATTTATTTTCGCAAAGAAAAATCTAAACTTACTAGTGGATCAAAAACAAATTTTCAAATTTACGTAATGTTGAGTGCGGAAAAGTAAGTCAGAAATAAATGCGCGCACTCATTCATTCGCTGCTTTAGTGTAGCTCAGATTAATGTGAAAAGATCAGGACGTCAAAGAAGATGTGAGGCTATTTTTAATCATTCATAACAACGCACAGTTGAAGATGTGTGTATGCATGAAAGAATAGATTTAGTAACTAAAGTAAAATGAGAGCGATCTCATCACAGACAGCCAATCTGTCTTAAGATTAGCGATAAAATAACAATAAAATTTCATGCGTCTGTTCTCATCTGATGGATAGATGGACAGACACATTGATTAAGTGAGTAACGTCTAATGGAGTGTGCTCAAAATTTCTTATTATTCATAATGATGATGAAATGGTTCATTTAAAAATGGATCAAGTTGTTGTGGTCAGTTTTCAATTTATTATTATCCAGATGTGATAGACCTAAAAATAGTGATGTCGCAATGTGTTCAATGTTGATAAAATAAAAACTCAAAAATTATTTCAACATAATAAACCTTATTGAAAAATGGAAAATTGACCGTAATCCTTTTTAGAAAAAGATACAAATGTGCCGTCATCACCCAAAGATAAACAGAATAAACCATTCGAAGTGATATTTCATAACTTTTTTTTTTAGTACATTTTTAAAAAGGTCACAAGACATCACAAATAATCCTTTATCGTGTGGGTTCTATTTAAAAAATTTCTTTCTTTCATATATTTGGGATAAATAATATTTAATGTGACATATAATGGAACTTGGCAAAATTTTATTTTGTTTATTCAAAAAAAGCGCTTCAATATTTTTATAGGGTTGGCATATGCAGACCAAAATTTCTTAAAAATGTTCCTTAACTTTTGTAAGTTTCTGCAATTTGATACTAATTCGTTGTATTTTCATAAACAGCTCATAATCCCATTTCCATTTCCATCAAGTTAATGACGCTTTTAATCTTACATTCTAAGAAGAGACTTATGTTCCAATCATTATTTAATGCAGATAATCTAATAATATTTTTGCATTTTCACATTAATCATATTACTTAATCTACATTAGATTTTCTTGAATTTATAATAAAAATAACCTTCATACATGGGCGTATGTGCGATTTCAGCGAAATATAAAGATTAGGTTGATTCTCAGAGATTATGGACCTGAAATCTTATTTGAATTTCATATTCTTGTCTCTCTTTGTTGAATTTTTCATAAAATTTCTGATGAATATAAATGAAAAACTTTTGTCCTTTACTTCTTATAAATTGAATTCTTTTATTTAAATCAATGCTTATCAAAATTGACCTTTCAATATTATTGTACTTTTTACTTGAGTTGCTTTCTTAATTTATAATAAAATTAAATTTTACTAACTTTTCATACTTGACATTTCAACAAAATATTTACTTGACTTGGCGTTTAGACTTGATATTATACTATGACTGTATTTAAACTATTTCGACAATTGACTGTCGGCGTGCAAGTGTCGAATTCTAAAAATATTGAACTTGTTGTTTTAATTATATTTTGAGCTTGTTTATGATTCAAATTTTACGTTTAACTCTTTACTTGACTTATTTTTATACTTGACATTTATTTATTTAACTTGACATATCAAAACAAATTTTTCACATGACTTTCCTCTTCAAGAATTTATTTTTAAAAGTCAAAAGTTTTATTATCTGTTTGATAACAAATTTTATTGCTCTCATTTAAATTTAAAACTTGACTTCAAACATTTGTGAAAACATGTGTAAAAATTTTAACCGCTCTTTTCTCATTTTTTTTTCGAAAAATATTGTATGGGTAGCATTTCAGCACGTAGACAATTTTTATGAAAAATTGCTTTTTGGAATTAATTCTCATTCTAAATAGTTAAGTTTTTATGGTAAAGCTCAGTAGACTTGCATTATCAGAGACATAAATTTTGTAATAATTTGATACATTGGATACATCATGAAAACCAAAAAACAGTAAATACCCAAAATTCACATTAAAATATTTTCCTTTTTCTAAACCTCAAACAGTAATAAATTCATAAATTTTATGACTGAACACATGCATCTGGTAGAAATTTTCACTCTCTCCATCACTTCATCAAAAAGAAAGAAGTGAAAAGTTCCAAAAATAATGACTCTCTAAGAATGTTTTTTTCACTTGCAATCCATCATTCAGAATATGACCACAATACATACTCGTGATAGCAAAAATTTTGGCATTTTATTTTCTCTTTCTTTCACTATCGTGTGCCAAGAACATATTTACGCATAAATAGAAGCAAAAAAATTTTCTCTTTGACTGCTTTATGATAATTGGCGCGTATTTTTAGCAAGTCGATCTCACGATTCATAAATTTCTTTCTTTTAAGTAAAAAGGCACATTTTGCTAATGAAATGATCACTCAATAATAATGAAGAAAGTTCATTCATTCATACCTTTAATTTTTTATGACCTAATGGAAATATTTTAAACTTTTTCTTCACTCTAATTAATTTTTGTCTCACTTAAAGTGAAATAAATGAAAATTGACAATGTCACAGATGTAAATTTTTCCTTTCAATTTCAACACTTTTTCACAATACTACAATTTATTTCGCGCAGCACCGAATTTTCCTTCCATCCGTTCAATAAGAATGCAAAAACTGTACTAAACACATACACGCCGATAGAACAGCAACAGTCTCAAGTGAGCGAGTAAAATGCACACACGAGAAAATATAAAAAAATAAAAACAGTTGTTTCTCACACTCTTTTCTTTTTTTCCTTTTTTATTATTATTTCTCTAGCAGAACTACACACATTCACAATGAAAATAAATATGTGTTATATATTTTACTAAGGAACTAACCTTTTTGACTCTGAATTTTTGAATGAGCATCGGCTTTGGACTGTAATGAAAAAGAGAAGAAATTTACTTTGAGTTGATTTTCTTTCTTGTAAACATCATCTTGTAGAAAAAGCCGACAGTGATTTTCTCTCGCTTTTATTTTTCGCTCTCTCAATTTGTTTTTCGTGTTGTCTGATTGAAATGAGAGAAAATATTATCAGCTATGTTATTGAAACACGTGTTTATTTCAATAAAACCGATCTTTTTATTATTGAAATTTTAATGTTAAACTGAAAATAAATCGTTCAAGTAAGTTTGTTCAAATCAAGTTGATATTTTTAGTCAAGTTACATTGTTCAAGTTAAAAATAATTAGTCAAGTTGAGTATGATCAAGTCAATTTAATAATTGTAAATCAATTTTTTATCTGTCAATTCCTTTTATTTCAGTTACATTTATATCAATATAAATAACTAAAAAACAGATAAATCGAATACTTTATTACTTACAAGTTGAATTCCTAAAAATATCATCCATTTTCTTATTTGTCATAACTCGATTTGTTCGCCATTTTTCAACAAATTGAAAAAATTCATCCAAATTTGTATTTTCGTTTGTTTTTGCAATATCACCAGTTGCAATATTATTGCTATCACATTTAAATTCGTCAGCGTTATGCTTTTGATTTATTTCACAGCTTTGAAGAGGTTGCGCTGTAAGCAAAAAAAGAAAAGAAAGTTTCAAATTTTTTACAACCGTTTTTTTTATTTAGTGCAAGAAAAATTGGAAAAATAAAATTTTCATAATTGCAGCTATCAAGCTTTTAAAGCTTGGAACGTGTTTGTGTAACTTTTGTATTTTTTGAATAACGAAACTGTTTCGGGCGTATTTGAGCTCTTTGCCGATTTAAAAAAGTCTGAGCATTTTCGGCAGCTTGAAGGTAAAAACGCCTTGTGAAAATCGCTCTAAAAGTAGAAAAGCCTATTTTTGAGTAAGTAATGACAGACTTCATTCTGTCTATAATTAGATATTTTAGCAAGGGTGACGCAACAAAAGAAACTTAAAAATTGCATGAAAACTTTAATTCTGCTAAAAAGAAATTTTCCAATTAGCTTAAGAAAATAAATTAAAATATCTGTCAAATTTTTATATTTTGCATTTAAAGCGATCAAATAAAGTAAAAATTTCATCGATTTTAGATTTATTTCCAATTTTGTGTTGACTTTTTCGCATGCTTTCGCATGTTGTCGCATATTTTTCAAAATTTCCACATGTTTTTAACGAACCTAAAAAATTTAAATTTTATAACTTTTTGTTTATCATTGAATTTTTATTACGTCACCCTAGATTAATAATTTACTTACTTTCATTAAATTCTGGAACTCTTAAAGTGTTGGTTGTCTTCACTCCTTTTCCATTTCCATTATTATTGATCCCATAAGCTTCTGGAAGTTTCAATACCGAACTATTTTTAACTTTAAAATTGTTCAGTTCACGCAAGTCATCTGACGATTTATATTTAGTTAAATTTGTTGCCGGTATCATCTTTTGCTCAGCATCCTTATCATCTTTCCTCGGCACTTCAGTATCCTCGTCAAAGTCATCATCAAAACTTGATGATTTTCTTTCCAGCACTTCTCTTGCAAGTGAATTTTCAATTATCGGTAAAGTATTATATGTTTTCTCATTGCGTCCAATTATGAAATTTTTACTCCCACGGCGCCTACTTGAAATTGCTGCAATACTTGAAGTAGCTGAAGGTAAGGAATGTCGCTGACCTTGATATTCTTTTATAGATCCATTAACTGACGTTGATGCAGGACGAAGTGCTAATTTGTACTCTTTACCACTACCATTACTGCCTTTCATGCAACTTGCCTTTGTTCCATTTGTGGATGAAGATTTTGTTAATGGATCATTATTTGTCGTGTGAATTGCCGATGTGACATTGATTAGTGTTCCATTAATATATTTTGTCGTTCCATGTACTGTTCGTTTATCATTGTGTAAAGTTAACTTTGCTTCGGGTAATGAGAAACGAACACGTCTCGAGTTCCTTTCAGTCATCAGCGATGATGATGTCGGAGAGGGTGGTGACGTGAGACTCGAAATACTCATATTTAATTATTATTCAATTAAAACTTTTTTCCTCGGTAAGTGGATGAATATGGATGGTTTCTGAAGTGAGAGAAAAAAAGAAAATTGGAGAATTAATTAACAAAAATTAATGTTGAGATGAGCTAGAATTGTGACTTTACGGGTTATTAGGGTAAATTCAATATATTTTAAACATAACGGTCATTTAAAATTTAAATTTTTCATCATCATAAACTCATTGACATTCTTTTTCAAGTAGCTACATACATGACAAAGCAATAGCACTAAATGTTAACGACATGATCATGACGCAGTTTACACTAAAAATGACTTAACTTTAAGTTGACCAGCAGTTTTGAATGATAGAATAAATTTGTCTGATTTAAAAGAATTTTTTTATTTAATAAAGTCTTGGAAATTCAAGAAAAAAATTTAATAAATCAAATTACCTCTAAGTAAACTTCATAATAAGGCACTGAGTTTTCAAATTTATTTTTAGCGCATTTTTGGAACAACAATGCAGCTTATATCTTCACTTTGGCTGGCTCCCGGCTGGCTGGCTGGCTGGCTGGCTGGCTTGCTGGCTCGGCTGGCTGGCTGGCTGGCTGGCTGGCTGGCTGGCTGGCTGGCTGGCTGGCTGGCTGGTGGCTGGCTGGCTGGCTGGCTGGCTGGCTGGCTGGCTGTGGCTGGCTGGCTGGCTGGCTGGCTGGCTGGCTGGCTGGCTGGGCTGGCTGTGGCTGGCTGGCTGGCTGGCGGCCTGGCGCGGGTGGCTGGCTGGCTGGCTGGCTGCTGGGCTGGCTGCTGGCTGGCTGGCTGGCTGGCTGGTGGCGGCTGGCTGGCTGGCTGGCTGGCTGGCTGGCTGGCTGGCTGGCTGGCTGGCTGGCTGGCTGGCTGGCTGGCTGGCTGGCTGGCTGGCTGTTCGTGATTTGTGCTAAAAAGTTAGTGCGGCGACGCTTATTTATATTTCTGTCACTAGTCATATAACTGGGGAAATTGCGAATTACTTTTTCATTTTGAAAATTGTAAACAAAATTTTTTTCGCGAAGTTGATCGTTTTTTTCAAATCAACAAAATTATTATAAAAACGATTCCGAGAATTTCAATACATCAAAATTATTAGCAGCAATTACATTACTCGAGTTTTCATAAAATATATTTCTATATGAAAATGTAAACAAAACAAAAAGTAGCTGCTAAATTCCTAATTGACTGCTATTTGCTACAACTTAAATTTCAATTATTTCATTCGAATTCTCACAAATCTTACATATGAAATTTCCAATACATTTGAAATTTACTTTAAACAGTATATGTTATCACATGAATCTGTTTTACAAACGCATTTAATATTTCTGTAATTGTTATAAACTCTGATCTAGGCATTAAAAATGCGCTTAAGTACACCGATCTGCAACACGGGTACTTGGTCACTGGTTTTAATTATTTAAGTAAAGTATATCAACTTGACTATTATAAACCTACTTGACTTTTTTGTGCAACTTGACATTTTTATAACTTGAGTATTTTACTTGATTGAGTTAATAAACTGAATTCAATTAACTTATTTCATACAATCAACTAGAATAAATTAATTTTTTTATCGAACTTTTTGTCTCTGTCATAATCTTGATCAACTTTTACCTTTACTTGTCATAAAGTTTATTTATTGTAAGTTATGATTGAAAGCAATCAATCAATGCAAAAAGTTTAGTAAAAATAAGCTTCAAATAGAAAAATAAACGCACGGAAAGACAATATGACGACAATAGCAACTTTTTATGATATAAACATAAAATAAGCTAAAAAGCACTTGATGAAGAGGAGAAAAATTTTCATAATTTAATTTTTCATCTTCACTCACTCGCTCATTCGTATTGACATCATCATCCATTGTCACTAACAAAGCAAACATGAAAAAGTGCCTTGCTTAAATGCAATAAAGAGGAAAGTGTTGAATCGTAATAAAAAAGATAAGAATCTCAACTTTCTTGTTATGTCGCGAGTTTAATATCAAATTCAACAAGTTATTTTCCTTTTATTCAGTCTTGCTCATAGTTTATGTCATGTTTTTCATAAGAGAAAACTTGTCGTGACTCAAACTAATAAACTTAAGTAGAATGAATTTGAAAATAGAAGGTGATATTTTACCCACATTACTTTGAAAGCGTTGACGAAAGTTTTTGATGCTTTTCTAAAGAATTGTTTTAACACGTGGCATAGTCTTATGCCTTAACATAATTTCTACCTCATGCAATCAACTTTTCACTTTTTCCTTTTTTCATTGACCGACTTTTGCGTTTTATAAACAAAATTATGCAATTTTCTTGCCTTTCCGTTCAAAGCAATTGGAAAAAAAATTTGCACAAAATGAATTTAATGCTTTGATAAGGGATTATGTATATGAAAAAGTAGGTCAAACTCCAACTGAGCCAAGGACCGAGACACCATTAAAACAATAGAATTTTTTTCCGTGTCGATGAATTTTCATGCATTTGTGTCGACTGAAAGTAGAAATCGAAGGGTAACCATAGGAATATTTTCTTTCCATGTGCTACACTTATTTAAGTCTTAAGATAATAAAAATTCAAGTCATGTGTCATAAAAGAAAGAGACACATTTAGAATAAATAAAATGGCCAATTAGAAAAGTTCATGACTTGTTAGAAAAAATAGTAATTAAAGATATCGATAGAATGTGTTAAAAATATAGCAATTTTACTTTGACAGTTTTCTATTTGACTTGTCAAGTAGACTTACTAACTATTATTAGATGAAAGGAATTGTTTTCTCACTTTCATCACGTTTTCAATATTTCTGACAAGTGTTGTAAAAATTAAAAACTTACTCTTTTGAATTTTAAAATTGACTTGACTAGAGTTTACATTAAAACAAAATATACATTTTGGAAAATTACAAGTCAATATATCATAAAAATTCTAAAAAACTCTATTAATTTCTATTAATATTGGAAAATTCCCAACTGATTTCGTTTACATATAATACCTTCAATTAATGCACAAACATGACCATAATTTTATCATATCTAACAATTCAATTGCTTGACTAAATTTTCGCATTTCAATTCTCTTATACTTTAATATTTTTCAACACGCAATTTCTAAAGGTAGGCGTCTTATTATAAATCATGACACTTTCTAATTTCATCATGATTATGACTTTCTAACATTCAACTTTCATTGACTTCATGGTGAAGGAAAAAAAAATTCGTGACTTGTGATTGATTTTTGCAAAAAGTTTTTCACTCAAGAAAAGTCTGATAAAAATAGATAGAAAAAAGTGTTTGTAGGGAGAAGTTAACATTGTAAACCAGACTTAAGAAGTCAGCAAGTTCACAAGTAAATTTCACTCAATTTTTCATTCTTTAATGACGTTTTTCTTTTAATTTTTCATTTTTTCGCTTTTATATTTTTATCAAAACAGCCACACAATATAATAAATGCTCATTTGCTTCTATTTTCACAATAATCAATAATTGTTTGCTATTTTTATTGCGATTTTCACTCATATTGCAAATGAAGAATTTTTTGTTAGCTTTGTCGATAGTTATTATTTTTCTGACATATAAGAAAATTTTGTGCATTGACAACCAATTTAATGGAAGGAATTTAAAAGAAACTTGTAAAATTGATTTTTAAAAATTAGCAGAAATAGAAAATGTTTTAAATTTGAGTTTGTTGTAGAATTTTGTAGAATTACAAATAAATATAAAAGAAAATTTACATTATTAGATAAAAATTAAAGTTTATTATTTGTTTTTGTCATGGTAAAAATAGAAAATGATTTAAATTGGAATTAAATAAATCAAAATCACTGAAGAAAATTCAAATCTTGTCATAATAATTTAAGTTACAATTTCATTATTTCTCTTTTTTCTGCTAATTTTCAATCTCATGTCTTTCTTTGTAAGATTTCAAAGTTTATTTTTACTAATTAGTAATTCAAGATCAACAACCACTTTCTCAAAATCATGACTTCTTTTTTCACCTTGTTCTGCCTCAATAAGCATACATATCGAGTTGATAAACAAAAAATGTGTCTGTGTGTTGGATGAAGGTGAAAATTGATGCTAAAGCGTAGAAAATTTTCATTTTCACTATGACTATAGTAATGAGGCTGATTTGTAGTCATTTTTCATATACTCGCTCTTGTATCTCTGTATATTTTTTCACATCTCACACACTGCGTTCAAAAAATGACAAGTTAATCACGCTATACAAGCGAGCATCAATTTAATGTGATTTTTTTTTAAGAAAATAATTTTCTTTTTCTTCGCAAATGTTTTTTTATAACCGTGAGTGATCTCTGTAAAAAGCGGTGCCTTGAGTCATTTTCATGTGGCACATTACGTGAATATATGTATTTGCGTGAAAATCAGTAAATCATGTTCATGATGTGATAATATAAAAATCCATTTTTCGCAAACAAGGCTGTCTAAATATGAGAATAGAGTAAATGAGGATATTGCGTAATCACAAAATGTTGATTGAAATGTGATGCGATGATATTCAATTATTATAATTGGCTAAATTATGCTACATGATGAAAATGAAAGAAATTGATTTTACTTGTTTTTTCATTTATGGCAATTTTATTGGTAAAAATTTCAAAATTTATGTATCGGTTGTTTTTTAAATATAAATGGCAGTTATTTTTTCAAAATTCAAAATGACGAATATTTTTAAATTTCAAATAAGCTATTTTTTCAAATTTAATATAAAGTATACTCTTAAATTTTAGACCACAAGCTTTAAAATTTAGAAGTAACGTATATTTTTGAATTTTTAATGACGGTTAATTTTCAAATTTTAAATGACAGTTAATCAAAATTTATCAAATTTAATTTGAAACTCAAAATCAATAAAAGTTTTTCCAATATTATTTTGCACAATCAGGTCAATGTAATGATTTACAACACATGCCTATAATCACAAATAAATCCATAACATGAACGCAATGCTTTCAAATGTGGTTTGATGGCGATAAAAATCTAATTACGTGACTTTCACATCATGTATAGTTTTTGCTCCTCTCATATCCACTAAAACCAATGTAAAATGTTCACCACAACTCAGACACACGCTTATATAGGAGTTAATGATGCAACACGCATACACAGAATGTGCCAAAATATATAAAAGTTAAAAACAACTCACACCGTGTGACATAAAAAGAATTATTTTATTGCCTTCGAATGTTATTTTATGAGTTCTCTTTTTGCCTTTCTTTCTTTTGTTCCACAATAAGCTCCGTTCAACAGCAAGCGACGATAACGAGAAATTGGCAATAATCGACTAATAAAACAAATCAAATGGTGGAGCAATGAAAAGCGATTTTTTATTTATGGTGTGCGAGTTTTCATATTTTTCTTTTTTTGTTTTAGCAACTTTAAAAAGATAGAAATGTTCATTTTGGCTAATTGTAAAGAATATTTTGGAAATCTGAAGAATCAAAAGGATTTGTGAAATTTTTATTTGAGTTTTCGCACTCTTTTATATTTTAAATTTGAAAAATACGTTAAAATTTAATCAAACGTTTTTTACGAATTTTCAATGCAATGTTTGCAAATTTAGTTCACTGAAAGTTTTTAAAAAACAATTCCGTAAACTAAGAAAATAATATTTTAAAAATGTTAGAAATAAATTTTATTGAATTTAAAGTTTTTGAAATTTTTTTATAACAATTTTCAAATTTTTATGTTCAAAAAATTCAAAATAAAAAATAACGAAAAATTAATTTTCCATGTTCAACTCAGAATTTAAAATTTTTTATAATTCGTTTTTCTCACTTGACTCTCCACTTTCAACAATTTTCAGCATAAATATTTTTTGTCGGTAGTGCATCGGAATGTGGCAGAATGGTACAAAATGGTACCAAATATGAGAACAAAACTGCCGCTATTCATAAACACCCCTCGTTCATTTATGCCGGGTGTACTGTATGTTATAGAGCACTTTTTTAGACAATAATTGAGAATGTTTACACTCACTTACGATGGAGAACTTTTGACGCGTCATTCCAGCAAACAATAAACAATTCGCTGCTCGCATCATGCTGGAATTTTCCACTTATTATTCTCTTGATGTATGTTAAATTTATTGCCCTGTTCAGAATTTATATATTTTTCTTTAAATTGCATAAATTTTCGCCTTGAACTGAATAAAATTTGCTGAAATGTCTTGAACTCACACAGAAAAATATTGACGATGAATAAATTTAATAGCTTCAGTACATTTTATGAAGCAGGTATCGACACGTGTGCATAACTATGAAAAGTTGTTGACATCGAAGGTGTTTCGGACATTTTTGGCTTCATTTGACATTTCTAATCCAACAGTTGTTATGGTGGGTTGAAAATAGACTCATATCGATAGATATATTTATGCACATTATTTATATGAAGAGCACTGAACTTTCTCTCAGTATTTACCGTAAATATTTGAACTTATAATCAATGTTATGGGAAAAAATTTCTACTTGCAATAAGATTATTTTCTGCTACTGAATGCGTATGAAGCCTTTTTAAAATTTTGATTGAATTCTTCTCTTATGCGATCAATTTTGATTGAAAATTTCCATAACAACCAAATGAAAAATATTCATAAAATTTAACTCTTTAAAAGGCAATTTATTTTTATTTAACGTTTTTTTTAATAATAAAAACCTTGAATTTTTCTTAATGTTATTTAGTCATGAATAAAAATGAAATTAAATAACAATTTTACCAAAAGTAAACAGAGTAATTTACAAATTCTTAATGATTTTTGGAGAAATTTGCAAGAATATTGTCTATAATTATCTTAGCAAATAACACTTGAATAAACGTAAATAAATGGTGAAAATTAAAGCGAACTTCAAAAGTTAAAAATAACAGCATACGAAATGAACATTTAGAAATTAATTCGTTTTAATGGAATTTTAATGAATACAAAAAGTTGAAGACTTTAATTAAAGTTGAAAATCTTTTTTTGCCTTCTTATAACAACTTTTTTTAAAATGAAAATTTTCCCGAAAATTCAAAAATTTTTCAAAATCATTTTTGATCTTTTTAGTACATTTATTTTACATAAATCAGAACCTATAGGTACAAACCAAATTGAGCATATTCGAATACAAGTCAGCATATTCTGCCTACTTATTTGATTTAACAAATCTTCTTTTTTGAACCCTGGGTTTAATTAATTTTTTTTTTTTTCAATAAATGTTCATCAAAAATTTCTATGGAAAACCTTTCAGAAAAGTTTTTAATAACACAAAAATGTCTAATTTATTCCTACATATGATTTTACCATATTATAAATATCAAAAGCCAATGAACTTCAGACAGCTTCTATTTTAATCAATCTTCTTCTCAAACTTTTTCATTCCAAAAAGAAAAAAAGTTTCTCACATAAAATTATGCAAAATAAGAAGCAATAAAAAAATAAAAACAAATTTTAATCGAAACAAAAATTTCCATATCATCATATTCCACAACCAGACAGACAGATTTCATTTCATCAAGGAAAATAAAAATTAACTTATTCGCATAAAAATAATTTTCTGTTTTTTTTTGCTCTTTTTGCTTGCGGAAATTAAAAAAAAGTAAGAGAATTTTTATTTTGCATAAAAAATGCAGATTATGAAATTTAAGGTTGTTGACGTCAAGTGGATAAATAAAAAAAAGTTCAAGAACATTTCCTTTGACTTTGTTTTTGTTTTGATTAAAAAAACCTTCAATTACAGTCAACACAAATCAAAACATGGCACGTGTAATTAACGTTAAAAAATTCCTCAAAACAATTCCTTAAATAATTCGTGTTTATTTTGATTTTCATTAATAAACCATCACAAATAAGTTTCAACAATACGCACGCGGACAAGTCTGAAACGTGTGGCAGTGTGACAAGAAACGCTAAAAGTCACGACTACTGAACGAATAATTTAAGAAAAATAAATAAAAGACGAACGAATTTATATAAATAAATTTTCATACAAAGTTTTGTCCTCTCTTTACGAGAATCGACTATCATGGCCTCAAGCATAAATAAATTCTTTCGAACAGAAAATCTGGCACAAACAGATGATGAAGTGTATTTTTGGAGACTCATTTTTTGTGTTTATTTTCATGATCAAGAGTTAATTTTAAAGTATTGATAGTCTGTGTATGTAAAAGAAATTGCGAATATATAGGAAAGACTAACCAGTAAGCGATAATAGCAGAAATATTTAATAAATGTTTAAGAAATTTTTATATTTTGAAGAAAAGTAATGTTTGGTTTAAAGAAACTTGACTTAAAGTGTTAATAAATTACACTTTAAAATAAATATAATTTATTTCTGATTAATTTAATGGCATCAAAATAAAAGAATTACAATGAAAAATGAATATTATAAATTATTATGATATTCTAATATTGGTTTATAAAGTAGAGATTCAATGATTTTTTTCTTGTTATCAAATAATTTAAATTATGTTACTGGAAGTCAAGTAATCTGTATGTCAAGTAAAAAATAAATCAAATAGCTGAAATGTCAAGTAATTTAATGTCAAGTTGAAATCAAATTTGATTACATTCAAGTCAAGTAAACTTGATTATAGTAACCAAATAAACAATTTCATATTGTGAAGCTCAATTCTAGTCAAATGACAAATAAAAATAACTTAATGTTTATACAATGGGTGTGAACTCTATCAAAAAATTTTCAAAAAACTATCAAATTAACAAAAAAGTATCAAAAATTTGTATGGGATTTTTGATAGTTTTTTGATAATTTGCATGAAGTAGCCTGTAAAATAGAATTATTACAACGCCTACTTTATGAAAATTATCAAAGTTCCTACCCCTTGTATTTTTATCTTAATAAGCTTGATAACATCACATCATAATACAATTAATAAAATGCATAAACTTTTAACAAATATCATTTAATATTTACTTGATACAAAATTAAATATTCAAGGTATTTCCTCTTAATATTTTCATTAAAAATTTATGAAAGAGATTTTTTTTCAATGATTTATTAATAAAAGAATTTTTCAATAATAATAATGCGTAGATTAACTTACATTCCATACAACTTAACCTCTGCTTCCCGTGATTTGTTTGATTTATCGATCACTCGAGTTAATTTTTCTGCATAAATATGAAAATGTGTAGGATGGGAGAAATCTATTTTTAATTATATTATTTTAATTTATTGCCTTCACTGATTTATGACGTTTAGATAAACAAACAAACACACATGTGAACTGAGGATTATAAATATCCACACATGTTCATACTTTCTTTAATTGATCTTCATCGATTTACGTAGTTTCAATTATTTTTAGTTTGTAATATTTATGAGACATCAAATAATTGATGCACTCTCTTTGTAAACTACACTTCACTTTCTTTTATTTATTGAAAAATTTTTCAATCATCACTTCACTTATTTTGATAATCAAAACATCATTTTTTTAGTTAATTCTTTTTTTCACGAGTTTTTTAATTGGTTTATAAACAAACTAAACATTTTGCGTGAGCTAATAATAATTTCAAAATTGAACTGTAAATGACAAATGTTTATTTATTTTGAAATTTCCTTTGAGGAAATTATTTAATTGAATTTTGACAACTTAATGCAGTTTTTAGGCAATAAATTTAAAACTAAGCTTTAAAGATTTTTTTTACATATTTTTCGACTAAATTTTTTCTGTAGTTGATTTTGCACACTTTTCATATGCATTCCATTTTAAACTTATTTTTGCCAGATATATTTTTATAAACAACAACATTTTTTACATCACAAATTCTCCACTTTATCTCTTCCATTTTATTTTTGCAAAAATTTTCTATTTTTAATTGCACAACATTTCATTTTAATTTATTTGATTAAAGTCAACTATGATAAAAAGTAATGTTGAGTAATTACCATTAGTACTATGGCATGCATCACAAACACGCCAAAGAACCGCAACCGACTGTTCATTTAATGTTTACACACTGATTTTTCGCGACCAACTGAAAGGGGAGAAGGCAGAAAAAAATTGTATTTATGAGCAACAATTCTCTCTCTTCAAAAAAATATACAAACTCATGTGCCGTGCCGGTAGCTTAGTTTCATAGCTTTTCCTTGTGAATGAATACTACTATCGGATTAAAGCTATTTTCAATTTCACTTGAGAAGCGAAAATAAAAAAAAAGTGAAAGAAAAACGATGAGAGTGAGAAGTAAAAATTTTTCTCTCTTTTATTTTATTATTTTCAAGCATGCAATAACGTATTGGTGTTTGGTTTTTCGATGAGCTTACAGTTCATCAATATTCTATTTGCCCTTACTACTTTATTGGTTTGCTTGCACTATTGAGGTTTCGATTGTTATAATGAAAAGTTGAATTTCTGTATTGATTTTAAACTTGAAAAAATTTTGATAGCTCAAAATTAAGTTGTTTTTATAAATGATTGAAGATCATTTTTTAAATGAGAATTCTTGAAATCATTTAAATGTAATGTATCATTGAATTTCTTAGAAAAAGACGCCATGCAACATATACATGCAATTATAGTTAAACATTTCAATGCAATTATGGACATACACATTTTCAAGTATGTAAATAAATAACAAATACCAAATTGAAGGTTTCACTAGAATGTTATGTTGTGTATTTGTATAGTTATATCCCTGAAGCATTACATTGAACTTTATAAAAATAATTTCTTCAGAATATGCTCTATAACATATCAGCTTCTAATAACTTTGACCTTTTCTCTACTTCTGATGTTTGTCAAATTGAAAGGATATTTATTTTATTAAATTATCCATAGAAATACTTTTGAAGTAATTTTCATTGCAATTTCTGTCATATCAAGAGAATGTGTTTATGAAACTCTTAGAGGGATCAATCGATTTAAGGTAAATTTATTCAAAGCATAAAATGCAAATTTAATACGAAAATTCCCACGATTGAAATATATATTCACAAAGGTGATTGAGAAAAGCTTAAATTCAATTTAAATAAAAAATAAATAAAAGCAATGCAAAAGGAATTTACTGAATTTAATTTGAATTTACGACAAACTATCACGAAAAATGGTACAAAATGTTTTTATTTAAAGAAAGGAAAATAAGCAGCTTGATTGAATTCTCTTGTGAAAAGATTTACACATGCAATGAGAATCAAGAAAGATTTTTCACCTCACAATAAGATTTACTGAGAAATTCAGCTTTTGATATTTAAATTTTTCCGCTTTTCTTCAAATATGAAAAGTCAACAATTGAATTTTCAATTTATATGAGATTTACAAGTATATAACAATTTTGTCATGACATGAAATATTTAAAATGATGAGGCATAAAATGCTTTTTGTCAATTACAAATTTGAAATCAATATATAAATGTCAATGCGCCCATTGAATAAATTTAATGACTACATCATGAACAAAAATATATTTTAAAATTGACATATTTTTATTGGGATTTATTTTTTTCAAGGTTATGATAGGTGTCTAAGCTTTGACTTTTATAACTTTAATTTTACAAGCTACTCTAAAAGAAATTTATGAGTAACACTAAATATTTATACCAGTTATAACGGTTTTTATAGAAATTATAACAGTTTAAGAAGAGTTATAACAAAAATCTATCTTGGTATAATTGTCATAATTTTAAAATCCAAAATGGTTGTTAAAAAAAACTTTTTACAGCTGTTATAAAATTTTTGTTACAACTTTTATAATTATTTTTTTCGCACTTCAATTTTTTTGAACTTAAAAAGAAAAACTTCAGAAAAGGTATAGTTATTTATAGAACTTTTATCTTTCTGCATATGTGTGAAAAAAACCATTCAAACTTTAACATCCGTGTTATGAACAGTTCAGTTTATTGAAGCAATGCACAAGGGATAATGTGAAAGTGCAAATCCCATAGAGTGAATAAAAAATTGTGAATGCCGCTTATCACAAGTGAACTGTGCCCGAACAGTTCGCAATAAAAATGGACATTGTAATTTATGTAAGCGGATTAAAAGAATTTGTTTACATTTTTTCTGTCAACTTCATTGGTTTAAAGTTCTCGATATAAATGGGAAAAAATTGAAAGCAAAAAAAATTTCGAGTAAAATTTCAATTCATTGCGTGAAACTTATGTGTACAAGCAAAAGCATCAAATTGTGTAAACAAAGCAAAAAGATTTTCTATGCGAATAAAAAATAGTTTACATTTTTTATAGTAAAAAAATGAATGAAAGCAAACTTTTCAATCAATGACGGAGAGAAAAAAAGTTTTTCATGTTTGGCAATCATGAATGGAAAAATATTGAAAGTTAACTTTAAGTATGGAATTTTTACTATGATGAGAAAAAAATTTCAAGGTTTTCATATGTCAATTTATTTTAAAAATTTGACATACAAAGTTGTTGGTAGGTCAAAGTCAGTAAAAACTTGTAAATTCAATGACTTGTAATTTCCAAAGCATGACATTGCAATCTAAACAAACTATCATTTACTCATGTCTTCTGCACAATTTTCATAAAAATTATTTCGCTTCATTTGTTATGCTAATGAAACAGCAAATATGAAATTTTGTAAAGCATTGAAATGAATGTGTTTAATTAGTACAGAAATTATAAGTTTTCTTATTTTACTTTTTAATGAAAAAACTGCAGATAAATAAGAAGTTATTAAAATAGATTCATTAGTTTTAATTTTAAATGACGATTACAGTTAAATTATAAGACACATTTTTTTTTTGAAATTTTAATTTTTTTAGCGCATTTTCCATTATAAAAACGCAATTAATAAAAACGTTTTTCTTCGCACTTTGTCTGTTTGCCTGTCTCCCTAACTACTAGTCTTTCCAGAAACGGTTTTTCACCAAACTTTTTACTTAAAAATTCTTTGGGTGAAATTTTGTCTTTTATTGATTTTTTAAAGAGTAAACTTTAACTTTTTTGTTTCTATGGAGACTTTTCAATTTTTATTATAAACCTTTTTTGGTACCTTTTCATTAATAATGGAATTTTTTCACCAAAAAGTTTTAAAATGTCATGAAACCAAACATACTGATCTGTTGGGCAAAAATGCGCTTTAATCGTCCGACCATCCAAGGTGTTGAGATTGATATATTTTTTATTTTAATGCTATAGAAATCAAAAGATTTTCATCTATTGACATCAAAGGGAATAGAAACTGCTGTTTCTATTTTTTACATTTTTGTTTTTACACAATTTTCATAATTCATTTTGTATACACGAAAGTTCACCTTAGGGCAATAAATGATGTAAAGATGAGAAATATCAATTTGAATGAATGTTGAGCTCTCATGAAGATGAAGATGAATGAATAAAATTTGTAAATAGAGTAAAAAGAATTTTTTTTGTTCCGACATGAAATCACTTGAGGATGATTTTTAAAAAAAGTGACTAAAGTTAAATTTAAAGCAACTCTATATCAAATTGTCTCGACAGCAAAAACCTTTTTTTGCATTTTAACTCATTAAAAATGTATTCCTTAGAAACTCATTTACCTTAAGCTTTTAAAATTTTATTTTCGGAAATTTATCTTGTTCAAATTATTGATTTTTATCTTTTTATCATTAAGGCAAATGAAAGGAAATTTATGGTAATGAAAATAAGTTAGACATTTGTGAATCGTAAAATATGTTAAAATTTGAATTTATTTTTAGTTTAAAACGCGTTTAAGATTAATCAAAAATGCAAAACCATGCCACCGCATAAAGAAAAAATCAAATGTCTGTCTTAAATCAAATTAGTAAAAAAAAAAATCAAAAATCTACTTTGACCTTGAAATTTAAACAACAAAAATATAATGGAAGTAAAACAGAATAATTTTAAGCATTTTTAACATAAAAAAGTAAAAATTCCAACGAAATTCATCAAATCAAAAAATTTAAGGAAGAAAATTCAAAATTTTTAACGGTTAATTTAACACAAATTTTCCTAATTCCATGGCTTAAAGCAAAAATTTTCAATGCAAGTCTATAGTCTCACATAATCCTCTTTTTATCGCCTACTCTTTTTGTTTGTACTGTACTTCCTGTTATTTTTTGCACCTTCAGCCTTCTACCTAAACAAAAGAAAAATAACAACAATTGAGTACACTTTTATCCTTCAAAATACAGCAAAATGAAAATTCATCCTTGTAAAGAATCTCGGAAAGAATTTTTTCACAACGAAAAGGTCTTTCTTTCTTACACCTATTGTGTGATTAAGAGCGACGCAATGTAAAAAGTAATTTCATCGTAAATTAGCATTTTCATTCACTTGAAAAACTTTTTTATGGTCATTAGGATAAAATTGATGCTCTCGATGTGAGAGTAAATTGAACTTGAAAATCAAATTGAAAATAAATAAAATCGAGAAATTGAGTAAAATCACTTTGCTTAAATTTACATAAATTTTACATTCATTTGGTTGATTTTTTTCACTTAAAGTTTTTAATGCAGCACAAAATTTTCATTAAAGTTAGGAAATTTTTTTAATATTCTTCTCTACTTTAGACATTAATTTTGTTGCTACTAACTATAAAAAATTAAATTCTTTCTTTTCTGAATACTTAAAAACAAATTATTGCTCTAGACAATTCCTAGAAACTAAAACCCCCTGGTGTGCAACAAGAAAAAAAAAAATGACCGTTGTGTTTATGAAAAATTTAAAAAAAATCAAAATTGCTAAACGTACTCCAACACAAAATTTTAGTGAATTCATTATAATTTTCTTTAGTTAAAATGAGAATGATGAATTAAAACTTAATAAAAGCTAATCTATTTATTATACTAAACAAAAGTGTATTTATTGAAAATTCAGAAAGATTTAATGAAAATTAACATAACAGTGTTTTAAATAGAGACCGGCAGGTGCGCAGTAATTTAAAATTGAAGCCAATAACGGACAAAAAAATTTCATTGCACCCCCAGGAGTAAACAATTGTTAAAAATATAGCAAAAAGACATAAAATATCCATAGTTGTTGCATCACGAATTTCTCTTATTATTTTATTGTAGAATAGAACAACATTTATCAGTATCATTATTATTTTCAACGATAATGAAAAATGGAAAAAGTATGAAGCAACATAAAACGGGTTAAATTCCTTCATTTGTAAATTTACGAGGAAGATAAAATAGAGCAAACGAATCGTTAAATGGGAAATTGTAAATTTTCAAAATTCTTCTGGGAAATATTAAAGCTGCTTTGTGACAAAAGAAAAAAATATATCAATCTCGACGCCTTGGATGCTCGGACGATTAGAGCGCATTTTTGACTAACAGCATTTTTGATGGCTTACCTACACGTCAAGACCTTTCTAACAAGCTATCAACCACCTCTCCACGACTTACCGTTGCCGAATTATCACTGTCACATACAGCCAGCCAGCCAGCCATCGTGAGCCTAATAGCGAATAGGGAAATCAAGAATGCAAAATGGATAGTTAACATTGATGATTTTGCAGCATCGACCAAGCAAGCTAAATTTCTCGGAAAATTTCATTTGTCAACGTACTAACTCAAAACTATTAATTTAATTTTAGTGCTGCACAACTATCGTTTTCATAATTAATAAAATATGATGAGAAATGTCAATTTTGTCTGTTTACACATAATAGACTGAAAATAAAAACAAAATCTGTCAAAAAAACAAAAATCTTTTCATCTTCAATGTTGTTTTTGTTTCTCTCATGCATGAAGTTCAAACATTTACAATTAACCAAGATAAGAACATCCAAACAAACATTTCAATTCGCGTGCTGTGAGTTATCGCATTAACAAAACTGACTCCAAAATTTAAAATTTTCTCGTTGAAACTGAATGTGATGATCTCAGTAGGTTAATCAAAAGTTTTGCTTGAATGTCTTCTACCTATTAATTAAAAGACGTGTTAAGAGCGAATTTTCAAGAGCGGCTTCGAATTTTTAAATTTTTACCAAAGTCAACTTAAGCATTTTTTTAGGTAGAATGCCTCAAAATGCCTTAATCACATTTTATAAATTTATGATGATAAAAAGTTTTTTTCTTGACCTAAGTCAATGCAAAGTGTACACATGCATTTCTTACTTAGATTTGCATGGACTTATAGAAGAAAAATCTTCAAAAATTCATGCTGTCGTAGTCTAGGAACCAATATCTGTCCAAAATATGCATATTTACACCCCATCATTGCTAAGACATGCACCATTTTCTACTAAAAGACTATACGATCCTAAATTTAGATCACATGAATCTGCAAAAGCTTGGAATCTCTTTAAGATTCATTGAAAAAATACTGATCAATCTCGACGCCTTGGAGGTTCGGAGATTTGAGCAAATTTTTGCCTTTACAAAGATCAGTATGTTTGGTTACAAAATTACACTTATTTTTAATGCTTTTTTTTGGCGACAAGTCGATTTATTTATTGACTAAATAAACCGGCTGAGGTGAAATTGCCAATTTCGAAAAATTGCGAGACACTTTTTCGCGATATCATTCGTAATTTTCGACCTTTTAAATCATCATAACTTTTGATTGGAATCACTGATTCTCAATGTTAATATCTCAAATTGCAGTACTAATTAGCAGGGAAAGGATAATGATAGAAATTATGATAGTTGATAGTAAAAACTATCGCGATGGTTTTCATGAAATTCTATCGCATGATAGTGCTATCTTAAAAAATTTCGATAGGTTTTTTGATAGAAAATTTTTGTATTCTATCTAAAAACTATCGAACTATCAGCTATTGTAATAGCAAGCTATCGCGCAATAGTACTATAATGAAAAAAATTGATAGAATTTACCTATTGCGTGATAGTGTGCTATCGCGATAGTTGACAGTTCGACAGTTTTTGCTATCGAATTTCTATCGTGATAGAAATTTTACTATCAAAATTTTTCATGATAGTATTATCATATGTTAGAAGTTATCACGATAGCTGATAGTTCGATAGTTTTTACTATCGAATTTCTATCACGATAAAAAAAATCTATCAAAGTTTCTATCAATTTGAATTTTTTTCAACTATCGCGATATTTCTCTCTCCTTGCTAAGTTATACCAATGCTGAGAAAAAAGCGATCAAAAACCTTTGGTTACAAATAATTTTTTTTTGCGATTGCCCAATTAAAAAGTAATTAATTCTTATCAATTTTAAAAATATTTTGCTTTATTCAGCTTCAGTTTTATTTGAGGTTTTCAAGTATAAAATCATGAAGTTCATTGGGTAAAAAAATTCAATTTTATTCATACAAAAATTTTAATTTTTTTTAAATTTAGTTTAGCAATTTTAATTTGCTGCTTTTTAACTTTTACTGTTGGAAATTCTGTGACAATCAAATGTAATTATTATATGAGTGGTAATTGGCCAACATATAGAAGAGGATATCAATGTGATGTTCAAAATAAAGAAGTTTTTACTGGAGAACGTGTGACAATTGAAAATGTTGAAGGAAATCATGAAAATGGAAAATCTGATGATGATGTGAAATTTTTTTTTATAGATAGTGCATATTTGAAATATTTTCCAAGAAATCTCGAAAATGTTTTTAAAAATTTAGAACTGATTTTCATTCAATATTCAAAACTCATTGAAATCACAAGTGAAGATTTGAAACCTTTTCCTAAACTTAAAAATTTTAAACTTTATGAAAATCCAATAGAAGTCATCAGAGAAGATTTATTCATTCACAATATTGAATTGGAAGTTCTTGATCTTTATAAAAACGAAATTAATCACATTTATCCAAAAGCATTGAGTCATTTGAATAAATTAAGAGCTATTGATCTTAGAGGCAATGTTTGTGAATTTGATAAAAATCAAGCAACAACAAGATCAGAAGTTTTGGAAATCATCAAAAAAATTGAACAAGGTCAATGCTTGTCACCAAAATATACTACTACAACAACAACTGAAAATCCTCTGATTTTAGAGAATAAGCAACTCAAGCAACAAAATGAACAGAAACAAAATAAAAATTTGAAACTCAAAAATGTTCCTAATAAAAAAGAAAAGAATGTTAAAAAATTGGCTGAGGAAAATCAAAAATTAAGAGAAATTATCGAAGAGCAAGACAAAGAACTGAAAGAACAAAAAACCAAAATTGAAAATATGACTCTAATCAATCAAGAAATAAAAGACAAAATCAAAAACATTGAAGCAAAAAATGAAGAAATGGAAAAAAATATTGAGAAAATTTTGAAGATTTCTGAAAAAGCCTTTGAGAAATTTGAAAAGCAAAATTCAGATTTGGCAAATATTCACAAGATTATTGAAAAATTGGAGAAACACGAAATAAAATCACAAAATGATTTCATCAAGCTGTCGACCAATTATGAAAGTCTCAACTATCAATTTTCGAATTTCACTTTATTGGTTCACCAATTGATGGAAACAATTGAAAGTCGCAAACATTAATCTTGACCAATGTGTTGCAAAAATCAGAGAAAAATCGACAAATGATGAATTCATCAAAAAGTTTGACTTTTAATCACTAAAAATTTCCAAAAAAATTCATATAAGAAATTTTTTAACTTAACCAAATCCTTTTATTTCAATAAATGGAAAGAACTTTCTCATCCTATTTCATTATTAATGAGAAGATACCAAAAAAGGTTTCTAATAAAAATTGAAAAGTCTCTATAGAAACAAAAAAGTTAAAGTTTACTCTTTAAAAAATCAATAAAAGACAAAATTTCACCAAAAGAATTTCAATTTTTCTATTCTTTCTCACTCGCCTGTCATTTAATGACCATATCAAATTCACACTATGCTAAAAATAGAAAATAAATTTCTGCAACAGCCGACATTCTGTTGAATATGCATTTGATAAAACTCACCAACATACAATGCATTCGAGAACTTCTCACTTCAATTTAAAATGACATAAATAAAGTTACAAACCATTTCCATTGCTGAAAGCACAATGTCAAGATTCATATGCAGAAAAAAATATTTTTAAATGACACAAATGCATTGTAATCGAGTTTTTACAAATGAAAATTTTTCATCGTCATATTATGAATGCAAAAGTTTTTCTTTAACTTAATCAAAAATCTGTAACAGAAAATTAATTAAAGAGGAAAATTGTTGAAAATTTAAAATAAACATTGAAAAACTGTGTAATGATGATCGATTTCAATTGATTTATCCTAAAAAAATATTTACATTTACAATTTCTCATGCCACAATCATGAATGAGTTGAAATAAATCAATGGAAATAATGAATACAAATAATTTAAATCCACTCAATCTGTGTAAACTGATCCATTCAATTTTACTTTTTAAATTTTGATTGATAGGCATTATTGTAAAGAAAAGTCTAAATTTACAGTCATCGAAGTTATTGTGCCTTTTTCTATTTATTTGTACAATGAATTTTTGACATTCCATTGAATCTATTTTTTATTGTGTTGCAATAATTTCCCTTGTGTGCTTTCTAATTTTTCATCGTATTCCTAAACAAATAAAATACTATATCAAGGCATGTGAAATTTTTACTTTACTTTTTAATAGTGATTGAAATCTACCTCAAAACCTTTAAAATTACATGTCGTACAAGAAGAAGCTCAAAATTGTCTTAAGAGATTTTTTAAAATTTCTTAATTTTTTTGTTTATTTTTTGGCGCAAAAATTTAAAATTTTTTTCTTAACAACTCAAGTCAATTTGATAGAATTTTATTTCAACCATTTATTGCATAAATGGTCAATTTAGACAATACCTAATGATTTTCAATCTGATTTTTATATTTTCTGTTGGAAATTAAAAAGTTTGCAAGCCTTGGAAATAAACCCATATGAAAGTTATTTTCAAATAAATCTACTATGTAACAATTAACTTTTATCAACTAGGGATTTGATTTCATCCATTGTATTAATTTGTAAACGATAATCATGGTAAAAATGTCTATCGCTTCCTGCACATAAAAAAATATGATAAATAAACAATTTTCACCCTCACAACGTCTTATCATCGCCAGCGTCATTATCCACAAAAAATCATTGCTTTCAACCTCACGACGGAAGCAATTTTCATATTTTTTTCTCACTTTAGCTTTATTGAAAGATTTATCGTGAGTGGGTGAATAATGTTATTTATTTATATATAAATCTTAACTGCAATTGTAGCGGAGGCAAAAAAGGTGAAATAACAAGAATATAAGGATCTTATTGCCTGGATCCAACAGGTTGATGCTGCAATAAATTTCTAATTTACGCATGCGTTATTCAATGTTTTCAAATGGAAAATCAAAACAGAAAACAATCAATGGAAGTTGCACAATTAATTCAAAAGTTTTACTCTGCTCTCTTATTAAATTTATTATCTATTACAAAAATATCATGCTGTTCTTTTGTAAAATGTATACTATAGCATGTTCATGTGGTTCTAGCACTGCATGAAATTGAATTTAATTTTCTTTCTACAACTGACAATTTTTATCGTTGTGGTATAAGAGAAAAACTTGCATAAGTTTACATGCTGGTGATAACAAAATTTTTTTAAATATTTATGCGTGCTTTTGACGAGTTTTATAATTTTATTAGATATGTGAGCTATTATTAATCATTCTGTGTAAATATAAAAATATCAAGACTTTGATTACAGCATTGTAATTTTGAAATTCATAACATTATTTCTGAGTAGGAATAAGCACTTGTACACAGACAGTCAAAGGTCAGCGTCGACAATTATCAAGTTGCATACAAGTTGATTTACTCAAAAATGTCTCTAATTCATTCGATTTTTTTTAACTCAATCAAAACAATAGAAAATTTAAGGATTATTAATTTTCATATAAATTTATCAAATTTGGACCAACTTAAATTTCATCTGAATGAGTAAAGGACATTTTTGAGTCAAACAACTTGAAATGCTACTTGACAAATTTTGGCAGCGACACTGACTGTCAGTGGGCAATTGCAAACCATATTTCTGAGATAGTTATAGAAATCAAGTTGACTTAATATTTTAACAATTTAATTTCAATTTGATTTGACATTAAATTACTTCACTTCTTAATAACTTGTTATCTACTTGACTTTAACATAACTTGATATCAAGTTGACTTAAGTTTTAAAACTTGATATTATATTTACTTGAATTTTTCAACAATATTTGAAATTTTTCAATTTTTAAGCTCTTTAATTGTTAGAGACTGAAATCTAGACTAAAAGTATTTATCTATCTTTTAAAAGAATCAAGTAAATTTGTTTTGAGCAAAATCTTCAACACTTTAGCTTGCACAATCTCTACTTAAAGTGAATTTTTCCTAAAACTTCAAAAACTAGCATATTTTTCAAAATTCTTATGACACTAATGCAATTTTATCGTTCAACTCAACAGAGATTTATTCGATAAAAACTTTTCACTTACAACCTGAGTTAACTTATGCAATTTCATATAAAAGGAAATGAAACTTACGTTGGTAAATCATGAAGGTCAATTTAATTTTTATTTGATTTTTTGCTACCACAGTTTAAAGCATAGATTGTTAAGCAACACCAAATGGCACTCGAAGATGTTGAAACTTTTTCAAAAGTAAAATCTCAAAGCACTCCACGAATAAATGACTTTTCAATAAACCCTTGAAAGAAAAATTTCCGTGTCATGAAATTTAATTCTCATCCTTTTACAGCTTCATTTTTTATATCACAAAAAAATTATTGGATGATAAAGTTTTTCTTCCTTTGTATATTACTGTAAAAAATTTCTTTTTACCAACTTTTTTGTAAAATTTTCTATTGTGCTTAGAGCAAAAGAAAGAGAAAAGAAAAAGTTTGACGAGTCAATTAAAAAAGAGCTTTTGGGCTCAAGTTCTGAAGAAAATTTACTCTACTTTGTTTTGAAATTTCAAGGTTTATTTTTCTATAGAAATCTTCTTTTCTAAAAGTCTAGGTTTTTCACAGAAACTGAAACTTCAACCAACAAGTGAAATTTGATATAAAAATTTCAAGCAAACAGGAATATCAAAATTCTATAGTGCAGTTTTATAATATATTTGAACAACCTCTAGCCATTCTGCTTTTCTTTTAACTTACTTTGACTTTGTGCAAGTATTTATCATTGTGAAAGTCATTAAAAGCTAAAGGAAGAGAGATAAAAAGCCAAAAGGGCATTAAAGTTCACTCAAATGAAGAGAATAACTGCATTCACTAATGGTTATGGAATTTTATGAAAGATTTAAAACAAAGCATTTTTGCTTTGGGCTTTAAAAAATTTTAAATTGAAAACTTTAAAAAGACGGAACATAATCGAATTAAAATAAATAGGCATATGTAGATTTTTACAGAGAAGCTTAAAATTTTAGGCAAGGACAAATTTGATGAGCATTTATCATTGCTTTACAGAATTTTTAAAATCAAACAACAAAATTTCATAACTAATAAACTTTCCCAACACTGAACCATTAGCAATTATCACATTTCACAAATAACATTCAACTCACAACAAAAAGCAATTTCTACAATCATAAATTGATAAAATTTATGACAACCATTTCTTTTCTTTTTTCAAATGCTATGAGCTTAACCATTCCGTGAATTCAATTCGTAAAAACACATGAGTAAAAAATGAAAAATTATTTGACATATAAGAAAAAAGATATGAGTAACAGCAGTAATAATAAAAATATGAAGATAAATTATTTGAAGCAAGAAAAAGTTTATTCAATGTTCATATAGGTGAGATATTTGGTATTTGAGAAGCATTCACATGAAAATGAGTTTAATTTTTATTTGTTAACGTGCAAAGCTATATTTAAATCCATAATTTTTGTATTTTCTAAAATAATTTTGTAAATTTTTCATCATTTTTTGAATATTTAGAAATGAGCTTTAAATGGCAAATCATCAAAATTATTTCCAAATGCCAATTATTTAGATCATATTTCTCTTCAACATTGATAACACCTACGTGTTCCTATTAGTAATCTGAATCCTTACCTATCTTTAGTATCAAAAAGTAAGTATGTCAAACCACACGAAATTGCATCATATTTCCTTCCTACTTTGAATCTTTTATTTTAAGATATTTCTATTTAATTGAAACAATTAAAGTATTTTATGAAATTACTAAGAAAAATGTTTTAACAACATAAGCATTCATATAATGGCATTATCATTATAACAAATCATAATAAATTATTATTAACAAAAACATTTCCCTCGAATGAAGCTCTATAATTTTTTTGCTCCGCATACCTGCATAAACATATTATTCAGAAAATGCTTCAATGATTCCAATTAGCACGATACTGACGTCATATTTCTTATAGCCATTGCTAATTACTACTTTTTGCATTGCTCCATAACAATAATGGACATTATATTGTGTAAGTAGAAAAGGAAGAAATGCTTATAAGAATGTTTAGCTTACTCTTAGGTAAAAGTAAATGAATTTCAATTAGTCGTGATACAAAACATATAGACAGATCCTTATTGAGTTGATAATGAACAACACGTGTTGATTGAGCATGATTATGACTGCTATGAGAGCAATTAAAGTTTTTTCTATCCAACATTGATGCTATTGTGGTTTGCAAACACATTAGATTGATGAAACAAAAAGGTTACAAAATTAAAATTTTACTCTCATGCGTTTTGACCTTGATATTCTTGAAACGACATTTGAATTTTGTGTGATAACATTTTTTTTCTATGTACAAAATGAATAATTTAATAACGCACACGCAAAATTTTGTTATATTTTTGTGAGCTAATTAAGCAAAAGTTGATCCCAACATCCTTTACCATTCATCCATGTAAAATTAGAAAGGAAACCAGAAAAAGAGGAAATTTACATAATTGATGTGTTGTATAAACAACATTGCTCAATTCATCAACTTTATTTTCCATGCCCAAGCAGTATGTTGCGGTGTTTTGTGTATACATAAAGAAGTTCATAAACATTAAAAAGTTTTTTGAAACTCGATAAAAATAATTTTATTTTTTATATACATTTTAATAAATTAGTAATCAGCAATTGTGGTTTTACTTTTTGTCATATTATAATGAAATTTTATAATTTTTAAATGTAAACTTTATTTAAAATTACAAATATATTGCAAGTTGATAAGACTTTTAGTATTAGTAAAAATTTAATTTTATTTATAAAGAGCAAATTCTGAAATTTATTACAATAAAAAGCAGATAGATTTAATGACGTTTGTACAATTTAATTGTTCACATTTAACAAAATTATCGAAATTTATTAAGATTTTTCTGCTCATTTATAGTTTAATTTAAAACAAAAAAATCCAAAAGTAAACAAAAAGAAAAAACTCAAATAAAAAAGTTTTGTTTACTTTTTTTATAAAATAAAAATTTAATAAATAAAAACAAATTGAAAATTTCTTAGATTGTGTAAAATTAAAAATGTTTGATTTAAAAAATAAAGATAAAAGAATTATATCAAAAAATAAGTAGAAAAAAAGATTAATTTTCAAAGAAATTTCTTTATTCAAAATAAATTTGGTTTTCTAGAGAACTAGACAAAAACATTTAAAGTAACCGAAAAATTCAAATACCATTTCCTTGAAAGTGTTACAATTCATGTCACATTGAAAATGGAATTCTTTGAAATTAAATAAAAATTCTTATTTTTAGATAACTTTTTGGGTATCATGCTTCTCATTCATTACAATTCTTTTCATGACATGGTTTCAATTTATTACTAGTCCTCTCACTTTAAATGTTAATAAAATTCCAACCTACTAAATGACATTTTCTCTCAATACATATTGTCAATGTCTAAAATTGGAGAAAAAGAAAGAAGAAAGATGAATCACATAAAATGAATGAAAGTAAAAATTTAATGGTTAATGTTGAGGATTCGAAAAGATTTTTCTTTCTGTTCAAAAGAAATGAAGCTTTAAGAAAACAACATTGATTGATCGATTTCGTTTGAATTCATCTAAGAATATTTGCTCACACAAGCAGCTGCACATACATTCAATCTAATTGGACTAATGTTCGCTCTAGTTTGCAGTTCTACAATGAATAATGCATAACTGTTGGAAAGTTTCAAGTGTCGATCGACTCACACATAACACACAATTTATTTTCTATGCGATGTTATTCTTTATCCGTCAGAAATTAATGTTCCTTGAAAAATTTATTGCACCTGAGTGATTTTATCGACAATGAACAAAAGTAGCAGAATTTTCTTGAAAATGGAATTTTCCAGTAATATTTTTCTATCATTTAGTGCATAATCCTCTATCTTTATTACTAAGCGCACATCAGATGAGTGAATTGTCGTCATCATTCATACATTTGTGCTTACATCTGAGTAATTCAAAATATCGGGGTTGGAACTGATGTGAATTTATCTCATTTCATGTGTGTGTTTTCATTGTTTAAATAAAAAGCTTCAAAAGGGATTTTCATCATATGGTGAATTTTTACAAAATTTGCATGAAATTGAATAAAATAAGATGAATTTATTGTATGAATTATGTAAAAATGCATAAGTGTAAAAGGAAATGAAAAATTTAAATTTTAAATTTTTATCACTGATTATTGAATTTACCAAGAATTTTTTTTTGATTTTCACTTTCTAGAGAATTTTGATATTTTTCAACAAGTTCTAAATAATAAATATGTGAATCACCTTCAATACAATTCATAAATGACGCAAATTTTAAACATTTTCTCCAAATATTCTTATCAATTGTTCTCTAAAACAAAAACATTTGTTTCAACAGACAAATTATCAAAAGAGTTCTCTTAAATAGAGCGACAGATATCAGACAGGGCTTTAATTGGAAATTATAGTTAACTAGCGGGAAAATTTGTTCAAATTTCGTTCAACGTCCTGATAAGAATCGCTTCTGCGCCAATCTCTTTAATGTCATTTTGATGTCAGCAAAAAATTGTTGTTAAACATTCCTAAATAAGCGTCATAGCAATGATAATAATGAGCCAATTACTACTGAAGCTCATATACATTCTTATATTTACCTGTTGATGTATGATCATCATATAAGTGTGTAGGTGTCGGTATATAAATATAAATTGACCATCAATGTTCGCAATTTGTTTCATTTATAAAACTGATTCTCTATTGAAAGGAAGTCAAAAAAACATTGTGATAAAGTGAAAAAAGATAAACACAAATGAAAAGTGAGTCTTTCTGGAAGAAAATATTAAAATGATTGTCTGAATTAAATTAAATGTTTATACATTAAAATGGAAATATTTTAAGTGAAAAATAGTTTAAAATTTTATAACAGTTTCAACATAATATTATGACAGTTATAACAGTTTAAAATAATTATAACAAAATGAAAACAATTAGAAAAAAAACTATTAAAAAATTTTAAAATTAAAAAAAAAAAATTTTTAAAAGCTTCTAAATTAAGTTTATTTAAGCAAATTTTTATCCCATATCAAATATTTATATATTAATTTTTTTCCTTTATTAGTTCTAATAATTAATGCTGTCATTTTGTTGACATACACGCAATTAATAAAAGCATCAGTTGATGTAAATAAAGATCCAGAAGATTCTATTATTGAAAATGAAATCAATAATGAGAACATGAGTGAGATTAAAGATGAAGTTTATCAAGCAATTCAAACATTGGATGATAATATCTACACAGATGAAAATACAAATGATGAATATGAAGGTGACGACGATGATGGTGAAGATGAAATGGATGTTGATACAATGGAAAAAACACTTGGAATTGAAATACCAATTTGTGCCCAGTATGCTGAGCTCACTTATCCGCTACACTTGAGGTGAGTTACAGTACAGTCAACAGAACTATGATTAATAATTTAATCTTGTTTTCTCTATAAAGTCATTTAACAGATTGTGGCAAATTCTACAAGTGCAGTAATGGTCGTGGTTATCTCTTTGATTGTGAGAATATTTTATTTATATTTTTTTATTATTTTACTATCTCTTATTACCAACCAGGTCCCGCTGGTGAACATTGGTCAGTTAAACTTGACCGCTGTGATTATCCTGAGATTGCAAATTGTAATATGAACGGAATGCATCAATATAGATTGAAAAAAATTCCAGCAAAGCAAGCTAATGATAACGGTGATGAAGTAAACAGCGATAATAACGACGATGAAAATAATTTCGATGAAGAACTTGAAGTTGATCCACGTTGTAAAGGAAGTGATCCATTTAAAGCATTACATTTTGCACATCTAAATGATTGCTCAAAATTCTACAAATGCTATATGGGTAAAGCTTATATTATTAAATGCCCAAATGGACAGCATTGGGGACAACATTTGAATCGTTGTGAACATCCGACAATTGCTAGATGTAATGTGCTTAAACAACCAAAAGCATCAATTGCAGCAGCTTCATTTATGCTTCCTTATATGGACATTCCTGTTAAACATACAATCTTAGATGATCCTGACTATGTCATAAGAGATCAACGCTGTGTTGATGATGAAGGCGATAGATTTAATCCAACGCACTTTTCACATCCATCTGACTGTCAAATGTTCTACAAATGCTTTAACAAACTCGCTTACAAAGTCAGCTGTCCATTAGGCTTACATTTTAATGAAAAAACAAAAGCATGCGATTATCCACACATTGCCAAATGCCAATCATTTGCTGCTTACCAAAATGCACAGCAGCAACACATCGAAATGTCCACTATACCGGACTGCTCGCATGGTAAAAACGTGAATATCGGCATACAGGGATCACTCACGAGATATTTTCAGTGTCACAGTGGTGAGGCTTATCTAAGAGAGTGCGGTGAAGGAGAATTTTTCAATGTTAATGTCATGAAATGTGATCATTTACCACTTGACCCATGGGAAAATCGTAACCATATTAGATTTCCACAATGGCCAACATTTACCCCTTATTATAGTAACAATTATTACAAAAAGCCAATGTATTGGGGCATGGCTACAAATTATAATAATTGGCAATATCCTGTGTATCAGCAAAATATTCCACATTTTGAAGATCGAGAACATAAAGTTCCAGCTAAACCGAATATGATTGAGAAACTTCCAGAAACATATGTTCAAACTAATAATATGCCACAAGTTCCTAATGCACAACAACAAACTTCACCTGAATTTCCCAATTGGCATCCACAACTTAGCAACAATATCGGATTTTCACAACAGCAACCATTGAAACCAGTAGCAACAGACTCAGAAAGAATTACTGAAGGCGGTATTGATTTTATGCATGGACAATTCTCATCACACTGTCCAAAAGACGATGACCCAGTAAATCCTGTTCATTTTTCACATGAGACATCATGCACAAAATTCTATAAATGCTTCCAGCAGAAAGCATTCCTGATGGAATGCCCAAATGAGCAAAAATGGAGTGATGAACTACAGCGTTGTGACTATTATGTACTTTCTAATTGCGATGAACAAAACTTGCAAAGAAAAGAATGAACAATTAAACGAGAAAACAAAAACTTTTTTATTTTGAGTGATATTTAATAACTTAGTTATAATAAGCAATTAATTTCTTTGTCCTTTTTTTTATTTCGATGGTTTCATTGTGTATCGATTCTTTTTGTTGTTGTTTTTTATTATTATAAATATAGTGAGACTACATTTTTAATACTTTTTTGAAGATTCACGAAGAAAAATTTTTAAACTAAATAAATGTAAGAATGTAAAAAAAGAATTAAATTTTTATTTCATTGCAAGTAAGTATCGAAATTTTTGACTCTCGTAAAATTTTATAAATCATAATTTTTAACGTATTTTTGTACAATAAATGCAGCTTATTTTTATTCTATTTTCTCTTTTTGCATTCGATTAGTGCAATCGAATTATTTTGGGTTTACTTAGTTAAAAAGCTATCTCTGATGCAATAATCAAGAAATTGCAAGTTTAAATTTTAAACTCAAAATAAATTCATTTTCAAATAAAAATGATAATTCTGTAATCGCTAATATAAATAATCTGGGCGCCTAAAATGCGCTTAAGTAATCTGACCTTGGCAGAAACTTTCACTAATTATTTGTTGTTCTTTAAAATTGTCATTCATTAAATTTTACAATTATCATATTCAAATTTAGAGCTATGTAAATTATATAAAATTAATCAAAACATATGAATTACCATTTTAAAGTTAATTTCAAAACCAATTATAATTATTGGAAAAGCAAATTTAATAATGACCATTATTACCAATTGGAATTTGTTTATTCCATAAATTACAACTAACCGCGAGTTTTTAAAGCAAAAAAAAATATTTTCTCTTTATCATAAATTTAAATTTCAACTAAAAACATCCCAAAGCGAAATCACAAAACATTCAAGCAAAAAATTTTTCAAAGTCATAACTTCCAAACATTCATTTGCATAACAAACAGAATCTTTGAATAATAGAAAGAATAATTAATAATCAAATATAAGACTTGAAGATTACTCTCATCTTCATTAAAACTCAACCATAATCAACTCATGATTTATAGAGCAAGAAAATTAAAAATAGAAAGCTTCTAATTATCATAAGCTATAAGCATTAGTAGCATGAACTACCAAGTGTTATTGAACTGAATCAATTCATTAACACAAAGCTACACCCGCTTTAATACATAAAAATCCACCCAAACGCACCTTAATTTAATTTTTTCTGCATCATCATCAACCTGTTGCAGTAATAATGTCATTCTAAAAGCTCGTTTGCATGCAACGAGTGAGCGAAAAGAGTAAAAATTCAACAAACTGTTGATGTTTGAGAAACGACACAGCCAGGGCTGACGAGGGATAGAAAATGTGAAAATTTTCCAATGAAACATTGAAAGTAGAACAAGAAAAATATTAAAACATTGAATCAACAGACACTTGTTTGTAAGCAGCAGCAGCCTGTTGCAGAAGTATAAATATTGTTATCAGTTATCGTTGAAATTTCATTGCGTACAGAAGGAAAATTTCCTAGATCGTGACAATGTTGTGAGTGAAAAAATTATTTTAGACATAAATCAATGAATTAAAGTTCATTTTCACGTGAGTAATTAATATATTGTGCAGAAAGATCAATCACTGATAAAGAAAGTTGATAATAATCAGTTATTTATCACATTACAATAAGTGAACTTCCATCACGCGAGCTTCCATTGGAAAACACTTGTTCTATCATCTGACAGTAATAAATTTTTAAATACAGTAGCAGCAGCCAGACACATCGTGTTGCTCTGCTTAGTAACTTCGGACTATAAAAATATTTCGCTTGTTAGTCGACATTGAAACTCTTGTGTAACTGGACGGACCAAAAAATATAAGTGAAGTGAAAATAAAGCTCGCGAGTGTCAAACGTTTATTTTAATTTATTATCTTCATTATTATTCTAATGTCAAATTGAAATATAAATGAAATTTATTGTTGTAAATGAAAAAGAAAATCAGCAGGAGCTTTTGAAATAGAAAATAAACAAAATCAATCTTTAAAAATTCTCTTTTCGCTTCATTTGTATAAGAATAGGAAAAGAATAAAAGAGAAGGAAACTTCTTTCATCTAAATTGTGTGTAAATGTGTATGCAAAATGATTGTTGAGTGAATATTAAGAAAAGAAAATAAAGAAAAAAATCTTTTCATCTTTTTATGAACAAAAGCATCAGTGCAGAAATAATATTTATAAGTGGAAGTGAACATTAAAGGTATTATTTAATTCAATGTGATGAAAACTTAGAAATTTACTTATTAGTTTATTGAAAATTCTTTGAATTTGTTAATTATTCCTTTGAGAAATTTCTAAAGCTTGAAGACTGAAAAGATGAACAAGAAATTTGATTTTTTATGAATTATTTCAAAAGATAAATTTAAATATACACTGGAAATTTTCGAGTTATTACTGTAAATGTTTATGCCTATGAAGGCATCACTTTACATTATTTTAAACAGACAAGACTAAAGACAAAAACACCTACGAATGACAAATTTGTCTGGATTTCATCAAATTTATTTACTTTTGTTACTTCAGAAATTCATTTTAAAACTTTATGAAGCTAAATACAATATATGAATTATTGAAATCAAATTTTGCTAAGATTTTGTAAAAAAAATTTCCAAAGCTTGTTGAAATCATGAAAACACAACACTCGCCATTAATGAAATTAATTTTTTGTTTGTTTTTTATGATTCAATAGAGTAAACAATCTATTTTCAATTATGTTTCATTCTACTTCAACAAAAGCCAAAAATATCAAAAATTAACTGTCCAACATTTGCAAGCAAGTTTTTTAAAGGTACTTTTTTAATATAAAATATATTTTACTACTTATTTTTTATAAGTAAAAACAGAATAGACAAAGTAGATACCTATTTTTACAATCTTCATTGTCAAAATTAAGAGATAAAAAATAGAAGCAAATAAAAACACTCATTTCTGTCTGTAAGGTTCTAAAAAGAAGATTAGACAAACATAGCTTCTTATGTGTGACCTTTTCAAAAGTTCAAAGGCTTTAATATCCGTCTTAAAACTAAGCTTTCACATCATTTATCTTAATCTTAACTTGATCCAAGATTTTTTCGCAAGTTGTCTTCAAGTTTTTAAATTGAAGCAAACACTTCAAGATTTCCGATTGTCTTCCTTTTTTACAAAACTAGATAAAATTTATGTTCTTCCTAAACAAACTTCTAATTTTGTGATAAAAGATGAAAATATTCAAGAAAATGAAATACAAATTTAATTAAATCGAGCGGAAGAATTTTTCTAGCCTTGAGCACAATAACGAAATTTTAGCTGTTTTCCATTTGCTTCTATTGAATTGAAAAATAAAATTAAATTTAAGACATTTACGAAAATGCAATAAAAATCATTTGAATCGTCAAAAATAGAAAATTCTCCTCAAAACCAATGCCTATGAAGAAGTTTCATTTGTGGTGAGATAACAACTGAATTGTTGAATATTTTGCCACACACTTTGAATTCATCTGAAATAAAATAAATTAGAAGAATTTGTGGTTTGAATTTCAGAAAGCTTTTAAAACAAGAAGAAATTTTGAGATGATTTGTGTTTCTTAAAATCAGAGTTGTTACAGGCGACAGGCGAAAAAAAATTGAATTTTTTAAAATTTTAATTTCTTTATTTTTTTAGTTGTGATAATTATAAAATAGCATGGGAACAAAAGTGCCACAAAAAAGTTTTAATTTTATTGTTGAAAGAGAAGAAACAACACCAGCTTGTAATGAGTTATAATTTAATGTTTTTTGTGAAAATTATTTCCTAGAAAGTGAATAAAAAAGTTTTTTTGTGTTGCAAAAAAATGAGAAATTTCTGCCCTTATTTTAGCCCAAGAGAATTCATTAAATAAAGGGGAAGAAAAGAAGAAAAGCATGGAAATATTATACTTTTGCCTTGTTCTTTTTCATTGTTGCTGCTATCCCAAGAGAATCAAAAACCGTCTTATGTCAAAGTTGATACAACAAAATTAGATTTTCGAGCATTTTATGATGATGCTTTGGCAATTGTGTGCGCATTTCACGTGAAAATTGAGTGTAAATACACTTGGAATAAAAATTTCTTTGAAGCAGTCAAATGGAAAAATAGAAAACGAAGATATTTGAGTATTTTTTCCTTTAAAATAGACATTCCTTAACACGAGCACAATCAAAAGAAAAAGGTCATTGAAATATTTTTTGAAAACGAATTTCTGTTAAAGTGGAAAATTCTTCTCTTTTTCTCTTCATTTACATTATCATCAAAAGACTCGTGCTGATGGCAATCTTAATAAAGATTAAATTATTTCCACTAAGTTAAATAACGATAAATATTCGATTTGTTACAAATCAATAGAGGAAATGAAAGAGAACAATTCGAGAATTCTAAACTGTCTGTTGTAATTATGTTGATTTCAAGATGAATATTCAAACAACAGCGGATATGTACTTGAGTTTCAATTCAATTTTTGAATATTTGATTCGATTTCCTTTCTATTGATAGAACTGAACCCTCATTAATTTTTATTATTGCCGATTTTCAATGAAATTGATTCTGAAATGTTCACAAATTGTAATTTTATAATTCTGTATTAAAATCAAGAGGAAAATACTTCGATTAATTGGAAAAGAGTAAAAATGAAGAATGCTAATCTTTAAATTTTCTTTAAAAATTGAGAAGAAGTAGGGTAAAGGAACCTATTTTTTTGACCTATCCTAATTTTTGACCTATTTAAATTTATTGGAAAATGTATCTAAATCAACCAAAACCATGATATTTCATATATAGATCAATTACAAATCACATTTAAACACTATTTATTTCACTTCACTCATGTTATAAAGCTATACTTTTCAAGAAATGTCCATTTTCGTAAATCTTTTAATTGATGAAAAAATTTTTGCAAGATTTTAATCACTTTATTTTCACTTATTATTCACTTTTCACTCACGTTTTATCATTTAAATATTTGTAAAAAACTTAAACTATACAATAAACTCATAAATGAAAGTTTAAAACCACTTTTAACTAATGAAATTAAAGTACAAATCGGGAACCTATTGTTTGACCTATTTTTGTTCCTAATTTTTGACCTATTTGTTTACAAAAATTTTGTCGACAAAATGTTAAATCGCGCTCAGTTGAAATGCGTAAAACGCGTTCAAAACAATTCAAAAAATTAAAAATATAATTTTCTGCTTTCTAAAGCATTTTAAAACTCGGAAATCACAAATAATTGAATAAATAATAATAAAAGAAAGAAATGTTGTGAGCTAGTAGTGTTTGGAGAGATTTTGTGAAGAAATTCAGTTGTAAAACAAATAGGTCAAAAATTAGGAACCAAAATAGGTCAAAAAATAGGTTCCGTATTCAAAGTGAAATTGTGGTTAAACTGCTCATCGTCGGCTTACACGTGGTGTTTTGACTGAAAGTGTTTCTCATTCTACATTTAAAACTTCCACCAGAATAGAAATTGAGTGAATAGTTTGTGAAATATAATTGGTTGAAGTTGAAAATATGAAAATAGGTCAAAAAATAGGTTCCTTTACCCTAATTCAAATAATTTAGGGTAAAGGAACCTAATTCGGACCCACTCCTAAATCGGACCTATTTTTATTTTACTCAATTTTCCTACTTAAACGAAGTTATATCATTGAAACTTTGATAAATTTGATTGAATACTATTCATATAATTGTATTTCAGTGATAATACTTGCAATTTAATGATGATTTCTTGTCTAAAATGTCAATTAAAATTTTTCCATATAAAAATTTTTTTGTTTATCTCATGAAATTCTTTATTTTCCTATCATTTTTCGATCACTTATCGAATTATAGTAACTAAACAAAAGTCGTAGTTTTTAATTACACCATAATTTTGCTTCTATATTGTTTATAAATTGAGTTATTCACTGAAATATGTCGGAACCTAAATCGGTCCCATAAAATTCCTAAATCGGACCCACTAGTTTAATTTGTTTTGAGTTTGGTGGTGCTAATATCGTTTTCAACATTTTACAAAAAAATTTCTCAAATCAAATTAAGATTATTATAGTTAGATTCTACGTTTCATTAGCTTTCTATTGATATAAAAATT
The DNA here is from genome assembly GCA_018290095.1 of Polypedilum vanderplanki. Taxonomy (NCBI): domain Eukaryota; kingdom Metazoa; phylum Arthropoda; class Insecta; order Diptera; family Chironomidae; genus Polypedilum; species Polypedilum vanderplanki. The sequence goes on along the minus strand of CM031379.1, from coordinate 6,218,663 downwards.
TCTCAGAATGAATAAGTACAAAGAGAGAAATCATGATTCGAAAATTCAATACAAAATGTAAACAAAAAACAAAAATTCGCAAAGTTTTCTCAAGAATTTTCCAAATTCTTAAAATGATTATTATCACTATTTTAAATATTTTTTAAAGGTAATATTGGTTTAAATAAACATTTATGCCATTTGTTCAATCAAAAATCTGTAAGTATTTCGAGTGAACTCATCATATTTCATTGAATAAATGTAAAAATAAATGAATTTTGGGTCCGATTTAGGTTCTTTTGTGGGACCGATTTAGGATCTCATAGGTCCGGTTTAGGTTCCACTATGTTTTGCTTAATTACCATTAAATGGCTGAATTTAGAGGATCGAAATGATGTTATAATGAAACCTCCCGCCTTTTTTGACTTATTAATTCAATCAGAATTGAAATCAGACAAATATTAAAAAAGTTATTGAAGTTTGAAATAACAAAAATATGAAAATGGGTCCGATTTAGGTTCCTTTACCTAATATTAAATAATACGAAGTTTTAAAGATTTTATTTAAATTCTTATTTTTAAAATCTTTTGTTTTGATTTTTTGTTTAAAATTGAAATTTTTTATCAAATCAAAATTGTTAAAAAAATATTTAGACGATTTTAAAGCAAATAAATCAGGAATAAATTAAAGCAAAGAATTTTACACTTCATTTGATTAAATTTAATTTGGTTAAAAATTAGAAATTTCTAGCTACTTCTATAGTAAATTTACCTTAATTAAAGTACAATATTTTCATCTTTAAAGTGAATGAAAACACCAAAAAAATTCTTTGAGTTTGATACACAAATGGAATTTTTCTCAGAAAAAAAACCACAAAACTCATCTTTTTTAAAGGTGTTTCCCATGTTTTTGACTTCCATCTAATTTATCAAATGAATTACAAAGAAAAAACTCTGTTTTTACAAGGGTCCTGTAAAGTAAATTATGATTGAAATAGGAAAAAAAAATCTGATGGCGATGATGAAAAGTAATATTTTTTCCTTATGGCCTTTCTACCTTCTGATGATATAAAGTCAGCGAGCACAGACAAATAAAATTTCTTTTTATTGCCAGAAAATGCGAAACAAAAATGAGGAAAAGTTTTAATAAAAGAAAAACTTTTCTTTTTTGCAGCATCACTCAATCTGATTATATGAGATGATGCTTATACATAGTTAAATCCTAATGTGCAATATTTCTATGTACAAGAATCTTCGCTCTTTATTCAAAACCAATATTAAGTCTTCGTTATCTACCCTCAATATTATCTCATCAATTTGATTATTATCATTGTTGTCATTGTCATTGAACACTTATTGAACATTAAATGCTACTGTTGCTTTTACTTCCTCAATTTCCAATGAAAAGAAAAAAGTTTTCTATGGATAGATGAATAGATGGATTTAAAGATTATATTTGATATTGCAAAAGTTTCAGTATTATGATGCATAATTATGTCTTGAAATTGCTCATAATATGATTCATCATAGCTTAATTATAACCGTTCTCTCACACTTTTTTAATGACAGACAGCTATGTCAATTTTTACGGAAATCTCTCTCATTTTTTTCTTCAAGTCAGCATAAAATTTTTCCCTTCTCAAATTTTCTTTCCGTTTATCTCATTTTCTTCATCATGCAATTACAAGGAGAGCGAAAAAAATTTCTTTTAATTGCAAAAGTTTCAATTTTTTTCTCATTTAACTTCACCTAAATATTTTTTTGACTTTAATGGATTCTTTCATAATTTTTATTTTATTAAAAGAAGATAAGAAGATTTTGAAGGAAAAGTATATTTTGTGAAAAAGAATAAAAATTCGTGGTAGTGATATCCCACTCATATTAGACTAAGAGAACTCAGGAAGCATTAAAGTAATCAAAACACCCACTAAATTGAGACATTGTAGGCAGAATTTCATCAAATCTTTTGCTTTACATTGATTTCATAGATCACGAAGGAGCAATTAACGTAAAAATCATATAAAACTTTTACCTTGAAACTTTTTACTCGTATGTTCGTGTATAGAGTACACTTAAGAAACTCATCGAAAATACAGAGCACGATAAAAAAGTGATGATGAGCAGGAAGGATGAAAAACTTTTACATTTATGATGGAACTTTAAAAGTTCATTATTTGTCATTATTTTATGGCTTTTTGATTGTTTAAAAATCACTGCATGTGTACTTTTATTTCTAAATTTACATTATTTTGTTGGTAAATATAAGAAATTTCTTTGGAATTAAAATTTTCCAATCGTCACTCCTTATCAAAACATGTGAAGGTTTAAAATCAATAAATCTTTGAATAGGGAGAAAAGATTAAACCCAAAATAGTTTTCTTTGAAATTTGAATTATCTATTTCACATTAGTTGCCTTATATTTATTTCATAAACCTAAAGGATTAAGAAGTCTTTAGAGGATTCTTTAGAATAGATAGGCAAATTTATTGTACTATTTGAACTAATTCTATCGAGCTTACAATATAAGTCTAGCGGTTTTAAATCAATTACAAACAATATGGGAATAATTATGAGTTATATAAAATTTTAAAAGCTGAACATGAAGTGTTCTGATAAAAATTATTTAACAAAGAATTCACCAACAAGCAAAGAATAAATCCAGAGTTATGCACTTGTCACTTTGCAAACGATTTTTTATGCTGTTCCTTTAAAATGTAGCCATTTTTAATTTTAAGCAAATTTTGAGCTTTAATGCATATCCATCAGAAAAGAAATTAAAGCTACAGTCTACAAATACAATTTTACGTTTGCTCAATTAAATATTTATCAAACTCCATCACGTACAGAATGAAAAACACTAAAAGCAAAATCCATTTCAACATAATTATGACACTTTGTCTTTTTATTACTGTTTTATTTTATGCTACATAACATAACGATAAACTATACAATATTATTACTGTCTCATAAAATCAATATCAACGTCAAATGGCAATAAAAACAATGCCAATAAATGCGGAAATTTTATCAAGCGAGTGCTTGATTATTTTACTTTTTACACAATTTCTTATCCTACTACTTCATTCTGGTTTGATATCCATTTGGATAAAATGTTATTAATTAAATGCAAACAGCAAAAAGTAAATTCAAAAGTTTTCTCATAAATATCTTTATTTGAGCTTCTGAGTTTTTACGTTTCATTGAGGAAACTTTTCTCGACTTTCTAATTATTTAAAAATTTTCTTCACAAAAAACTTTTAATTATCAATTTAATAAAATGTAAAGAAGAAAAGAAACTTGTTACTTGACGACATTTAAAAAGACTTTAACTTAAATATTATTCTCATATAAAATGCATTACTTGGCATAAAGACATTAATACTTTAGAAGTTGTCATAGCATCATACGATATGAGTTTGAAATTACTTTCCTAAACTTTTTCTTCACTCATTTCTCGTACACACACTTACGATGTGCAATGTCATCGTAGAAAATTTGATATGCCATAAAAAAATGAGATTTCATATAGCCACTGTCACCGAGTAAATATATAGAGCAAAAAATATGTCTCATCATCATATTTCGATGGTTATAACAACAGCACCATAAAAATGGCATAAGCTGATTTAATACTTTACATTTTTATTTGTGGAAAGTGTGAGAGAAGCAGATGGTAACGTGAATATAATTTGCTTACATTTCAAAATATATTTCATGCGTTATAAGCCAGATGTTCGTAAACGCACATGTCTAAAGATGTGAAAATTGAATTAAATAACAAGAACATTCTTAAACTAATCTATAAAATTTTTGCTATCATTTACAATCGAATAAAAAAGTGAATTTATAGTAAAATAATTTTTCTACATTTACATTCCTGATTTTCACAAAATAACAATAGAAAAATCATAGTCTGATGTGAAATCAAAAAATTCTATCATCATTTTCATAAGAGCATCTCATAAATCTACTCAAAATTCACCCAAGCACAAAAGAACGGAATTTAACACATTTTTTCAATTTCCTTCAAATGCTCATTTTTCATTCTTCTCTAAAATCTCATATTTTCTCATTTCTTTTCAGGTTTTATGTCCATTGTGCAGTAAAAAGAGAGAAACGAAACGAGAAGAATAAATAAATTTAAAAAAAGTGGACAAGAAGTAACAGCAGCAAACACGGAACTGAAAAAATCAAAATTTATATTTCTCTCGTAGTAAAAAAAGGTTTTATGTGATATAGAAAAGTAAACTGCTACTTGGTTATTGCACATTCATATTTATACATTGAGTTTTAAGAAACATAGCTGTGTAAAAGGTGCAACATTAAATAGAACCTAAAAACAAAATGGGTAAGTTTTAAATAGACATTTACTTGCAATAGACCATTATGAACCAAAAGAACCTTCGGCACAATGCTTTTAATGAAATTGAAGATAAACGACATTTAGTGCATTAAAAATGAAAACATCTTAAAAGAAAAAATAAATTTATTAAATCAGCTAAAGTGCTTTTATAGCCAAAAAGTACTTCATAAATGATATTTGACGTCAAAATCAAATTTTCTTTTCATGTCCATCTACAATCATTTTCTCTTGCTCGTGCAATCCCATGTCAAAAAAGAAACTGCTATATAATGAAATTTGTCAGCACCCTTTCTTGCATCCTATGATGTGATAGCCTTATCAAATCCTTTCTTTCTTTCTTACATGATAACAAAATCGAATCATTAAAGTTTTTCAATAAAATTCAATTTGATTTAACCTCAAAGAATTAAATTGAAGAAGAAAATTTTCATCTCTACGCAAACCAAAACACCCATGGTAAATTTTGTAAAATCCGATTACATCGTATATTTTACCAATGCAATAGAAATATACACATGTGAGCATTTAATACGATTTTAATTTTGAAATTGTAAACAACACAAATGTAACAAGTATAGCATTAGGTATTTTCACATGTGAAATCTCTAATTGAAATTTACTAACTAGCTTCAAGCTACATAGAAGGAAATAAAGCATTTCCTCTTCAAATATGTTGAGTGCAGTCTCGTTTATGAAACATTTCAAGATCACTCAAAAACAAAATGTAGCTTCATTATGCTCTTCACATTAATACTTTGACTCAGCATTGTGAATATTTAAGAACAAACAATGACGCCTTTTCATCATCACTTCCATAGCAATGTGAAAATGCTGCTTTAAAAATTCTTCTTAAAAAACTTTTAAGGAGTACATAGAAAGAAAAGAAAAGTTTGGTAGTGAATGGAATGTCAGAAAAAGTTACCTCCTTTAATTTCAACTGAGTATAAAATTGTTATGCTATTCTTTGATGCTGCTGCTGCTGTCGCTACAGTGATTGTGGTTTTAAATATTCAAATTTTGCTATTCACAAAAAGAAGTATGCTGAAAAAGTCTTTTCAAAGAAATTATGTACACAACACATATCACAAAGAGAGAATTCAATCAAATTTCAACTTTTGAATTTTCTTCGGTCATAAACTTTGTTACTTTTACAAAATTTGTCAAATATTCAAGGAGAAAATATTATGATTATTTCGAAATGTAAATTTTTAAATGGAAGATTGATTAAACTTATGAATCTCAGTCTTATTTGCTTAAAATTGTTTGATTTTATGAATAATTGAATTATTTTGCAAAATGTAAACAAAGATTTTCGAATGAAGACAAATTTTGTTTACATTTAGAAAAAAATTAAAATTATTGTGGAATTTCTTTCAAAAAAGCTCATCATAAAGCTTCTTTATTAAAATAAAAAATAGCATTATTTAAAAAAATCAGAAGATATAATTAAAGTACAATATAATATACTCAATTTATCAATTTCTTAAAACACTTAAAATCGTCAATCAATCGAAATGTCTTCTCCTTGTTAAAGCTTAAAACTTTTCTACCATCTAAAAACAGTGTCGAAACAAACAAGCTCTTGAACATTATTACAATAATTTCAACAGATGTTCCTCTTCTTTGGGGTGTAACAAACTCGCATGCTACAGTGCTTTTTCAATAATCGAATCTGTTGACATTCTCTGTCACTTTTTTTTTGTTGCTGCGGTTTGAACCTTCTTTCTCTCTCACTTGTTATTTATAAATTCAGACGAGAAAAAGGCTGAAAAGTGGTTTTGGCACTCTTTGAGATTTTTTTCTATTGCTGTCATCAAGTCCTTGATTTTTTTCGTCCTCAAATTATTTGTAGTGACAAAAAAACTTAAAATTTCCGTCTCTAAGAGGAAATTTAATTTCGCTTCCATTAAATTGACTTCCATTACATTACAATAACATTTTATAGTGAAGAGATAGCTTTTTGCTACAGGTGTCGGTTTCTACATATAGCTAGAATGTGTTTTTTGTCTATCATCCATTTTTTTCCATAAAAACACCGTTCAATCGACTATGAAAAACATTGTATATTGCTCAATATTGCTTGAACGCGAAAATATTGAATTAGGGAAAAAGATGTGAATGCACTAGGAATAATTGAATTTATATCTTTCGTTCTTACACTTTCACATTGCATGGATTAAAGCTTGGATTTCTATTGAAATGATGGATTGATGAGAGTGATGCGAAATAAAATGATAAGAAAAAAACGTATCCGAAAAAAATTCTGAGTGGCGTGATTGATGCTGTTTTGAAGTAATCGATTTTTTCCAATTTAGAATGCGAACAAGGTAAAAAGTTTATCATAATTCAGCCCAAATCAATTTGATTCTCTTTTATCAAATTAATTTGAACTGACCTTGGTATAAACAGTCAAACATCAAATCATTTCACATACAACATTGTGATGGTGAAGCAGACTTCAAAAATTTATTAATATGAAAGTAATTTCTCTCGAGGCAGCACAAATAAAGCATATATTTCTACTAAGATCATCATGATACATAAATTATTAAAGATAGAGCAACAAGTTTTCATTTCGATGATGGAAAAAATTTCATTTAGATCAATGAATAGTAAATGATGGATACAATATAGCTATCAATAACTAACCACATTTCATCAATCAATAAATTATTGATAAAATTGTTTATGAGTTTTATTAGAAAATATTAAAGTTCATGACTTATTTAAAAGTTGATCTTTATTATTAAATCAATAAAAGGAGAAAAACTTCAGAACTTTATGATACTGGCATCAACTAGAAAACTTTCACCAGAAAACCCAATATTTTTCTTGAAAATAAATTAATTGAGTTAGATGAAAAAAAACTTTCTTCAGGGAATGAAAATTTATTTTTAAATTTTCCTTGAATAAAGTCAGAATCAAGTGAAAATATTTAGAAACTCTAAAAGAACCCAAAAAATAGAAAGTTTGCTTTATATAAATTTAACCATTTTCTGGATGTAATGAGATTAATGAAATCATGAAAAACCCCAAATACTAAGAACTAATTTTCATCAAAAACATCATCAAAATTTCAAAATTTTTTAGGAAAATGAAAATAATTTTTTCCTAGAAGATAAATCTCATCCAATTTATATTATCCTACAACAAAGAACGACGATTTAGCACAAAAATTAATTTTTCTATCTGTAATATAAAGACCACACTAAGCCTTTCTTTTAAGATGATTTAATGAAATTTTGTCAGTTCAAAGAGGTTTAATTTTTATCAGTTGGTCGTCCAGCAGCAGCTGAAGCACTCACGTTTTTAGGATAAATTGAGTTTAAAAACCATAAAAATTTAATAATAAAGAATTTTTCTTCTCTCAACTTTTCTTGACCATGACCATCATGTTCGTCCTTTCTTTCCCTATCGTTCTTTTTTTCGTCGAAATAACTTTCAAAAAAATATTTATTTAAGAGGCGAGAAAGAACACTCAAGGAGCGAAAAATGTGTGGGCTCTCTCTTTCTACCTTATTGATATTTAATTAAGGAAAATTTGATAAAAAAAACATTTATTTTCTAGCTAATGCTTTTGTTCTATAACAAAATATTTCGGCAAAGCCTCTCATTATTGCCGGTTAAAAAAAATTCAAAGAGAAAACGCTCAAGTTGTTGAATAAATAATATCAAACCATAATATTAATCACATTTTCTTTTAGCTTCATGATTCACTGACTCTGTGGTCTTTTCTTTCTTTTTGGAACTCTTTTATCTTTTTTTCATGTTTACTTAAAGTTTCCTTTTTATGTGCTAGGAATATTCTATTGAGACAACAATAAACTGCTGCTTATGTTGAATTGAAATGTGAAAAGCATGCTTACGAATATAAAACAGTTTCTCATTTCATTTCATTGTTAACAATTTTTTTTTCTTCTTTATATTTCAAGTATGTGGCTTACTTTTTTGATCATGGCTGAGGAAAATGGAAAATTTTCAAATTTCTTCTATTATTTTCGTAAAATTGATTTTCTATTTCAAATATTTGAATTTCGCAGCAATTAGGGAGGAAATTAAAAGTCATTAAAAAGAGAAATTGTGTAAATACAATTTCTGTCGATTTGAGAGAATTGTACGATTAATTTAATGACAGCAATTTTAATTACAGCAGTAAAAAGTTTTAGTTGAAAAATCAGATAAAATAAATCTTCTTGTGTAGTCTAATAATTGCTAGAATAAAAAGCATTTCCTTATCGACTAAATGTACTTTAGCAGCAGCATTGTATGTACACTATGTAGATGTTTTAATTGAAAAGCTGCAGTTGCTTTTATGCTTAAACGCTTTACTCATCTTAATGACTGTGAGATAGCTGTATTGTTCAGGATTTATTGTTCTTCACTAAATGACTTTATGTAGATAGAGTTTAGTAATAGAATTGAAAACTTTTATCATTAAAAGGGATGAAGACATAACAATTGAATTTCATGAATTGAAAATTACCTCGAAAATACATGAGTTTAAAAATCCATCATTGTTATTTTATAAAATTCATTGTGATTTACATGAAATTTCTCAATTCTTCTCCCTTCTCAACACGTTTCAAATTAAATTAAATTTGACCAATACATACAATGGAAAATCCTTCACATAATGCATTAAATGAGTCATGCACGTATGCTTTTTAGTTAAATAATAAAATTGCAAACTTCCTTCCCATTAAAATGCACATTATGTATGTAGCTCAAGTTTCCTGTCACTTTTCTACCAACAATGCGGAATAACTTTCCGCGCCTTTATCAATCATCCATGCAAAACTCTTCTACATCCGTCGTTTAGTTAGTTTGTATACACACGCCCTATTGTGATTTAATTTTCTGATATAAATAATCAGTGCGCTGTTGAATGAAACGTGCCAATTGTTTAAAATTCAGTTTACGTGGCCATAAATCTCTGTTGATTTATGAACATGTGCACAAATGCCACTAAAAATTACTTCCAAATAAACTAAAAATAAACTGGAATTTCAACACACGCAATTTTTATTTAGCTATAGCTAGACTTTTATTTAATTCTATGAAAACCCTCTCTTATATTTATATTTGCAAATAATTTCTTTTAAGAAGAATTTAATATCTACTCATTAAAAAATACTTATCACAATGACTACCAAATTCAGCATAAAATGAAAAATTTTATTTGTGCAAATTTCTCTAGAAGATAAAGATAGAAATTCCAAAAATTTGCAGTCATGGATTTCTCAAAGAAATTGCTTATTGTGTATCTGTGGACGGCTGTGGACATAAATAAATGAATGTACACACGCATTATATAGACAAGACTTCAAAGAGTTTTCTAGTTCGAGACATAATTTAAGTATTTGGTTCAACAATTTATAGAAAATGTAAATATCTTTCCTTTTTATTTTCTCTTTAAAAATAAAACTTTTTAAGCACAAAGAAAAACTTTTAATTAACACTGACTCCATGCTGTTGCGTTTTGTGCTGTTTCAATGTGACGTTTGTTGGAAAAGATGCGTCGCAATAGTCAATACCACAATGATACTCTTTAATTCCTTCGTGATGGGATTTCTGATGACGTCTTAGAGCAACACCAGTAAAATATCCGGGCTTGTCAGGACAAAGAGGACAAAAGTGAATCCTTTTTGTTTCATCATGATACATCATATGTTTTTGAAGTAAAGCCTGTATGGAAAATTTCATTGATTGTTTTATTGATTGAAAATTTTGTACGATTGAGTTTTAATGAATTTTTTGTGCAAACAATAAACCTACTCACTTTAGTTCTGAATACTTTTCCGCAAACATTGCAGGGTGTTTTTTGCACTCGATGGACGTTTCGCATATGATTGAATAGAGATCGTTTAGTGGGCCGTTGTTTTGAGCATATATCACATTGAAATATTTCACCCTTCGAGCCAACAAGATGAACATTCTTTTTATGTGTTCGAAGTCCTTGACAGTTTGTAAATTCTTTTCCACAAAGCTCACAAATTACCTAATAGATATTTTTTCATAAACTTTTAGAATTTTTAAAAATAATTTTTAACTTACTGGTCCTTTTCCACTAAATACAGGTGCTTTTTTTGATCCATTATCATCAATAACTTTAACAATATTTTTAGCATCATGAAACATTTTGTGTACAACATAACTTTTGATATTTTTACATTTCTTTTTGCATATTTCACATTCAATTATTTGCTCCTTATTATTTGAATCTTTACTGCATTGCTTACAATGTTGCTTAAATTGTATTTCTGAAACATTGAGAACTTGCTTGCATATTGGACAAAAATGTTTTGACCTTTTTAAACGTCCATGTATTTTCATAATATGCTGGTTGTAACCACTTTGCTTTGTGAAAACTTTTTCACAACCATCAACTTCACATTTGACTTCTTTTACTTGGCAATCATGGGCTTTATACGTTTTACGACCAGCAAATTTAAGGCGACAAAAGAAACACTCATAAATGCGGTAGGCGTATGAATTTCGGTCAGGATTTTTGATAACAGCGTCTTTGTCGACAATATTATACTTGTCCTTCTCGTTAAACAGCACGTCATCGTTCACATGCCTTCGCACATACTCAACTGGCGTCACTTCCACTCCTTCTTCATCAATTTCTATTATATTTTCTTCATCTTCTTCCTCATCATCATCTTCATCTTCTATCATAAGTGATTCTTCATTTTGGAATTTTGAGTAGTCATGAACATATGAAGTTTCAGTTGGATAATCGTAAACTACATCCTCAAGATGCTCCTCCTCTATTACTTCATACTGTTGTTCTTCTACTATTGTTCCCATTTCTACTTCCACATCATCGCCTGTTGTCTCAATTACTTCCACTTTGAACCAAGGTTTTTCATTGCCTTTTATACTTTGTATTTTTTCAATTTTCTGATCCATCTCTTCAAGCTCAGCTACAATATCGGCTTGCGCTTTTTGACAGCATTTTCGATAAGTATCAATATCAAGCATCTGTTGAAAGCACTTTTCACATAAAATCTCACTAAATATCTCATTATGCTCAAGATGCAAACCGAGTATGAGAAGCATTTCAGCTGGATCAATTTGATAAGCTTCTAATTTATTGAATGGTACACACTTGACCTCATTTTCACTTTCAAAACAAAAACGACAAAGACTTTTAAGTTGTTGCATCTTAAGTTCACGTTCATTAAGAATTTCTTGTTCGCGTTCAATATTTGTTGATGCATAAAAAAAGTCTAAATTTTCTGCTCCTTTGTACTCTTGTGTCTTGCTATCATATTCAATCTAAATGAAATTTTAAAAATCAGTTATTGAAAAACAAACTTTAAATTCAAAATTAGAATTCACCTCAATTTTTTGCAATTTATTTTTCATTTCTCGAAAGTAAATTGTTGGTACGGAATTTTCATACAAATTAAGTCTACCCTTTTTCTTCGGTTTGAAACACTCTGTTTTGAAATGATCTTCACAAATAACCGAGTTTTTTGGATCAAATTTTTCTCTTCGTGTGAACTGAATCCACAACTTCCGTCTTTGGTCGTCGTGCTTGGGAAAGCGAAAAAAATGTTTTCTTCCATATGTCGATGGTGTTGTGCGTGATGTGCAGCCGATTACAGAGCAGACAACCATCTTTTTACCGGGTTTTTGAGATTTTTCATGAGTTTTTAGATTATATTTGTTTTGCTTTTTGTAAACTCTTTTCTTATTTGTGTGAGTAAATGTTTATGCGCATGTGCTAAATTTTACATCAAAAATAAAATAAGTTTTATTGAATTCTTAATATCTATAAGTTAAATGAATTTTTTGGTTATAGGATAAAATAAAATTTCAGAAAACATAGAAGAAAAAAATAATAAAAATTTTTATAAAAAAAGAAAATTGTTAAAAAACATAAAAACCGTTATGAATATTTGAATTTTACCAAAACATATTTTAGATGTGTTGGTAAAATTTGAATTTTTGACCGTTATTTTTATGTTATAAATAAAAATTTATCATTTAAAAAAAATAAAGCAAAAAAAAGCCCTTGAATTTATTTTATTTTCACTTTAAATGAACAAAATAAAATTATCTCAAAGGAAATTGTAGCAAATGCACGTAACCTTAGGACTAATTAAATCTCAAAAAGGTTCTTCTTTTCGCCTTCTTTCTCATTAATATTCTATTTCTCTTTTCCCGTACTTGCTGTTAACAAAAAATTATTGTTTTCTTTCCTTTCATATCAAAAGCACACGCCTACGTTTTCCGTAGCTTTCACTTTTCTTCAAGCAACAGGCCGTTAAATCTGTAACTGAAGCTTGTTGCTGCTGCTGCTGCTTTTATAGCACACAAAATTTGATCCCTACAACAAGCAAAAAAATATTTTCGTTTTGCCGTCAATTAGCTATGAGAAAATTGTGTAAAACAGCATCATCTATTGTTCTCATGGCTTTTAGTTTAAGGAAATCTGATAGTATTATATAAAATATGATAATTCACAGCATATAGTGAAACCTTCAACGCAGAAGAAAAGAAAGAAAATTGTCAGTAAATTTGAATATTTTATCCTTTTTCGAAAAACGATTCGCGTAGAAATTTAATCTTAATAATGCCATTGTTGTTACTTTCCCAAAATATATTTCTCATAAAGTTATCATAGCGGAAAATTCTTTCATTGTAATTTTTGTCTTGTTGCCATAATGATGAACAATAACGATATTAAATGTAAATTGATCCACATTATTATCATGAATAAATTAATTTATTGTAAGTAATCATTTGGTAAACATTTGATATACCTCAATGTGGGATGCATTTAAATAACCACAAAATAACGTGGGAAGAAGAAATGATTGTTATTTTGTGTGATTCACAAGAATTTTATTGGAATCATTTGTCCTCAAATGAAATCATTTCAATTTTACACTCTGTAATTAATATTGATGATTTTCTAATGCTTTCAATTTGCTTTTAATTAAAATTAGTTTCTTCATAGAAATCACTTTTACATAGTTCCTCAAAGCATTTACTTTTTAATGAGCTTAATTGAAAGCATTTTCATACTGATTTTTGAGAAAAAAGTTTTTACGCTTGCTGACAATTTAAACAATGAAATACAATGTTAAAAATTCTAGGTAAAAATTCTTTGAAGCACAAAATTCAATTTTCTTACCCAGCGACAACCAGAAAAATTCTAAAACATTAACAAATGCCTGAGAGTGAATTTTTTCTTAAAGGATTACTCTCAAAATAACATTATGACGTCAACAATGCCAAAATGAAAAGAATATGTACAAAGAAGATCAAGTATTTTATATAAATGCCATAAGGTGTTTACGAGGGATGAAACTCTTGCAATAAATTATAAAAAATTCATTCAAAAACATGTACATACATCAGACGATGCTCTTGAGTCATAATTTCAAAGTCAAGTACCAAAGCTTCTCATGTTTCAGATGTAATTTTTCATATGTACACTTTCAAGGTGAAGCCACTTGAATTTCAAGTAAGCTGTTTCAAAAAGAAGCTTTAAAATATTATGAAAAGCATTAAAAATTGAAAAGCTTCAAAGATAATGACTATAAAAACCTAGACAGATGGGAAAAACATTTTTTGAAAGTCATATTCAACACCATTCACAAAATTGAATATTAAGTACAAACAACAATTTTTTGCTGCTTCTTGAGAAATTGACGTCAAAGAAGTTCAAAAAGTTCATTCTAAATAGATATGGTGCTAGTGAAAAGAGAGTGGAGGATCCTATGATGTGAGCAGAATATTCATCATGCAAAATACACATGAGATTTTGATCGCTGTCGTCACATCGTGATTTACAATAATTTCCATCAATTCTTCTTTTTACAAGCTTCCTACATATGTGAAAAAATTTAAAGCAAATACGGAAACGAGATGAGAATTTGATTTGATTTCTACGAAAAGGCGAAAAAAAAGTGAACAAACAACATACTCTCATGATTTTTTTCTGAAGATGAAAAGATGAATGGAAAACAAACATGCAATTTGAAATTGAAAGCTTCTTTAATATGATTTGTTTTAGACTTTTTTTTCTAACTTTATTTAACTTATATGGATGAATTTAAAAACCTACCAAGAGTGAGAACTTTGACTTTAATCCAATTAAAATGTCATTTCATTCCTACGCTTTGCCATTTATCATTGGTTTTTTTCCATCAGACAAATTGTAGACCTGCTGCCTCAATAAGTAATTCTCCCTCTTAGTTAATGTAGTGGAAAGTGAAACCAAATTATTCATGCAAGTTTGCCTCTTACTCATCTGGCAACAATAAAGTAATGAAGAGTAGCTTTCTTGGGTAAGATGATTAAATGGTAGTAATTCATGCGATGACAATAACAAAATCGATTTTTAACCATTGACATGCTGTCAATTTAGAAAAAGGCTTAATAAACTTTACATTTTGATTAATGTTTTTGTCACTTCAATATTCATAATGAAATTTGCTTTTATTAGCATTGCAATATTGATGATGATGCGAATGTCACAAATAAATTTCTAAAGGCAGGGAGATGAGCAAAAAAACTCTTGAGAGTTGCAAAAAAACACATTTTTTCCATCTGCTATTATTACTTCGTCCATTGCCATCCATCAGCTCATATTTTTTATACATTTTGACATTGATGATAATGTAAACTGGAGTTGTCCTTCGTTGAAGAATATTAAAATATTGAGACGTGAGTTTCTCCTCAAATTGGATCTTATTGAATGAAAAAGTTTCACTTAAAGTCATTTTAAATCAATTTTTTCATCTTGACATGCATTTTGAAACTCTTAATAAAGTAATGATGCTATCAACTGTGAAAGTGATAGAAGAGAGATGATGGATAGGATTATGTGTTTGCTCAAGTAATTTATAAGAACATAAAATATAAGGAAGTGTCATATTTACTTGCCTTAAGGCAAATTTTATTTTTTTTTATGTTGGTAAAAATAAAAATTTCTTTCATTTTTCAATTGGGAAAAATTTTATTCTATAATAAAAACTTTAATTGTTTATGAGTTATTTCCTAACAATATCCTTTGGTTTGAAAAAAATCTTCTTTTTTAAATCCCTAAAAACTCCAAATATGAAAGTTTTTTTGAAGCCATTGGAATCAATTATGAGCACTAAGCTCTTTTGTCTGCTTTTTATTCTGCTCAATTCACATTTTCATCTAGATATAAGGCTTTATTTTTGGATAGAGCAGACTATTTAGGTTATATTTCTGGACACGTTTCTAATGTTTTTGATAATAAAACACAAGTACTTCTATTAAAAGTCTTTCTTTATTATAAAGTAGACATATTCTAATACATTAATACATACATCACACAATAATAACCTCACGTCACTCTACTTTACGATATTCATCATTTTAAAGTAGAAGAGAAACAGACAGATAAAATCAAATTAATCGTTTGAAAGAATTTAATTCAAACAGTGAGCGACATTCGTGTATATATGGTTTGTGTATAAAAAAATACTCTGTAAATTGAGTGAAAGAAGAGAAAATCGCAACTCACTTGCGTGTGTGTGTTGTATGTATCATTTACATAATCCATATGTTTCAAAATCACACATGTAGAATTTCACCAAAAAAAAAGTAATGTCGCTACATCATAAAAATGGAATGAGTTAAAACAGAAAAAAATAAAGAAACAGCACCTCGCATATGAATACAAAAAGTCGATCATCTGAGATTTATGGTGACAGTGAAATATTTGAAATCAATAAGCAACATCATGCCTTCAATCTCCTCTTTTCTTCCTTTGCCTGCCGCGAATATTCGCTCAAAAATCTATTTGCTTATCAATTTCCTTTTTCAATTCGTGATATTGAAAATCTTCTGCTTGCTCGCGTTTCTCTCTAACATAGATTTAAATGAGAAAAACAGCTTTTCAGGCATTTTCCAACCTTCCATCAGATGTGTGTGTATAGCTTTTGCCTATAGCACTCATGATTAAAACGCAAAGCTCATCATTGAACGTGTAAATTGATGACATTTTACTCTATCAAATCTCGCATAGATACATCATGCATGTGTTAAATAAAGGAAATCGTAACTGCACGTGAAACCAAATATTTAGGTCAAATATTTTTCTTCGTTTGAGCTATTAGCAATCTCATTTCACTAATGCAAATACTTATGATGAAGTATTACACTTGAAGCTCATCTGCAACTGTTTTCATGCATGATAAAGTACTTTAATGTTTCAAAATAATTTTTTGCTCAAGCCATGTAATGTAAATATGTATGCACATGAAAAATTTACATCTTTACTTAACTCTTACTCTCTTATTACTCTACCTCAGTTGCTGCTACACGAGCATGAAAGTTTTTCAAGCTTGTTGTTTTTATGAATTTTAAAGCAAAGTTTCTTTTACATACTAATGTAGATCTGTTATAATTTGCGAGCTATTCATAGATCATCAGGATTCAACAAAAAGTTTTTGATGTAAATGAAGATGAAAATTTTTTATTTATTTTAAAAAACGAATCTTAAAATTTTTTACATATGGTGGTTTCTCTAAAAGTTTATCATGCATAAACATCAAATTTCAATTACTTCCTTTTTCATGTAAAAAATTTTTCCTTGAAAAACCCATTTCATATAATTTTTATAATAATGCTTGCAGATTAGGAAATTAAGTTATCCATATTTATGACCGGATCATCATCATCATCATTATTATTATCATCATTTAAATGGAGTGTGCCTGATCTGATATAGTCTAATTTATTGCCTTTGAGTGACCATCAACACACAAAAACTGTTTATGTGAGAGAATAGACAAAAGAAAGATTAAGTATTGAGGTCAAAATAGAGATGAATATTGAGTCTATAGCTTACAGCTTATCTCTATCTAATTGAATATTTTATTCACAACTAAATATTTATATCTTTTATGCAAGTCTGAATATTTTGAATCAATCAAAAATAGACTTAATAAAAGGTAGAAATCTTTCATAATTTTATTCAGAGTTGGTAAAGCATTGATTCAAAGCCAATAGCAAATTTAATAAGATTTTAAATGTTTATTTCAAGTATATTAGCTAAATAACTACTAAATACTGGTTACAACAACTATTTTTATAATTTCTAAATTAATTTTTAAAGTAGTCAGCTAAAAGGTAGAAAATAGTCGGCAGACAAAAGGTAACATCAACCCTGAATCTATTTTCAGTTTCAAATAATAAAGACATCGTCAACAAATCACCTCGAGAAAGAAAAAAGTTCATCCATGAAATGCGTATTAAAAAAGTGACACAAAGTTATGCAAATTAATGGAAAACCTGAAGTGAGCTCTATCTCTCAAACTCAATTGCATGAAGGACTCTCCCTTTTTCTATTTTAATCAAAATATTCTTCTCTGTGCAGATGGAAATTTTGTATTGTAGGAAAAAAAGAAAAAATATTTCTCAAGTGAAAGAACGAAGGATGAAGAAAATTGGAAGAGAAAGTTTGTGAATTTGAGATGAACAGCGGTGAGGAGTCATTTATAATTAATTTTAATCTTTCTTATCTATGAATCAGTTTCTTATGAAAGAAATTTCAAAGATTAATTCTAAGCTGCAGATAAATAACCGTGATGACGACAATCATAATAAATTATTATCTTCTATATGTACTTATTTATGCTTCACAAAGGCAGACGAAGAAAATTCAATTTTTTTATTGAATGAAAAATTGAGTTAATCAAAATCGTTTTAGACATCAATTTTATCGACAAGTTGAGAGGGAAAGAACGCGAAAAGTTTCAATATTTTTCTCATCTTGTCTATTTTTAAGTATAAAAGTACCGCTTATTTGATGAGAAAGAGATTATGACGGTGAGAAGGTATAGAAAGAAAGTCAAAATTGACATGGGCAAAGTTTTCATTATTAATAAGTTTCTTCAATGCTGTTGATATGTTTTGAAGGTTACAAACAGAAAGAAAATTAACATTGTATTTTACATTATAAAGCTAGACAATTCATCTCCATAATAATAATTAACGTTGTCATAAATAATGATTATTTCAATAGAATATCACCGCTATTCTTGCTAATTTTACTAATGACTTTTTACGCTTTATGTCGTGAAATCACCACAACAGACTGGTGCTTATTTTCTTTCTTTTGCACACCCCAAAACTTAAAATTAATTTTCGTTTTTTCCGAGGTGGTGGCAAATAGATAAAGACTCGGTAACTGATAATTTCTCTCGCTTCTATTCAACAAACTTCAAAGTTGCTCATTTAAAATTCATTTCTGACTACTCAGCATTCGATTGAGTCAATAATGAAAATAAAATTTGAATTTCTAATGATGCTGCTAAAGTTTTCACAATTCAATTTAAACAAATCATTTTGTACTTAAGAAAATTATCATAAATGGAAAATTAATAACTGTTTCCTAAGAAGACAGTGTAGAAAAGAAGTTTATTATATAACTGAGATTGAATAAAATTTATCAATATCTGATTTGGAAAATAAACTTTATCTTACTCTCTTCATTTTTTCCCCTTTCAATCTATGGCTTGAAATTTGCATAAAAATCTTTGTACTCGATACAAGAAAATTTGATTAGATATTGATCTGACATTATCAATCTTCGCTGTCATATCAGCTCAGAGAGTTTGAATAAATTTAAATTGCGGTTTTAAAGCTATTTCTGAAACGCAATTTTCTCATCAATTTAAAGCTTTGAAACCCTTTGAACTAAAACTTTTAAACATCCATAAATCAATGTTTTTATTACCTTCAATGCAAACTAAAAAAGGCGTTTATATTTGCTTATAATTGCTTTTTCTTTAGGGGTAATTTTAATTGCTTTGACTAAATTATTCGCATTAAATTCCTAGAAAATAACGATGCTAAAATGTTTCTTTAATTGAGTCAATTAATTATCAAAAGACTTTTTTTAAAAGTCCTACAAATTTATTAAAATTCCTTGAATTTGTCTTCTTCATTTGTTGAGGAAACAACCATGAATAAACCAACAAACATCAACATAAACAATCAAAGAAAGAAGAAAATCAAAAGAAAAAATTTTCTCTGGCAAGTGAAGCTTAAAATGGAAAAATCTTTCACTGTTTTGCAAAAAAATATGTTTTGATTGTGAGAAAGCGACAGCTTAAATAAGGCATGAAATGTTATTTTTCTTGTTGAATCATCACAATTGATTTCTAAAGCAGCAACGTGAACTTTTGCAAAATTATGATTTATCACAAGTTGTTTCATATTAAAAACCTTTTTCAAAATAATCTTCTTATTTATTCGTTTGATTGCAGACTCTATACATTGATTTGTTATTAAATAACAAATTTTCCTTTTCCCATGCAGAATTTATTTCTATACAATGACATTGATATTTTTCTCTTACATTGGGTGGCTTTCAATGAGTCATTCTAGATATGTGGCAAACATTAATGATTTATCAATACAAAATACTTTTGTTTTACCGTAAATTAAATTTCCTCGAATAGTGGGAGATCAATTAATTCGATGTGTTGTGTAATAGCAGCAGATGTTGATTTTCTTCATATTTACCAAATTCTGTCACTTGTTCTTTTACTTGCTCGTTATTAACTCAATTCATGTTGTGCTATTGAGAAAGTAAGAAAAAAGTTTTTTAATTAAAGAATCAAGTTGATTCGTTGTCTTAAAGTTCTTCTACTTTATTTCTACGCTTGCACAAACAGCTAACAATATCGTGTGACTTGAGTAAATAATTTTTGCAACCAGTAAAGCATTATTTCCAAGTATACTTAAATTGCAGACTAAATACAAACATCTAATGGATTAAAGCTTCAAGCTTATAAGAAATATATCTCTAATTTGTGCGCATCAAACGACAAAATCTTATCACAAAGAATTTTCTCTTTAATCTCATTGAAATTAAAGCATTTTCATGTGAATTTATACAAAGAATTACCTGTAGCAAGAGATACTTGTAGAAGACATTTGCGTTGAACAAAACATTTTTTCTTACCTTCCTTACGTTGCTGTTCTTTTGAGTTGTCATATGAACGTTAAACATTAAGAACTTGCATGTAAGCAAGCATTTAGCGTAATAGCCTCTACATAACTTGAGGCTACGTTATGCATAAGTAAAAGTAAAGCACAACATGGGAGAGTGTCGTAAGCAAATTGCCTAGATTGAATTTCTTTTCTAGACGATGGAATTTCAATTGTGGTGACGACAACACACCCACATCAACATTCAACCTTGAGGATGAAAACAAAGCAATAAATTTATAGGCCAGAAAAAGATTACATTGAACAAAAACTGATTCAAAATTTCATTGTTTTATAAATTTTTGAAATACAAACAAAAAGGCATTATATTCCACTCTATTAATAACCCTGCTCTGAAATCTCTCTATTAATACAAGTCAGCAGTAATTAACTCACGTAACTTTATTATCAGAGATTGTATTTTTAGCATGACAATTTTTGGAAGATAAGACGTATAATAACAAAAGTTTATCTTCATTTTACGCGCTTATTTATAGTCATTTATTCTGACTAACAATTTAAAGACTCAATTTATTTTGTAGATTGAATTTTGAACTTTTAAATCATATTTTTGCTGCTTTAAAATCTCTTTTCAATTGGAATTGATTCTAAATTTCCAAAGAAAAAGAATTTGATATATAAGCATTTTAAAGCTTCACTGATTTATAAAAATTTCTCAATAGTAACACAGATTTTTGTTTGTAAGCAATGACTTAAAGAAGCTTTAATATAATTTACGCATTATCATGTTGCTTCTTCTCAGTATATATGTATTTTCACAAACTCACATCAATATTTCATTTACGAGTCGCATGTGAAAAAAAAGTTTTTTCTTCCTTTTTAGTCCATGATTTTATAATCACTCTATGATAGATACTTTGATAATGATAGTCATCTTGATAGAAATGGGAAAAGGATAAACAGTCATGTGTATGCTTAAATGTCTTAATCAAAGAAGTTCCCTTCTACTTTAAGGTTTAATTAATCTTTAACTCTCGCTCATCTCGTTGAGTGAAAACCTCATCATAACTTAATTAGAATTTTTTTACATCCTTCTAAATGTCATCAAGGATGAAGCACGCAACACAGATGCTCGTTTACAGCCGGAAATTAAATGAATAATGTGTAATTTATTATTGCCTGTATTAAACTAAGCGTGCTAATAACATGTCTTTTCCAGATAAATCCTTTGAGGACATTTTTTCATTTGTCATTTTATCCGCTCATTTGTTTCTTTTTGTATACAGTAAATTTTAATTATTTACCTGTTGCACGTCATATTTCAACTTATATTAATTTAGCTTTTATTGCTTCTTTTCATCATAAAATCAAATTAATGACAGAAACTAAACAGAGAAAGAGAAAGCGAGACTTTTCTAACAAACTAAAATTTTTAACATTAACTTTTTTGTTTTGGAATATTTAAGTGCTCAGCACAATTTTTGTGTTTTTAGTGCTTAGGATTCAGTGTTGAATGTTTTGTGCTCAGCACATTTTTATAGTGCTCAATAAACTTTTTAAAATCTCGACTATACAAATTGGATACATCTAAAAAATTAAATTTTCAATTGTATTTTTTTTAATAAACCACTAATGAAATTTTAATTCAATTAACCGCGACCTTATTAAAATACCACACAATAAATAGTAATTAAAATTAATTCATGCAAAAAAATGCATGAATCGTAGATAAAAATACTTTTATTGATCATACAAAATTAATTTTCTGTCATACAATTCAATTTACGTCATTAAAATGAGGTTTTAAACTGTAATTAATGTAAAATAAAATAATAATTGAAAATCCACCCATCATTACGATCATTCTAAAGGCAGAAAATAATTTACGAATTCTGTTGACGTTAATCAACTGCCCTCTTTCATTTTGAAGTCTTTTTATTGTTTGAAAAGTAAAGCTGTAAAAAAGAGTTGCAAATAAGTCAGTAAATTAAACTTTCTCTCGAGACTCTGAAAAGGATCACAAAAGGCATACTTTTGTGAAAGAAAATTATTTGCTTTCGTCCCTTATGTCTTGTTAATGTCTGCTCTGCGTCATGGGCGAAATAAAAGCGAACCAACTAATTTCATGACTCCCATAAGAGAATTTCAACGTAGAAAAAAAGGGATAGAATATGTTGATGAGGATTTATGTAAAATTCGTTGATTGTTATTTGCGTAACTCGAGTTTCTTTTGGTTCTTAGAAATAATTTAGTTGAAATTACTTTTTTGTTAAAATTAATTTATTCTATTATTATATTTAGATGCTCTAGCAAAACTTCGACAAACAGCATTTTCTCCATTTCGACCTGCTAATACTCAAGAACCATTGATTGTAGTTGAAGAATCAGAACAAGACGATAGAGAAGAAATTGACAGTCATAAATCGTCATCACCACGTCAAAGTTTGGATATTGATTCGCCCGTTAATCCTTACCTGTTGTCACCATGGAGAGATCCGCGAGAAACGAGAAAACACTCGCTGCCCACTCCACCATGTACATCTGGCATAACAGCGAGTCAAGTAAGAAGATTATCAGAACGGGGTGGCGAGGGATCGGGTCCGAGTCCGATTGAACAAGCCTTTTTGGCTACACTTTCACAAGCTCCTGCTCCACAGCCCGGTGGTCGACGTCATTCCGTTATTACAATTTCAAAAGTTCCAACTACACTCTTTGGCAGAAATAGAAGAGAATCTATAGCAACCGTACCAAATTTTCAAAGGTAAGTATTAAAAATAATTGCTTCACTTTAAACAAATATAAATATTTTTATTAAAGGTCAACACCAGGCACATCAAGAAGAGAAAGCAACGCAACAGGACCACCTTCAACAGATATGCGTGGTAGTATTCATAATTTACAGCTAGACATCATGGATGATATTGTGACATCACGAAAGGCTCGTATGAAGCTATGGAATACGAGTAGCGAAAAAGTATGCGAGGTACAAACTGTCGATGAAGCTGGTGCATCATCGGCTACTCAACGCTACACAAATAGACGTTTTTCCGATTTTGTTCAAACCACACTAGCACCCATTCCACAACACCGTCGTGCGTCTGAGAATCCAAGCATGCTTATATCTCCCAGTGTGTCACGTGCTCCAAGTCCAAGTCCATCTAAGAAAGCTGGCATCATATGTACTAATACCGATCTACTCTCTTTACTTTCGTCATTAGCCTCTTCCGCTACTGAAATCAATCGAATAAATGAAGTGCCCACGCCCATATTAACGCAACCGCCTGCATCGAAGTCACCGTCAACAACAACAGTCAGTAGTAACAACAACAACAACTTTTTGCGACCTGAACGCAAGAGTAGTCTTAAGAAATCAAATCGTTCAAACAGTTTCGATGTGTCAATATTAAAAGGTGTTAAACAACAATTTACAGATGATACCAAGTCATCAGCTGCGGCTGCTGCAGCTGCAAGTAGTTGGTTTACAAAACGCCATATGCCTGCATCAAAACGTTCAAATACTGTTAAATCATCAGCACAAGCAACTGTAACATTCGCTAGAGAAACATTTGATAAACTTACCGATAATAAATCATCATCGTCAGCATCAAATAATGCAACGTCTTCACGCGATAAAGCAAATGGTGCTAAGAAAAAGAAAGAACATCGATCGCCACTGAATAGATTAAAATGGGATGGAAAGAGTGCAATTGTTGATGCACGAATGATTGGAAGTGCCATTGAAGGTTTCTTACGCGGAAGCTCTTCTTCATCATCCAATAGTAAAAATTCTTCAAAAGAAACATCACGTATGCGGAAAGGATCGACACCGTCAGCAAAAACACCAAGCCGACAGGGATGGTTCAGTCGAACAACCGAAGATGAAGATTCGAGTGGTGATACGTGCGACACTTCGTCCCTTTGTGCAACACTTAAAGATTTGTTTGTTAAATAAACTTGTTTAATACGCACGTTTGCTCTACCTTTTTTCCCTTTTTATAAATTAAGATATAAAATTATTCAAGGATTATTTCAAATTTTAAATTTGATTTAATCTTGAAAATGAAACGTTTGCTATGAGCAAAACAAAGAAATCGATTTATCATTGCCATGCAATCTGGATTTTCTCATTTTCACCCAATAAAAATTAAACACAATTTTCACTACGGAACAGACTGTCAGTGAAAAATTGGCGATAATAAAACAAAAGTTTTACAAAGACGTGAACGAGACAGAATACGAGTGGGAGAGATAGGCCGTAGGAAGAGAAGATGAACCCATAAAAAAAATTAAATAAATGAAAATGCCTTTCATGGAAAAAGCAATAAAAAGTCATTAATCTCTCACTACACCATCTCTCTCAAGTTGTATTTCGCTGTCGTCCAAGTCCCATTTTATGGCAGAATAAACTTTTATTTTGTTGACCCAGCAATGTGCATAAAATGATAAAGGATTAAATAGCTATTTTTAAACATAAAGAAAAAAGAAATTTATTTTCCATTGAGTGTATGTGGCAGAAAAGACAATCGATAAAGGTATTGGACAGGATTTGAATTAAATATCATTACTTATAAGTAAAATATCTGATTATAATGGTCAGTAACAGTTATTAAATCATTCAATTTTCATTTATGAGTTTTATCATCAAACATTGATGATAAAGAAAATGAATTTAGAAAAAAATGATGCAAAAAATTTTAATTTAATCCAAAATAATTTTTGTACAGAAATCTTTTATTGCTCATAATTTATCGCATAAAGAAAGATAAGAAGATGAAAAGATTTAAGACGTAATGAATTTTTTTCTCGTAGGATAGCGTAAATGTTCTAAAGATGAATAAAATTGCATATATGTACACAAACAAAAAAGAAAAAAAAATCATAGAAGAATATACATACATATAAAATTGATAAATTAACTTGTTGGTATGAAGCAAAAAGAAATACATACACATGTTGCTCTAGCTAAAACTTAACGTAAAGCAGCAACGGAAAATGCTAATTGAAATTGATAGCCATCCCATGCTCTTAAATAAACTTTATTAACTTCCAAATGAAAATACATTTCCATTCCCTCACACATATATACATATAAACACACACAAGGCTCAACCAAGAAAGAAGATAAGAAAAAATGAATATATTTATAATGAATTGAAAAATGTTGATGTACACCGTTTTTGTTTGTCAGAAATTCGATATTTTAACTTAATGTGTAAATATATTTAAGCAGAACTCATTCATTCATCATGTTTTAGTGAGAGTGAAAATCATTATGAATGAATTTTATGCTTTTACTTTATGTAAATTTGTATTACTTTAATAAGAAAGAATTAAGAGAAGTCGTCTCGCACAATTCAAAAGCTTTACTGAGAGGGAATGAGCATTTGAATTTAATCTCGAGATTTTTATGCTCCTAATTCAATCATATTGAAGTTAGGTTTAAGTATTCCGCATTCTACAAAAATATCTAAGCTGCTATTATGTAAATTTTGCCTAGCTTACCCGTTAAAATGTACTCGTCTTAAAATTTGTTTGTTTTTATTAGCATGTTATAGAAAATGTTTTCAAAGAAAAAAAATCAAACAAGTTTTTTAAAAAAAGATTCAAGGAGAGTTAGACTTACATACACATAAAATGAAATAAAATAGAAATCAAAATAGCCAAATACATGCATAAGCGTTAATACGCTATTGCTATTTAACATTACTTATTCAATGTTACTGCTAGATAC
Organism: Polypedilum vanderplanki; assembly: GCA_018290095.1. Classification (NCBI taxonomy): domain Eukaryota; kingdom Metazoa; phylum Arthropoda; class Insecta; order Diptera; family Chironomidae; genus Polypedilum; species Polypedilum vanderplanki. The sequence continues at coordinate 6,192,633 of CM031379.1, read as the reverse complement.
CTACCTGCATACAAATATTTAAAAAAATTCCATAATTGAGGTTTGTGGTCATGAAAATTTTTAATTTCCTTCAATTAGTTATCAATCAACAATTTAATTTGATTATTTTCATTAAACAATCTCTGATATAAACCTTCTACTGCAGGCTCAGTTTGGAAGTACTTAAATGTTTGAAACAAAATTAAATTTTGCTACTTTTCATAATTGAAAAATTTTCGTCCTCACTTATTCTAAAATTAATTCATCAGGCACCGAACATTGTTTAATTTAATTCGTCTCACATAAGCATACATGACAGAGAGAATTTTGATGAACGAAGGCAAAAAACTGTGTGAGAGAGAGAGAGAGAATTATTAAATTATGCGGTAAAATCTCTTGACATGTTGAGGCAAAGCAACAGGCAAGTAAGCGGAAGGAAGGAAGCATGAAAGTGCTTTGAAAGTTAATTATACTACAGTTTTATTCCTTCTTATGTTATAAAGCAACCAACATGTGTGTAATTTGAGTAGTGGAGTCAATATTTGACACATAAAAAGCTTGTAAAATACATATATCCTCAAAGGGTAACAGAGCTAACATTAAGAGGATTTGTGTCAATTTATTTATAGAATGATTTTCAGAGCTTTAATCAATTTATTATTCTGGAAAGCCTCATTATTCGATAAATCAATGAGCCATCTCATTTTCTGGCGATTAAAATGTCCTTTAAAAATCATTCAATATTTTCATACATGTTTATCGCGCGTAAACATATCGATATCGCTTCAATAACCTTTCTCTTTCATGCAACTGCTTTTTACACACATTTACGAACTCATAGAAAAAAATATTGCCTTTCCATATGTGCGTAAAAAAAGGTTCAACATAAAGGATGAAACTCACGTTAAAGCTCACGACATAAAACAATAATAAAAGAAGATGGAAAAAAGTTTTAACTTTACTTTAGTTTTATTATGACTATGTAATCCTGAATTTGCAATTCAATAAAATATTCTACTGAATTTTCTCATTTTTCTTTATAAAATGTCTGTCAGAATAACAATGGTGAAAATACAACTTTTTTTTTCTAAACATTTCTTCTTTCAATGTCAAGTTTTTAACTTTCTATTTCTTTGGTCTTCTTTGCATTTATTTCGTTTGTTTTCCATCGAAAAAATTTTATTTTTAGAGCATTTTGTCTGCCTTTAACAAATTTTTAAAAATATTTTCAACTTGTCACACATCAAGCTGTTAAATAGCCATAAATCATTGCCATTTTGCTCCCTTCATAAATTTAAAAAAAATCACAAACGACTCAATAAAGCAACATGTTGTCAATATCGTATTACGCAAAATATCATAAAAAAAGACTTTCCATAATTTCTGCATCATAAAATCTTGTATGGATGCTGATAAATGCAAACAGTAGAATGAGCTTAAAACCAGTACATTCAATAAGTTTGTCCTTTAAAAGTGATAGGAAAGAAGCTCAATATTTCTAGATAGGAAAAAGAAAAAAAATATCTAAAAGGGTTTACTTTTGTCAATCGTGAGCTTTTATGCTCGTGAAAGTCATCAGAATACGAGTTAAATCGAACATGAAAATGAATGAAATGATGGAAAATGTTGTGGTACGCTCCTTAGAGAAAGAGACTACATTTTTGACGATGATGATGAACGTTATTGTTGTAGAGGAAAAGAGAAATAATTCAAGCGTAAATGCTTGAACGGGAAATCTCATAATGTTCGATGTATAGAAGAAGGAGTACTTTTACTTCTTCTATCCTTATCTTCGTCTCTATCTATTTCAAGTAATATGCCAATAAGTGAATTTTAAACACAAAGGGGAAAAAATATTTCCATTTCAGCGATTACTTCTTACTCATTTCATCTAACACAAGTCGAAAGACTTATTGAATTTTTAATCTACGTTATCGTTTGTCAACAATTTTCAATTTCATATTCCTTTGTAATACATCAGTAAGCAAATTACACTATTGCAAAGATTTTTCATATTTGAATGGTTTTTATTTTAATAACAGAGAGTTAAATGAAGCTTTTAATGGGAAAATATTTGAAAATTTACGTAAATTGAGGTAATTTGTTAAATTTTAATTTATTCATCATCATAATTTCACAAAAGGTTTTAAATAGATTATCGATTTTCATTTTATCAACAAAGCAAGTGTAAAATCACAATTAAATAATATTGAATCCCTTTCAAATGAAACAAGGCATTATGCATTTGTATAAAATACAATTTATATATTGCTTTATAATTTTGCAATACGAATTTATATCTCTCATATACAGCAGAATGAGTAGAACGGAAAGAGGAATTTAAATTTTTAATAAATCTCATGCTTTAATGGCTTTTAAAATACTTTGTTTAATTTTTCCATCATATCACGAGTTTTACCGCTTTCAAATTGTTTCTGACAAAAATTCCAAATTTAAAATCATTCTAATTAGACTAATTACATATCAATTAAGGTCGCGTTTGACTCTAAAAATCTTTCATGTATGCAAATGTGAATAAATATTTTCTTGAATACCAAAAAATCTATTTAAATCAGCTTTAAAACACTCCTTAATAAAATAAGAATCATGTAAAAATGCGAGAAATGATTGAAATTTCATTTCTACAAAAACAATATATTGTGGGAAAACAATCAAAAGTGATAGGGATATGGAAAAGAGATTACTGTGCAATAAAGAAAATGAGAAGAGGCAGGAGAGTGTATAAAGATGTTGTAAAATATGAAATTTCATACACAAAAACCTACAAGCATTGCGAATAAATTTATTTTAATTTAATAAAAATATTTATTACAAATCTTGATGATGAAGGGAAATACTTTTTTTGTTCCATATTGTGTTAAATTTTAAACCTTATGGTATAAAAATATTTTTTATTTGTTTGAAAACGAATAAATTAGTCAGAAATTTCGTTTATTTAAATTTATGCGTAATTATGCTCCTAATCAATAATCGATCTTATTTATAAATAATACATCCATGAAAATTTAATGAAATGGAATAAAAGTGTCAAAATTTCTCTTAATTACTGATGATGCAAATAAAAATTTAATTAAAATTAATATATGAATATTTCTTTCAAAATTTTCTACATCATGCTTTATTTTCCTTATTTTATAAAACAAACAAAGAGCAGAAAAGTAAATATTTCACTTTCTCATTTGAATTCCCAAAAATGAAATATTTTTATCTCGAACTTAATGTTAACAAGAATAATTGAAATTTTATAAGAAAAATATAAAGATGTAGCATCTTATAAAGATATATTCTTACTACTGAATTAAGTAAACTACAAGACGTTGATGGAATTTTTAATAATTTTTTCTTCTTTCACTTTAAAAGTTGATACAAGAAAAACATACATCTTTATGCTTATATAGGAGAAAAGGAAATATTTTGCAATGTTATAAGAATGTAATAATAATGATAATTCTAGTTATTTATTTTACTCAATATTAAGAAGATAAAAGCAAACTGGAGTGCATATAATATTTTATTTCGTCATACATTGGCATAAATAAGCTTCTTTAAAAAGAAGAAAAACGATATATGTAAACAACAATGGTGAAGCATGGAAACAATGTGCTACAGAAAAACTAGAAAAAGAGCAAAATGTCAGTTTACAGAAAATTTAAGAATAGTTATGCAATTCACAAAACTTAAATTTTTAAAAAAATGTCAAACTAAAATTTGTAAATAAATTGACAATATCAAATAACAATTTTTGCTGTCTGCAAAAAGCTGATGGGGAAACAAAACGAAAAAATATCAAAATAAGGATTAGACATTATAAAAATATACTACACAATAAAGTTTTTCTTGTCTCTGTCCTGTGAATGTTGTCAAATGTTGTACAGTTTGAAAAAAAACTTGTTGATGTCAAAAATGATGCTATTACCAATATAATACATAAAAGTAAGCAAAATAAAAAAGAATCCACAACCAAACAAAAAGAATTATAAAAATAAAATGTCAAAAGTTGTAGAATGAAAACAAGACCGGATGTACAAAAAAAAATGTTTGAGAAATTTAAGAATGAAGTGCAGTGAATAATATGATATTTAAAAATGATCATAATGTATTTTTGAAAAAAAAAAATAATGAAAAATAAGGTGGTGACATTGGTTAACATATTTGATAAAATAAGGCACATAAATATTAGCTTTTACCAAATCACTCATGCATGAGGGATACATTTCAAATTTGTATGATGTTGCTGAATTTTATTTCATTTTCGTATATTATAAGAAATGAAATTCACACAACTTCAGACCAAGAAAATTGATAAAACTTATTCTATCATAGTAGATATCATTCCCAAAAGAAAAATCAATTTAAAAAGTCTAAAATATATTCATGTTAAATTCATCAATCAAAACTTTTTTGTCATCATCACACACACACACGAGACAATAGAATAAAAATTTTATGAATCTTTACCTTTGCTGTTAGTAAAAAAAGTTAATCTATCAAAAATTTCATTGCTATAAGAACTTTGGAAAATTGAAAATAATTCCCAAGATTTTGCATAATAAAAAAATATTAAAATTCAAAAATGTAACCTTAGCTCTATTTAGTATTCCATTAAAATTTAAAATGAATGAAGAAATAAAGTTTAAAGAGAAAGAAATTAATAAAAATGAAATTATAACAAAAACATAAATGAAACTTTCTTTTTTTTTTAGGTTTTCTAACTTATCATAATCTGAAGAGAGATCTTTTTGAAACTACAAAATAAATACTGGCTCTTTTTTAATATTTATAATTGACCCTCATCGTTTTTGAAATTGCAATTTTCAGTGTGTCTTTTGGAACAAATTAGCAATACAATTGTAGACGATGTGAAGCAACGCAACAATTGTAACTTTGTGTTTCTAGTGTTCAGTAAAAATGCCTAAAATTTTTCGTTGTAGATTTGTTTGTTTACATTTTGTAAGTTTATCCTACAGATCGAATTGTTGAAATTTATAAATTCATCTATCAGCAAATGCTTTGTTAAGATATCATATAATCTCTTAGTAAATCCTAATTGTTAAACAAATCTACGTATTAAAATAGATCCTGTAGGAAATTTTTGTAATATTTCGCTGAAAAATCGATTTAGAGAAAAATATTCTTTTGTTACCGATAATTTTTCGCTTGTTTTTCGCAATTTTTTCAAAAATGACTAAAGTTAAAACAAATCTGATTAATTTATATCTTAGAATTAAAAAGATCACATCTTTTAAGATGCAAAATTTTTGCATTACTTTTATATTGAAAGAAGAAATTCGATTTATAGATTCAAATATTTAAATTTGAATAATATGACATGTTTATCAATTAAAACGATGATATTTAATTACAGATCTGTAATATCTATGAAACTTTCAATGTCTCAATAGAAGAAATTATTTTAAATTCTTTTAGTATACACAACACAATACAAGCAATGTCAGTAAAAAATGAGCCAATTTATTTCCATCTAAATGAACAGTTTTGCTGTTATCCTATCGAAAAAAATTTTAAGCAATATCAAAAAGTATCATTGTATATCATTGAATTCAATTCTTTGATCATTTTTGTCATATATGTAGCATTATTTGCATTTTTGTTTCAAAACAGCCATCATTTGAAATGAACAAGAAATAATGCAAAGCATACAATTTATTTTATTTCCATGAAGGAGTTTATAATTTCTCAAGATTTATTACATAAACAGCAAGAACAGAAATATTATGTTTAAGATCAATATTGACAATAAAAAATTTAGTTAAAACAAAAATACTTAAAGTAACAATAATTAGAATCATTCAGTCTTCTCTGCTTCGTAAAATTCATTACTTATTTACAACTTGTTTGAGTTCTGTAAAACAGATCTACTTCGACTTTGATTGTATGCTATTGTAGCCTGAAATTAGAATTTACAGTTATATCGCTTGTTTCATTAACGTATTAACATATTATAGTTTATTGGCTACTTTCCTCGAATTTGTTCTCGAAAACTGTTTTATAGTTTATAGTAGCCAAAGTTGGTATACAAAAAACGGCCAAATTCGAGGAAAATAGCTAATACAAACCTCCACTAAATGAAAATCACCATAGTGAAAATCTTTCTTATGGTTTTTGTTGCAACCTCTTCTTGCTCGTTTTGGTCTTTGATTAATTGGTGCTTCTTTGACTATATCAACAACTTTAATGAGCCCAAACATTTTCAGAAATTGTTCTTGTGTTGGATCACTAATAGGAGATGCTTCCGGTGGCAGTAAAGGATTTGATTTCTCGCTCAGCGAATAGTCCAATTTACGCTTATTACTTTTCTTCTCATTTTGATCTTGGTTCGAGCATGTCATGTTTATGCCTTGCTTAGTTAACAATGGATTCAATATTGCACGCTTAAGCATCTTCTCTTTTATTTCGAATTTGCTTTTTCTTATTTCTTCTCGAACTTCCTGACTTCATATTATTTTTTGAGAAAACAAAATGGAATGTTAGTAAATGAAAATTCAGAAAGAATAATGAATAACTTACTATTTCTGTCTTATTTCGTCTTCACTCATTCGTAGTTGTACATTTTTAGAGTTTAAAGGTTTATTTAACATACGCTGATTTTCTAATGCACGATTTATGAAACCACAAGCAACATCACGATCAATCATGCTAGAATTTCTTGCTTGAAACTCTTGACAATATTTATTAACTGATTCAGTTACAATACTGACTAAAAACTTCTGTTTCAGACTAATGTCTTCCATTTCACTCTCCAAATCATTTAAAAACTCGCGCATTAGATTAAACTTTAAGAAAAAAAGAAACGGACATATTTATAAATCAATATATGCAAGTTTATCTGGATATATAAGCATATTTGAATAGGTAATTTTATATAAAAGACATTTAAAACTATTGAATTATACTTACACACTTTGCCGGTTTCATTTTAACATCTTCATTATCATTTTGTACTTCTTTCTCTACAGGTATATACAATTCTTCAGAAATATCCTATATTTTAAATATCAAATTTTAAAAATTACAGATATAATAGAAGAAATGTTTATAATAATGAATTGATTATGCATGTAAGTACACAATCAATGCAAAAAGTATATTGTTAATATTTTATAGTAGATATGTATTTGAAATTTACCTGATGAAATTCAATGCATAAGCGTAAGTGATTTTGAAGAAAAGTGATATCTTCCAAAACTTCGTCAGTAACAGTTATTGACTCCATGAATTCTGAAAACTCCATTGTCTTATTTAATTTGACACTAAACCCAATCAATTAAATAAAAAAGAATTTAGCCCAATCGTTATCTAATGCAACTACCTCTTTATAGTGAGCAAAAAATTTTTTTGACTCGCAGTACTTGCTAAGAAAAAAAATTCAATAGTGAACTGAGTTCTTCTTCTTAATTCTTGCATTGCTACTCTAATTAGAGATTTAATAATTTATTTTTAATTTATTTATTGAAATATTCAATAAGATAATGCATACAAATAGAAAGAGATTAAATTGATAAGATTTATCAAAAGCTTGTTTACAATTCTCATACATGAATAGAATGAATGCACAAGAAGGCAAAGTATAAATCATAAAGTATAAAATATTAAGATAAGAAAGATCATCAATATGGAAAGTAAAATTTTGACAAGCGGACGTAAATAAACACTGTTCCAGTATTTTCTTTTCTCCGTTCCATTCATTCGTTGTTTGCTTCACATGTGCGCGCTCTAGAGAAATGTTTCAAATTTCATAGCACAAAATGTTTTTCGCTTCTTTCTTAACACATTTTCATTTTCATGTTTTATTTTTTATTCTACAAAATTCTAATCTCAACATTATTCACGATTTATATACAATAATAATCATTGAAATCCAATAAAAATGAAACAAATAAATGCAATTAGTAATCATTATTTTTAAAATTTGTAAATCGCACGTACGTAGAAATTCTTCTTTTTCTTCAAAAGCCTCATACCGCGCGCAAGTGTTGAAGGCAAAAATTATCATCGTCTATTAAATTCTTATCGATTTTCTAAAATTTAGCTATGTAACAGATAAAAATTCTTTTTAGATCAATATCATTACATTATGTCATTCATAAAAGAGATAAATTTTAATATTTTAAGTCACATGTTGTAAAGACTTTACAAAGTAAACAGCAAAATATTGAACTGTAGGTAGTGCCGAAGTTTTGAATATAAAGAAAAATTGTGTTGGAAATTTTCAGATATTTCACTTATAATTAAAAGAGTTATACACATATCGAGTTGATGAAAATCATTTTGAAAAATTAAATTTTCTTATACAGACAAGACCACGTCATTAGAACTGGATTTAAAGGCATAAAAGATTAAAGACATCACGATAACGGTCGATAGTATTTGAAAACGTTAAAGAGAGAAGAGAAGAAATAAATTCTCTGTCACACTTTGAAGTGAATTTATCATAGAGAAGGAGTGTAAAAATTTTTAATAAATTTTTTTATTGAAAATTGTAGTCGTTTGTGTTTAAAGATGGAGTTTAGTCAATTTATAAAGTCATTTCCTATCCGTACGGATATTTTTGATGACATAACTTATCTACAAAAGCATTTGCGATTATACATAAAATTTCATCAGGTGAGCAATTCAACTAATGAAACAATTTTACCTTAATTTATCGATGTATTATTAATTAAATAATTTAATTGTATTCATTGAATGTGTTTAAGCACTTTCCAATGAATTCTAATGAGATTTATTGATAAAATTTAATTTTTCGTTGTTATAACATTTCATGACATTGATTTGTTGTTGTTGGTCCATTTTTTTTCTTGCAATATACCTAGAAATTATCAACGCGTCTTTATGTACCAGATTCAAATTATGATACAATGAGACCATCAAAAAGTGTAAGTATAATTATTCTTTAGCATTCAATAAATAAAATATCATTTGATATAAATAAAATACAATCGGCACAGCATTTTATTATGATACTTGCTGTGTATATGAAATGAATCATGGTGATTAATTTTAAAATTTTAAATTTTCTTCACCTTAATAGTTTAATATAATTCGAGATTGTATGAATATTTTGGAGAATGAAATGGAAGACATTAGCAAAGAGCAGGTACAATTTGCAAAAATTGATGATGTCATATGTTTAGTACATGTTTTTTTTCCTCCAACTTGTTTCTATTAGAAAATGCTCACAGAAATTGTAAAGAAAAGCATTATTCAATATTGCGAGACGCTCTCAAAAGAATCTAAAGTTAGTATTGATAAAGATGTCGCAAATGGATTCATCACTCGAGCATTGCAATTTCATTATCAAAAAAGATGTTTTAATATTATGCCTAATAATGTAAAAACAAGAATGACAGAGGAAGAACTTAAGCAAAAATAGTAAGTAATTGATAATTTTCATATATTATATAGTGAAGTAATTTTTATAAAAAAATAAAATTAGTGATGAAGTGAGATCAAAAATTATAAATGAACGCACATCAGTAGATAACATAATCAATAAAAAACCATCGCCAAAATCAGTAGCCACCTCAACACCACAGCAATCGCTTCTGAAACCAAAATTCAGAAAACCATCAAGTGGTTCTTCAGTTACATCAAATAAAATTGATAAAAAGCCTGTAGGTCGAAAGTCTTTAATTGAAACACGTCATGCAAAAGTAATTCAAAAACAAAATGCCGTTCAACAAGGAATAAAGGGAAGTCGTTTAAATTTAATTCGTGCACTCAACAAGGTCAAAACTGAGCAAAACGATAATCCAGAATGTATTGGTGATTCCAAAAAATATAGAAGTGATGAAGATTATTCTGATCAATCATCATCATATGATGGACCTGTTGAAGAGCAAGAACAAGAGGAGCCCGTAGATCCTTTAAAAATACCAAGAAAACGTAAATCTCCTGTTTCAAGTGCAAGTTCAGATAGCGATCTAGTGAAATGTTTTCCACCACTTTTACCAGAATTGCCTGCAAAAACAGACTACACAAAAGAAGAATTTCTTTCAATATTTATGCTTGTTACACCACAAGTTGCTGATGAAATTAGAATACAAAAATCAAAGAGAAAACGTCGAAATTGCGCCAAGAATGAAAAGAATGATTTTCACTATGGCAACTTTGATTTAAATGAAGTAAGTGAAAAATATGAATTTATATGTCATGTAATTACTATTTCAATATATTTCTTTCCTTTCATTAAACAGGCTGCATTTCGATTACGTATGTGCAACAATCGAAGATCTATTTTATACTCTCCAAACAATAAGAGAAAATAAAAAGGCGAAAAAAGATATGACTGTAACATACACTACAAACTATCTATATTCATCTATTGTTATAAGTTTGTTTTATAAATAATTCATTTATTCTTTTTAATAAAAATCTTTACCATTTATTTTATGCATGATATTCTTCTTACATAGTACCAAAAACTTTTCTTCTCAGAGGTGCCGGTAAATTTTCCATAAGTGAAACAGGATTCATTTCTAATGCTAAAAGTTCGCTCTCTCCAAGCCATTCAAGATGAATAAGATACTAAAATAGATTAAAATAAATCACATAGGTAAGCTAATTTTAAAAATTTTAGATTAAGATTTTACTTACAGTGTCAAACTTTTTAACGATTCTATGCGTATATTTTAACTTTTCTTCATCAGTCTGTAATTTCTTTTTCTTCACTGATTTTTTTGCATCATTTTCTCCATCTCCTCTTTTAATAATGTTTATCGAATTTTTTTGTGAAAAAATTATGGCATCAGGATTTTCTGGATCAATACAAATGTCTAATATAGCATGTCTTGATGAATCTTCTGCGAGATAAGGTGAAAATTGAATATAAAGTTCCTCGAGATTGAATTCAATAATTCTATTATTTGCATAAGCAACTAATAAATATGGTTTACTATTGTGAAGTTTTAACGCAGTCGCTGGACAAATATGTTTAGGTAAATTTTTAACATGTGTGTACTTTTTCTTCTTCAAAGTCCATACACTGACATTATTGTATAAACTAGCAAAAATTAAATATTTTGAACAATTTGATATAGTCAAGTGATGGATTATGTCATTATGATATTCATTCAATTCAATTGTTTGTCGATGCTCTAATTCATTTGAACATAAATCAAAAATTTTGCAAATTCTTTTTGAATCTACAGTAATCAGTGAATTGGAATCGCACGAAAATTTCATTTGTATACAAGTTGACAAATCGTCTGGTATATTTTTGATTCGAATCAATTGTGGCTTATTGTTTTCAAGGTCAAAATGAAATAGACGCATCGTTGTTAATGTCGAATATGCAATCCATTTACCATTTGTTGAAATTGTTGCACACAAAACAGTCTCATCTCCTTTACTCCTCAATTCAAGATATTTCTCTGGAAAAACTGACATCTTGTAATATTGACTTGTTGTATTGGTTACAGCAGGTTTTAATATTCCATCATCGTCTTCTTCTAAATCAGTTTCTTCATTAGATTGCTGCCGTAGAAGTTTTTCTTCCATTTCATCCTTAGCTTCAGCTAACTTCCAAACTTCAATATAATTTGTGTACATCAAAAGCATTAATCTAGCTTCATCAGCTGTTACAGCAAATGGATGTTTCAAAAAGGGACCAATTCTTTCAATTATTTTTAATTCATTTGAAGCAATAGATAGGAAACCATCAATTCCAGCAGAAACAATTTGATAATCTGATATCATAGTTAATGTCAAAATATCATGTGTATGTAATTTGTATCGCTTTGCATTTCGAATCCACTGATCAAACTTCTGGTTATCTCTTGTGTTTGTGATTTTCACATACTTTCTTACAACTTGTTCAACACCAGAACAGAAAAAGGAATTTTGATCTTCAGACACTGTAAGACACATGATATCCTCATTCGATGCTTGAACCCAATCAATTTGCGTTCCAATATTACCATCCCAAAATGTGACTCTTCCTCTTGAATCGCCAGTTATAATTGTAAAATCTTTTAGAACTTGAACACACCAAACAATGGTTTCTTGAAATTTATCAACTCTCCCTGTGCTCATTTTATGAATTACATGTCCAGTTTTGATACTCCATATTTTTACAGCATCTGTTGACCCCGATACAATACTATCACCGGACTCATTGAATTTACAACAAACAATTCTATTATCTTGACGATCTAAAATTTTCACATATTGCAAATCATCATCACTTACATCGAAGATATTTATAAATCCTTCTTCAGTTCCAACTGCAATTCTTTGTGTTTTTTTATGATAGTCAATGCATATTCCTTTATCTCCTGTTAGCATCAATTTTCTTTTAACGCTCAATGTTTTAAGATCCCATTCAATCAAACCAAAACCAGATATTGAGATAGAAAATAATCTTTTGTCTATCCAACAGACTTGTTCAAGAGCACAATCAATTGTACCAGGTATAACACGCTCAATAAAAGGAGCATTAGTAAAATTCCATATTTCTATACTAAAATCATTTCTACAAAAATATTTTTTTTTTAAAATATTGATCCGGATAAAAATTTGAAATATTTTTACTTACCGAAGAACAGCTAATTTACTGAGCTCTTTTGAATAAGCTAAATGCTTAATACCTCTTGCTAATATATTGTAGCATTTAATTCCATGTAATTTTATTTCTCTCACCATTTCTTTTATTTGCATGCTGCTTCTTCAACAAAACAACAAAATGTGCTTGTATCGAAAACCTCTCTAAAATTTAAATTTTGTTCGAACGTTTAGATAGTCATTAAAAATGATTAAATATACTTCTTTTTTGAATTTTTGTACTTTCAAAGTTAGATAACGATTATTAAAAATATGCATATTTCAACTTTATTTATAAATAGGTTATTTCTTATAGAGAACTGTAATGAATGAATTAGAAATTTTTAATTTCACATGATTTTTCATGTTACAATGTGAAATGCGCGCTCTGACTTGAAAACATTTTTTTTGTGTTTTTAAAACAGTGCATACAAGTATTTCAAAAATTATCGAAAAAATTGCATTTTAAGTAAAATGCTATAATGAAAAGTTAATAGACTTAATTAATTTATAGTTAATTTAAAATATATTTCAAAATTTAATTAAATCACATTATAAAAGGTGAGTTTTGATAAAAATGCAATTTTTTTTAAGTATTTAGAAATTCCCTCTTATTTCTTAAAAAGTATTTTACATTGTTTCTAAACTTAACTGATTTTTGAAAATATTAATTAGATAATTTCATTTTAAAATAAATATAAAGTACATGATTAAATTTCTGTTAAAATCAACAATTCGTCAGCATGACATTTCACTCTGTTCTTGAATGATTTCATAATATATTAACACATTTATTAGGTACCCTTAATAAAATTAAAATGGAAGTAATGTCACAAATGAGTGGGCCAGGTTTTGACAAATGTTTATTCTGTTGCGTTGAGGATAATCTTGTATATGGACGAAAATTTGTCGTTAATGCAATAAATATTTGTTGTAATTCACATGATGTAAGCTCAATTTCTTTATTCAATGCTGAAATCATAATTAATATATCTATCTTCAAATTTTAGTATGATCTAATGATGAAAAACTGCAAGTTATGCTTACAATGCATTGGTCGTATTCAGCAAGTTGCAGAGTTCGTTGAAGTTCTCAATAATAGTAGAGTGAGATTTCAAGATTCGTGTAACTTATGTTTCCAAAATTTTGATGAAGACAAATTCCTTTCGAATAACTTCAATGATACTATTCGAAATATCATTGATAAGACAATTTTGGCTAAAACTATTAAAGTTAAACGCGATTTCAAATGCTGTTTTTCATGCTACAGCGATCTGGAAATGCTCAATATAATAACTGCCAAAATGAAAAATTTAAAGGAAAAATATATGAAAGCCATAAAATCATGGACAATTCCTTTGGATCGAATTGATAATACGTGCATTGAACCGATTCGCGTTAAAAAAGAAACAGAAAAAATGTCTGGAAATGAAAGTTTTGCAATAGAAAATGTGGCTAAATTAAAAGAAATTAGTGAAATAGTTGAACAAAATATTTCACCAAAATTCAGCAAAAGCAATTCAGAACTAATTCCAAAAGTTACAAATAAAATAGCTCGAAAGAGATTGAATTCATCATTCATGAATTATAAACATAGATCTCATTCACTTGATAGTCTAAATTGTAATACAAGAAAAATTAAGATAGTTTTAACGGCTGCATCATCGAGACCGAAACGAATTTCAGTATCATCAAATTCAACTTTTCAATCTGAAGAAACTGTGTCCAATCTTTCATTATCCACCAACAAAGAAAGCTTATATGAAGAACAACGTACAATCGATTTAAGTCCTTTCAACATTCAGGAATGTTCAGTTGCTTTAAATAAACTAAACATCCAAATTGATATGGGTGATGATGAAGAAAACGAAGAGAATATATCCGATGAAAATTCTGCAGAGCATTTATTGAGTGATTCTTCTCGAAAAGAAAATCATTTAATAGAATTTGCAAAACAAGATCTCAACACTGAAAATATTTGTCTTCAATCATCTGCTAAATCAATACAACAACAAAGTAAGTGTTTAATTTTGATATATAAATATAATTTTAAACTAATTTGAACTATCTTTAGCGACAGAAGAGGATGAATCAACAAACTATACAGAAATAGAATTTCTTAACAATAACAAAGGTATAGTTAAAGACTAAGTTAAACTATTTGAATCAAAGTCAAGATCAATAAATACAAAATTTATTAAGTGAAAATCTTTGTAATAAGTAAGAAAGAAATACTGAAAATAATGTTAATAAGCTAATATTTTGAAAACGAACACTACTGTTACATAAATCTCCCTGACAAAAACACATATATACTTTCTTATGATTATATACTGTATTTGCACATCGATCGAGATCGTCATCCGGTCCTCTCTGTACACACATTCTTTGTGTGGCCATATCAAAATCTAAAAATATTTTCTTTCACAATTATTCCATATTTTAAAATTTCTACTTGTTATGATCATACCGTCTTCACGAAAAGCACCTGTTTCCCCTTCGATTACTTTTCCACACCAACCACTTGCGCATGGAACGGTTGAGATACCAGTTTCAAGTTCAACATTAGAAGCATTAAAGCGAAACGGATCTTTACAACTTCCCAACTCTCCTCTCGATCGACATTGATAACATCTTTTTATTAAACCTAAAATATGTTCAAAAATTCATCACTTCCTTGATTTTTATTGAACACAATTTTTTTTTTCTTTTTAAAGTGCAAATAACTCAATGGCCTTCAAGTACTGTGTATTGGCGAAAGTGAAAGAATACAAATTCTTTTCATTGTTGTCTCTAAAAAGTTTCTCTTCATCGTTTCTTAAAAACTAATTTACTTACCATTGGCACTATTACTTAAATATGTTATCACAGCTACAACAATAATGAATTTCTGCAAAATTTCCATTTTGTTAAAATTTAACACGGAAAATGAGAAATTTTTAAGAAATAAAAAATATTTCATTTACTTAGTATAAAGATGCAAGAAAAACTACACGAATATGATTTTTAACACCAATACAGATACAGCAGTGTTGAATTTCTTTCTTACAACTTTTAACAGTTTTTTGATATTTTTAAATATGTAGCAATTCACCTCTCTTTATTTAACACATGAACATTTTATATTTTTAACCGTTTCATTTCAGTCATAAAATTTCATTCATCGGGAACAATAGTAGAAGACGTTCTTAAAGATTTTTTTGATATTAATTCAATTGAAATGAATTACACTATTGAAGAAATCGATAGCATTGAAGCACTTGAAGAAATAATATCAACTCCAACCATTCAAAATACTGAAAACATCATACCTTTTGATGAATTTCTCAAAGAAGATTCATTATTAGTAGTCAATTAATAAAACAATTTACTTAGATAATTTTTTATTCAACTAAAAAAGCTTTTATTTAATAAGAGTATATCATAATAAAGAGAATTATTTTTAAATTACAGTAATAGACATCGATAATAGATTTTTTAATGGGTGTAATGTAATTTCATGGTATGCATAGCAAGAATTAATTGTTTGTGTATTTATGTTGAGTTAGTAATAATTTGATCAAAATGTGCCTAGTACTAATAAGTCTTTTACTTCTTCATTTTAGTCTTTATGCTTGTTTAAATGTTTATCAAACATATAAACACCAAGTCCTTCTCCACATCTTTTGAGATTAGTAACGTGCTCTGAAATTTCTTTGATTGCATCAACTTGCTCTTTCAGAAATTCACTTTCGAGAAAGTCACAGAAATTTACATCATTGTGACTAGTTGCAATAGAATGAACATCCAAAAGCGACTGCAATATTTATCATAATAATTATAGAAAGTTTTAAACAAAATTGAATTCATTTTACCTGATTAACATCTTTTTCTAATTGTAAAGCCTTCTCCATAGCTTCAACTGCTGTATATTCAAAAGCTGTGTCTGGATTTTTTATGTCTTGCAATACGATGCGTCCTCCACGTTTATTGAGATACTTCATCAGTTTCATCGCATGTTCACGTTCTTCATCTGAACATTGTTTGAAATACCAATGCATACCGGAAAGTGCGACATCATCACGATCAAAAAAATACGCCTGTATTAAAGAATTTTCCATTGTAAATAAATAAAAATTTCAAAAACATTTGACACTTACCATAGAAAGATAGACGTAAGATGCATACAATTCCATATTTATCTGGCGATTAATAGCGGCTTCACACTCATTATGAAAATTTTGACGAGCATAACTTGCCATTTTCAGATAAAATTGTCTTGATATTAAAAATTATTCCGTAACAAAATTTAAATGACTCACTGCAAATCGAAGCGTAAAAACAAAATATTCTACTTGTTGTTGTCCGATACATGAAATTGCGCATGGCAAAAAAATTTATCTAGACACGTTAGAATAAATGAAAAATACGTTAGAATAATTTGAAATATCATTGACTTGTTCTTTCTATTTTATCCAATTAAAAGTTAATTTTATGACCATGTTCAGAGGCTGCTCGATTTTGATAATCATCAGTAATAAATCAAGTCAGAAAAAAGAGAGACAAAGTTTATTGCCTTTTTGCATCCCAAAACATTTTTATGAACACAATGTTTTTTTGTGTGTGTCACCTGTTCGAGTGACAAAAAAGAAGAAAGGAAGACAAAAAAAGGACAAGGAAATGTTTTGAAAGATAAGTAGGTAGTGAAGACAACAAAAAATTGAATTATAGAATTGTCCTTTTACGCTGACAATAAAAAATTAATTTTTTATATAAGGGAAGATAACACACATAGTTTTAAAGACACATTTCTCAAATAACTAATGAAACATTGATGAGAGAATATGCAATAATAAGAATATTTGAAACAAGATATTTGACGATTTTATTTTTATCTGAATATAAACGGATTTCAATTTATGTGCTAATAAAAAGGCTTGTATTTTATAACCAAAAATCAAGAAGTAGAAGATGAAGATGAAGAAAATATGTAAATTGAATATTGAGACTATGTTTGATATATATAAAAGAGCAATGGGAAGCTAAGAGAAATCGCTTTTTGGTGACTTTAAAATGATGATCAAAATAAATAAAAGAGAAGTAAATTATTTCTCCAATAAGGTATCAATTTCACACAAACTCTCTCTGCCTTGTGAGAAAATTATGATTATGGTATGGAGCATGATAGAATAAAATGAAAAATGATTCTTTTTATTGTAAATTATGCAGTTGTCAAAACGTGAAACGCCCTTACACGAAGTAGTTTCATATTTACTTATTTCGCTCTCTCTCTCTTTTTAACCTTGCAAAATAATTTCTTTGTAATTTATGAAATTTAATTTTGATGTGTATTAATAATAAAAACACATTGAAATTGTACGAGATTCCTCAACCCATTGAATTAAATGTCCGTAAATCATTCTATGAACACACACAGGCACTGACTATTGATATTCAAGTTAAAATTTACTTTTCTTGCTGAAGTTTGTACTCGTGATCGTAATGTGATAAGGGATTGTTAATCCACCTCTTTTTGTGGAGCAATATTTTATTTAATATTGAATAACTAAGAGAGTATGAATGGCCAGAAACGAGCAAGCAAAGTGAAGAAAATACCAACGAGAAAGGGCGCTTAAAAGAAAACAACAGAGATTATTAATGAATCATTTTGCCTTCGCTTATTCAATTTTTGTTTTATGAACATAGTAATTTGGCATGCAGTTATAATGATAGGTGTCGTATATCGGGTGGCATACAATTAGGATCGATTAAATGGGTGGTCGAAACATCAACAACTTTTCTTCGAGCACTATTCATTATTCGATATTGGTACAAACACATGCTTTTCCATCTTTTTCAATTAAACATTTTCTTCACGATATAAGAATATTTGTGCTAAAATTTATTATATAGATTTTTGTGTATCGAAAAAGAATAAGTGAGGCAACTCTTTAATGGGCGGTTGTTGTTGCATAAATTATTGTTTCAATAACACACATACATGGTTAATATGATGCGAAAGATTCATGCCACAATAAATTACGCGCGTCTTCTCCTTAAAGAGATGATTAATTGGTAACAAGATTCTTTTTGGGTTCTTTTGAACGCAAGCATGAGACTTTTTATTTGGCATTAAAAAATGATAAATAAAGAAATGCAAAGATTTATGAATTTTAATTAATGTTCGAATGTGCAGGTCAATGAAAGTGGAATTTTAAAGAAGAAACTATGAAAATATTTTTATTAATTTTCAATTAGATTTTAACGCTGTAAGCATGTTGTCATGTTATATCTTTTCAATGCAGCATAAATTATTAAAAAAAATTATTATTTTTATTATATGTTTGTTTTCTCTCTCTCTCTTGCTTCTACCCTCTTCCTTTTCATTATAGTAATTAAAAATTTTGTTTCACCTGTTTATCGTGTTTAACTGAGAAAGTTTTATTTGTTTGTTTTTCAGACTATGAAAAATTAATTGACAATGATTGAATGAAAGGGTATTAAATCGATAGTGATTTCAAAGAACCGTTAAGCTCGTGATGTCTTCTAAAAATTTCTTATAATTATGCCAATATTATAATCCAATTGCAATATTTCAACTTGATAATATTCAAATTATGCAATTAAGAACATTTCAAAATGAGCTATCGCATTCACGAAAAAATTCAGCATAAATTTTAATAATTTTCCTCTTTCTTTTTCTTTGCTCTCTACATGGTTACTTCTTCGTCAAGAAAAAAATAAATTATTTTAAAGAAAGAGGCAAACGCCATAAGAAGGAAACTGATTAAAATAAATTGATAATAATTTTGGACATTTAACTAGATAGACATGCTCGTCATCTTTTTTCCGCTAATGATGGTTGTGTATGTTTTTATTTCAACTATTTTATTGCCATCGCGTTACTAATTGTTCTATTTTGCATAGAAATTTCATCTAATGTTGTTCATGGAAATTATTTTATTTTAATTTATTCATTATAAAATTCCAATTCATTCTTTTTAAGAAACAAGCAACATGAAAAAAGAATATTAACAGCAAAACAAAACATAAAATGACCATAAAAAAGATTTCAAAAATCGCTCACTGGAATTATTTAGACAGCATTCGTTAATGTCTCTCCTTCTGTATTGATCAAGTCATAACATTTGAAATTTTATGTGAATTTAAAACATTTCAAGTAATCTTAACTGTCACCTACTTATTGAAATCTGCTGTAATATTATTACATTGCATTTTCATGAACACATATTTCTAAAAAATCATTAATTTTCGATCGTTCTCTTCATTATTATAATTTTGCTATTGCTTCTGTTGTAAAAGTTTTTAAAGTCAACCCACACACACGTGTGCAAATCGGAAACTAAAAGTGATAAAGCGAGATAATTAATTGCCATTCTTAATTGCAATTGAATGCAAGTTTTATACTACACCAAGGAAATGTTTTAAGAAATTGGATCAAAATGTTAATTTTTAAAAAGAATAGCGTGAAATTCTTTTTGCATGCAAATAATTTCTTTTGCTGTGTAAATTTTGTAATTAATGATCATTCATCAAAGCCAAATGAGAAAAATTTGACATTAAAAATGATGAAAGATTCAATTTATAAATTTGCATGCCATCAAAAAGTTGCTTTAATAATTTTTCAAAGAATTTTTCTTCTTCATTGCTTAAGGAAATTTTCGACCAACTTAATTATCATTATAAATTTCATACGCTAACTAGCAGAATGTGATGAAACACATCAGTCTGAGTTTATTCAACTCGCATTCTTGGAAATTTATATGATAGTGAGAATTTTTATTTCCAGTAGTAACTGACGCAATCAAATTATTCACGCACAGCATCAATGTTGATCTCTCACACGAATGAGCAGCAGCTACCTAGACTCATGCTACTGCTTGATAAATGCTCATGAATTCTTTCGAGATTCTGTATTACGCTCTAATTATGAGCATCATATCTCTCTAGAACTCACATAACCGATAATAAATCAATGTGATTTGATTGTGAGCTTAAGTTTAAGGAATTTAATAATTTAAAAAGAATTATGAATATCGCGTTGGTGATCTTATAAGAATTTCGAAATAAACAAACATATTATTAATTACGTTAATCATTTATCAAAAATATTTCAAGAGATTTTTTTCGCTATCCTGGTGTGCAGCAGTCTCAGTAATTTAAATTCTCAGAAACTGGTCATTTTAGATTCCAGTAGTCGTTCGAACTTTCAGCTTAACGATTCGATTGAAAAAATTCGATTTTGCATTAAATTTTCTCTTTTTCGGTGTTTTCAAACTTTTTAAGATGAAAGTTATTGAAGCACTTAATTGAAAACATAAAAGAAAGAATTAAAGTCACGAAAATTCAAAGTAAAAGAATTTTTTAAACAGCAAGCGAGCAGGCGCCTTTCTCATCTTTCTTCACTTTATGTTATCAAAAATAAAACAAATTCTTACATTCTGAAGATATTAAAAAGGTAGAATGAAGAATTGTAAATATTTTTCGTTATCATCATATGCCTTGTTGAAATGCATCAAAGAGAATTTTTTAATTTTTTCTTCACAGCACGTGACTTATTTTTCTCGCTTGTTATGTTAAATTTTCACAATTCATTAATAACATTCTTGTGTTTCGTTACAATGGATAAATTGAAATTATGTAAATTTAGCTGCTGTTGATGATTACGAGTAAAGATTATTTCATTGATTTAGATAAAATAAAAAACAATTTTGCTGATCAAATTGCAGTAAATTTTTCAACAAACTTCATTTTACCGTGAGATAAAAAGAAGAAAATACAGTGAAACAAGAAATTTTATTTCAAGAATAAATTCATCTTAGTGCGTGGGATATTTACAAATATTCAAATCGACAAGAAATCTAACAATCTTTATTTTTCAAGTTTTTTTAATTATCAAAATGTTCTTTTTCTACCTTACCATAAGAAACAAATGTGTTGCTGTCTTTTCATATCGATCGTTTTGTTGATTTTCTTGCTTTCTATTAGACACAAAATTTATCGTTCTTTTGATTCGTTTTAATTTAATCCAACTATGAACTTCTTCTGTCAACTTCTTAAAATTTTTTTTATGTAATTAATTATGAGCTCGTTAGAGCTGCCAAAAATTGCTATCACAACACTTGTAAAGCGTTGTTATAGCGAGGTATTGGTTAAGTTTTCAATTCGCAATAAACCCATCTCAGTTTAACACTTCATTGATTAGGTTATTGCCCGTACGCAAGGTTGACTTTTCATTGATTTTTTTGCATCTTATGATAATTGCATTTCTGCGAATTATTGTTTTCAGATTTTGTGTAATTCAAATTTGCGATGTCCGTTAAACGGCTGTAATTTTTTCAACCCTTACTTTTAATTGAAATTCCTTGAAATCAAGTTTCATTTCTTCTTATTAGTCATTATTTACTGCCGCTCATTTATATGTTTGAGATCAACAAACCCATAAAGTAGAAAAACATACACAGAAAATGGAACTTTGTTGATCGCTAATTAAAATTTATTTCGTTATAAATTAATATCAACATTTTTGGAAATTTATTTCACTAAAACAAGAAGAATTTAGTAAGAAAAGAGAATGAAAAGAAAGAAGCACATATTCAATTTTGTTGTTGCTTATTTGTGAAACACTGAATCAATAAAAAATGCATTTTTATAAAGATTTTTCAACATTTTGTCTATTCTTTTATTATTTTAGAACTCAAATGCGTTTTAGTTTATTTTTTAGCCATTTACATTTCTTTTTGGTGAGAGTAAAGTTCAGGTTTCACTCGATTTCTGTTCATTTTCCCATAATTTACTAAAAACCTTTCGCATTCGCTCGTTTACTTATGTGCCTACATTCAAATATTTGTTTAAAAATCTTCCAATTGGAATTAGAAAGAAAGGAAACAAGCAAAAGAAAATGTTTGTTTGATGATTTATGATGACACCAGCTACACGCTGTGAAATCATAATTATCAAATATTAACATGTAACAGAGCAATATATTCCTTTTGTATTTGACTAGAGACAAAACAAGCACAATGGTTTGGTGCTCAACAGTGTGTAATATAATAATAACTATGAGCTATTCACAAATGCCCACTCACGGTGAGAAAATCGATAGATCAAAATTCATGATCATCAAAAAAAGAGAGAGGAACCTGCTTCTTTAGTAATCGATAGACATTCTATTGGCCAATTTACATATTGAGAAAAGAGATGCTTCTAAAGAAGATTGATGAGAGTACATTTGATAACAAAACTGTTGATTCCTTCTCATTTGTGTGAGATTTTAGGCGCCGTTATCGTGGGAACGATTTTAGCTTCTCATCATATTCGATTATTTGCGATTTATAAAAGTTTTACTTTTTGTTTATTGATTTATTTTAAGGCATTTTTTTGTCTTGATCAGATTTAATTCCATTCATGCGATCAACATTGAGACATCAATAAATAATAAAGAGAAGATATAATAAGTTTTAAATTTCCACATGCATGAGCCATCCGAAAAAACATATTTATTTCATTGTCAAGTCTTCTTCTTCTCTTGTTGCTTTTTTACAGGTAAGTTTTTTGATCGAAACAGTTCGATCATGAAAAATACATTCTTAAAAAGAGATATCAGATATCAAAAAATTGTTTTGTGCATACATGTACAGACAGTCTCATATCATGTGACAATGAATGGCATTAGGTTATTATTTATTTATTTTCATTCCTTATTCATGACATTTACACTGTGACATTGTTTTATGAGATTTTCGATTGAAATCTTTGTCTCTTCTCATTTACTTGATGAATGCCTTTACCCACCGCATTGTTTTTTTTATTTTTCTGTGTTTTATACTCATACAATGTTAAAGATATCATTGATGCACCTCAAGTGTCTCCAGATTTAAAGTTTAATGCGTTTAATTGAAACAAATTCTTCATGTCAAAATAATTACAAGTCATTTGTTAAAAGAGTTAATTAAACGAAATATAAGCAAATGAAAACCTCAAATGTGATTTCTTAAATTTGATATCGCCTATACACACCAGGTTTAAAAAAATATACATAAAAATGTTTCTTCTTACAATATGAAACAGCAGAAATTATTTTTAATAAATTCAGTGGAGATTTTATCTTCCGATCTACGACGATCACACATAAAATGTTATTCTTTCTCTTATTTTTGAATAAAATAAAAAAAAATTCATGTTATTCTTCACAGTGCTGAAGCTCCATGTGAATGTATTTATAGTGGCATTTTATGGTGATGTTCCTCATCGAATCGATTCAAATTTTTCATGTGGATAAACTGACAACAAAATTCTTTTCTTTCTGTCTCTCTCATTTCAAAAAAAAAATCTACCACAGCGATCGTTATCAATGTTTTTCTCTGGTATTCACAATTAATAATAAATATTCTTTTGTCTCTTTTTTCTGTGTTTGTTTTTGATTTTATTTTCTCTGCTTGCTATAAATGTCTATTATAAAATAGCTTTTTAAACTGATGGACAATTTTGATGTGACATTTTATTAGAAATTTATTTTTGGCGACTTAGTTGACGTCTATCCTAATTTTTTGGACATTCCACTGGAACAACACAGAATGAATCATTCAAAATAATTAATTTCTAATGCCAAAATAGTAGAAAATGATGAAAAATTGTTGTCAACTAAAAACAACACTATAACAGCTTGAGCTACCTAAAAGCAAAGCAGTACAATTAATCAAAGCCCAAATTCAGTTCAATCCATTGCTGATGTTGATATATATGGACATAAAGAAGCTTTTAGAGTTGTTATTTCTTGACTTCAAACGAATTAATCAAAAAATAATGTGAACGAAAAATAAGGAGAAGAGGATGATCCTCAGCGAGTGAGGTAAATTTAATTTCAATGTTGCACATGCTGCTGCTGCAATTGATTAATTTGAAAACCTTATTGAGTAAATTAATGTAGACACGCCACATGGGTCATGAATCATGAATATGGAATGGCTATCGATTTTCTTAATCTACACGAACATGAGCAGAGAGAAAAAAATAATTTTTAAATGGCATGTCATGGAACCAGCCTCTCTTAGCCACCTTATCTCTTTCGCTCTCTTCAGCTCAATTCTTAAATATGATTAATTGTTATTTGAATTGTTTATTTGACGGAAAATCATTAATTATCCGCCGCTATGCCGTCTACCTATTGCCTTCTTCTTCATTTATTTGTTTTAAGCGATAATACAGAAGTGGAACGAAACTGCCATTTAAATTCATCATCACTGTTTGCTTTATTCTCGATCAAGCAAGAATTTTAAGATTTTTATTCTTTTAAAAGAGAAATTGAAAAATTGTGTTTATAAAAAATTTATAGGCTTATTCTTTATTGCGTTAGATTCAATTTTCATGTTCGTTTTCTTCTTTTTCTCTATTTCTATTTGATGAACAAGAGTGTGTCTTGATGATTTATGAGCCACAAAGTGATTTGTGTGAGAGCTTCTCATTGTGTTTTGTGCACATTGTTGAAAATGGGATGGGCAATATGTGAATGTTTCCAATTATGACACGATTAAGATGTATTTAATGGATCATTCGATCTAATTGATAATAACTTAATTCCATCTCAGATATTTATTTATACATTTTATGGGGCGAACTCTTAGTATGAAATGCGAGATATAAAAGAAAAGAGAGGTTAATTAAAAAGTGCCTTCAAGCAATGTCGACAAGATATTTTATCTCATAATATAACTCGATTCTTTCTTTCTCTGTGTAAATAAATTCTCTGTTAAATGCAAAATAATAAAATATAAAAAGAAAAACCAACAATGAAAATTTTCTCATAAACAAATCGTTAAAGAGAATCGAATGAATGATTTTTAATAGGTAATAAAGTTATTTTAAAGTCATTATTCCTTGCAAAAAAAACTAAATTTATTTCCTCAAAAATGATTACCAGAGAAATCAAAACAAACATTATCCTTCATTTCAATCTCAACAGTAAAGAAATTGAAATATAACGATGAAATATTTTTGACATTTTATGAAAGATCTTGAGGAAGATGAAGAAGGAGGAGGCAATAATATACTGAAATGAAATAAATTTTGTATTTATTTACTAAGCAAGAAACATTCAATGTGCAATTTCAATTCAAATGACTGCGATGACTGCAAAAGAAACGAGTAGAGAGAGCAGAAAAAAATTCCTTATAATGCAAATATTTATTTTAGCAGCATGTAAAAGTCGAGTAATTTGATAGCTTAATGCTTCATTTAATTTTTAATCGTTTCGTGGTAAAGAACAAAACACGAGAGCAGAGTAAAGTTGAGTTGAAGGATAAGCGTGGTCTGTGGGGTTTCTGAATAATCTTGTTGAAAATTCTTTTGCATATGTCTGATTCCGTTCGCATCACGACAGTTGACAGAGATTAAAGACATTTGAAATTAAAAAATACTCCAAAAAAGAAAGAAGCGAAAGAAAACAAAATCAGAAGCTCAGAAGTTGTGATTACTATTGACCTTTCTTCAGTTTTTTCCTTCTCTCGTTTACTTTTCGCTCCATGCATTCATTGTAATTTCATTGAATCCATTTGCCTTCTTTTTTTTGCTCTCCCGCTTTCCTTGTTAAGTTAGATGAACCACATATTCAATTTTCAATCTTCTTTCCAAAAAAGAATCATGAAATTACTTGTTGATGTCTTGCTGAGTTGTGTGCTGTAACGACAGGTTTAACAAGATCTGAAGATGATCTTCAGTGAAATGAAAGAATTGGGAATAAATGTTTTCAGTCTTTTTTCTTCTAATTAAGTGTCAATGGATGATCAATTGACAACTTTTAATCGTGTTTGGTTATTTCATTTTTTAGCGGTTTTAAAATTTAAAAATTTTAGTTTTAACTTTTTTTAAAAATAAACAATTTTTTGATCAAGTTTAAGTGCCTTGCATTTCTTTACATTTTTCTTAAAATTTTGTTACTCTCTTTTATTCATTTCGTTGAGCTTTAAAATTAACAAATAAAATTGTTGCATGATTGCAAGGAATTAAGAATAAAAGTGAGAAATAAGAAAGGCAAGGAGATAGAGTAGAAACGAGAACAGCAAAGTGTTAAAATAAATTTTAGATTTCACAGTAAATGAATGTGCATTGAATTCGGCGCCATCAATTAAAATTTAGTTGAATCTCTTTCGTTCGAAGAGTTATTTTATGGAAGAGAAAATGAAACATGACAGTGGTTACGCAGAAAGGATGTTTATGTTCGCATTTATTTTGTTGTTCCCTCGTAACATTTTAATTGAATAATTGCTCACGAAGAATTGCATGCTCTCTCGCTCTCTCAACAACCTGCACGTTCATGCTAATTGGCAATATAACAAAAGGAGGCAAAAAGGTATGTATCAGCTCACTGCATGTTTGAATTCAATCAATCAGATATTGAGAAGAACATTGCATAATTTCTTTCATTTATTATCGACATCACATATATGTACATTCTTTAAAGTAAAATCGTGAGGAAATTTCACAAATATACACAGAAATTAAATAATTGAAACGGACACGAAATGAAAGAAACTGCTGCTACCAGCAAAATTGATGACTTAATTTTTTCCTGCAATGCATGGAGTTTCTCTCTTTTTTGACTTATGCAGTTGCTAACATGTGAATCATTATAATGATGAATTGAGTTGTTGCTTCGAATTTGATGATGACGACCGATAACGAGTCAAGTCTTTTCTTTTTTTTCTTCTTGAAACTATTCTCGTGAGTGAAATAAAAAAATTAAAGTTGAAACAGATACTAGCATGGAAATGTAATTGAGACAAACATTTACGTCCTTCCGTTTAAAAAGAATCGAGAACTGCGTGCAGGCAACATGATAGTCTTGTGTGTATATAGTATGTAAATGAGTAATTTTTAAACCTTATTTTTGTGGGAAGAGCAGTTGTCAGTAATATATCATCACTTAATGGATTCCTTTAACAATTATCAATTTTGTTTTTTTCTATTTGGTGGTCTATTGGGATTTTTATTCTTTTTAACATAAAATGTGTCAACAGCTGACCTTTTAAATATATTTTGTGGTATTTAAAGAAATATTCATCATCTTTAAAATAAAGATTCTTAATGGAACTTTAAAAATGTTAAAATCCATATCAAAAGCAGTAAATTATTTTTGCATTTTGATATGAATGCATTTAATGGCGTTCATTTAATGTAATTCTGTAATTTATATGATAATTAGAGTTAATATTCCATTGTTTTTCAATTGTTTCTTTATTAACTATTATCACGCACATCTAACATGTCTTAGAGTTATTGTTGTTCTTTTTAAAGTTTTTCATAGACCAAGTTCTCATTTTAATAAATAATTTTATTCCACTTTCACGTTAATTAATTGTCTATCTTTATTTTCCATTCCCCTTTTTCTCATATTTAATTGCCATTTATTTGTTTTACCTGTCTAAATAACGAGCATGAAAATTTATTGATTTCAAATTAAAAATGCACGCAACAAAACATCAATTTTAAATGTACAAGTTCATTAATAAGATTAGTTAATAACAATCTACAATTCATAGAATCGTCATTAAAGAAAACTTATCGAATTAAGAGCATAAAAAGTCGCGAAATTTATTCAGTGTTTATCAGTTTCAAATCTTTTGTGCTCTCACCTTCTCAATTCATTCGACAATTCTTAAAAGGAAAATGCAACATAAAACGATTTTTTTCATTGCAGTATCGCTGTGGAAATATCAAAAGTAAATATGCCGCCATTTGTGTGTATATGCTGATGCCACATGAACAAAAATCTCCCGACAAACACACAAAAAGGAGGAAAAGAAAGAAAGGAGAGTTGTTCGGCATCATCACATTCAATTTCATTGTAATAATATAACAGAAATCATTTTTATTTTCTTCTTTAATGCTTTGCACAATATTTACTTTTTAATGCCCGCTATATTCCTTTGATTCTCTTTAGAGAATGCTTACACTGTGCTGTTTTATGTTGCTCAATGTGTATAATTTATTGATTCACATAGCGAGTGCAGCAAAAAGATAAAAATGGCATCTCTGTGTACTGCAAATGGCAATGAATTAAAGAATAAGCGCTATAGCGGCATTTATGATCGTGAATTGGTCACGAAAAAATATTTATCATCGATTAATAAATTAAACGATTTTCAATTTTCTTTTTTTGTGCTGTTCCTCGCATCTTCCAATTGCGTTTGAGGATACATACATTGAAAAACGATATCGATATACAAGATTTATGTGTGAGGAATATTAATCCTTTTGAGGATATTTACTTTTTTATATGCTTGAGAGAAATTTGAATTAATCTAAAGAGAAAATACTTAAAGACTGCATGAGAATTTCTTGAAAGATCAATTAAGAATTGAAAGAGAGAAAAAAGAATAAAAGAGAATTATTTGCACATGATCGATTACGATGAAATGATCCTGTTAGTGAATTTGAGCGGAAATTTCTTGTTAGGTCAATCATTTCTAATGCGAATGATCAGGTTTTTATTTTTGATTGTGACGATTTCTATTCTAGTCTACTATCATCATCATCCCTCACTAAATCGAATATTCTCGCTTAGCATGTGTGAATGTAATAAAATGACTTAGAATATGAACATGCCGCATGTCATGCAAGTAAAATATTTTCTTCCAAATGCATTAACATTGCTCAATGATGCAAATATTCATTTTTTAAAAAATACATAACAACAAAATTTTTTCTTTTCTTCATTCTTTATTCATATTTCAACTGCTACGTTTGTTTGTTTTTACTTTATTTATGTGTATACACATACAAACTTCTTTTTCTTTTTTTGTGTGATATGTGTGACGGATGTATAAGAAGAGAAAAAAAATATTATGTGAATATAAATGCGAATGAGAAGAAGGACAGATGAATGGATATCGAGGGAGTTGTAATGATTTAAATTGAAGAAACTGATATAATTGTACTATAGAGACCCGAAAGCTTTAGAGAGACATATGTCGTTATTCCCGAGTTTCTTGTTTCCAAAAAAATTAATATTCACATATACGCATCAGTGATCTAACGATAAAAAGTATAATAGACGACAGTGATAAAATTGAAAGAGTCAGCTGTCAACAGAGCGCAGTGAAATAAACATTCAGAAATAAGACAATGAAGCAATAATTTTTATAATGAGACATCATACAATAACTCTTCTGTCTCTCATTTCAATATATTTTATTTTCCTTCGCGAAAATTAAAATGCAATTGAGAAGAATGCTTTAAATATTTCTTTTAACATTTTGCAGCTTGCCTTCAAGCAACACGAAAGAAGATGAAATGGATAATTAATTTATTATAAGAGCAAGGAAAAAGAATGCACGGAAAAGATGACTTAAGACATACAGGAAAATATTTCATTGGTCTTGTTAAGACGATCTTTCTCTCTTTTGTTTGTTTTTCTTATTCAGCGATGTTTTTATAATATAATGTTTGTATATAAAAAGCCGATGAAAAGAAGAGAAAATATTGCTGATTTTATTGATACTTTAAAGTAAATATTTGGAAGAATTTTTTAAATGTTGCCTTTTTACCATTCAAATGCGAATCTTTCATCTTTCCTGCTTGCCTTATTCAAATGAATATTATCGTCATTATTATTATTAAGTTTATATAAATATTGATTGTAAGCGAATAGTAGAAATGAGCATAAAAAGAAAGAAAAGGAGACAACAACAGCAGAACAGAACAGAACACAAAATTACGATAAAATGCTAACAATGAAATCTTCCCGCTGTGAATTCCTTTTCATGTTGTATTGCTCTCTTTTTTGTACTTCTTTTTACACAAAAATTGCTCTTAACTGCAGCCGTTGCTCCTTTTTGCATGCAATTTTTTTCTTCGCTTATTTTCCAAAATGCAATACAAGAGCTTGACAATCGATATTACTGATATCACGTGTGTTTTGTATGTCAATCAACGTTAGCTTCCATCATTGTATCAAAGCCAAAAAAGATAAGTAATATTACATGTGTCGAAGCACAATGTTAAAATAATTGCCTTTTTGAACTTGTGCTCTGAAGATTCATCTGAACGCGATGAAGCTTCTGTTTAAAAAAAAATTTTAAAGATTCATTGACATGATGCTCCTTTTATGGTAACGTACGTGCTAAAAAATTAAATTATTTCTCTTTTTACGAGAATAATTGCATAAATCTCAGAAATGAAAATATAAAATGAAGATATATGTGTACCTTCCTCGCTCTAGTGATGCATGAAATTAAATTTTTATCCATTAGGCTCAATTCAATTCGATGTGCATGCTAAATACTAACCCCTCTTATTATTTCTATTAATTCATCACAATTATGTCACTAGTTCTTCAAAGATTCACAATTTTAATTACTTTAAAAAATTCTCTCATCAACCCTTGATCTCAATTTGTTGATGCAATTTCATAATTTGTTTGAATATGCAAGAGAGAAAATTGTTTACGGCTCCTTAGGGAAATTTCTCACTCTTGTTAAGGGTTCAAAAATCAGATGAGTAAATTTTTCATTTCTCAGAGATTCAAATTTCCCCTTTTTCTTTATTGCGTGCCATTTTTACTCATATTCCATATAATCCTTGCTTGAAATTCAATTTTTTGACTTTGCCAAATCCCAACAAACTCACTGTGCTTCATAAATCTCTATAAAATTACAATTTTTTTGTTAAGAGTGGAAATATTTTAGTTGATTACATTTTTCATGAGATAATGTTTGTGTTCTGGTTGTACTTTTGGTTTTTTGCGAGGGTTGACTCAGGTCAAAATCATTCATCACACGCCTTTGTTCCCCCAGTACAATTCTGTAGTAGCAAAAAAAAATATGTAATCAAATTTGGATTAAATCGATGCAAGTGAATAAAACAGACGCTGTGAGGGTGTCTGTTCGAGTGTAGAGATGTTCACTTTTTTATATGCATTGCATTACTAGTTATTGAAACATAAAGGATGCTTAATGCGATTTAATAGGGAAAGAAGGGAGAAATGCATGTATTTCTAAAGGGAGTAATTTGCTGTCATTCAAACAAATGTAATTGGAATCCATCTATGATTATTTAGAGTGCTGATGTCTTCTTGTTTCACTAATATTTTCATCATTGTTGTTATTGTTTCGATAATCTGATTAGATTGAATTTCCACTTGAATTACTTCATTGTTATTTTTGCTAATTGATGTTTCGCTCTTAAAATAGTCATCAATAACGATGACATAAAAAAGCGATCACAGTGACGGTTCGATTGTGATTATCGAAAGCAAAGCAAGCAACAACCACAAATCTTTCTCTTTTAAAAATAAATGTGATCAAAGCCAAAAATTCTTATATTTTGTGGATCATTAGTCCAGTATCAAAGAACAACAAATTGCCATTAAAAGAGAGCAAGCGAAAGGTAAAGAGAGAAGGCATTTTTGTGTCGTTCTCTGATATAGATATAGCAAGGCGAATGTTTATTTTCCAAGTAATTTAATACTCATCCGCCAATCTTTTTTTCGGTCGTTTGCTCGCCTTCTCATCTTTTGTTAATGCGCATTGTGCACAACGTTTGCTCTTGCAATACATAAATTTATTTAATTTTTTATTCCTAACGACATCATATTTTATGTTTAAATTGACGTAAATTGAAATAAACGATTGTGTGTGTCTTGCTCTTGTTTTCTCTTCTCTTTTTGCAAAAGAGCGATTCATGACAATAATTTTACAGACAAGAATTTTCCTCTTCTCTCTTCATTGATGAAGATTTTCATGATCAAAATGATAAGAATGGATTTTTTTGGCGACAGATGAATGAATTCATTATGCTTGACTTTGATAATCATCTTACGTTAATTTATGGATGGAATGTCATGATAAAAGAAAGATCAATATTAAAAAGTATGTTTTTTAAAAAACACATTCAATTAAGATATTCAAAAAAGCAAGTTTTCCATTTACCGAATATTTAAAGTAAACAACGAGGTAAAGAAAATTTGATAACAAACGAAATTCTTCACTAAATTTACTTCAGTCGCTTATGTTTAATTATTTTTTCGTGTTCAACGTTTTCCTCATAAATATTGTACAAGATTAAAGTCAATTTTTGCCACCAGACAGGGCACAAAAGAGAAAAATTATAATGACAAAAAACAATTAGGGATTAAAGATGATAAAAAAATTTAAAATGGTCATTTTTATCACATTTTAATGGCTATAATTTTAATTCATCTTTTTCAATGAACAAAAATGCAATGCATGAAATAAAATTTTATTTATAAATGAAAAGTAAAATAAAAGAAGAAAATGTGAACATACGCTGACATAAATCACATCCAATTTATTTACTCTTTTCCTGATGATTTTTCCTCCACAAATATAGAAATTATTTATTGCGATTCAATCAGAATTAATTTGTGTTTTCATTTGCTTACAAGATAGCGAAACAGCCTCAATGCATTTCTCATGTTTGTATCATAAGCAATTTTTCAAAAAATCGTTGACAATTTTTCCACTGCGTGAAATTTACAGTCGACACTAATGTTATGAGCGTGAAAATTTATGAACATTTTGAAATTAATTTTTAGAAAAAAATAAAGAAAGAATTGTCACAGCCTGAGTTTCCTCAAACATTAAAAACATAATTTCTAACATTATGCCCGCAGTGTGACTTATAAATGAAAAGAATCACCTGATGGTTTGATATTCATTCTTACATTGTTGAATTTGACTATATTTGAGCATTGTTGTCGTTCTTAAATAATATCGTATTTT
The DNA here is from genome assembly GCA_018290095.1 of Polypedilum vanderplanki. Lineage (NCBI taxonomy): Eukaryota > Metazoa > Arthropoda > Insecta > Diptera > Chironomidae > Polypedilum > Polypedilum vanderplanki. The sequence goes on along the minus strand of CM031379.1, from coordinate 6,159,334 downwards.
ATTGAATGGAGAGAAAGAGAGAAAAGAGATTGCAGACAGAATAACCACAGGGGGTTCGTGGCGCCTTACATAACTCCACTTACTTTATTGATCATTTTTTTTATTGGTTCTCTTTCTTTAATATGTGAATATGTGTAAATTTTTAGCTCATATGTGACATTCTTTTTGCTATAAAAAAGATTAACAGTTTATGCAAATATTGATAGATAACACAATACGTAGCGTGTGAACTCGAGAGATTTTTCTGAATTCTTTCATGACTGGTTTGATACAAAATAAAACTACTTAAATGCACTTACAAAGTGCTGAAATGAACTCGATAAGTGCCATTAACTTGGTATTACAAGATTTTTTACAACAGTTAAGTGCAAGGAATTTTTCAATAGACTCTCAAGATTTATAAAATTCTTTTTAGTGCAAGCCATCTGCTCTGTTATTGTTCAAAATAACAAACAGAAAAAAATCTCCTAATAGTCTAGCATACTAAAATTAACTTGAAATGCACACACAAATACAAATTGTTATAACGGTAGTGCACTAAAAAGCATGCAGGCAATATTGATTAGTTTTATGTTAATTGTTATTACTTTTTTGAGTTTCTCAAGAGATTCATTTCTTTTTAAATTGATGAATGTAGCAAAACATATTTCCTATTGAAATTTAATGTAAATTTATTGTCACATCGCGAGGCACTTCAATGTGATAATATTTCATGTGGTATAAGCAGCACAAGACATTTCCTTTTGTTGTTGACAAGCGACAGATGCTGCACTCTAATGATGATAATGTTGCCTAGCAATTGCCATAGGTATCATCACCACTTAAGATTGTCATCATTCAAACTCTTTTTTTAATGGAAGTGTAAGCGGCTCAACTAACAGGTGCAACATTCTATAAATACAATATCTAAAGAGCGGGGCCATAAAAATTGTCACCCATTATCTTAATGTTTTTTATTTGGGAAAAAGAGAGAAAAGATATTTGTTATAATGCGGATAAGTTAATAGACCTACATAATATTTATAGCCATTTTAGTAAAGAAATTTGCTACAAAAAAATCTTATAGAATTGATGTAAAATGCAAAACGGTTGGGATTTTATAGCATTTTGTCCCAAGGGGGTTCCAAATCTTTCTGTATGGCTGTTGCTGCCTTATTCACGGTTTAATTGAATATTTTTTATAATGAAGGCATGAGCAAGTTTCTTCTTTTTATTCTTCTCCCTGCCTTCTTTTTTGCTTGTTCTTGTGTCTCATTTCTTCTTATTGGTCTTATGAATATTTTATTATTAAAACACATCTTGAAATTGGCTTGTTAATTTTTTATTTATACATTTCTCTCTTCTTTTTCGATGCTTATTATGTATACAAATGTCTTTAAAAATTTTCAAAGACCCTAAATATTTATATGCAAGATATAGAAGCGAGTTAAGGTAAGCGATCGAGTCAGAAGAAGAGAAAAGAAAAATGTCCTTGTTAATATACGAGAATTGGGTATAAAACATCATTTAAATAAAAGGAGAATGAAAGCAAACTTATTGATTTGATTTATTTCAATTTTGTTTGTTTTCATTCTTGTTATAATTTCTATTTGATGACAATTTTGTGTTTGTGTGTATACATATTGAAATAAAAATTAATGACCACAGATGGTATTCTTTCTCTTTTTTCTCATAAATAGAAATTTGTCTTTTGATGTACAGCCACCCAATAGTATCGCATCGTATACAAAAAATGAGAAAAGCTGGCGTTAAATTATCGTAAAGATATGAAAAATTGCTTTTATGTCTTAATTGTCTCAAATAAACTACAAAAAAGATCTGCTTTTTACGACATGCACACAAAAACTTCCCATTTCTCACATTTTCTCTTATGAATATATCTCTCGATCAAGATCGGGATGATGAATACACACATTTTATAGCTCACGAGAATATTTTGTATACAACAGAAATAATAAAATAAAAGAAACACATCATAAAACAGTTTTCTTAACTGCCATCAATTTAGATAAGAAAAATTATCAATTCTTTCTTTACTGGTGAGTAAGTAAACTACGGACTGTGTTCCATTAAAACAAAAAAGAATTTCTAAATTTTTAAAACAATTTTAAGAATCTCAATAAAATTTATTAATTTTCCCATAGAATAGAAAAACATGCCTTTAAAATAGTCGAAAAATGATACTTTTGCTAAAAATAAAAGCGATAAAAAATAAGAAGAATCTTTATAGCTCTTCCATGAGATGGTCATCAAAAAGTCGTAAAATGATACTCAATAGAGAAGGTGTATAAAAATATTATCAATAGAAAGTGAATAAAAAAAATTTCGGCAGTCGATGAAGGCACGATTTTTACGACTTTAAATGACATTATCCGATGCTTTATGTGACAAGTGTCTTGGTTATCACTAATTGGCTACTATACAATGATAACGTTGCCATAAAAAACTCATAAAAATACTCTCAAAGGTCTCATTCATAAAGTAGGATTATGCATCTCTTTTGTATTTCACAAAACATAAAAAAGAAACAACCATAAGGCACAATAATGGACCTCAATGTGAACATATTTATGCATTAGCCTACCTGAATGAAGATCATCATCAATTTAAGGATCCATTAAATGTGTGTAAATAATACACTCGAGTACAAAGAGTCGGAAATAAAAGAGCGAAAATTTCACAGTTGAATGAAATGGGCGGAGATTAGTGTTGTGTATGACATAGTCACAAATACAAATAAAAATCAAACTCTACGCACGCAAGCGAATTGAAACCAGTTTCAATACATTCAAATGGTTTATACAAACATGCTATATGCATAAGTATTCAAGAACTCTGATGAAAATACTACGCTCATCAAAGTATTTCAGTTCCTTTTGATATCTCGATCACATTGCATCGTCGTTCGATATTTTCTTAAAATTTTTTGTTTAAGAAAATTTTCTTTCTTTTCGGCTTCGCGTGTAAAAAGTTAAAAAATTATTTTATTGAATTTTCTGTGGCAAATTAAAAAAATAAAATTAAGAAAAATTTATTGCATGACATCATTAAGAAAAATTACCGATATTAAAGTGAAGTGAAAAGTTTTTTTTTAAGAAATTCAATTTTCACTGCCAATAAAAGAGCAATAATAATTTCAGAAAATAATGAAAATGCTCGTACCACCAGAAATGCACGCGACACAGTCGAAAATGATTTATCAAATGAACAAATACTGCACAGATCGCGTTCAAGCTCGTAAATTACAAATTCACAAGACAATAATTGAAGTGTGTCGTGTTGTTCAGGATGTTTTAAAAGAAGTTGAAGTGCAAGAACCGCGATTTATTTCAAGTCTAAATGATTATAATGGCCGATATGAAGGTCTCGAAGTGATTTCACCGACGGAATTTGAAATTATTATCTATCTCAATCAAATGGGAGTGCTGAATTTTGTTGATGATGGTACATTACCCGGTTGTGCTGTGCTAAAGCTAAGTGATGGAAGAAAACGTTCAATGTCATTGTGGGTTGAATTTATCACTGCATCAGGCTATCTTTCAGCTCGCAAGATTCGATCACGTTTTCAGACACTCGTCGCTCAGGCAGTCGATAAATGTGCATATCGAGATTGCGTAAAAATGATTGCAGACACAACTGAAGTGAAGCTACGGATACGTGAAAGACTGATTGTTCAAATCACACCTGCATTCAAATGTGCAGGTCTTTGGCCACGATCAGCTTCACATTGGCCTCTACCACAAATTCCCTGGCCACATCCTAACATAGTTGCAGGTTTGTGAATTATTTGTATATCTTGAAATGAAAATAATTAAATTATTTTTACCTCATTATTGCAGAAGTAAAGACTGAAGGTTTCGATATGTTATCAAAAGAATGCATTGCATTGCAAGGAAAAAATAGCGCCATGGAAGGCGATGCTTGGGTCTTGTCATTCATCGAAGCGGAAAATCGATTGCTACAAGGTATGGCCGCTTACATATTGGTGCCAATCAGACTGTGACAAGCTGTCTTTACATTGTAATTTATTTCTATTTACTTTTTCTTCCTGCCACATAGGTGGTTATCGAAAACGCTGTCTGAGCATTCTCAAGACTCTTCGAGATCGACATCTTGATCTTCCTGGTAATCCAGTGACATCTTATGTTATGAAGACATTATTACTTTATGAATGTGAGAAGCATCCGCGTGAAATGGAATGGGATGAAAGTTTCATTGGTGATCGAATTAATGGAATATTTTTACAACTTATTTCATGCCTGCAATGTCGTCGATGTCCGCATTATTTTTTACCGAACATGGACTTATTTAAAGGGAAATCTCCTGGTGCTCTTGAAAATGCCTCAAAGCAAGTTTGGCGATTAACAAGAATTATGTTAACAAATTCGAGATGCCTCGAGGAATTATAAAAAAATTATATGTGTGAAATCAATAGGTAGAAAATCTAAAGAATAATTCTAGTGCTGAAAAAGTGTGAAAATCAAAGATAAATCATAAAAGAATGAAAAAGTGCAAGAAAGTGAATTTTTGATTAAATTTGTAATACGAAATGAATAATTTAATTGCTTGCAAAAAAACAGATTGTCAATTAATCACCTACAATCGAATAGATAAGATTTTTATACATAAACTAACGATATTGCAATATCCTGCCACAAATTTTTCTTAATTAAAAAGTTGCTAATTAGAATTCATTGTCTATAAAACTTTTCTAATTAAAAATTTGCCTCGTACTAATAAGAATGAAGGCCAAAATATGTCATTCAAATATAACAAGAAAAAAGAATTTCTGTCACTCAAAAAGTGCAACAATCTTAGTGACTTAAAAGGAAATTTCAAACCTACGCATAAAAAGTTTAAAAGAAAGACACGCAAAGACTTGAATGAAGAAGAAGAAAATCTAAACTGCAAAATCCCTGCGTTGCGTTTAACTGCTTCTTCCTTTTCTTCTTTTTTATGCAATTCGCAGGATTCCTTCCAAAATAAAACAACAGCTAAACGTAAATATTTAATTAAACACGAAAACTTTTTTTCTTGCTTGCTTCTCCTCACTTTAGTTCATTCTGTTTTGCTTTGCTTTCATGTTGATAGAAACCACCTATAATTAAAGTTAATTTTTCTATCAACAACTTTTCTTTGCTTTAACAAACAGTTCAAAACTTTTTCCTCAAGTTGATTCTGTTTGTGTTTTTTGGTCGTTCAAGAGAACGCATAAAAATTTGAAAAATGAATGAATAAAAAATTCACCGACGGTTCTTTTTCGTTTATCTTTTTTTCGTCATTTACTTTACATTTTTCCAATTGTCTCAAAGTCAATGCGAGGAAAAAATAAATTAAGGAATTTATGAGCATTCCCAAAAACGGTAAAAAATATTTCTCGTGTCTTGCAAGAACTATAAATTATGTTTCGCTCAATTGTTCTATTCGCTTGAATATTTTTGGATCTTTTCTTTTTTTTTTTTGAGAAGAAAAAGCGAGTAAGAATTTTCAATGGCATAAAAACAATGAACAAATGGTCCTCTTTCGTACATGTATAAAAAACATTATATTCAACACAAAAGGATCAAATAACCAATCCGCCTAAATATAAACTTTAAAAGAGGGAAAAATTTAATATTTTCTTCAATCTTTCGCGATCAATTCGTTCGAATTCCTTTTTTGCTGTCTCTCTCAGCATCTAAAGATTTTTTAACCATCTTTTGCAATGAATGCAAGCGTAAAAACTGAAATTCAACAGTTTTTAAAAAAGAAAGAAACAATTCACAAAGTAAAAGACAATTTAGACTCATCTTTTTCATTGAGACCAAAAAAAGTGAAATATATGCATCTTACGAATTAAGAGAAAAAAAGTACAAAAAACAACTGAAATATATGTGCTTACAGATAAAAGTCAAAATTTATTGAATGTGATCGCGAGTTGACAATTTTTATTGCGAAATTTATGCATTTAAAATGTGCATTAAAAGCGATAGCCATTTTGGATGAATTTGTGTATTTTCCTTCCTCTGTTTCGTTTGCTCTCTCTCGTATTTGAGAGGTAACTTCTGGTTTGATAATAAAATATACAGAAAGAGACACTGAAATACAATAAATTTATTTTAAATGCAAATTGTGAAAATGATAAGACACAACAGTGATTAATTGCTTTCTTAAATTGATCTTGAAATAAGCAAGGTGTGGAAACTTGTCTTTATTATGCCTAAAATGACTTTTAAGCTTATAATTAATTCATTATCCATTAGCTCAAGTTTCTATTTTTGGAAATCTATTAATTCCTATTAATTATGTCAGACTCAGAGAGTTTGTGTTAGTAAATTGATAAAAATTGCGTATTAAATTTTTCAATTTACTAAACTGACTGAATTTCATATTTCATCTTGAGAATAATTTTTAATTTTGTTTGTTTTTCAACCATCAAATATAATATTTAAAGAGAACTCAAGTAAATGAAGAAATGAAATTGAGAAACCACAAAAGCAGTTTACAGCAGACATGCATGGGCAAAAAAAAGAGGAAAAAATTCTGAATGGTATGGAAGAATACAAAAAAGAGAATTCTTTTGCACTGTTGTCTATCAAACGCTGTTAGTGCCAATTAAGTGTTAAGCCAAAAAATAAATTTATTTATATTTCTTTTGGAATAAAAAGCGTTGAAACATGATATGAATGGCACACACATGCAAATAAATAAATTGAAAAAATAAAACAAATTTCTCATGTGTGTTTTCTACACAGAGTGATAGTGAATTAGTAGGTTAGTCAAAAGAAATGCCAAAAAAACGTGTCAAGGACGAACATTAAAGAAAAGAAAAAAACGCGCCCATCGCCATGCTGAAAAGTTGCATACACAAAATCAAGATTCTTTCTCTCACGATTTTCATGTTTAAGCCGCTGCTGCTGCTGCCAATATGTGTATCGATGCAATTTATGTGATATGGCAAAATTACCAATTAATTGTTTTCTGCTTCTTTCTCTCTCACTGTTTACTATTAAATACATGATCGCGGTGCATTATAAAAAAATCGGGCAACACTTTTCGCCTTGTTTTCTTTTCAATTCGTTCATGAGTTTACTTTATCTGTGATTATTGGAACGTAATTGACTTGTTTCGTTCTTCGCTCTCTATGAACTGGTAAATGTCATGTTTATACATCTTTATAGTGTCTTTGTTCTCTCCAAGATTTGCAAATGTGTGCATCGACATTATTATCGGCAATTTTCTTCATTTTGTAATGAATGCAATGCAACAAATCTGATACAAAATAAGCCGAGTTGAAGCATAAAGTGATAATTAGCCTGAAAGACACTTAACAAAATACACTTAGCACTTGGTAATAATGATGATGAGTCTTTAGTCTATGAATTATAGTACAGTGTCATATTTCAACTCATTTTCTCACCTCAACAAAGTAAAGCTTAATCTACGCTTTGTGCCGTTCATCAGACATGAAAAATTACTTTCTTTTAAACCTTACTTCACTTAAAGGTGTGAGATAAGACCGCGTGGCAGCACATTAATATCATACTTTTTTTTGGTCAATCGAGTGGCAATAACAGTTAAATTTTATTATAATTGGTTTGAACATTTTTATTTTTCGCATTTATTTGTTATTTATTTATGTTTTATTCCAATATCGTTGTCGTATTAATGCGGAATGAGGCGCGAAAGTCTTCTCTTGTACACACTTCAATTGACATCTTACACACGTAAGAAATGTTTTTATTGACAATCCTTATTGCATGCAAGTTTCGTAATTTTATTAAAATTCATAAATTGATCGAGACACCTCGTAAGAAAGAAATATTAAACACATTTTTGTTGATAATTAAAATGAGAGATGCCGTACAATTAGTTGCTTCGTTTCTACCTTACCCTATTCTGTTTTTTTTTCTTGCTCCTCTCTTCTTAATTGAATTTTTATCAAAAGCAGAAAAATGCATTAAGAGTAAAAATGTTTTAGACTAATTTATTAGAGATTAATTAAGCTACTCTGTATACAAATTAATAAATTGATGTTTATGACTTCTCGTTCGATTTTTTTTTTTTTATTTTTTAGCTTTAGCACAGAGCAAATAAAAATGTTTGTCTGTAAAGAAGACGAAATGAGATGTAATTTTTATTTTATTATAAAAAAATTTATTTTAATCACTGTGATTAGCATAAAAGATTTAGTTCAGTAAAAGAAGCTCTTTTGTATTTATCATGAAATTTTTGACATTAATAATTTTTGTATACTTGAAAAGTATTGTACTTTTGAAATGCACACATATTTTATAAGATTTTTTATTAATTAAAAAATGCACACAGGGAATTTTGATGAAAAATATTCTTAAAGAAATCATTGACAAAATTTTTTATGTCATCAAATTCTTAATAAAAATCAAACTTTGTATACAAATCGCTATCGATTCACTTATTAATTAAACATACATAAATATGTAAATATACGATAAATTAAATGAAAACCGCATTTTTATAACTGATTTTTGCAATTAAACTCAAATGAATAAAAAAATGGAGAAAACAATTTTGTTATTAAAAGAATTCGTATCTGTGTGTCTTGTTTTATTTTATGAAAATCATTAAAAATTAAATAGGTAATAAATTTTCAGATGCTATGCAAGGAGTATGTATGTAGTGTGAAACTCTATAAATTTTTTTCTTAATTTATTTTTCAACTTTTAAAACGAGAAAGATTGTTTGAAAAATAGTCTACCTAGGAAATTGCTCAATTGTACAATGTTTTTCGAACTGTGATGCGACAGAGAAGAAGTAATTCATTTGAAATACAAATTTGCAGTGACACCGAATCTCATCATTATCATTTCAAATATTCCCCCAAAGCATAAGTCAACAGTCAACATCCTATGAAATTAAAATTTTCTCTTTCTTAATATCGAAAGAAATATCGAGAGTAGTAAATAAGTGACAAATATTTGACTACAAAAATGAGCAGCATGAAATTAGCTGCTTTGTATTCCACCATTGTAATTGCCAATAACACATGTTCATATGCCTTTTAATTTCATTTTGTGTCACAAAAAATTCTGAGAATAAAAGAAACGTTGAGCGGGAAAAGAAGACAAAGCAAAAATGCCTCCTTATTCGATTGTTATCATCATCATCATCATCATGAATTTTATGAATTATTTTACACACACAGCAAGCAGCCAAATGACGAGACGAATGGAATTTTTAAATAAAAAAATAAAAATGACGAAAATGCTTCTTTTTATGATGTGTTGAGAATTGCGTTTGCAATTATTCAATTTGTTTCGAATTGAGATATTTTTGTCTTCTTTATCATTAATTCAGAAGAAGTGACTGAGCTCTTGAACAATTTTAGAATTATTTTGATTCATAAAAACACTACAAGAAATTTTAAGAAATAAAATCATTTTGCAATTGAAATTCTTCACAATTTTGTTTGTGAATTTCTATTGATTTTCAAACAATTGCTCATGGATTATTCATTATTATGCCATTGATGGTGTTTCGTGTTTCTATTAATAGTATAAAAAGCAAGCAATAAATGATTAAATTAACATATTTATAGTAAAAAACTTCAAGGGATGTCGACTTAAGCCGTCTAATAAAAAAGTGAAGATCATTGGCGTTGATAAATCACGTTCGCAAATTTCTAGCTAAGAAAAGAGGTCTTTAATTCTTGATAAATGATTTGAACGTGATGTTGAAATTAAAGTTATTTACATTCAACACACTCACAACTTGTGTGCTGACTGTATTTGACCAAAGATAGACGACTGCGATCTACATGAAGACACAACGAATTTATAGCACAAGTTTCACATATAGCAATGAGGAAGATTAAAAATTTAATTTATTAAACGAGTGCAAAGTATAAAAAAATGAAAATTCTGCCAGAGGAATGTTTAAGGCACATAAATTGCATCAGAATTGCTTCATTAATGTTTCTTGCCACACTCTTTCTTTTTCTGTAATTTTTCTTCACTCACTATTATTAATTAAATTAATTAAGGAATAAATAAATTATAAATGTAAGTAGACAACAACTTTAATTAGCAGAGAGTGACCAAACCCTGAATAAATAAATACAAACTTTAAGCTCATGAGTTGCTCTGAGGCTGCAATAAATTTCTCTTTCTTTTTTTATATATATAAAATCCAAGAACATAAAAACTTCACGCGTGGTTGGAGAAAATCGATACTTTTGCCCTCTCTTACTTTTGAAGTTGTATGTTTTATAACAATTTATGTGTAGTATCATAGAAGAAGGAAACTTTCTTTCCCTTTATTCACATTGTATGAGAGAATCAAATTAACATCGATTTCTTCTCCCCTTTTTCCTGACATTATTACAACAACCCCAAATTTTCTAGTGAATGCGCATGGACAGAAACGAAAAACGCCTTGTAGAGTGTAAAGGTAACATTTTTTTGCAGCCATCATTGAATTAAGAAAAGTAGAAGCAAAAAAGAGAGAAAGAAAGTCAATGGCAGTTTTAATTGATGATGCTTTTTGCATAATTAATTGTGTTAGATTAAAAAGAGAGTGTTATTTAAGTTATACATTTATTTTCAGAACATTTCTTTGCATAAATAAATAAAAATTTTTTGTTAAAATTGCAAATTTAATTTGATAAAAATGCGAAAGAGGAAAGAATGACTAGGTAAGAAAGAGGTAAGAATAATTGTATTTCATATCGTATACAATGTAAAATCACGGTATATAATACTAAGACTACATATGTATTTATATTAATTTAACGTATACTATCAGCATTAAGAGCTGTTTCAACTACAAGACAAGACTTTTGATTGTTCAACAGAAATTGATGCAAATTAAATCACAATTGACATGAAAATTAATTTAAAATTAAAGCTTAAAGGTTAATAATTCTTATAATTTTTCCAATGCTCGAGTACTCGTGAGCAGTTCACGTGACAGCCTCCACACATGTTTCGAAGCATTCTCGAGTGAAGTCGGAGATTTCCCTTTGAATAAATCCAAACTCGGTAAGAAATAATGTGGACATCGACGACACTGTAGACATGAGATTAGTTGCAAAAATATTCCATTGATACGGTCGCCCAAACAATTTTCATCCCATTCCATTTCACGTGGATGCTTCTCACATTCATAGAGCAATAATGTTTTTAAATGATAAGCAGTAATTGGATTTCCAGGAAGATCAAGATGTCGATCACGAAGTGTTTTGAGAATGCTTAAGCATCGTTTTCTATATGCACCTTGAAGCAAACGATTTTCTGCTTCATGGAATGAAAGTATCTGAAAATGATAAAGTTTTAGTTTAAATTTCAAAAATTTAAATTTACTTCTTACCCAACTATCACCTTCCATATTAGCATTTTTACCTTGAAAAATGACACTTTCTTTTGACAATAAATCAAAACCTTCCATCTTCACTTCTGCCACTAGATTAGGATGTGGCCAAGGACAGTTCATTATTGGCCAATGTGAAGCTGATCGTGGCCAAATTCCTGAGCATTTGAATGCTGGCGTGATTTGCACAATGTAACGCTCTCTAACTCTCAATTTAACATCAGATGTGTCTGCTACCATTTTAACTAAGTCACGATATTCACATTTGTCACATGCTTGCGCGACGAGTGTCTGAAAACGTGATCGAATCTTGCGAGCTGAAAGATAGCCTGATGCAGTGATAAATTCAACCCACAATGACATTGAACGTTTTCTTCCATCACTCAGCTTTAGCACAGCACAACCGGGTAATGTACCATCATCGACAAAATTGAAAACTCCCATTTGATTGAGATAGAGCACAATCTCAAATTCATTTGGTGAAATTACATCAATGCCCTCATATCTAAAGTATGAACGACTTTTATTGAGTTGAAAGGATTTTCGCGATCACAAGATTGTGTCATTTCAATTACCTGCCATTACATTCCGAAAGACTTGAAATAAAACGCGGCTCCTGCACTTCGACTTCCCTCAGAATGTCTTGAACAATTTGGCAAATCTCTCTGATTGTTTTATCAATAATGGACATTCGCGTTTGAACTCTCTCGACATAGTACTTGTTAATTTGATAAATTATTTTCGATTGTTCTTCAATCATATGCGGTGGAACAAGCATTTTTACTGTGTTTGTTTGTTTGGCTGATTGACTGAATTTTTTTTTTTGATACACTTTTTATTTCCTTTTGTTGGTTTTTCCAAGCTGTCAATGCAAATTTCAGCTGATGACTCTTTTTTCAAAATGCAACCTGCACCGAGTTATTTTTTTAAGTCACTTTTGATGTTAAAAAAAAATTTTTGCGAGACAATCACTTTTTACTTTTTACTACTTCAAAGCTGAATTTCCCAATAAAAATGTTTTTTTGAAAATGTAGAAAAATTTCCCTTTCAAGTGAATTCTTTGTATTATTTTCCTTGTCGATTCAACTACATTCAAAGGAATTTTTCCCGCATGATATACACTTGCGCATCAAATGTATTTGTTAGTGTGTGTTGATATCTAGAGGCGTTACTAAAAATACTATTGTACTTTTATACATTGGTGTGAACTGACACTGATCGTATTGCATTGTATTATTAAATTTTATTTTTTATTGATATCGAATATGATATTGATTCTTCACAATGGCAATTGTTATGCAAATTTTAATGAAGGAATAAAAACATGAGTGTTTTTAAAGGAAATGGAGAATTGAAATTTTGAAATATCACATCTAATGAATTATAATATAAAAACACTACAATAAATTTATTTGATCCATGACATGTAATTTATCATCATTTTATAAGAAATGAAACTTTTATAAGTTAAGTTGTTGACATAAAAGAAAAGGCGCCGCAAAACAAAAGTACCTAAATTTGCCTCATTATAATGATCAGTAACCAACCCTGCATAATTTTAATTTCACGCAAATTTTCCTCTATCAAATTTTTTTCGTCTCTCTCTCTTTCTCTCTACACGTAGATAAATCGTGCCAAATGTCGCATTAAATTACTTTTTCAACCACATTTGACAAGATGGATAGAGAAAGAAAGAGAGTAAAGAGAAAAAATTACAGAATAAGAAGAAAAGCAAGATATTAATAATCATCAAAGCATGCACAACGGTACAGTGTCATTTATAATTAAACATTTCCCATCACTCATCCAGTAGGAGCCTTTCATGTGTGCACAAATCTTCTCTAATTGCTTAATTAACTCTCACTATGCTCTAGAGCACACATTTCATTTATTTACGGAAAAAGAGGAGAAAAGAGAAAGAAATTTGTTTTCAATTATGACGATGCATGGAATTATCAACACGCAGACACAATTTGACAAAGCATAACGAAAAGTATGATCGCAGATCGTACACGTGCTTTTATTTAATGTCTCACATTCTCTCTCTAGTGGCATTCAAATGCAATATATACAGGATGTTCACTGCATCTGCAATTTCCAGTAAAGTGACAACGAAAATAAAAAAGGAGAGTGAAGATGTTAATGCTCTGATTATGCACAGAAACGTGTAAAGTAAGAATATTATCGTCCACTGTTCATCAATTTATGTTGTGCTTCTCTTATGTTTAGTGTCGCTTTATTCAATGTCATGTTTCAATGCACTGATTAATACTTGAGATAATTTTTTTCTCTTCTATTTGCACATTCTGTTTGTAAGGAAGAAATTTTTGAAAATATTAAATTACTATCAAAAATGGAATAGAATTACAAGGAAATAAAATTTTTAAAAATATGCACTTACCAATTGGTTACATTTGTAACAAATCTTTTTTTCTATTAACTTCGTAATTTTCACTAAAATCTCTTTAAAAATTTTTCAAATTATATTTTAATCCCATGGATTTAGTTTAAAAACATTATTCTTAGAAAATCTCTTTCGGTCGACTGCCAAACGTCATAGATTATTTATGCGCCACAAATTTTTCTCTCTAATCCCACTTGTAATCTCGAGCTAAGTATGAGACACATACGGTGATAAAATTCCACATACAGAAGCAATTAATGAAATCATTTCCACTATTCTAGTTGAATTTCATTAGAAAAATGCACTTTTGTCATTAATCAACGCCGTAATTCAATTATAAATCAATTTATTCTCACTACGCAGTAGAAATAAAGAAACACTCGAAAGAATATCTTAGTGAAAAATGCATTAAAAATATTCATCCCTTCTTCATAGACACCATAAACAGAAGCAGAGATCATAAAATTTTTGCTTCGTTGCCCTTTTGATGCACCCTCGCATAAATTTATTTCAAGTGTTGTCGTAGAGGGGTTGTTGAAAAATAATACGGAAGGATGCTGTTTGTTACAATTATGTATATAAATGAACAGCACCACATCGCTATTGAAAATCTAGTTAGATTATGATAAGGCAGAAATCGTAAAATAATAAACATCACACCCATACGCATAAAAATCACACAAAAAAGATGAACAATCAAATTTATTTACATTTCACCCACTCGCAGTGTGATAATCGATTTGATTCAGATGGTGCGGAAATCGATTATATGGTATTTCTGGTTGCTTTCCCATGATGAGATACTTTTACAAAAATTCATATTATAGATAGTTTATAACTTATTTCTTTTGTTATGTTATTATTTGAGGTGAATAGAGAAGTACAATAGAAAAGTGTGATAAATGTCAAATTAGCACGATAAAATTATGATTAATTATTTGAAATCATGCATAAGCAGAATATTACAAATAATAATTTTAAATGAAAGCAGAAATTTCATTTTATTTTACTCAAGAACAAATCTTAAATGAAGATCTGTTGAAAGCATGTCTTTCTTTAAATTAAATGTTTTATGTTTCAATGTTTTAATTGAATGTTTTAGATATCATTAAATGTGAATGCACGTAAAACATTCGTTTCGTGAATTTTAAAACGTTGTTTTGATAAAATAATTCAAAATTAAAGTTCTTTGCTAATAATTTAAATTCAAAATAGAAGCAGATAATAAAGAAGTCAAAAAGAAATAATAGAAAACTGAAATATTTGACAAAATGGATCAATATGAGGACTATAAAGGTATTATTTATCATTGGCCACTCTAACCTCGCTTAAATAACATTTGTTTTCATTTCAGAAATTGATAAATTTTTGCGAAAATGTGATCCTGCTAAATCAACAACTGAAGCAGCCAAGTTTTTAATGAAACTTATGAGTTCTGGTCATATTTACTCTACATCAAAATATAGAACTGCATTGTTATACTTCATAAATAATTTCTTTGATCAACTTTGGGAAGATAATCAATTGGATTTAATCAAAGAAATGCTTCAATACAAGTTTCCATACAATTCTATTGATAGTGAATGTTTAGATGAAGTGTTAAAAAGACTTAAAACACTAATGAAGAAAGAAAAATCTATTGCAAGTGTTGAAATCAGCATGATTGTGATTTTCAATGAAAGTTTTAAAGAATTCTTCAAAAAGAACCTAAAGAAATACAGCAAATTAGTTGGCCAATCATTAGGAATATACAATTTACACATTGCAAAAGACAATACAAACATTCTTGATGATTTTATTCAAGAACTCTATTATTTCGCGAGAATTCCACAATTCAGAGAATGTTTTCTAGAGCACATATTGATAAAATTGCATGAAGTAGCAATAAATGATGCATATGATAATATCAAAAATATGTGGGATCTTACAAATACCATTTTATTCAAACGATCACTAATGAATGATGAAGAATTTAATGCAAGCATTCAATCATTTTATGAAGAAGTAGGGAAATTCGATAATCAAGTGCTCACCGAGGCATTTATTGTCAATTTCAAAGACAATACAAGTAAAATTGCCTCATTCATCAAACATTATGTGAGCACAGTTTTATTGAAAGACTATGATTCTAACAGTGAATTTTTTAATCACGCTGAGATACTTTTTAGTATATTGAAGAAACACAATATTGAAACCTCTGTTCTCAAGAGCATCGAGCCCTCAATTTTTGATGAAATATCAACGAAGATAATCGAATTTGAAAAAAAAGTAGACAAGAATGATTTAGGGAACTATTTTAGGATTCTATCCTTATTGATTGCATGTGATCCTCACTTGTTTGTAAATGAAATATACAATATAGCAGTTAGCAACATGTTAAAAGAAAAATCAAAAGACGATATGGTTAAATTTGAGAATTTGTTATCGACAATAA
The DNA here is from genome assembly GCA_018290095.1 of Polypedilum vanderplanki. Classification (NCBI taxonomy): domain Eukaryota; kingdom Metazoa; phylum Arthropoda; class Insecta; order Diptera; family Chironomidae; genus Polypedilum; species Polypedilum vanderplanki. The sequence continues at coordinate 6,143,171 of CM031379.1, read as the reverse complement.
TTAGGATTTTCGGCAAAGATATTTATCAATTTCTAAGAAAATTGATTAGAGCGTTAAATAATAAATTACAAGATAACTTTGAATTATTTAAGAAACGCAAAAGAAAAATTACTGGTTCATCAGACTCTCCAGTAGCTAAAAAGTCCAAAATGATAAATGGATTGAGTAAAGATAGCGATACTAAAAATGATTTGAATGTGTGGCCGGGTGTAACAAAAGAAATACTTGACGAAATATTTGCTGATATCAATGTCAATCAAACGACAAAATTATGGCAGTTCTTCAATAACGAATTGGAAAAATTGATTGATGATTTATCAGGTTCAATGGATGAAAAAGTTGTATTTAAAATCTGTTTTATCGCAGATTTATACTGTCAAATGTTCAATACCACTAGAATTCATGAGCATTTGGTTTATAAGAGATCAGAAATTTCAGAAGCTATTGAACAGTTTAATACCATTCAACATAAATTTTATGAGACAATCATCAAAATTGAATACAACAATCATGTAATGAGTTCCTTTCTTAAAATGTCGTATGATTACGAGAATTTCTTAATGCTCTACTTTTACCATCATGATGAAAATATAAAAAGTGAACTTGATTCCGTTTTTATTACAAATAATTCACGAATTAAATCAAGTGAATGGAAAATTATTCAACAAAGAATCAAAAACTTTGGGAAGCTTGAGGAGAAAAACTATTCAAATCTACTAATGATTCAACACCTTTTAAAAAGTAACGTATATAAAATCAATGAAACTGAAGGAGACCGAAATTTTCTGCATAGTCTTCTCACGGATAAAGAACAACTCACTTTATTAATGGAGCAAAAAGATACGAGACTACTCATTTTCAACATTCTGAATGCAGACGACTCCTTAAAAAATTTGATTGAATATCTTTATCTACATATGAGTGATGATACAGAAAAATTGTCATTTGTATTGACTATTATAAGAAATGATCCAAAAATGCTTGGATGTTTCATACAAATTCTTCTAAAGCTTACCAAGGACGGTGACACAAATTTTAGTAAATTACTAAACATCTTGGATGAACTGCCTATTACACTTTTATCAATTGAAAATAAGAAATTAATCATTGAAAAACTCTTGATTAACATTGATGCGGTGCAAATTGATCAACATAATAATTTTGTTACAATTATTGAAAAACTCGTAAAAAATGACGGTTATAAAGGATTTTTGAAAGATTTTTCATTAGAAGATGTAATAAAGAAAATCAGAAATGTAAAGACCTATGATAAATTCTATAATACTATAATCCGAAATAGTTTCAAAAAACTAACGAGTGAAGGAATGAAATCATTTGAATTGATTTTGAGTAATAATTTGAAAGTTGATCTATTAGATATTTGTGCAAAAGTGGTTAGTGAAATTAATATGATCCCTACAAGCGAGTGTTCTGCAGAAGTAATTAACAAGCTCAAAGTAAATTTGATAACTAAGCTTTTATCACAAATAACTGTGAATAACATTGTTTCAAAACAACAACAATTTTATATATTTTCAAAACTTTGTGGGCAAAATATGTCAATTTTAAGCGAAGATATCAAAACTCAACACATGAAATTATTGAGCAATTTATTGAAATTAACAGCAAAATCACAACCTTCAAATGAAAGTATACATTTGTTCATTATGACACTCAAAGATGCCAAAAAATTGAATCTAAATGATGAAATTAAAGGAAATATCGTGAAAGCTTTAACCAAATACCTTAAAAACATGATCAACGATAAAATTTCTCAAGAGACATGTGATGATGTTGCAAAAGAAAAAGAAATTATTGAGGCAATAAGTGCTTTTAAGAATAATTGCAGAGAAATTGTTTCCGAGTTCTTATTGAATGCATTAAAAGAAAGAGATGTTGTAAAAAATCAAAAAATTTACACATTTAAAATTTGTGAAATCTTGTTTGAAGTGTGTGAAAAACCTGGTCAAAAATACACATTGAACACTAAAAATTATAAGCAAATTTGTGACAAACTCACACTAATGAATGATATCACAGATGTTGATCTTTTATGTGCAATTTTCAATGCACATACAGCTATGCTAAAATGCAACAAAGAAAACTTGGAAGTTTATATAATCGATAGTGCTTTCTCATTTTATATAGACACACGTAATCGACCATCTTCAAGTTGTTATAAAGATTTTTGCAAATTCAATGAAACTGTAGGACAGTTTCTTTTCGTGGCTGCCAATAACCATCATAAATATTTTAAATCTAGAATACCACAATATTTTAAGGCCTATACAAAATTCTTAAATGAAATTTATTTTTATAAAGCCGAAGCGAAAGAAGATTTTGAACTGAAAGAAATCTCGATGCTCTTACGACTCACTCTTCAATTAGAAAAGTATATAAATGATTCATATTATGCTATCAATTTGAAATTATTAATTCATATATTTTTGTTTACAGTATTATTAAAATGTTGATGAAACTTCATTGTGTTTCGTTAGTCATTATTGCTCCATACATCATGTCTTCAATCACAAATGTCTTCGTAAAAAATCCAAAGATGCTTACAGTTGGTGATAAGGTGTGTATATATACAAAAAAATTTATTACTGATATTTCAAATTACACACAATTAAATGGCAACATTTTCTCGCTTATTCATTTAGTTTAAGGTGAACATCAAGAATATTTCTTATCAATTGTTGTCAACATTCGACGATAGAGCTCGAAAACACACATATGCAGCGTCTGATGAATTGGCAAGAGATGTATATGAGAATTTGTTTGCGGAATTAAAAAGAAGAGGATAATTATCATAAACTGAATGATATGGTACTCAATTAGAGCTGTAATAAAAAGTTATCTATAAACCGAGGTGAAAGAATTTAAAAAAATTTTTTATGATAAATTCAAGTTTTTAAATAATAAAGTCTTGATTTATTAGCTAAAAAATTTACATTTACTAAAATATTTTACTATTTATGTACACTCTACTTAATCTATAAGGAAATATTGAAAATGTTTATGAACTACACACATTCATAATAGCGATCACAACCATCATATATTTCAAAATACACAAATAAATATGATTCATTCATGTTTTTCGCCTAGTGGATTTTATAAGTTCTCATCTACTTTATAAAGTTATTTTAACTCAAGTCCCTGATTAATGTACAAAAATTTTGATGATGATAAAATAACATGTGCTTTTCTTTTTACAATGACTTTAAATCTTATCACTTAATTGAAGGAAGAAAAAAGGAGTTTCTATAATAATAACGTACTTAAATGTTGAAATTGGCACTTTCATTTTAAACTTCACTTAAAGGTTTGATATCAGCATGAGGGGAACACGTAATTATCTCCTATAGGAGAAAATCGACAAAATGATAAACTTTGTTGTTAAGTGGTGAAACGTGCAGATAATTGAAGATCCTTTATGATATCGTGCACGTTACTGTTTATCTCAATGTCTATTTTTCGATTTATAAAAAAATTACCCATGTGCATGATTTTGATCAAGTGTTGTTAATACATCGTCTGGGATTAAAACCGTCAATCCTTGATTTTCAGTTACACCAGCTGAAAATAAAACGTACAATAAAAGGATTAATATTTTTCAAATTACAATCATTTTTGAAAGATGCTGATAAGGTCAATCAAGTTATATTGATTATTACATGTTCATTATTTGATAAGAATTTTCAATACTCTCACTACAGATTATTTACTTATTATTGTGTGCACTTGAAAGTATTGTGCGAAGGCTTTCTTATTATTCATTCTTTCTCATCTAGATGAAATATATACTTTAAACGTCTATGGGTGCACATTATCATTTTTCACGAATCAACGCACGTATTGAAGATATAAATCTTGAAAATTGCCTCTTATACCCTAATTGTTTTACAGACATGTATGATCAATCTTTTAATTTTCTGGGAGCTCTCACTTGACAGACAGATATAGAAATTTTTAAAAAATTATTTCAAGTGGTTTTGTCGCGGGGGCAATTTTTTATCGGAGCATTATTTTAATTTGTTTTCATTAAATTATCATGAACAAAAGAAATAAAATATCTATTGATCAGTAAATAAAATATTTCCAGACAATTCTATTGTGTAACTCACCGATATATTGTAGGCCAGTCATAATGACAAATCCGGCAAATACACTCAAATAAGGAAGCATTCCCGAACGATCTTTGGAGAGAACTTCAAAGAAAATCACATATAATAGAGTTCCGGTAGCGAAACCCTGAAGAATCACATTAGGCACTTGTAGACGATCACCCATTGCACCTGTCGTTAGAATTCCTCCGATAAGAATTCCTAAATTAAGCGGAAACATTTTTTTGTGATTTTAAGTACATTGTTGAAAATATCATGTGTGTTATTTATTTAAAAAAATTAGAGAGAAATAAAGAGAGAAAAGAGAATCAATTACTCACCAAATGCACTCACAAATGAGTATACAAAAACGTAAACGAATGCTAGCCAAATTTTTGTTCGTTGTACCATCAATTCAACTCCAATACAAAATGAAATAACAAATTTATGAGCTGCTACAGCTGTGAGAAGTAGATAATTTAATAATAATATTAACTTTTAATAAATTAAATAAATTATTTGAACAATCTTACCTGCAAACATATAATACACTCCTGTGCTGTCCTTTTGTAATCCAACAGCAAAGCCCTCAAATAATTCGTGAATTGAAAGTGCAAGGACAATTAGTAATCCACGTAGTGATGAAACGAGCATATCTTCATCTTCGGTATGTGGTATAGGAAGTGCATGTGAGTGACCATGGCCATGTCCGTTTTCGTGAGAATGACCATGATTATGCGTATGATTTTTCTCGTGAACTGACATTTCCATTTGACCTTTCTCAGTTGCTGATAAGGTTTTTGTATTATTTGAAAGATCATGTGTAGAACCTCGACGTGAATGGGAATGTGCTGGATTGATGCAGCTTACGGGATTCATACAACTTACATCTGAAAAACGTCGATGTATACTATTTCTAGCTGTTATTCCACGCATTAATGCTTCTGCATAACTTTCTTCCTCAGGTTTCATCGTTGCAATGCTAGTTTGTGATTTTTTCTTTAAATTTGCTTGATAACGATGTAGATAATGATGCACAATTTCTTCAATCAAATATATTAAAAAGAATCCAAGCATCATAAGTAATTCTCCTAATTCTATATGCCATTCTGGAATGCGACCTTCAGCTTTTAAAATTGCAATCTCACCATTCACGTCTGGTAATAAATGTAAAAATGTCGTTGCCAATAGCACACCTCCTCCGAAACATAATAGAACTGAAACTACTTTTGCTGATTTTTTATCACTTTTAGAATTTGGATCTATTGGCTCTGACCATTTGAATATTTTTGCTAATTTAAATGGAATTACACCACATAGTGTTGAAATTAAAAAAAGTCCTAAACCTGTTGCAACTTTTGCAATGATCACATCTTTTTCGTGAGTGTAATCTTCTTGCAATAAGGTCGGCATCTCTAAATTTTTTTTAATTTTCAAACTATCTCCTTCCTGCAATAAAATTGAATATGTTCTCGTGCTTTCACTTAATTCGACTTATTTTATTACTTTTTCTATATGAGCACGATTACTCTGTATTGAAAGATGTACACGACTGAAATTATTTCTATGCTTCGCTGAATTTTATAACACAGAGCGAGCAGAGTCTAAATGAGAGTTAAAGAGAGACTTATGAGCGAGTACTCAATTTTTCTCAAATAAACCGCACAACAGATATCATTATATACTACGTGAGCGAGATAAAGTAAGTAAATGAACACAATTAGTCTACGATACTTGAAAACTATGAAATTATTTTTATTCTCAATTTTATTTATACTCATACACCCATACAGTATCAACTTCACCATCTGATAGAATTTTCACCGGCTTTTTATTCGGTAAAGGAAATCTACATGCTATAACTTTTGATCCTTTTTGTAATTCTTCCTCAAATTTCTTCTCTAATTTTGGCATCATCTCTTCAACACCAAAAATTACACAATAATTATAATTTGTTAGCGGAAATTTCCATAGATCTTTTCTAAAAAATTGAGTCTTTTTGAAGGTACCAGATCGAAATGAATTCAGTCTTGAATAAAGCACCAGCCAATAATTTAATTCCACTCCATCAGCTTTGTAACCATTCTTTAAGAGATAAGTTTATTGAAAAATTTTATAAAATTAAACCGATAATTTTACTTACTTTTGCTGCAGATATGACAATTCTACCATCTCCACTTCCTATATCAAGTAATCTGTTATTTTTTGTAGGATTTTTAGGCAACAATGAGAGAATATTTTTAAGTTGATTATTTGTTGCTGGTATAAAAGGCAAAGTGAATTTTCTAAAAGCAGGTGACACAAATGGAAAGCAAATTATTGAAATTCCTACAGCACTAACTGCAGTCACACCAATTAAAATTTTTCCTATTGAACTTTTTGGCTGTTCTTGCATGCTTTTATTTTCAATTAAATTCTCCATTTCAATTATTGACACGTGATAATTTTAATTGAATTGAATAAATTTTCCATTAACTAAATCAAACTTGATTATAGATTGTATAATATGGCCTTCATCTGATCAGATTTTTTAAAAATAATTTTGTAATTTTCTGAATGTTTACAAATTTTAATATATGCACAGGTATGCACTCAATGAAAACTCTTCAACAGCACTAACATGCACTCATGACAGACTTTTTCGATACAAGACTTTATATTTGTTGTTATCATTGAGTTTCTTGCAAAAATATTGAGTGAAAATGGATGAAGTAGACTCGATTATTTTAGAAACATTACGTGAAATTGGTTGTGAGTTAGAGGAAGATGTGAAACTAAAAAATTTGAGTCCTGAAGATGTCTTTAAATCGATAAGCACATTATGCAAAATAATAAGTCCGGAAAGTGAAATTCCAAAAATACTTCCTGTACAAATGGCTCAAAGATTTTCAGCTGCATCACAACTAGTTGACTGTTGTAAACGATTAGGCTTTAATGGAGATTTTGGATATCAAACAATATTGTATTCAAATATAAATGAGCTAAGAAGAGTGTTCATGTGGCTTATTGAAAATCTTCCCAAGAGTGAAGATAAGACTGATTCATTTCAACCAAGAACAGTTTCAAAAGCAAAAAACATTGAAAATCAAATTGCCAGAAGTTTAGCAATTGATTTGAGACAACCTTGGGTACTTGGATTTCTGCAATCACCTTCTAATTTACAATTTACTCCAATTGAACTTGAAAGACCACGTTCAACAAAAAAAAGTGAAAAATTTTTAATAGAATATGAAGAAAAATTCTTAAAAACCATATTTCATCAAACAAGCAGCATTATTCCTTCAATAATTGCTACACATGACATTGATTTGATGAAGAAGAACATTCCAGCATCAGAATCAAGTGAAATTTCAAAAAAATTAAGAAGTTCAATGATAAGATCCACACAATCTCTAAATTTAATGTCTGCATCATCTAAATCAACATTGTCTTCTATGTCTAATCTTGCAATCAGTGAAAAGATACCAGAAATTACACAAAATATGCAATTAATTCAAAAATCACGTGTTGAAATTTTAACGGAAAAAGTTGAAAGTCTAAAAGAGCAAATTGATGAACAAGAGGACATTTTTAAACATTTGACATTCAATAAAGAAGAAATTTTGAAGAATATTGCAACTGAAAAAGAAAATTTAGAGCGAGCAAAGAAAAATGGAAAATTAAAAATGCAAATAGCAATACTGCTTGATAATCCAGAAGAAAGCATAGAAAAATTACAAAACACTCTTGAAATTGCAAAGCAAAAGAGACAAACTCTCAATGCTAAATTTGAATCACATAAAATTCCTTTGGAACAGCAATTGGAAGCGTTCTCAAGCACAAATTCTGTGAAATTGGAAAAAATTAAAAATATTCGAGAGACTGTTAAAAGCATGAGGCAGTCAATGAGAGAAATTCAAGAAGATATAAAACAAAAAGTTCAATTGCAACAGCATTTAATTGAAGAATTGAATAAAATGAAGCGCACAACTGAACGATCTGCTTACACATCACGAATTGCTGATATTATCAATAGCATTAAGAAACAAAATTATGACATTAATCAAGTTCTCATAGACACAAGAGCACTCCAGAAAGCCATCAATAATATAGAAGGACAATTACAAAGACAATTTATACTTACTGAAGAACTTGTTTGGACAAAAGTATGTTATTCATGCATGTGATTACTTTAAAATTTAATTTTTATTTTATTACAGACTGCAAAGCAAGATGAATATTCAAAAAAGGCTTACAAACTGCTCATTTCATTACATACAGAATTTAGTGAACTAATTGCTCTGATTGAAAATACAGGAAGCATTCAAAGAGAAATTCGTGAGATAGAAGACCAAATAGATAACGAAAGGCAGCAAAATGTTCAGCAAAAAATAGATCAAATCACTAAAGATATACAAATGATAGAAAGCTCAGGCAGCAAATAAGTCAATTGAAATTCCTCCCTTCTGTCCCTCAAAAATTATAATGTCATGCCCATTTTCATAAAATATTTGCTAAATTCTTTTGTTTTTACGGTCATTACATAATTGGGTTAAACATTTTATTGTTTTATTTTCAAATTTTCTACTAAACTATTGCTACAAATATACATGTATAACCGATGATGATGATACAGAGTGAAATGTCAAAAAGTCATGAGAAAAAAACAATAAAAATTTATTCTAATTATTGCATTATTACAAGATATTTTTTTTCTATTTTATTTCTTATACACAACATACATGCTATTGCCCCATGCGCATACTTAGAATAAGTAGAGCATAGGAATGCACATATAAAGTTCAAAGTCATATACATCTATAAAAAATAATTAACTTTGTCTAAGTGTCAAACTTCTTTTTTTTTTGACATGATATATGTACGTACACGAGAAAAAGAAATGCAAAAATGTGTGTGCAGGTCATTTCAGGTAGGAAAAACTTATTTAAATCCCCTTTACATGAGAAAAAGATTGAATATTTACTTTGTAAATGAGATCCTTTTTCTGATAATTAGCTTACCTAAATACATTTTTTCGGTTATATTTGTAATATGACCAGCAGTCCCTCGCATGATGCCAGACGAATCGAATCGAGTTGATAAGTGAAAAAATTAAATTTCTTTAAAAAAAAAATAGAGAGAAAAGTTTCTTAAAAAATACCTCAACAATGGTGCAAATTAAATTTACAATTATGCTTATATTTTTAAGTTTATCATGGACAATTAATGCAAAAGTTACTTTTAATAGAATGATATTAAATGAGAAAAGTAGACAAAATGATGAAGCTATAGTGAAACGATGTGATGAACTATCGCCAATAATGCTTAACGATATTTTGGGAGCTGCTTATAATTCAAGGTGTGTTTTTACATTTCATCCAAAAAATAAAAATTATGAAAATAATTTTTTGAATGTGATATTTATGTAGGTATATGAGCATTGAAGAGCCAAAATTAGAGGAGGAATTAGAGCAGAAAAATGCAGCCGGTAAGCGTGGAGCGCAAGACTTTCAACCGTTTTATGTTGATGACACATATGCAATGGAAATAAGTGATATGCCAGCATGGGAAGTTCATCATCCTGTGAACTCAACTGAGAAGAATAATACTACATCAGAATCTGAAATGACGACAACAATGAAGAACAATGGACAACGAGTAGTACGATCAAATAAAAGACGACGTACAGAAGATTTCAACAGTGGATATCAACCGCCACCTCCACAAAATAAAAGACCATGGGAATGTGAGGCAAAAATAAAGTGGTTAGACCTCGGTCATGATTACTATCCAAGATATCTGCGAACTGTCGAGTGTACACGTCATTCATGTTTCTATGGACATTTCACTTGCAAACCAAGATCATTTACTGTTAAAATTCTTCGACGACGAAAAGGGGAATGCGTGCAAACAAGAAATAGAGTCGGAATTAGCGGTTTGCCTGGTGAACTCAAAGAACTTTGGGTTTGGGAGGAGAGAGCTGTAAATTTTTGCTGCGACTGTGCGGTAAAATAATAATCATCTTGTGATTATTGCAATTAGCTTAAAAAACTCACTTTCTTGATGAAAGAGAGATTTTCCTGTACTCAAAAATTCCAGTTTATTCATCAACACCATTGTTTCCGACTTTTATGTTTGTTTGTCTAGTTAGTTATACATTGTGAATTGTCACAATTTTATGTTGTAATAATAATTGTTTGCATGTGTATATAAAGCTCAAATACCAAAAATTCATATTGTAGATTTCATAAATTGTATATAGTCTTAACTTGATAATTAGCATGTAAATAAAATCTTTCAAAAAATTTATTAAGTAATTTTGGATTTATTCAAATTTTGACACTTAATACAAAAAATATTTTTTATTGAACTTCATTTTCCATCATTTACAAAAAGGCATCTCGACATAAAATTTTTTTCTTCATTTCGCTAATATAATTTTCGCTTAACGACATTCAAAATATGATATGAAATTACATTTAAATCATTATTAATTTTAAATATTTTCAATCTTTTTTTCTGTCATTCTTAAATTTGATTTAATTTTTTTTGAGTACGACTTAAATAAAAAGAAGACTTTTAAAGAGAACGATTGCTATTTATAATTTTTTACCAATTAGAACCTGACGATATGAAATTATAAAATATATGATTCAGTAATAGACAGAAATATTAAAAAACGGATCATCTCTTTATAAAAGATTTGATCACCATAAAATAAATCATTTAACGTATAAAATTGTAAAAATTTATATAACAAAAAGTTAAATCACTTAAAAGTTAACAAAAATCAAAGATAATTATTTTAAATTGTGGAAGCATTCTGTATAGTTATATAGAATTAGTTGAAAAAAGTACATAAAGAGTTTAAATTAAACAAAAATACAATAAATAGAAATTTTTTGTAAGTGCATTTTTTTGTGTGCATTTGAGACACATTTGATTAGAAATTTGTAAGTTTTGTAAGCCCATCAATCAATTGAATTAATTGATGAATAATAGAAGTAGAGAGAAAAAGAATAAAGCGATGTGACAAAAGTACGTTTATAAGTAAAATTAAAAGAATAAAATACTAAAAGGTCAGTGAGGGAAGATACTTAAAAATAATAAATTAAGGGCATAATTATTGCAAAGAATAAAAAATATTTCTTTTTAATGCCCAATAAAATGGACGGCACAAGGTGAATACTACTAAATAATAATGATACTACCGTCTTCCTCGAATATAAGGACCGGTCCTTCTATTCAAATTTCGTGAATTCAAAAAGTTTAACGTACTTTTTCCATACTAAATCAAAACAAAAACTGAGCAACGGTTCTTTTATTTGAATAGAAGACGGGTAATTTTAATACGAGTAATTTAAAAATAAAAATTTTAACTTTAAATAAAAATCTAAAATAATTTTTTTTGCTTCGATATTCGTGGACGGACAAGATAAGTAAATCTTTCCAACATAAATTAAATTTTTCTTTTTGTAATAAAGAAAAATAAAAAGGTAATAGGACGGACGGATGGAGTAATAATATAGAGATTCAACAGGTGCATTTCGGAGACGATATGTGTATGTGCGCGCGCTTCTTATACTTAATTTGGTACTACTTTGACTTAACAATTCCAAAAAAAAGAGTGAATTAATGACATTACATACATATTTCTAGTTACTATTTGATATGGTGATTGTGCTATGCGCATATTTGTGGTCTATATAAGAAAGATATGTGTTTGTGTGTTATGTGCTCGGGTATAATTTAATTATCTAAAAGAATTATTTTTCACCTTAAAATCAGCACGTTTTTGTTTGCATTTTTATACATTCGTCACCTCTTCTACACAAATTAAAACAAATTGCATTTAAACCTGATTTTCATTAAGTAACACCACATCTTTTTTTTCTGGCTCTTTTCAATCAATCTAATTCACATGTATTAATTTTATCTTTTGCACTTTAATTGTGATTTTGCTCTTTTAGTTGTTAATTTTTTATGATCAATAAAATGACACTATCATGATCAAGAGAAGCGATTATTGTCAAGCAATTTTTTTCTTCACATTCGTCAATAATAATGACATTCTTAAAATGTTCATTACACATAACTTCAACTTTTTTTCTCAAAACTCTTTTGCTTATTTATGTCGCATTCATTGCATGTGTATCTCATTGTGTTATTTAATTTTCGAAAATCACACTTCGGTACTATGCGTTTGTATGCGAACTTTTTTAACACTATTTTTTCGTTCAAATCGTGGTGATGAATTGCCAAAGCCAGGATTTTGGATACCAAAATCATCGTTATTAATTTTTGGCTTTGGCTTTTTTAAGCTCGATCTTAATGGTCCCCTTGAAGTCATTATAACGGATCCATCTGTCATAGATGATCCATTAGACACTGAAGTCATCGTTGTTGTGACTGATCCAAAACTTCCAGCATATGGCTTACCAGAAGCTACCGTCATTGAAACTCCTCTATCTGTTAGGAATTTTTATACATGTAATATGAAATTTAGAATATTTGATTACATTACTCACTATGGTCTCCCTCTCGATAGCCTGGATTATCATATGTTATTGCTCGAGATCCTGTGACATCAGGAGCATCTGTTGGATCACCTCCTGCTCGCCTCGAAAACATCAAGTCATATAGACTAAGCACACATAACAAAATTGTCGTTATTACGCAAACGACAACAAGATAAAATGACAACCCTCGAGACACTGTGAAACCTCGCCTTCTGTCATCTGTCTGAATAGCAAACATGCCAGCAGATGCGATAGACGTGATTGCTAATATAAAAAACAGCATGGAGAAAAAAAAAGAAAAATTATTGATTATTATCCTGACAAGTTTGCAGCTCCTTTTCTTTATTTTTTTCCCGCGCCTATTTAACATATCAACTTACCACCTATAAACGCCAGAATTACTTTTACAGATACTAATGTACTATATTTCATCACAATTTTCTCTCTCGATGACACCGCAGCAATTTGGATAACGGAAAGTATGCAGTAAATTCCCAGACATATTGTGCTGAGAACAATTGCCAATCCACTGGCAAAAACAAAATTCGAAGGTTTAAATCTCGATGCATTTTCAAATGATCCACACTTTTCACGATTATATGCTAATTCTTTACACACTTTCCAAGGGCCAAAATAGCCTCGATCTGCCCCAAAACCTCCGTGTGCATCTTCAAAATATCCCCATATCAGAAGAAAAACAGCAGCACAACTCAATGCAAAGCTAATGAAACTTATTGTTGTGATTATTGCTATGAAAAATGAGGATGTTGCCATGTTTCGAGCATTTTCTATTCAACAAACTTCACTTTAATCAAAAGAACTTAACAATTAAAACGAAAACATTAAAATTAGATCGAAATTTTAACAAAAATAGAGTTTGAGAAATTTTTGTATTGGAATTTTTATTTCTATAGCTACACCTTTACACAACGTAAGACAAAGACTAATTCATGTCATGAATGATGCACCCGCATATGAAAATCGATAAATTTGAAGGATACTTATGTGTGTCATTTAATAAAAATTATGGCATTTTCGTGACTTTTAAAAAATAGATTGTGGTTGACTGTAATAAAATCATAAAAGAGCCTAAAAACACAAAAAAACATTTGCGTTGTGCACTTTTTGATCGTATTTGTCTTAACATGCTAGTCGCTTGAACATTCATTTCGGACACACATTGTGTACTTTTCACTGTTATTTCTAAATATTTATTTTTATTGCAAAACTATTTCTTTTCTAATCAATCCTTTTTTAAATCTAAATTCTGAACATCAAACAATTTCTCTTTTGAACCAATATCTTCTGTTTGCTGTGCTTTAGTTGTAGAAATATGTTGTTTGTCAATAAATTTTTGTCTATCAAAACGTTTTGGTTTCTTTTCATTCATATCAAAGGCCAACATATTAGTGTAATCGCGAGTACTACAATATAATTATTATAGCAAATGAAATAAACATACAGTAGTTGCTACTTACGCTCTCTCTTGATCTTCTGCATAAAAGATTTCTCTTACTTTAATTTTTGGTGCTTCTTCCATATAGACATTTTCTTTAATGGGAGGAAAAGCGGTATAAATATCATAAAATAAAGGTCTATCTTCCCATTTCATTGCGCCTGCCCTCAATAATCCTGTTACTCTACAAAATGAACAAATAGTTGACTTCAATTTGCAATAGAATTTAATACTAATTAATACTACCGTGTATAGATATTTCCAATTTTCTCAAGTCTACTAAAAGCCATGTTTATTATTTTATTTTGCTTTCTTGCTTCTTCTCTTCTGCATCAATTTGAATTGCTTCTTAGCTTATTTTTGACTATTAAAGGTCACAATGTCCATTTTCTTATAATTTCTCTTTATTTAAATTAAATTACCTAATTTATTAATAAAAAGCTTGTTATATACTTGATAAAATAGATTAATCAAAAAAATGAATTAAAATTTATTGTTTTAAAAATGCATGGATGATACACAAAATGCGCTTTAAAGCTTTCATCATCTTATAATGGCGTTCTTTATTTCTAGAGGGGATTTGATGTTTTGAAATTTACAATTTAATTGCATATATAAAAATAACACGAAAAGGACAAAAAAAGAGTCATAAAAATGGATTTGGGTAGCTCAGACGATCGAGTATATGCAGCCGAACGAATATTGAAGAAGAGAATTAAGAAGGTATAGTTAAAAGATGAAAAAATAACGCTATATTGGCAAATAACAAATAATTTGTTGTTGTACACTTCATGCATATATATAAAGCTTGGGATTTTTTTGTGATTAAACTTTTAAAATGAAAAATTATATTGTTTCATCGCAGGGAAAAGTTGAATATCGAGTAAAATGGAAAGGATGGAGTCAAAGACATAACACATGGGAACCTGAAGAGAATATTCTTGATGACAGGCTCATTGAAATTTTTAATCGATCCCAGAAGCATTCGACTCCAAAAAAAGCGGTAGGAAAGAAAAGAATTGTGGAAGACTCTGAATCAGAAGATGGTGACACATCACAAGCAGAAGCAGAAGAAAAAGAACCGCCAGCAAAAAAAGAAAAAATTAAAGCAAAAGAAATTCCTGCAAAAAAGAACAGTAATAGTAACATAGTTGAGAAGAAACCAGAAATTGTCATAAAAAAAGAGGAAACTTCTAGTCCCAAAATTTCGATAACAATTCCAAGTAACAATAACACAAATACAAATACACCGAAAGCTTCACCATTAGCTGCAGCAATTGTTCCAATACCGAGAATTATTATACCACCAGAAGTTATTGCAAATGCAAATTTATCAAGCAGTAGTGATGATGATCAACCAATTGCTACAACAAAAGAAAATTTAAATGCTAAGCGTAAAGCTGAGGTGCTTTCAAAAGAATCGGGTAAAATTGGAATTACAATCAAAAAAGCAAGTATTGTCAATAGCACTCTTTCCTCCTCATCATCATCTTCATCTACTTCATCAACACCAGTGCCGGTTGTAAAACCGCCTTCACCTAAAATCAAAATTGAGAAAAAATCACCATCGCAAACAGTTAAAGAAGAAGAACAAGATTCTTCATCAACAACTACAGAAACATCAGTCTCATCACTAACAACTCTACCAGTGGCAGAAAAGAAAGAAACAGAAAAAATTGAAAACATCACAATTAAGCAAGAAAAAGAACCTAAGACACCCGAAAAAATTCAACCAAGTAATACTGATGAATCAAAATCGAGTGGTAGCAAAGAGAATAAATTTACAAATTTGATGTCAAATAGTAATATGAAATTGTTAACATCTCCAAAATCCGCTCATCCAAAATTGTGGCTACCAAAATCACAATCGACATCAGATCAAGTTTTCATTACAGATGTTACAGTAAATTTAGAGACAGTAACTATTCGAGAGTGTAAGACAGAGCGTGGTTTCTTCAAATCACGACAAGATTTGGATTTGGAACGAAATCTCACAAAAGCACAATGAGCTGATTAAAATTTGTTTTTTTAATTTCAATCATTTCAAATAATATCCCTGTGTATAGAATTTGCTTTTAGTTTTTATTTACTACCTATCAATATTTGTATTTGTATTCTTTTTATGATTAACGCTCAAGGCTTAAAATTTCATTAATTTATTATTTTCTATTTTAAGAATAATCTTTAAGAACATCATATTTTTTGTTTTAATTCAGTTCATTAATACAAAAACTGACCTATGAATTTATTATGAGATAGATGATTTCATCTATCTTACTTAAAAAATTATGGAAAGTTTTTCCTAAATATTTGTACCTTTACATATTTTAAACTTGCATTCATACATTAAAAATATTGTATTTAATGCGTAAAAATATTTGAACAAAAAAATCATTTTTGTGTTTAGCGTTTTAGATTATGAGAATAGAGCTAATAAAAAAAGTTGACGTTCAAATGAGTCATAAGTAGTACGAGAATTTTTTTTTGAGTCACAAAAATTTTTAAATTTTCATGCAATGCAGTGGAAAAAAAAACGAGACTGAAAAGTGTCCGCCTTAAGTCGGATTACTTTAGCGCATACATTAAAAATATTGTATTTAATGCGAAATAATTTCAAATATAAAAATATTTTTTGATGGCGACTTTTAATTGATGCTCAATTTAAGTGTCCGAAACAGTTTTATGTTTAAAAATGAACTAAAATTTATTGTTAAAAATAAAAGCCTAATCGATTAAATTTTAGTTGTTTTAGTTGAAAATTATGAATAAGTTTAAGTTGATTTTTTAGATTTGCAACTAAAATAAAAAAAGTTGACAATAAATTTTGTTCAAATGAGTAATATTCAAAATATTTGAATAATTTGCCGTTGGTGGCGTAGTCGCAGCCAACTTCGCGTTTACATTTTTCAAGAAATTTTAATTTTTCCCAATTTGCAATCAGTGGCAACACAAAAATTGCCGCCAATTTAGCACAAATAAAACAAACCGGAAGTTTCATGCAATCAGCCGAACAGCCAGCCAGCCAGCCAGCCAGCCAGCCAGCCAGCCAGCCAGCCAGCCAGCAGTGGATATAAGCGGCATTGTTGTTCCAAAAACGCTAAAAAAAACCGCATCAACATGTCTTTATATACACAATTCTAGAATATGACGTCGATAAATGGACAAGAAAGAGATGAAAGAACAACAAACTAATAACGCATGCGTAAATTTTGTATATTACATATCTTATCATCACATGGTGAATAGAGATGTGTGTGTGAAATTTTTTGAGTGTCAAAAAAGTATCAGTTTGTAGTAGGGAAAAATTTGTAGGCGAGAAGTAATCACACAGAATATTTTTTTCCCTTAATTAAAGCTAAAATATTTTCAATTTACTACTAGTTTTGTGTCGTATTGAGAGAGTATAAATCGGTGTGTCGTTTAGATAGCAAGAGAACGTCAACGAGTGAAGAACTTGGTCGCAATTTTATTTTTACCCATTGATTTTTTCCATCAAAAATAAAAATTTTTTAAAAATGCTTCGTAGTGTCATACGAAATCCCAAGGCGTTTGGTGAGTTTTTAATTTTTACGTCATTGAAAGTGCAAGTGAAAATTTTCATAACATTTTAATTATCGATAGCTTCTGAAGCGAGATGTCTTTATAGCACATATGTAAAAAATGAACCATCAGCACCAAAAGTTTGCACCGAGATCCCTGGACCAAAGTCAAAAAGTCTGCTCAAAAATTTAAATCAACTTCAAGTGAGTACAAATTTTTATTATGACCTCAGCAATGACCTTTTTAAATTGTAATAAAACAGTAATTGTGTCTCTGTTTAACAGCAAAAATATTTATTAAAATTGATTAGAGTTTGGTTCTTGAAAACATGCTTTCCAATTGAAATTGATATATCATGAGGGTCATATTTCGGAATTACGGCGTATCTAAAATTAGAATTTTATTACCATGATTATGACTTTTTTCTCATCATAATACGCTTTTATCTAAAAATTTACACTTAACAATCATTCATACGAAAAGAATTATGATATCTAATCTTTAATCCTCCTCTATCTTATTGAAAATGATAAGATGCATTTTAGTAAAATGCATATGCGACAATAGAAGAAAAAGGTTCTTAATGCATTTGATTGGATAATTGTGTGCTCAATATACATAATATAATTTACACAGTTGACATTATTTAAATAAATTTGCTTTCTCTTTCAAATATAGCAAGCTGGCTCAGTTCAATTATTTGCTGACTACGATGCGAGCATTGGAAATTATTTGATTGATGTTGATGGAAATCAGTTATTGGGTAAATTAATTTGATTTACTATTGTTAATTTTTTAATGGTTTACACAACTACTCAACATCTTTAGATATTTTCACGCAAATTTCAAGCGTTCCATTAGGCTACAATCATCCCGAGTTGCTAAAAGTTTTTGAAAATGAGCATAATATAAAAACATTAGTGAATAGGCCTGCATTAGGCGTTTTCCCAGGCGCTGATTGGCCTGATAAACTGCAAAATGTTCTTATGTCAGTTGCACCAAAAGGACTAAAAAACATAACTACAATGATGTGTGGATCATGCAGCAATGAAAATGCATTTAAGAACATGTTCTTGTGGTATTGTAAAAATCGTCGTGGTGAAAATGTTGATTTCACTGATGCTGAAAAGGAAACTTGTATGATCAATCAACAACCAGGTTCACCAAACCTTTCGATTTTATCTTTTATGGGCAGCTTTCATGGACGTACAATAGGTATAAAACTTATAAGACTTCGATTTCCTAATCGTTCATAAAAAATTAACTAAAAAAATAATCTGTTATCCATAGGAGCATTATCGACTACTCACTCAAAGTATATTCACAAAATTGATGTACCGGCTCTTGATTGGCCAATTGCACCATTTCCTCGTTATAAATATCCATTAGAGGAAAATGTTCGTGAGAATAAAGCTGAAGACGAACGTTGCTTGGCAGAAGTTGAGTCGTTGATTGAAAAGTGGAATAAGAAAGGACAGGATGTTGCTGGCATTATTGTGGAACCAATTCAGGCTGAAGGAGGCGATAATGAAGGCTCGCCAGAGTTCTTCCAGGGATTGCAAAAAATTACAAAACGAAATGGTGTTGCATTGCTCATTGATGAGGTTCAAACCGGAGGTGGACCAACAGGGAAATTCTGGTGTCATGAATGGTTCAATTTAGAATCTTCACCAGACATTGTAACATTCTCGAAGAAAATGCAACTCGGTGGTTATTATCATTCTGAAGATTTTAAGCCTCAACAAGAATATCGCATCTTTAATACGTAAGGATATACTAATTTATATAAAACAAAGTAATATAATTTTTTTATTTATGTTTTAGATGGTGTGGAGATCCTGGAAAATTGTTAATTCTTGAGAAAGTTTTGGAAGTTATAAAACGCGAGAATCTTCTTGATAACGTTAATAAAACTGGTGCTGTTTTAAAACAAGGACTTTTGGATGCACAAAAAGAATTTCCATCAATATTGAACTCAGCACGAGGTCGTGGAACATTCTTAGCTATAAATGCAAAAGATGGAAAGATCCGTGATACAATTGTTGGAAATTTAAAGAAGAAAGGCATTCAATCTGGAGGATGTGGAGAAGTAAGTTTATTAAATTAAGCTTATTTACTAACAAACTTGCTTAATTTTCCTTATTTTTTTAGGTATCAATTCGGTTCCGACCAGCATTGATTTTTGAACCAAAACATGCAAATATTTTCTTAGATAAATTTCGTCAAGTATTAAAGGAGCTTTAAAAAGTTTATCAAAAATATACGAAAAGAAACAAATGTATTTATTTAGCATTTGGAAGAAAGAAAAGTCCCATTTCAACTGCCCCTTACTCCAACTCAAATGAATGCTTTTATAAAATAAATTCCCTACTAAAATTTTTGTGTATGTCTCAGCAAAATAGTTACAAAATGTGTATTATGCAGTCTTCCATAGATTAATGTCTTTATGTGTTTCGATGTTTGCAAAAAATAAAGTTATTGGCAATAAAAAGTCATCTAATGGAAAAAGACAAAACAACAAAATAAAATTACCTATTTAAATAGCAAAAAAAAATATTTATTCATAAATTTAATTTTTCTATCAATTCTACATGATGTCTCACGTAATTAATGCCTATATGTAATGTAAGTTAACTTGACTCAAAAAGTTTTCGTCTTTTGTTATTATACAAGACACTAATATCTTCTTCACTTGATCGTTTTCCCTTTACAGTGTTTGTCAGTGGTTGTTTAACTTTTTTATGATTAGTTTCAATTAAAGTTTGCTTAAATTCTACAACACGTTCATCTGTGGTGCTTGAAGTTTCTATTTTTGATGGCGGTGGCATCATCATAGTATTTTCTTCATCTTTCTTTTGTTGTGCAATTATTCTAAGCATACTTAATGTTTTCTTTGTGAAAGGTGATGATGGCACTCGTTTGACTTCATAAGCGCTTAAATCAATAATATAATCTGTTTCTTGTAATGGTTCCATTTTTGTTAAACAATCAACTAACCACTCAGCACGAACAGGGACAGCACAATTATCTTTCTCATACAGCATCTTAGAAAGGTTCTTCAAATTCACATCACCATAGCACAAGACATGAGTAAATCTCTGATTTAAATTATCCACGCTTGATCCACCACATCTAGTTATTATTCGTCGCATTTTTGCAAAAATTTCTTCCGGATAATCTTTTAAATAAAATGTATAGCCATCAAGAAAGTTATCCAATTTCTTAAGTTGCTGAACAGCAAAATTTTTGATAAATTCTATAGATGTCTTTCTTTCTTTAAGCACGTTAGATCGAATTGATGCAACAGAAGGCACTCGCTGCATAGTGCTCACGCTAGTTGCGGTTGTACTAATGCTATTTGCAGTTGTGTTAAAACTGACATCAGATTGCGTATCAAATGATTGATCTGATGCTGATGAATTAGCCTCATTTTCTTTCTTTTTATGTTTACTGTCTCTTGGTGAACTGCTTTTGAAACAAAAATCTTCATATGCCAATGAGTAGCCAGCTTTGACACTTTCTTCTACCCATTCACATTTTAAAATTGGAATTTTACGTTTAACAGCATTTTGATATTTCGGATTGGTTGGATCTTTTCGCTTAATAAGTAAAATATCAGTACTTGCAGAATTGTATGTTTCAGCGAATTCTCCTCCATTTTCTTCAATCAACGTTTCCAAACACTTTTTTTCTTCTTTTCCAACACCAGTACATGCGATTTTCAAATCAAAGAAAGGTGGCAATTTATAAATGTCAAATATTGAAGAAACAGCTCGAATGCTATGATCTTTCTCTTTTAAACATTTTTTCCATACATTTTGCACCCATTGATAATGATAAATTGGAATTTTATTTGCTGCAGCCTCAAGATATTTGACAGATTTTGTAGTGTTCGTAATGAGATGAGTAACATTCGAATCTATTTTATCTGATATTTTTCCATTCATAAGCTTTAACATTTTTGCAATTTCTTTCTTTTCTGCAGTACGAATATTTGAAACGCACAAGTTAACATCATTAAAGGCTGCATTGAATATTTGGCGATGATTTGTAGGAATAGTGATATACTCTTTTTCTTTTAACTCAAGTATGCTTTCCATAAATGATACTCCCAGAATCATATGATTATTTTCAATATTATCCAAGTAACTGTGAAAGAAAAGACGATATATATCATACTTTGGAAAAGGTAAAATTTAAATCAAAATATACCTATAAACTTCGCCATTGAATTCACTAAGTATAAATATATGAGGATTGAGCGATAAAATTGCATTTCTAAGCATCAACACTTCATCAATTGACATTCTTCTTATATCAGCATTGCATATTTCTTTAGTTTGCTGTTAGAAAATGACAATAATTATCAAAAATTGATTTTATTATCTTAACAATTTACCTCGTATATTTTTTTCATTCTTTCTGTCATTCCATCACGCTCCTTTACAAAGACTATAATAGTAGTTTTTTCCAAATTCTGAATAAACTTGTATACGGTTTCAGTAGTTTCCATTTTCTGATGATTTTCAATAATAAATGATAAGCGCGAAAAATATTCTCAAACGGAATTATTTGTAAACAAAAAACTTTTAAAATTTTGAATCTTAAAACCGTTGATATGACTTGAAAGAGGCAAACAAATTTAAGTTCGACAGTTTTATTTTTATCTTTTTATTCCTTGATAAATCAAACCACAGTTTTATATGATTTTAATTATAATTTTATTTCTATCGAGATAAAGAAAAATTCAAATTATGAATTATTTTTTTAGCCATCTACTTATCATTTTATTATTCATTATAAAACCTCCATTTAATATTTAGGAAATAAAAGGGAAACATCTTTTTTCTCATCATTTTTTAATCCTTCATGAGGGCACAGAATAAAGTAATATTTTAATATAATCAGAGTGAAGTAATTGGATATACGAAGAGAAATGAAAAAAAAAGAATTCGTATGTCACGTTGAATGTGATAGTAAAAAGACATAATAATGTGTAAAAACTCTTTCATTTTGCTTTTTCCTGCATATCATATAAGTGCTGCTTCTATTTTAATTAGTTGTAGATGAATAATTTAACTGTAAAGATCATCATCAGGATCGTTATTACTCGGTTGATTTTGCTGATCTGGATTTTGTGAACCAGCAGAACCCGCTGGAAATCTGAATGAGTTGCCAAATCCTCGCGATTGCTGCAGAGTTTGAGCAAACATTTCATATTTACGAATGTCATTATCTGATACGGATCGGCGAGCAAATTTCATTGCTTCCTCAAAGTGAGCTCGTGTAATTTCTGGAACTGGATCATCATCGTCCATCTACAAATGAGAAATATAGAACTATAATAAACTTATTTAAGCATTACAATAAATAATTCTTACATCCATTGCAACATTCTGATTATCACTTCGTGCTTTTTCACGACGAATTTCAGTTTCGATTGCTTGACGAATTGCAAGTTTGCAAGCACGTTGGCAAATTTCTGTAAGATCTGCACCTGAGAAACCTATTAAAATAAAATTGAAATTAGCAATTATCTTATTAAACATAAACTATATGTCTTACCATTTGTGACTTTTGCAATATATCCCAAGTCGACTTCTTTACCGACTGGACTCTTGCGCAAGTTAGATTGCAAAATAGCAATGCGTGATTTTTCATCGGGCAATGGAATATAAATCAACTGATCTAGACGACCAGGACGAAGAATAGCGCTATCGATGATGTCAGGACGATTTGTTGCACCAATAATGAAGACATTTTTCTTGGCTCCCATACCATCCATTTCAGTCAAAATTTGATTAATAACTCTGTCAGCAGCTCCACCTGCATCACCGACATTGCCTCCGCGAGATTTAGCAATACTGTCCAATTCATCAAAGAACAAAACACATGGTGCAGCAGAACGAGCTTTATCAAAAATGTCTCTAACATTTGCTTCTGATTCACCGAACCACATAGTTAAAAGTTCAGGACCCTTGACTGAGATAAAGTTAGCCTGACATTCATTAGCAATTGCTTTAGCGAGCAAAGTTTTACCACAACCGGGTGGACCATAGAAAAGAACACCGCGTGATGGTTGCATACCAAATTTCAAAAATTTATCTGGATGCTCAACTGGATATTGAACCAATTCTTGTAATTCACGCTTGACATTTTCTAAACCACCAATATCGGCCCATGTAGTTGTTGGAGTTTCCACGACTGTTTCACGCAAAGCTGATGGACTTGATTTGGTCATAGCATAACGG
Source organism: Polypedilum vanderplanki (assembly GCA_018290095.1). Taxonomy (NCBI): domain Eukaryota; kingdom Metazoa; phylum Arthropoda; class Insecta; order Diptera; family Chironomidae; genus Polypedilum; species Polypedilum vanderplanki. The sequence goes on along the minus strand of CM031379.1, from coordinate 6,119,317 downwards.
AAATTATCCATAGAAACAGCCAATGAATTTAAAACGTCGGCATCAATTTGATCGTCTTCCAAATCAATCAAATCCATTTTCTCACGAATTTGTTGAAGTGCAGCTTCTGAGCACAATGAAGCCAAATCAGCGCCAACATGACCATGCGATTCAGCAGCAATTTGTTCAAGATCAACATCTTCGCCTAATTTCATATTTTTAGTGTGAATACGCAACACCTCTAAACGGCCAGTTGCGTCTGGAATGCCAATATCAATTTCACGATCAAAGCGACCGAATCGACGAAGAGCTGGATCGATACTATTTGGACGATTTGTTGCAGCAATAACGATAACGTGAGAGCTTTTCTTCATACCGTCCATGAGAGTCAATAATTGAGAGACAATTCTGCGTTCAACTTCACCATGAGTTTTTTCACGCTTAGGAGCAATTGCATCCAATTCATCAATAAATATAATTGCAGGTGAATTCTTATCTGCTTCTTCGAATGCTTTACGCAAATTTGATTCTGATTCACCAGCTAATTTAGACATAATCTCAGGACCATTAATTAAGAAGAAGAAAGCGCCAGTCTCATTTGCTACAGCTCTTGCAATTAAAGTTTTTCCAGTACCTATATGAAAAGTATAAGAATTAAACTGAAGAAAATAATTGTGATAAAAATTAAATTACCTGGTGGTCCATACAACAAAATACCTCGTGGAGGTTTAACACCAATTGCTTTGAAAAGTGATGGATGACGCAATGGTAACTCGACCATTTCTTTAATTTGAGCCAATTGCTTTCGACAACCACCAATATCATCATAACCGACAGCATTCAACGCTTCTTCTTCTTCCTAAAAAAAAGAACGATGACGATTGAGTTTAAAGTTTAGAAAAATTGTGTCAATGAACTTTTCAAGTCTATCACTTACTTCACGTTTAATCGGATCTCCTTCACAATGAATTACAGTATCGGGAGCAACTATACAATATGGTTCAGGATCTGTTCCAACAACTTTAAATTCAACAGCTCTCATGCCACCACGAACAATAAAAGTATCGTCTTTATGAATAGGACGATAAGCTTCGAGGAAGTATGGTTTCAAATAAACATCAAAGATATTGCTAAAGTAAAAGAAAATGACATGCATATTTATAAGAAAATTCTAGAATCGTAAATGATTCACTAAATTACTAACCCAGTCAGACCTTCGACAGTGTCATCAATTGGCAAAATATGAACACGTTTGCCATATTTAACATCAGGACATGATTGAATGGCGACAATATCCGAGAGTCGAACACGCAAATTGTTACGAACAACACGATTCATACGAATTTTCTCATTAGGACATGTATCGTCAGATAAAACAATACAAACAGTCTCCTTTCTTCTTTTCCCCTTTAACAAAACTGTATCTCCGCGAAACAATTGCAACTCGTCCATTTTTGCTTGCGATAGACAAACAATTGAGTTATCATCATTTGTAGCATCATCGACCATCAAACGATTAGGTTTAGACTTTTGCTTTAAAATTGCTGTAGCTAAATCATCTCCTCTGTTTTATTAAGACATTGAAACAAAGATAATTATAAAGTCAAATTATGAAATTTTTAGGACACTCATTTTTAGGCTATTTTTTCAATATTTATCACTTTAATACTCACTGTTTTGGATCAGCCATATTGTTAGTTGAATCAATCAGTAATATATGTATTCAAAAACCTTACAAATAGAATAAAAATTGAAAATTTCAAGAGAAGTACGTGGATTTACAAAAACTGAAGCAAATGACTTGCAAAATAATTTTTCGAATAGCATCTCTTGTTGAATTGAAGCAAAAACTTACCAATGTTTTTCTTTTATTTTTATCCTTTATCACTATCAGTAAAAGATTCAATTTAGTTTTTCTCAATGAAACCAATGTTTCTTCACAGATTTATCTTGTTTTAATGATTAGCAAACAACTCAAGCACTTTTTATTTAAAAATTTTTATCGATTGTAGAATCGTAAATTTCTTTATGAAGCAGCGGCACAAAAAACTTATAGAAGATGCGAAAATAGGGGACTGCGAATTTTTGAATTTTTTTAACCGATAAATTTCATTATTAAAATTTTTTTCTCAAACCTTCATCCTTTTCAATAATAGTAATAATTTGTCAAAAATCATACATACTTTTGTGTATTGTTGAAGATTGGACGAAACGACATTTATAAATTACTTTCATTGTTTTATAAAATTTTGCAATCAACTTATAACATCCAAGAGTTCTTTATTAAATGTGCATTCTTATGTATTTTTTGATTTATTTTAACTATTTAAAAGACAAATTTACAGAAAACTTACATCTTTTGCAGGAAAACATGTACGATATGTATTTATGCACTATGAAACATTACGAAGAGTGAATTTCACATGATGAAATTCAATATCATTCATTTATGGTGAAAGGGAATGAAAAAGTTTATTTCAAGTGCTTGAAAATTTTTATAACAAATTTTTCCAAAAAAAAAATCTTTAAGAATAATTAAGATATAAACATACATAGGTATCGTCAAAGGCATTAACAAAAACATATTAAAATAACATTTTACATAAAAATCGCTGACCTCAATGATGTATGACAATAACATATGTTTGAAAATGTTGATAAACATCTTCACCATGCTACAATGGTTAAAATTTATAAACAAACTCTAATGAGCATGAGCAAGCATTTCATCAACGTGATTGAAAAGCACATGCATGTTCAACAAGTAATCATCTGTTGAACTCTCCACATGGATGAAAGCATGACATTCCACGTGGAGATAACATCCTACACGTGGTTGAGGAATCATTTGTTTGACTTGCGCTTTATTGCATTCATCTTTTACGCATGTTATGAAAATTATCGATTCAATTGATTTTTCAGCATTGAAAATTTTTCATAAAAATTTTGAAATTTATTAAAATATCTAGTTTTGGTGCAAAATTTTTAATAAATTTTGATAGATATGTGTTTGCAAACACACAATCAGCAACATTAACATAAAGTTTATAGAATAAAATGTGTAGATTAAATTTTAACTCTTTTGTTTTATTATATCTGATACAGTCGACATTTATTTGTGCAGATGAGTCAAAAGTCATCAAATATCAAACGTAAGGAAAATTCTCGATGTTATTCTTAAAATATTGAAAACTGTGCTTTTTTTTAGTGCTCAACAGTGGGCAGAGAAATTTGGAGTTGACCTATGGAGTTTAGGTAAGAATGTAAGAAAAATTGATGATGCATTTGACCTCATTCAAATATTATTTTATAGGTGAATTTATAACTAGAAAAAATGATGTGGTGCAAAGTTTTAAGCAGGCACAAATTGTGAATCGATCTGGTTCAGTTATAGTGGAAGAGATAGCAAAAGAGATTAAAAAGATGATGGATGCTCGAATAAGTGCCATCAAACGTATAGTTGACACAGCTCAAGAAGTAGGATCAATATCAGCGAGTAATGACGAAGTGGTAGAAAAAAATTTTACATATTACAACTCAAAGCAAATGATAGAACCGAGTGAAGTGTCACTAAATGAGTCCCCAATAACATCTGATGGTGAAGAAAATTTAGATAAATTAGAATTGCCCAAACCTGTGATTTATTTAACCGAAAGCGAAAAGTTTAGCGATTATGTGAATTTATCATTAAGTTCAGTTCACGTCCCTACAAATGTATATGATAGAGCAAAAAATGTCATTAAAGCCATCAAGTGGTCTGAAGTGCTTGATAATATTTTCGATAGCAATTACAAACGTGATCCATCACTTTTTTGGCAATTTTTTTGTAGTTCAACAGGTTTCATGCGTCAATTTCCAGCAACTAAATGGAAATTTGATCCCGTTGATCTTTACGATTGCCGAATCAGACATTGGTATATTGCTGCAGCAAACAGTCCAAAAGATATGATAATTTTGATTGACAATTCTGGTTCAATGACCGGTCAGAAAAAGGATATTGCGAGACATATTGTTGAAAACATTCTCGACACACTTACACCCAATGATTTTGTCAACATTTTTACATTTTCTGACTTGATTCGTGATGTTGTCGACTGTTTTGGTGATACACTTGTTCAAGCTAATTCTGCCAATATTCGAGCGATGAAAGAATCTTTGCACAATATTGAAACTAATGAGCTTGCAAATTTTTCTGCAGCACTAACGAGAGCTTTTGATACACTCTCTAATTATCGTCATACTGGTGCAAATTGTAATCAGGCCATTATGTTGATTTCTGATGGACTTCCAATATCAGTCGATGATGTATTTGAAATTTATAATTGGGGCGAGAAGCCAAATATTCCTGTTCGTGTCTTTACATATTTGATTGGTCGTGAAGTCCCAGATGTGAAAAATATAAAAGATATGGCATGCAATAATCGGGGATTTTATGTGCATATAAATACATTGGCTGAAGTTCGTGAACAAGTTTTAGAATATATTCCTGTCATGGCTCGACCTCTTGTACTTAATCGAACTCATCATCCTATAGTATGGTCACATATCTATGCAGACGTTGTGGTATGTTGTATGTTAATAATTATTTTATTCATTTAATTGAAATTTTTAATCGCAGGATACACAATTGACTGATTATGAATGGGAGTGTCGTGAGCGAGCAAGTCAACGTGATCGCTTCATGGCTTATAGAAAAACACGTACTTTTCAAGGCTTACCAGACGATCCATCGACATTGGGTTATGATTTTATTGAAAATGATGAATCTGAATTGACCAAGAAATTTAATTTTATGACAACAGTCGCTATTCCAATATATGATAAACGTGAAAATGCTGTAAGTAGATAAAACGTTCTAAAATCTTACTTCAAAATTTTTATTTTATTTTAAAAAATGAATCAACTGATTATTGTGAAATTGGACAAAATAAATTATCTACAGTGTATAAATATCAAGTGATATTACTTTTCTAATCACATTCTTCTACTTGCTACCTATAAATATATGTACATACACATTCAACAACAACACAATTCAAAAGAACATAACAGAAGAAGTTTTGATAAATGAAGCATATTGGGTGACCATTACTCGTGAGGTATCGTAACATCGAATTTTTTCTGAACCATCGTTATAGACGGCAGTTGATAGTTATCGACAAATAATTTTTTGTACATTTAGAACTACTCTATTGCTAGAGACTCACAATAAAATGTGTGTGTATGTCATGTCAAAGTGGTCATTCGACATTTGTTTTTTTCTTAGAAATATGAATTTATTCATTAGTTGATACCAAATGAAAAATTTTAATTAATTTTTAATATGTAGATGAAGTAACTAGAAAGTGTAGAAGCTCACATTATGAATTTACTTACGAGATGATATATAAGACAATTTTGTAACTTTAAAGCTAGATATATCGCATAGAAAATGTATTACAATACATAATCTAGAATTTAGTACCTAGTTTATAAAAACTTATCATAATTTAGATCAGCATCAAATTGTCAGATTGAAGATAGAACAGTCAACTAAATAAATATTTTCTCTCACATATCATAGTTTTTTAAAGGAATTTAAATGAAAAATCAATAGTTGTATGATGCTAATTTTAATTTTATTTCAATTTATTCAAGACACGAATTGCAAACCTTCTTGGTGTCGCTGGCACTGACATACCCATTAATGACATTAAACGCATGATGCAGCCATTTTTGGTGAGTTGAAAAAATCTTTTATCATCAAAATCGTCAGTCATTAATTAATTAACTATTTCATCCCTAGTTGGGAGTAGGAGCATACGCATTTATTGTGGATAACAATGGCCATATTCTTACACATCCAGACTTTCGTCCAGTGGTGAGTATTTTAAATTAAAAATTTTATTCAACACATGTTAACTTTCTTTTATTTCAAAGTTTTACAAAGATATTTTAAAACCAGCTTACGATTCAGTTGACATGATTGATGTAGAGCTTGTCGATGACGACAGAGAGCCAAGAGATTATGATCCGATTCTTATTGAGGTGAGTCAGGTTTTATTTTTTTAAAAAAACTTATTTTACGATAATGTCATTTAAAATAGTTGCGTGAACAAATCATCAATCAATCAACTGGAAGTAAAACACTTTTACAGAAATTTCATTTTGATAAAATGGTGAGTTAATTTTTTCTCTGATTCATTTTACCTATTTCAAAAAAATTTTTCCAACAGCGAAGAGTTTCACGAACGAAACGTCATTATTATTGGACAGGAATAAATGATACACCATTTACGTTGGTTATAACACTTCCTGAGGAATATGGAAAATATCGTTTGCAAACACGCAGTGAAGATGAAATTCATCGTGACACTGCGAAAGGCACAAATGTGCTAAACTTTTTCAATGGTTCAAACTGGAAAATTCATCCAGACTGGTTAGTTTTTATCATAGGTTGACTTTAATATTTTTAATAATAACTTATAAATATTATAGGCTTTATTGCAAACATAATAATGAATCATTCTCATCACCTGAGGCAGAGCTTATTTATTTTCTTGAAAGAATGAGACAGCCAGGCTGGCGATGGCCATTGAATAGAAGTCCACCAACACCTGAACATATGAGCAACGTTTACAGTAAGTCATTTTATTAATTCCCTAATTTTTTTGATAATTTCTTATTTTATTTATAGCTAATATTACGGCAGGAAGATTTCTATCAGATAAAGATTCGTATTATTGTGATAGAAACTTAATGCAATCATTAGTATACGATGCTAAAGTAACTGAATGGTTTAGTCGAAATACTAGTTCAGGATTGAATGATAATGGGTAAGCATTTCAAAAAAAACTGTCTTTATTTTAATATAATGCTTTAATTATTACCAAAAAAAGCACACAATATGTGAGAATTTTTTCACTTTCCTATATATGAGCACTTTTTTGCACTGTCTTTTATTTTCTTTCACAAACCATTTATTTTTAATGTGAATTTTATTAGACCAATAGCACTCTTAATTGGTAAATTGCCAAGGTAAATCGGTAAAAAAGTTTTTTATGGACCTCAACAAGTCAACAAAAATTTAATTTATTTTAATGAGGGACAATGATTGTACCATGCATCTCAAATAATGACCGCATTATTACACTTTAATCTAACAAACAAAACTTATTTTCTTTTTTCTTAGGAGCGAGTTTAAGCAGCGTTTTGGCGTGAGTGTGTCATTTTTAGCCACGCACAGTGGCCTCCTGAGATGGCAAGACTACAACCAAATGGGTGAAGAAATACGACCAGAGTAAGATTACACAAAACTTTTTTTTTCTCTCTCTTTTTCAAATTAATACATTATTTTTTTACATTTCAATAGAAATGAGTTTAGTGAGACGAATAAGAGAGCAATTGATGAAACGTGGTATAAGAGAGCCGTTGAGCAACATTTTATTGAACCGAATAGTTTTGTTTATTCAGTGCCGTTTGATGCTGCTAATAAAAACGATACTTTAGTAACTGCAACACATGCAGTTTTCCATAGAGATAATACACGTTTTGCACCGGCAGCAGTTGTTGGTTTTCAATTTCAACTTACTGCCATGCAAGGTCTCTTTAAGAACATCACCAATGGCTGCACTGAACCATCTTGCGTCTCATGCATGCATGATAGCTTTGAATGTTTTTTATTGGATGATAATGGCTATGTAATTGTTTCAAATATCGATTTTGCTGATACTGGAAGATTTTTCGGAGAAGTTCGTGGCTCTGCAATGAGACGTATGATTGATGAAGGAATTTATCAAGCCGTTACAGTTTATGACTATCAAGCCATTTGCTTTATTAATAAGGACTCATCAAGTTTAGCTAGCAAACTCATTACGGTAAGCTTATTATTTATTACAATATAACATATTTTCAACATCTTTTTTTTTCTTTAGCCATTTATATACATTTGGAAACTTTTCAAGATTATTGCAAGTCATATGATTTGGTTATATGTTAGTCTCTTAGTTGAAAATGTTAGTGGATATGGATCTTACTCATATGATGGAGCCAATTATGATAATGTCGACTATTATCCACCAGATCCTACAGAACGTGAACCAGTTTCAAAAACCAAAGAACAAGAATTTGATAGAAGAGTTCTCATCAATCGAACACGACCAGAACGATGTGATAAGGTTTTCACACTTTATCAAATGCTTCGACCAAAAGAAAAAGAAAAGTCACCATTTGATCTTCCTATGAGTCAATGCAACAGGCCATACATTGCTATACCAATACCGAATAGTAATATGCTCCTTTATGTAGGTGATGCAATGTGTTTTAGACATGAAGAAAATATTCCACTATTAAATCAACCTGTTGAGAAGGACTATAATGAAACGTTGCATTGTATGAAATCACGCAAGGCGCCACAATATAGGAGACAATTGAAACACTGCTTTAGTAACAATTCAAACGAAGCCCAAATAGAGATTTGCGGAAAAGCCAATAAATTCCACTTAAGTTTGTACACTTTGATTTTAGCCGTATTTGTTGCGATTAAGAGTTTCATATATTAGTTAGTTAGACTCCCTTGTTTTCTATTATAAAATGTCATTATATGAAATATACACACACTTATTGTAAGAAATAAGCTCTATAACAAAAAATCCATATTTACACAATTTTATTTGTCTCTCGATTTCTTTCTTCGATAGATACTTTTATGTGGTTTGTTGTTATATAATTAAATTATAATTGTTACTAATTTTCAATCAATTATTCTTGTTATATGTACGAACACAATATATCAAATATATATTTAAATAATTGATAATATCATTTGAAATATATCACGGAATATATTTTCCCTTTCTTTATTAAAAAGTGTCACACAAAAAATCTTTTTACAAATTTCTAGCAAAAATATCGATTTTAAAATTTTTGATAAAAACTCAAGTCATGTCTCTTAGTCAATATCAAAATTTGTATGATAAAAAAGTATCAAACAATTATCAGATTATATTTCTTTTTTCTGATGCTTAAATTTCTGAAATAAAAGAAAAGATTCTATTTAAATTTAAATCCTTTTAATTATTCATTTTAAATTAACAGTATCAATATCGTTAACACAATCTTAATCATAAATAAAATAATTAATAGTTGAATTTTATAGATCTCATAATTCCTACAACAGATCATTGCACTTTTAAGTCGCAAGTTGAGAGGACGTTTGATTGTATTTCGTTTAGTCAGTTTACAAAGCACAGCTATCTATATCGAAGTGTGCTGTATCAAGCTTTAAAAAAATTTCACGATCGAATTTAATTGAAAGTGTATCAAAACAGCGTAGTGCATATGTGGTATGACGAAACAAGTGATAAAAATTAACAAATTCATGTTAAGTTTTTAGTGAAATTGTGTCAGTATGTTTTGTATACAGTATTTTCAAGTTAATACTACTACTATAGATTTTCTTCCGATTAAATATATATCGTAGTCATTTAATGTTCGTGTGATATTTTAATTTTATATTTAATTCAAAATGACACGAATGATTGTGCTTAGCTTTATTTTTTGTTGAGCTTTAAGTGTTCAGCATTTCCAATGTTTAAGCACAATGTGTTTTTTGGTATTCAGCACACAATGTTTTTTAGCGCTTAGTATTATCTTTCTTTCTATTTCTTTTTAAAAGCATCGAATAAAGCGATCAAACAAATTGCATTGATCTTATGCAAGATTATTAAATTTTGCAAATTTTAAAATAAACATCTGAGCGAAATGTAAAGAGAATTTATGGTTTCGAAATTCTTAAAAATCAATTCATTCGTTTTAGGCATAAATTTGAAAGGTTTTATAAAAAAATTACAAATGACAAAATAAAATTATTACCAATCACTCAAGCATTTGTAGATGTTAAATGATATTGCTATGCGTAAATATTAGTTCAAAATTCACATCATTATTTTAAAAATGACTAGTATTTTAAAAGAAGTTTTGATGATGCTGATTAGCTCTATTGAGAGTGTAAAATTCGGTTAGAGTCAATGACTTGTAAAAAATACTTATGGTTAATTGTTTGTGCTTAAGATGAGGAACAATCGTCATAAGAATAGAAATAAAGCAAATCAAAGCCATATCATACACAAGAGGTTCTGAAATTGCTTATAGATCTCTCTTCCGCATGTCTACCAAAATATTTTTGCTATTTGCGAAACTACAAATTTTTTTCTCTGCCTATACTCATTGCAAATATTAGCTCTTGTTATTCATTTCTTCTCATGAGAATTAAAAAATGATTTTTTGATCAGGCGGAATAATTTTTAGAGTTTAGCTTTTATATGGAAACCAAATATATGAAAATTAATATAAAATTCAATAAACACACGAGCAATTGCCATCGAGACATATTCTCGTAGCATTTTTGTAACACATGTTGCAATAATTTCGTACATTTGAATTAGGTCATTCGAAGTAGATATTAACATTTTCTGTTCGATTCATTAATTGCTCGTTCACGGAAATTTGCTTTGATTTATCTTTCATTTCTTGTCATATCTTATTGCTTAGGTATGTCTTTCTAACTGAGTTTGCAAAATTTAATTTTCATTTTCAGAAAAAATAAACAGTTTCTTTCTAGAAATTACTTTTTTGTTTAATTAAAAGCGAGTAACGAAGCATGGTATGTATCATTGTCAAGGTATTCAAATGCAATTAAACTTGATTAAATTTTGTAATAACTAAAAGCTGCATTAACAAGTGCATGTTACAAAAACATTTCCTCAAACAAAAGAATTAGTAAAACTTGCGCATAACAAGAGAAACCATTAAGAATGTGTAAATTCATACATTAACAATGTACAACTATTAAAATAATTTTGTTGACGTTGAAAAATCATCATAATGCCATGTATTGATTTATTCTGGTATAAAAGTTGATCAGTTAAGTTATATCGACCTTGGGAAAATACCAATTGACCGCCGCTAACATAACACGTAACACTTAGCCAAGCGTTAAAACTCTTCTCTTTCATTTCATTTCACTTGGTCCATTTTCGTTAATATGTTTAAGTTTGCGGTCACTAACTATCATTTACACGCAATGCAAATGAAAGAAAAGAAAAAGAAATAAAATACATATGATTTGTCGTTGAGCATCAGTTTGCAACACTACATATCATTAAGGCAAAAATATTGAAACCTTTTGCTCAACTCTTTCTTCTCTTTTCTTAATTTTGCAATCAAATGAAGACACATCTGAATAATCACATGGTTTATTGCAATAATTGATGGATGACTTAATGTCGTAGTGCTATCAGTAAAATTATGCATCTTCGTCTCGTCTTTTTTTCTCTCCATTGAAATCATGATGTTTCAATTAACCACTAACTCGCAGGTTATTGCACGTCTTGCACTTGACTTACTGACTTACAGACTACGTGCAAGTAAAAGTGATGTAATGGCATATTGTGAAGATTTTCATGCGACATTCGAACGGTGAATCACGTAGCATAACACTGCGAGCAAGTCAACACTGGAAGTCTCTCTTTTTCTCTTGTTCGCTTGCTACACCATGTGCTTTTTTAAAAAACTCTCAATTTCCATTACTCACAGACAAACAGAAAAAAAGAAGAAAAAAGCACGATAGCTTGGCTCAACATGGTTCAGTCGAAGTCTAGCACAGCCTTAGTGGAGGAGTGTGTTGTGTGAGAAGCTTAAAAAATATTTTTAAAATTTTTAAAAAGATCACAATCAAAAAAATTCATGAATTTGATAATTAATAGCATCAAATTGCGCGTAGTGTTGCAAGTTAAATAGTGAGAAGGTGAAGCGAAAAATATGTGCCAAAAACTAACAAAACCAGATCATTAAACATGCGATAAATTGTCAGTGTGTCTGGGTTAAGTGTGTGTTTTGAGCAACATTTCTACATAATAGTACATTAATTGATAGCAATGTGATACGTCGATCATAAACTTTGATACACTTTAATTGTTTTATGAGCGCGCGCAAAAGTGAGTGAAATCTAGTGTAATAACAAAGAGAGACATTTATTGCATAATAAAACAGCAACACTAGCAGCAACGATAAAGAAGAAGAAAGAAATCACATGTGAAAGAGAGTTACAATAATAAGAAACGTACCTTCGGTCAGAGCTCAATTTCTTGAGTTGTTGAGGTGTGTAATAAAAAGTTTATTAAATAAAGACACAGTGAATTAAAATACTCGATGAAATTCCAGTGCAATTTTTTGTGCTCCAGAAAAAAATATAATTTTTTTCAAACCAGTTTTTGATTCCTTACACGCTCACTCAAAATGAAATTGCAATTTAATGGTAAAATAATGTGAGGACTTTATGCAATTTTAATTTGATATAAAAAAAAGTTTATAAAATGTGAAAGTATGTAAAATATTTTTCGGAAGTTCATCATAATAAAAATTAAGATGTTCAATTATAATGAATTAAAAATCTTATCAAATGTAAAATCATTTTTATTCTTCTTCCGCTTTTATACAAACAATTCTTAATTGTCAACCAAATAAACTTCTACTTATAATTCTCTTAGAACTTCTAGCAATTATATAATTTTTAATTATTTTTAAATATTTATATTTCTACTACATGTTGTGAATCACATTTTTTGATTAAATCTGCCTTAAAAATGTAAAATACTGTACCACAATTACCACAGAAAAAATGAATTTTATTGTAAATGTTTTTCACGCCAAAACATTGCTTGTCTGCCTACAATTTGGTTTTAATTTTTTACATCAAAAACTATGTGCAAATATTAGCACACAAAAGAAGCTTCAGAAATTAAGCAACAAACGACGATTCGTTTTCTTTTTTTCCACTATTTTTTTTGTGGTTCGGAAAGAGAAAAAAAATTTTGTAATATTCGCCCGCGACATAGAAAAATTTATTTGAGTGACTCCTTAATATTGACATTTAATAATCTCCTCTTCAACTCTGCCCAATGACAAAATTTGATCGTGAAATTTAGTATGTTAATAAATATTTTGATGGATAACAAAAAACATCATCATTAAATATGAAAAGCTCATTGAAATACGATAATAAAAAGCGCAGATATTCAATAAAGCTTAAATTATTATTAGAAATCACTCTAAGTGGGAGCAAATTGTATACTTTTATTTGAATAATTTTTTTGCAAAACATCAACAAGCAAAAAATCTCCATTAATTTACTGAACACAGCTTGAGATAAAAAAAATTCCTCAAAATAGTGAACGGATTGACTAAGTTCTTCAGTCTCTTTTGCCTTGCCAAAGATTTATATTTATTTGAGATCATCATGTTATGTTTGGCGCTAACTTTGTTATAGTTTTCAGTTTGGGTTATTCCAATGTGCTATGAACTATGAAAATTATTTATTTTTATGAGATGATTTTTATGTGCAAAAAAAACTTCACGTCCTTGAAAAATTAAATTTTAATAATGTCGATAATTTTCTGCTGCTGCTCACTCACTCGTTCAATTAGTAACAGAATATTGCTTTTTTTGCCCACTAATTAAGAGAGTCAATTACTTGAGGAGAGAAAATTAAATGTCTGCCTAATATACTTTTACTGAATTGTTAATTCCCCCGTGGCTTAAAATTAACTTGCGAAATTCACCTTATGGATAACGATGAAATTATTTATGAGATCATTGTGTTTTTAGCAACAACCATGCAATTGAAGGCACTTTAAATTATCGCTTTACATGCCTTTTTATGTTGTGAACACAAATCCATAAATCACACCAAAAAAGCGAGAATACAAAATGAAATGTATTTTCAATGAACTTTTTTTTCACTGGCGAAAAATGCTATTTAAACATTGAACATTGCAGAGCACAATTGACATACTTTTTTCATGTAGCAGCTAATGAATACATTTAGTACTATTTTCCCACTACTGTCGATTTAATTGTTTTACTACCAACTTATTACTTACTTATTCACTGATTGTTGTCTACACACTTCATTTAAGTGTGTACTTTTCGTTACTGTCTATGATATTATCCATTTATATAGTTAATGACACAAGATATGATTTCAGTTGACATAAAGCGATCTCTAAAATTTAAAAAGCATCATATAAATACGATGGGACAGTGAATTCCATTAATGTCTTTAATTTTGCTTCTTCTTTTATTTCTTATGCAATTTTTTTCATTGTTGTAATTGCCTCACGCAGCAGCATCTTTCCTATACAGTTGTCTTTATCTTTTTCATCTTCTATATTAGATGACATATAAGTAGTATAAGGAAAATATTGTTACTGCCATTTAACAGCACAAAAATTCACATGTCGTAAAATCGGAAGATAGTGAAAGTTTTCTTTCAATCGACCAGCACTCCTTATTGCGAAGATGAAGAAAAGCATCTCTATGCATATATGTTATGTCTACAATAATATATGACATCATTAGCTTAGCAAATTGCTAATTTTTTCCATAACATTTGTTTTCTTCTTATTGATTATGTGTTGCTTTATGTCATGAACCATGAACCTAAATGCACCTACCTAAAGACAAACATTAAAGGTCCAAAAGAAGAAAAAAAATGTTTATTAGAAATGTTGTAACGTCATTTATTTGTAAGCAGCATATTGCTTTCATGTATATAAAATTACCGGTATGAACCGCTGACCCAAATCATATAAAATTTATTGTCAGAGGTCAGTATCGCTTTTCTATGATTTGTTTACTGCATGAAAGATACTTATTGAAATGGCGGCAATAAAGCGATAAACAATAAGCGTAATTTCATAAAGTGAACACATGTTTTATGGCTATTATGTTATTTTTAGACTAATCGAATTGAACTATGATTTATAACTATTATTTCTCAATAACTATGATATTCAATAATTTATTTTTACTTTCTTCATCATCATCATTCAGAAATGCATCAACAATTGCCAACTGAAGTAGCGAATAAACGTTTATATTATCTTCCGCGTGCATCAATAAGCTCTGTTTCGCATTCAGGTTCATCTAGTAAGAGCTCAAATCGTTCGAGGGAATATACGCCAAATTCAATAGATGAGCGGTTACGAAGAAATGTCGAGGAAGAAATATCCGAGTTAAATGATGATGATGGTGAAAGTGAAGAAGGAGTCTACCACAAAAATCCATATCACTATTTCAATCACGAACATGACGTTAAGATGGCATCAACTGCTCCCATGTACATCGCTCATCAAACAGGCATGCCGAGTTTCTCATCTTCATCTTCTTCCAGCAATCAAAGTAATTATGTAAGTTCGTTGAATGGTCATTATTTGTGGGTGCGAGTTGTGTGGTAAAATCTTTTCTTCTTTTTTTTTCTTCTATCTTTCACTTAAATAAATCCAATAGAGCGTGAATTCATTGCTTTTGAGCGTGAAAAATTTGGAAAACTTTAATAGAGCGAACGACATCGATCGCAAACATCATCATCATCATCATCATCACCATCATTTAAAACAAGAAATAATGCCATCGGAATATAATCCAAATATCATACTAAAATCAAATTATTATCTTAATTATTTTGCTAATCAAGATACAAATCATTTTCCACTTTATGAGCAACGATGGAAGATGCTGCAAAATATCAGAAATATTGCTACTCATGATGAGAAAAACTTGCCATCGATTGGATTAAGTCAAGGAAAGGAAACAGAAGCAGATCAGCTGTCAACTGCTAGCTCTACAACAACGACAAATTTCACAGGTAATTATTTTGAATGTGCGTTTAACTACATTCATTAATCACTTTTACTCTTTCTTTTTCTCTCTATTACATACAGTAATTTCGTTGAACGACTCTTCGCAAAGACTGAATAAATCAAAAAATAAATCATGCTGTAGACGATCACACACGATTTCAATTTTGATTTTTGTCATGACGAGCATTTTTGTGATTTTTATCTCTATTATGCTTTTTCTTATGGATATGAGAAATCAAAAGATGCCGAGATAAACACTTACTTTTATATATCTAAATTTCTAATGTATTTTACATACTTTTGGTACATTCATTCTAATAAATAAAATAAATTTTTCATTTAATAATTGTGAGAATTATTATCCTAATATTGTCAAGGTTAAGTTCGATTGGGTTCGATTGCATTTTTTGATTCATCATAATGAACAAATTTTGACATGAGCGAGCTTTAAATATAATAGACATGAAAAATAGACATCATCATCATTTTTGTTGTGGCTTTGTGCAGCTTAAATTAAATTTTCATTCAAAGCACGCGCTGAAATCATCATTAATCACATCAACTGACCAAAGCTGATGAAGTTGCTTCTTAATCAAGTTAATAAGATTTGTAGAATTGTTATTTCTCATATTATTTTTTTATGTGCAATTGGCACAACAAGGTTCACATATTGGTAAATAAGTAAGTAAACAGCTATCACAGAAAGTAAAAAATATGCAGGAATTGCATTTCAACTCAAAGTCAGTAGCACTTTTTGTTGCATTTCATGCACACGCATTGGTTTACGATACTAAAAAACTAGGTAAACGACCTTGGGAAAACTCCACTTATTAATAAAATTAATTTTACGATCGTCTGAGGCAATCACACACTACTTAAGTGTCGAGTTTCATGTATGAGAATTTTTTATTTATTAAAAAAATCTAGTTTTTCCTCTTGCATACTTTGTTTCACATTATAAGCCATCGCTTTTAAAAATTTATTTATTACTGGTGTTTCAAAACAATAAAAAATAGTAAGTATTATAAAGAAGCTCTTTAACATTGAACATGCATGCACAAAAAAGAAAGAGAGAAGAGTGCTAGTGTCAACTTATGTCAATTATTTTTCATATTTATGAGAAAACCATATTTATCATCATGCGGTTGTCATGACATGCGATGCAGACTCTGATGTGAAGATTAAATAAATCACGATATATTACATACACTTGCATCAACGTCAGTAATACTTATTATCTACAACGAGAAACGTAAGTGCGAGAAAATTGCAATTGCTTGTTAATTAAATCCTTTTTTTCCATATGATTGCATAATGAATTTTTATTATGTATGACGTGTGAAAATGTTTCTTGTTTGGAAGTTCTTTTACTGCATTCTAAAAGAGACGTATTTTATCCTTCAAGATTTAGCAATGATTCAGTCAGCATGCAAGAAATTCAAGGCTGAAATGAGATCGTCTCTTCGATCAGTATTTTAGATCAATTATTTGAACAGTCTGCTCTACAAAGAAAAAAAAACTAAACCACATACTGAATAATAAGAAAAATTTTAATGAAGAAATCTTCAAATTGATGCAAGAGTAAGCAGACAGCAATAGTGACATGAGATTTATGATTTCTATGAATAAAAAAACTGCATCAAGTCATGCTTGCTTCCTTTAATTCATAATTGTAAGCTCCAGCGGAAATACATGTTTGTTCAAGGCACTTGCAGTTTCATTGTTTCATTTTGTTCTCTTATGCTGCAAAACAAGTAACTAAGTAAGCAAAGCGAGAGAAATAAATTTTTATTTGAGACCTACTGTATGTTACATCGATAAATCATAAATGCAATATGTAATGCATTTAAGGCCGTTAGTATGTTATCGTCGTAAAGAAGTTATAATGGAAGTTACTCATTATACAGCAGCAGCATTATATAATTCTTAGGTGATTGCTTGCTTTGTACACGACTATCGATTTAAGTGTCAAAGTGAAGATTCAATCGTAAAAGGGAAAGAAAGGCGGTATTGCAAAAATTGTAGAAAAAATTCATTTTTTGCTTACTTACTTAATAACTTTTTAATTTACATAAATATTTATTATTTAACATCTTCTGATTGATGCATCATCTTAAGGCTTGTTGCATTATATGAACACACTTTTTCTTATTTCCTACTATCACTTTAAAAAGTTGAAGTTGTTGTTTTTTGAGAAAACAAAAAATTATTGTAACGAGAAATATCTGACTGTTAATAAAATCTGCATAACTAATTCTTCTCTGTTTGTATTTTACTGACCTTTTTTCAACCTCATAATAATTTGTTAAAAATAACATTACAATTTGTTTTCATATTAGCACGTTCGCTTTTTAGCGCATTTTTGGAAAAAAATACGCTATTATATTCACTTTGGCCGGCTGGCTGGCTGGCTGTTCGGGCGGAACACTGAGATCTCGAAAACTACAAAAGCTAGAGACTTCCGGTTTGTTTTAAAAGTATTGTGCTTTCATGTAGGTTTGCAGAATCTACTTTATATTGAGTTAAATAACTGTTGAGAATGACAATTTGCGAAAAATAAATTCAATAGAAAATTTTTCTAAACGTAAACAAATATGGCAGAGTGCGTTTAGTAATTTTTTTTTTCAAAATACTCATTTGACCGTTATTATCAAACGAATTTCTTATCAAAGCAATAACTTCAACATCCTTTATTATAATGAATCTATTAAATATATGTTTACAAAACGTGAAAATCTCAAAAACTCCTATTAACCTTCTTAAAATTTGGTTTTGTCAACTTGAGAGTTTCTGCATAGGTATTTCTATGATTAGCCAATTCAATATTGTATTGGAAGAATAATGCTTTAACAACATGTGATTTTGTTAATAAACACTGATCTGTTGCACCAAAAATGCGCTCAAATCAAGTATAGCAACGCATACTGATTTACTATATATCATTAATTTTTAATGGCTCATTAAAATTATGTTTATGACCCTTATAAAATATCACCCACAAAACTGCATCATCAATAAAAACATTGCCTATTATTGCATAACCAATCAACAACCATCATCTTCTTTTTCAGTGAACTTCATTTCCATATAAAATTGTTGTTATGATTACACGTATTTGTAACAATGATTATGATGCTGTGAATGAATAAGAAAGCTGACCTACTTTTTATATCATTTGAATTCATTTTCAAGTTCAATTTGAATTTTCACACATAAAAGAAATTTCATAATCAGCTGGCTGGCAACAATGAGACGTTCACGATATTCAAAAATTTACAAATCAATTAATCAAAAAAAGCAGACTAAATATTTTTTACTCCTGCATATTCGTCTGTCACTGATGTACATGACATACATTTTATTACTGTGTAAATATGTAAAAAATTACAATGCCAATTATCATGTTTTAACATTTAAAAAAGCAGGCACGTGGAAAGTAAATTAATCTAAAAGAAATTTGGTTAAAATTGTCTGGCATTGAATTTGACAGACTATTTTTAGAATTATTCTAAGCAGTTGCTCATAATTCACCAAAAAACTTAATTTATTCTCTTTCGATTATTCGAGAGATAATTTCAACAACTTAAGCTTGTGTGCTGAGCTGACTGTAAACAAAAAGAAGTGGAAGGAAAAAAATTTACGCTCAAAAATTTCTGCTGCTCTCTTTGGCTCAACTGGAAGCTTTTTTATGTTTCTTTTTTCTGCATTTTGATTCAACCGGCATTTAGTCATTGACTGTTCAGCCTGTCGAGAGGGAGTGTATGTGTTTTATTGTGAAAGAAATAAAGAAAAGAAGATAAAAACTTTTAATAATTTTTTTGAAGATAAATTTCTCATGTGTTTACTGTTTGTTTATTGACAATATTTAATAAATAATGATAAAAATAGTCATCGTGATTTGATGATTGACTCTCAAAGGATCAAAAGTTCGTGGCAAAAGGGAAATTTTTCTTACCAAAAATCTTGATTGCATAATCGATACTGAGAAAATACAATAAGTATTAAAAATAAAGGTGCGTGTAAGTCTCAAGAGACTGTAGTTCATTTATTAAATGGTATACCTGCAATAAAGCATTCGATCATGCAGATTTAAGATCTTATGTTTTCTTTCTTTTTGGTGCTCTATATCGCAAAAGACAGACAGACATAGAGCGAGTGAAACGAGTTTATTGAGACATACGTGAGATATTAAGAAACGAAAAAAAAAATCATTCGACGAGTACTTAATGAAAGTGAAATTCACTTGCGATAATATGCAAAAAATATCAATAAGAGGATATAGAGAAAGGAAAAAAGAATATGGGTCTCGGCTACTCTGTTTGAATGCTATTGCCTCTCGCTGTCTCGATTCGCTTGATTTTTTCGAATAAATAATTTCAGTTTCAGTTTTCACTAAATTTCTAATCGCTTCGCAATTTAGTTTTTTGCACAATTCTTAATAAATTGCACTCACAAAAATAATATAAAAGAAACATTTCATTGTTTTCTTCAAGAGAATAAATTTATTGCAATCAGTGACAAAAAAAGTAATCATAATATTTAATGCGACACTAATTGTGCAAAAAATTTGTTAACTATTTTAGTGGGATAACTAACTCTTTAACACTCACACACATCATATGTATTCACATTAAATCTAACAATTGAACTCAAACTGTCATAATGAGCACATTTAGTTGTGTGATAAACGTAGAAATTTCTTAACATTTTTTTTCGGTTAACTAAAAGCAGCAAGAAATTGTGCAATTAACTTCTCACTGTGTTTTATGCTCATGCCTGGAAGAAATTTAGAGCTCCAAAAAAATTAAAGATTAATTTTAAGACGCATGTCTAAGTTTCTCATAATAATGAACTGTTTATGAGCCATAAATTTATAAGACTCGCATGAAAGCAGTGAGAAGATCGCTCCAGAGATGCTTTACGATTATGTAGTAAAAAAATGATATTTTAATCAAGTTCATTGTTCGCAAAGCGTGCTAATATCTCTGTGTAATACCGTTTTGCTCACGGGAATAAAGAGATAGGAAGAAAGCAAGCAAATTGAGCGATTTACGTGTGATGAATTTTAAGCGAGAACTGTATTTTCAAAAAAATGTCAAAACATTTCGTCATGTAATCATTTGAAGAATTTTTAATTGGTTTGTTAACCTTTCCTGGTATGTGTTATTGTCACTAAATTCAATTATGGATGATATATGAAGTAGAATATTCTTCATGCGTGTACATTTTTCTTTCTTCCTCATTCATATTTCAAAAACATTCTTTTTATGGAAGTTATAGTACATGCACTTGCTAAAAATGAAACCCCTTATAAAAAATTGCATAACTCATACTTCATTTATGCATTTTGTTATATTATTTTATTGTTGATGCTGTGAACAAAGCTAAAGCATGAGGGATAAAGAGTCTTTTGTTTTTATAAGCATCAACAAGGTTAAATTCTCTTGAACTTTTTTCTCGCTTCACTTTTAAAAACAGTAGCTGGCAGCTGAATTTACTTATCAGATTGAGGCCAACTTACTTTGTATGGCACTTAATTTTTTTTCTTTTTGTAAAGTAAAGTACTCTCATTTTAGTGTGATGTTTTCCAACAATATTAAAATGATATTTTTTTGCATTCTGAAATGAACTTGAAATGAATGTAGCCCTGTGTGTTTTGTTCAAAATTTCAAGAGAGATCATAAGATACTGGCAAAATAAATAAATAAAACTCAAAAGTCATTCAATAAAGAGATCAAAATATTCATGTGAAAATGTGACGATGAAAATTGTAACAAAAAAATATTCTTCAACCTTTTCATCTCAAGGTGTTCAATTTTCATTGAACTTTAATCGCAAAAATAAATAAATTTAACTTGAATGAAGTCATTAATTAGCACCATTATTGAAATTTGCTTTTCTTCTTTTCTTTTTCAAATCTAAGTTGTAGGTATCATATTCAATCTATTAAATAAACACTCTATTGTGTTAAGCATTTGTTAATTAATTTATTGTATCATAATAAATCTTTATTTATTGTATTGTAACACTCGGGCGAATATCAAATAAATTTAAGTTTTTAGTGCATGATACGAAAGCGATTCGTGATGATAATGATGAGAAAAATAAATCGGAAGATTGCCTGCTCTCTCGTGAGCGAGAAAGAAAGTGTTGCACAATGCCGGCAAACTAAACTTTACCTACTTTCTTGTGTGTCCGAATTATTTTACATTTTCTCTTTCTTTCGTTTATTCACTCTCTTTAGTATAAGACAGACACCAAACAAATGCAAATAAATATTGGATTATTTAACTCTCATCCACGCTCGCATGTATTCATTGGGAATTCCTCATCATCTGTGTCACTCGTACTCAAATAAAGAGTTATGTCACAAGAGTTCACCTAGATTTTCACCTGCATCATGCATGAACTTCATTTCCATAGACATTTTATTTTAATGCATGCATATTATTTTACTATCATGCGTAGTTTTTTTACGCAGCAGCGGTTCAAGCTTACACGCAATGTAAAAAAGAGAAATAAAATTATTTTAAATTTTTGCAAAAATTGAATAAAGAAAATTGGGCTAATTGATTCGAATGCCTTTAATACCTGAAGAGCTTTTTCTGTTCGATCTCTTTTTCTCAGCCGACCACTTTATGAATAACAGCACGTGGCTGATTTTGTTCAATTTTCCATTACGGCGCCATCACTTTGAGTGAACATTTTGCAAATATGGTTGAAAATCGATCATAATGTCGAATGAAAAACAGTCAATAAATGCATTGCTTTGGTTAAATGTTCAAACGTTCATTTAACCAAAAGATCAGCATGAATTTTTTTAATGTCTGAATAAAGATTAATATTTTCTAGTGTGTGCACCATAAAAAAGTGATCTTTCGAAATCACATCTTATACTCATATTGCTTTTAATAAAAACAAAATTGTAATAAATTGCACTTTATAGATTAGTTCAAAAAATGTTCATTTCAAGCTGAGAAGCGGAAAATAAATTGAATATTTTATATGATGCTTGTGTCCCACATTAACAGTCACTATTCAACTCACTTTTAAAACGCAAAGCATGTAGTTCAGTGACTACGACATTTAGTAAAAGAACACTGATGAAATTGTCTTCCATTGTGTCGAATGCTTGCCTATTTGACAATAGTTCAACGCACGTTACTGTTGCAAACCGCTAAAATGTAAATTTATTAAAAACATTTCACCACTAGCTTAAGCTACACAAAATTGCAGATAGAGAAAAAAGATATTTATGGATAATTATCATCAAACATTTTTAATGATCAATCAGCTCTTTTGTATCTTCGTTACAATCAAAAAATTTTGCTCTATGTCATACGGTCAATACAAGATTTTTTTGCATTGTATTTCATCAATTCAACGTACATTTCAAAAGTAGAATCATCATCACTTACACAAAAGTTGGTAATGGTCATGACATGCTGAAATTGCAATTGCCATGAGCTTTTGAAAAAAAATGTCTCTTAAGTGCTGATCTCAAAAATTAGACTCAATTTGAGTGTCAAATCCATAAAGTTCCAACATTACTACCTCTCAACCCTGAACCTTTTTGATGTATTCACATAATATAAATCCATGAGAAAAATCTCTTTGTGACTATCGATGAGCCAAGTAAAAATAACCCAAATCATATGAAGTAATAGCCAATATGATATTTTATTATTGGTAAAGGTCAGTAATTTCTTCGTTGGGTGAATTTTTTCTCTACACGATGTTTCTTTTTCTCATTTGCATTCATCAGTGCGCCAAAACAGACGTTTATTTCTAATATTGTAGTTTAATTGAATTTATTGATTAATAATTTTTATAACATTATAGATATGCACAAGACATCATTGGATAATAAAAATAAATATTTATTGCATATACCAAGAGTTTCGTTAAGTCCCATTTCTACATCATGTTCGGGTTCTGGCTCGTCAAGTAAAAGTTCAAGTCGATCAAGAGAATTCTCGCCAAATCCAATCGAAAATAATTTCAAAATATCGGAAATGGAAAACGAAGGCTATCGTAATTCATGGATGGACGAAAGGAAGTCACATAATGACGTTGATAATGGTAAAATATCTCGTAAAGCGAATCATCCAATGTATATCGTTTACAAAGCTGGTAAACCACAAAATAAATTCAATTCATCGCAAAGTTCTTCTTCTTCATCGTCTGCAGCAAGTAATCAAAGTAATTATGTAAGTTTTTTGTGTAGGCGTATGTTGAGTTTTTACTCTTTTTTTTGCAAATTAAATTTAATTGATTTTACAGAGTGTTAATACGTTGCTGTTGAGCGTGAAAAATCTTGAAAATTTCAATCGAAATGCAGAAAACGTGAAGAGTATTAATGAAAATAAAAGGTTTAATAATATCAGAAGTGATAATGTGTATAGAAAACAAATGTTGAGCAACTTGAAGAATATCGTAACTATTGATAGACCCGAAATGAAAAACAATCAAAAGAAAGAACCAGATCAATTATCAACAGCAAGCTCTGCAACAAACACTAATTTTACAGGTGAGTGAGCACCTTAATTTTTTTTCGATAAAAATAAAATGACCACACACTCCAAAAAATATTTCATTGCTCTTATCATATCCAAAATTAGTGATAACTTTTAATGGATTTGGCAAGAACAATCGGAAAAAATCTCGATCAATTTGTCGAAGAAGACATCAAGTCACACTTCTCATCATTATAATGACTTTTCTTTTATTTGTTGGAATTTTCGCTGCTATTTGTGCGATTGAAATGAGATATCAAAAAATGCCAAGATGATCAACATTTTCCTGATTCCTATTATCTATGTGATTTCTATCGTAAAAAACATTGTTAACCATTAAATCTGTAAATTTTATAAAAATTAATAAAAAGACATTTACTTTACATTTAGTTAAAATTTCAGTTAATATTTTTTCTTCATTTTTATGATAGTTTTCATGAACAAAAGAGGAGAATAATTTGATTAATAAAATTAAAAAGTAATATAGTTTTTCATTAGATAGTGATAGGTATTAAGCTAGACTCTCTTTATCGGAACATTTATCTTGCCAAATGTCTAGCTTAAGAAATAAATTATTTTATCAAAATATTTTTTCTTCTTCCAATTGATTTTTTTGCTATAAACTTTTTAATGAAGCTAACTACTGTAACTTATGGTCGCTTTTTAAAGTTCTTTAATTTGCTATAAATGAGCATATCGAATTAAAGTGTTTTTTTCTTGTGTGTAATTTATTTTCTTTTAAATACTAAAGCGTTCCGATAAGATTATCGAAGCATTTCGTTTTTCATTTAATTTTTTTGTCATATTTTTATAAGGGAAGAAATAAGAATTAGTGAACTTAAAAATGGAGAAAACTTTATGTGAATCAGTAAATTAAAATCAAAATTATGATACTAAAATGAAAATTCATCATGATTTGAACGGAAGAGAAAAGTATTATGACTTTATCATTAAGAATGATTTTGCAATAAAATTTTTGTTTCAAATAAAATTAAAAAATCTTTAAGCGAAAAAATAAAAATATGCTAAACGAGATAGCTAAACAAGGTTATACAATAATAAAAGTTTTTTAAATGTTAAAACATATATAAACAATTTCGTTCACATTTCTTGTGGATTCTCTAGTAGAAAGGTAGTAGGTAGGTAGTTTTTTTAGATACACACATACAAAGTGTATGTTGAAATTGAAAATAAGCTGATGAAAATTAAAGAATCAATTATCATATTTTACTATTTTTATGATTCTCACCAATTAATTATTTTCTAAACTTTCATATTCTGGTTTTTCACATCATTTTTTTCTTTGTGTTCTGTTTTAGTAGAAAAAGTTTTACATCTGGTTATTAGAATTTATTATTTTTTATATACCTTTTTACTTTAAATAATTGATGCGTCCTTTGTTGCATTTTTGCTTTATCAATACACTACTTTTCTTCTTTTTGATTTTTAGACGCGTCATCGAGTAAAAGATTTTCTGTTTCTTTTTGTTTCGTTATTATATTAAGAAGGAATCTTACAGTATGCAAAAAAATGACGGTACAAATTCACTTTCAGTTTATGTAAATTGGCGACACTAACAAGTTGATTTTTCAGTTTCATTACATATGTAATCTTTCACATAATTTTTTTCACTTATTTTTGTACGATCATGCATGTGTGTCCATGTAGAAATTAAATTGTTGCTGAAGTTTTTTTATTCTTTCTTAACAAGATTTTGGTAAAACAAGAGGCAGAAGAAATGTATGTGTGTGTATAAATTGGTGGTGTGTATGTAGAATTGAAAGCAGCTTAAAGTAATGTACATTTATTTTTCTTCTTTGGCTGCACTATAGGACACAAAACTGCTCGAATTGCTTCGTCAAATACAGTTTTTAAACCTTTCTGTGTCAACGCTGAACATTCTAAATACTTTACTGAGCCAATTTCTTTTGCCATTGCAAGACCCTACAAGAAAAAGAAAATAATAAAAGAGCAATGAATATACAATATTATAAACGGAAGTAATATTATTATGCAAATAATATCACCTGTGGATATGTAATTGGCTGTAATTTTTTATCGCGCAATTTATCAATTGTGTTTTTGTCGTCTCGTAAATCTAATTTTGTTCCAACCAAAATTATCGGCGTTGATGGACAATGATGACGAACTTCAGGATACCACTTTGCTCTTACATTTTCAAAAGATGCTGGGTTTACGAGTGAAAAGCATATTAAGAAGACATCAGTTTGTGGATAAGACAATGGACGCAATCTGTCGTAATCTGAAAAAAAGAATAACGATTGAAATTAAAGAATTGATTACTAAATAAAGAATGACTTACCTTCTTGACCAGCTGTATCCCAAAGGCCTAAATTGATTGGTTTGCCATCAACCATAACATTGGCAGAATAATTATCGAAGACTGTCGGAATATATTCTCCTGGAAATGCATTTGTGGTGTAACTGATAAGAAGACACGTCTTACCGACAGCACTGTAAATTACAAAAAAATTCATGATACATAAGCAAAAAATGTAAATTATGATGAATGAATCACAATGGAAGCTCAATCATTAATGTGTTATAATAAATTGAATTAAATAAACTGATTCTTTATACATTAATATTATTGTATATAGGGTCGGTCATTGTATGATATTTTGTTTTATACACATATTTAAACTCTTAATGCATATCCGATTTGATGCATGCACAAGCCAAATTTATGTGCACACATCAATGAAATTTGACCCTTTTGTAATAAACATGTAATGTGAAAAAATTATGCAACAGCAAGAATGTTTAATAAAAAAAATTCTGTAACTCACCCGTCACCAACAACAACACATTTGATGGCCTGCATAATTATTTTATGCTTTATATATGTTGTGATTATCCAATATACTTTTTTCTTAGAAAAAAAAGATTAATTATCCTTTAATGAGAAAAAGAGAGTAATGAGAAAACGATTTAATCAGAAACCGTAAAAAATATATTTTAATTGTTATTCAATAGATAAAATAAGACAAAAAAAGAGATCACAAGCTGAGCACAAACAGTAAAAAATCATCAACTCCATAAAAAGATGAATGAATTTTTATATATTTGAACGTATTTTTGCTCTCTATATTTTTTCTCGCGGCTCATAATGTGGGAGAGATGTGTTTAAATTGGATACGATACACACTAAAAAATCTGACTGTATTAATTCTGAAGGTCAACATTTTCAAGGTATTTACTGAGAAATTTTTAAAAATATGACAGATTCTATCAGAACACAAATCTTTCACAAACTTCGCGAACAAATAAACTAAATTGAATAAAATCACTTTTAAAATTGAAGAATAAATCCATAGCAATTTGCTGATGAATCATTCTTACTCACTCGAATTGTAGGCAGGCGATTTATTTTTTTTTAAACTTTGGAACCTGTTCAATATATATTTTGCCCACATATTTAATAGCTTTTTACATAAAACTTTGTAATTGTCTAAGGACTATTATTGTTATCACTATATTCCTTTTAGAGTAATTAAAGTGATTTGGGCGTTTGTTGTTTAAAAACTTTTTTCTTTCTTATATGGGATAAGTTCGTAAAATTTTGTGCTGGAATTTTTACACTTTGCAGCTTATCTCTCTTATTATCGGCTACTTACAAGGCTACTTAAAGATTAATTGTTATAAACAAAAGTCGATTTGATGTTTTCTAAACACAATTTTAATAGAAATTCTTTATTTTACTTTTTAAATTGTTCAACCAAAAAAATCTACAGTGAATTCTCTACACACACTAGATAAGTTTGAAACTCAAATTTTTTTCTAACGGTTCACATTTTTATGAAACCTAAAATGATTTAAAATAATAAATTGTCACTTATACAGATTCATTCAATATTAAATATTAAGTTTTATTGTAAATTAAATAAAACTATGTGATTTTAAAAATTAATTTAAAATTATTATCAAAATTAATTCAGCTGATTTGAAATGAAAAATGAAGTCGTTAAAAAGATGTTTTGAAAAAAAATTTATTCAAATGAAAGTTTAATATAAAAAAGGCAGCAGTAAATAATTTGAGAGAAAATTAGTTGAATTTGCATTTACTGAAATCCATTTCAGGATGCTGTTGCATAAATTTGCCCAAAATTTCTTGTTTCTTTTGATCTTCACTTGTTGGAAGACCCAGCTCTTTTTGTCGTTGATCATACATCATTTTCTCAACTAATGAACGTGTTTCACCATCGAGATCTGACAATTTGCTTGGCTCAGGATTAATTTTACGCGTTGAGATTTGTGGATCAGTTTTAATCAAACGATCCCACCAAGACATTTGATTGATTTTCTCAAATGTTACAACAATTGTGTTCTTATCAATTGTCCAAAGTGAATCTTCAATTTTAATTTCTGCATTAAGCTCACCATCGATAACAGGTGGTTGATTTTTCAAACCTACTTTAAGAGTTTTCTTTGTGATTGCAACAGCAACATCTCGTGACTTGAGGTTTGCTATATTTTTAAATGGTACTCGAAGTTCAACTTCTTGTAATGTTTGTGTCCATCGATAATTTTCTAAATCACAACCATTGCCTGCATTTGGTTTAAGCTTTCCTTTTTCAGCTTCATCGTCTTCTGGATCAGCTTCATCTCCAATTGGTTTTGATAATTCTTCAACAGTCTTATCAATCCTAGAAACATTTAAAAATCAATATTTGTTTGAATTTTATAAAAATGAAAACTCACTTATTCTTAGTATCGATCTCTTTTTGCAACTTTTCGGCTTCTTCATCGGTTAATTCAGTGATTGTCGCAGATTTTTGAGCAGCTTCTTCCTCTTGCTTTTTCTTTTTTAGGGCTTCTTGTCTCTTTTTTTCAAGATCTTCTCTTTCTCGTTTTTTTTCGCGAGCTGCTTCAATAGCCTGCGCTCCTTCTTTCCGGAATGCATTAAGAAGTACCTATTTTAAAGTGTGATTTAGATTTTTCTAGATCAATATCAATTTCATATTTTACCTTCTCCCATTCTCCTTCTTCACCACCTGTGAAAAAGTCAGTTTTTCTAGCAAGGAATCCAGCGATTGTTTGCAACAGCTAACCCATAACCATGAGGAAAATTTTAAATATGAAAATAAAATTCATTGTTTTGCAATAAAATGTGACTTACATCTAAAACGCCTTGTGGATGTTGTTCAGCTAATGAAAATAATATGCCATCAAATCTTTGTTCACGTTCTTTTCTATCCATTATATCGTTTTAATTAATTATTGTAATGAAAGTGCTTTTCTAGAATTTTTTGGTTTTTCAAGTCACTTTGTTTATTGTTGTCATAGAAAAAATGCGCTGAAAAAATTTAGAAGAAAAAAAAACAAATATTTATAATCCGTTAAAATTAAAATTTATGTGCTTTATTTTAATTTCAAGGGTTACATAGGACCAAGAGGATTTTCCATTTGCTTATTCTGACCTTCAGTCCATGCCTTTGCAATTGTTCGTTTCATTTCAGGATCACCTGTTTCATACATTTTTTTCATCATATTCATCAACATAGATGAAGGATCGTCTTTTGCATCATCGTCATTCTTATCAAACATCTTTGTTTTTTGATCTTTCAAATACTTTTCTGTTTTAGTGAGACACGTCCATGTTTCACCCTCTTTAACCTTCTTTAAATATATGGAAATCATATCAGACTTGACTTTTCGATAACTCTTGGCAGTATTAATTTTCTTAAGAAGAGATGTGACGATAAAACGATAATCCTTTTGTGCTCCATGAATAATTAAAGAGAAAGAATCTTCGGTTGTATTTAATTCAACATCTTCCTCTTTTACATCTGTAACGTTGAATGGAATGAATATCTTTACAAATTTCTCTGATTCATCAAATGCATGTTCCTACATGAATGATAGCGATTATTTAGAAATCTTTTGTGATAAATAATTTTTTACCTTAATATCTACTATAACTTTAGTAGAAACTTTTATAGGTTCATCTACATTCATTTTTGTTTCATCTTCTTTCTGTCGCTGTGCAATCTCATCATTGATTTTAATGAGTTCATTTTGTAAAAGATTTTTTACTCGTTGAGATTTTGCCGAATCTAGAATACTAATAATTTCCACTTTTGCCGAGTTTAATTCGCTTAGCTTTAATATAAAATGATAATTTCAGTAAAAGGCAACTAAATTTTTATACACTTATTACAATCACTCACCTTTTCCATTTTATTTTTCAATTTAGTTTATTTTGCAAACTATTTCACTCTCGTTCTTTCTTGAATTTTCTAAAATTTTATTTGTGACAGGCAGGGTGCGCGCAATTTTCAAAAAATGACCGTTAAACTGAAAAAATTCAACTGATGTCAGTCACATGGCCAACGTTTTTTTACTCTTCTACTTTAAACTTTATTAATTATAACTTTTCTTGATTACATGAATTTTCCAAGTACATATGCACTTCTACAAGTAAGTTTTCGTCAGTAAAATATACGCTGTGATCGAAATATTTGTGTTTTGCCTCAAAAGAGTTTTTAGTTTCTAATTATTGTCTTAGGACATTCTTTTTCATTACCACTTTTCTCACATTTTCTTTTTCGTAGAATCCATTTGTCGGCATAAATTTCAAAATTTCTTTCATTTAATAAGATCACTTTCAGATAAAATGAAATAAAGAACGGCTGACTCTTCATAATTTAGAATAATTCTTGCATTTCATTTTCTGAAAATAATATGTCACGATAAGTAATATAACATTTTAGCCTCTCATACGAGGTTTCACATGTGTGTGTCTACGTACTTGTATATATCGTTTTTAAATATATATATATTTAATGTATAATAATAGTTTTAGCATCAATTTTAATTGACATTCAATATAATTTTTTAATAATGTGTCCTTCCTTTCAGTCGACACTTCATTTTCCTTTTTTCATAAATCTATGCATGTATAATAGGATATAATTGGGTCTTTTTTAAATTTTAATTTTTGAATCAACATTCATTTCCTATGAAATATTTTAGATATGTCTCACATCTATATATTTAGTCAACTTTTTTTGTGTTTTAAAAAAATGCAATTTGTCTGTCATATGTGTGTATATGTTCATATGGAATGAAGACTTTATTTTGAGGATTTATGACTGTTTTTGATTTGAAAATATGAAAGATAAAATAAAATTGACCCATACATAGAAAGATAGACAGGAAAGATAGATAGTTTTTTATATTTTAAACATTTTTTCTAAACTTTTTTAATAATCATAATTTAACATCTTTCAATAAAATTTTTCTTTCTTGAAAAATAATTTATTTAGCTCTAAATATAAACGTACATTGTATGAGAAAAAGGTAGGATAAATTTTAGCATGAAAAGCATTTCTGAGATGAAAAATTTATAGTGGTGGTGTTGTTAGAGATCAATTAAAGAATTTTTTCAATTTATGCTTATGTAATCAGACAATTTGAGTTAAAACTAGGTAGTAAAAAGCGCAAAAACTTTGAAATCATCTACAGTATGTACTTTTAATCACAATATGTTTTTTATGTCATTAAGTTATACCATACTTACGATGGGTTTCACTACTTATTGTTCTTCGTTTCATTTACTCAATCTTTTCGTGTGTTGTAAATTTTATGAACTTTTTTTAAATTTATGTAATGTTGAAATCATATCAAATCAAATACATACAGATACATACAAAAGAGGAAAAAAATACAAAACTTATGTTATAAAAGAAAATTATCAAAATATTATCATTCTATAAAATTTACAATAATATTATGGACGATTTAAAGCTTCATTAGAAGTAAATTGATGCTATCAAATGAAATAGCAGCCTCCTTCAAAATGCCTTAATGTCATAATTTAAATATGAATAGAAATGCCGGCAAACATTTTTCTTCTTTATGTTTAAAATGATGAAGTATTGTACGATACACAAAAAAATGTCATTTAAAATCATTCTTCAATACAAAAAATGAAAAGGAACAAACGAATTAAAATTTTGAGAATACTTGATGAAAAGCTTATGTAGCTTTTTGTGGAACGATCACACCTCCTGGGCCTGGCAAAATTGATGGCAATCCTGTAAGGAATGAATCAACTTGACGTGCTGCCTGTCTTCCTTCAGTAATAGCCCAAACAACAAGTGACTGACCACGTCGACAATCGCCTGCAGCAAACACTTTTGGATTCGATGTTCCATATTGTCCGATTGGTGTTTGAATATTTCCACGTCCATCAAGTGGCAAACCTTTTTTTAAATATCGATTGTTAATTTAAAATAAAATATTTAATATTCTAATATTACCAATATCAGCTGGAACTTTCTTTTCAGGACCTAAGAAGCCCATAGCGAGAAGAACTAAATCAGCTGGATAATATTTTTCAGAACCAGCAACTTCTTTCATTTGCCATTGACCTGTTGGAGATTTTGTCCATTCAACTCGAACTGTATTGACACCTTTAATGTTTCCGTTTCCATCATCCAAAAATTCTTTAGTTGTAATGAGATATTCTCTTGGATCTTTTCCAAATTTGACTTTAACTTCCTCATGTCCATAATCAACTCTTTTATATTATTAAAGGTAAATTAATTACATGATCAAGTAAAAATTATTTTAAAACTTACCTGAAAATTCTAGGCCATTGAGGCCATGGATTGTCAGCAGCACGTTTTGCAGGTGGTTCAGGAAGAATTTCAAAACTGAGAAAAAATGTCTATTAGTTTTTTTCTAATAGAATTGTATATTGTTTACCTGGTAATTGATTTTGCCCCATGTCTTAATGAAGTAGCAATACAATCGCAACCAGTATCACCGCCTCCAATGACAAGCACATCTTTGCCTTCAGCTGAAATATAGTCCTTTCGTGTTCCAAGTTGTTGTTTTTGATTTGCTTCCAAAAATTCCATGGCAAAGTAAATACCTTTCAAATTACGATTAGCGATAGGCAAATCACGTGGAGAAGTTGCACCAGTTGTAATAAGAACTGCATCATAATCGCTCACTAAATCGTTTGGACTGATATCAATACCGACATTGACATTACATTTGAAAATTATTCCTTCAGCTTCCATCAAATCAATTCGTCTCATAACAACGTCTTTTGACAATTTCATTGTTGGAATTCCATATTGCAACAAACCACCAGGACGATCATTTCTTTCAAAGACAGTAACTGTATGACCCGCTCTATTTAATTGCTGAGCAGCTGCAAGACCAGATGGCCCACTTCCAATAATTGCAACCTTCTTTCCTGAACGAGAAGTTGGTTTTTGTGGTTGAATCCATCCCTGCTCGAAAGCATGATCAATAATTGCACATTCAATGTTTTTAATTGTTACAGCCGGCTCTGAAATTCCCAAAACGCATGAACCTTCGCAAGGTGCTGGACAAACTCTTCCTGTAAATTCGGGGAAGTTGTTTGTCTGTAACAGTTGCAACAATGCATCCTTCCATCTATCATGGAAAACTAAATCATTCCATTTTGGAATAATGTTACCCAAAGGACAACCAGTAACATTCGACTGACAAAATGGAACACCGCATTCCATACAACGTGCAGCTTGAGTTTTTAAGTTCTTACGAACATGACCAAAGTTGTAAATTTCATCCCAATCTTTTTGACGTTCAGCTGCATCACGATAAATACCAGTTTCACGCTTGTATTTGATGAATCCACGGACCTTATCCAAATTTTTCTCCATCTTACGTTTTTCAAGTGCAGTGTCTTTAACAGCTTCTTCAATGTCTTTTACTTTTGGCTCATATGGATCATGATCAACATCAACATCTTTAGCTTGCTCTTCTTCTTCAATTTTCTTTAATCTTTCTTCTTCCAATACTTTCAATGCATGTTGATATTCGTATGGGAATACTTTGACAAATTTAGAACACACGCCTGGCCAAGAATTGAGAATGTCTTTTGCTAATACAGAGCCGGTATGTTGAACAAACTCTTCCAAAAGTCCATGAACTAAATCGCGATCTGCTTTCTCATCTAATTCACACAATTCAACAGATTCCAAGTTAGCTTTTCCACTTACAAAGATGTCTTCAGGATCGTACACGTAAGCAATACCACCACTCATTCCTGCAGCGAAATTTCTTCCTGTGTTTCCACTAAGAATGAGGCAAATTCCACCTGTCATGTATTCACAACCGTGATCACCAACACCCTCAACAACTGCAATTGCACCACTGTTTCTAACACAGAAACGTTCAGCTGCAATTCCTCTGAAGAATGCTTTACCACTTGTGGCACCATAAAGACAAACATTTCCAACAATGACATTCAAATGACTTTCGAATGGTGAATCTTCAGGTGGAGTGATGACAATTGTACCTATTAAAAAAATAAAACTCTTATTAATATAATTACTAAGTCTACTTCATATGAAATTGTTTGAGCAATTGCTCGCAATGAACCCCAACAAAGCATAAAAAGAATAAACAAAACTACAAAACTTACCACCACTCAAACTCTTGCCAACATAATCATTTGCATCTCCAACCAATTTCAAATTGACACCATGTGCAAGGAATGCACCAAAGCTTTGTCCAGCAGATCCACGTAAATTGATATTTATAGATGTGCCTATAAGAAACAATTTTTATTTCAAAATAATAGAAATTTTATACAATGATAATTGACAAACCTTCAGGAAGTCCTGGTTCACCGAATTTGCATGCAATATGATAACTCAATGTAGAAGCAAATGCACGTTCTTCATTACGAATAGTCATATCGAGATTCAATGTCTTTTCTGTACCATTCAAAATGCCCTGAGCACGTTCAATGATTTCATTATCTGATCGTTTATCTAATTGGAAGTCATGTTTAACTGAACCACCAACAATGTTTGTATTAGGACGTAAATCAAGAGCATTTTTCAGAACAAGTTGAAGATCAAGTGTTTGAGCTTTTTCATTGTTGGGATCTTTATTGACTTTAAGTAAATCGGTGCGTCCAATTAAATCTTGGAATTTTCGAATTCCCAAACTTGCCATTATTTCACGAATCTATTTTTAAAGAAAATTATTTATAATTAAGGTTAAATTATTGTATTTTTTTAAAAAAAAACTTACATCCTCAGCCAACATGAAGAAATAATTGATGACATGTTCTGGTTTGCCTGCAAATTTCTCACGCAAAATTGGATCTTGAGTTGCAACACCAACAGGGCAAGTATTTAAATGACATTTTCTCATCATTGTACAGCCCATAACGATAAGTGGAGCCGTTGAGAAACCAAATTCATCAGCGCCCAAAAGTGCAGCAACAACAATATCAAAACCAGTTCTCATTTGACCATCAGCTTGCAATATTATACGTGATCTTAAATTGTTAAGCACAAGAACTTGATGAGTTTCAGCAATTCCAAGTTCCCAGGGCAAGCCCGCAGATTTTATGCCAGTCCAAGAAGAAGCACCAGTACCACCATCATGACCTGATACAACTATATGTTCAGCTTTTCCTTTAGCAACACCGGCAGCAACAACACCGACGCCGACCTCTGACACAAGTTTGACACTGATACGTGCTTTCGGGTTTGCACATTTCAAGTCATAAATCAACTCGGCTAAATCCTCAATTGAATAGATGTCATGATGAGGAGGTGGAGAAATTAGACCAACTCCAGGGACAGAATGACGAGTCTTGGCAATAGCTTTAGTAACCTTATAGCTGTGAACGAAAAGATAAAATATTATATTCATGTTGTAAATGTCATATAAATAACAATATAATCACCCTGGAAGCTCTCCACCTTCGCCCGGCTTAGCACCTTGAGCCATTTTGATTTGTAAATCATCTGAATTGGCTATATATGCTGCAGTTACACCGAAACGTCCAGAAGCGACTTGTTTAATAGCAGAACGTTTATTTGTATGCGGATCTTGATTCAAATAACGATCAGCATTTTCACCACCTTCCCCAGTGTTGCTTTTGCCTCCAATTCGATTCATTGCAATTGCAAGTGTTGTATGCGCTTCTAATGAAATTGAACCAAAGGACATTGCGCCTGTAGCAAATCTTTTAACAATTTCACTTGCTGGCTCAACTTCTGAAATGTCAATCTTTTCACGATCTGTCACAAAATCCAATTGACCACGTAAGCAACATTTTTTAACACTGTCCATTGTAATTTCACGGAATTGCTTATATGAGTTTTTATTTTCATTGACTGTAGCTTCTTGAAGAGCACCAATAGCACCAGGCTCATTAATATGTCCTTCTCCTCCTTGTCTCCAATGAAAGTTACCAGGATTGCGTAAAATCTGTGCATCTGGCGAGAGATTATGGAAACTCAATTGATGACGTTCTAATCCCTCACGAGCAAGAATATTCATTCCTACACCCCCAATACGTGATTGTGTTCCTTTGAAGCAAAGATCAATGACTTCTTCACTCAAACCAACAGCTTCAAAAATTTGAGCTGCTTTGTATGATTGCAATGTACTGATACCCATTTTAGCCATAACTTTTGCCATTCCCACATCGATGGCTTTACCAAAAGAGCTTGAAATTTCTTCATCACTTAATGCTGGATCGATAACACATTGATCACGAAGAGTTTTTGCCAATTCAAAGACAAGATAGGGATTTATAGCATCAGCACCATAGCCCAATAGAACACAAATGTGATGAACTTCACGAGCCTCAGCAGTTTCAACAATCAAACCAACTTTCATACGTAAGCGAGTTTCAATGAGATGATGATGAATGCAACCAAGTGCAAGAAGAGAAGAAATAGGACAAAATTGAGGTCCGCCAGCACGATCTGAGATGATGATAAGTTGATGATCAGTTTCGGCTGCTCGTTGAGCTTCTCTGCAAATTCGATCAAATGTCTCAATATACCCTTGAATACCATCACGGAAATCAAAAGTAATATCAATAACACAAGTTTTCCATCCACGATGAGTACTTCGCTTCAACATTTGAATATCAGCAACACTCAAAATAGGATTATTGAGCCATAAACGATGAACTTGTTGTGCAGATGGTTCCAAAATATTGTATTCAGGTCCAATTGGACATTGTACAGTCATGACAATTTTCTCTCTGAATGGATCAATTGGTGGATTAGTGACTTGAGCAAAAAGTTGCTTGAAATACTCGTAAGGTAATGGTTGAAATTTAGATAAACAAGCAAGTGGTGAGTCATTTCCCATTGAACCAAGTGCTTCCTTCTTATTCTTGATCATTGGAATTAAAAGCATATGAATAGTTTCGGTGGTATAGCCATAAAGTGTAAGACGTGGATCAAAAAGACCACGAGTGAAACGTTTCAAATCACCAGCTGATCTTACAGCACTTAATGCACCATGCTTCAATGCATCCTCTCTACGAATATCTTGTAGGAATACCTATTTAAAATATACAGAATCAATCGATATCAATTATGTTTTTTAACGAATTTAAAATGACATAAAATAATTTTGTAAAATAATAAAAGTATTAAAAGTTTATTTATGAAATTCTTTGTCTATTAAAATACGGACACGAACAATTACATATTAAGAAATCATAAGGTATGGGTAAAACAGTGAAAAGAAATTT
The DNA here is from genome assembly GCA_018290095.1 of Polypedilum vanderplanki. Lineage (NCBI taxonomy): Eukaryota > Metazoa > Arthropoda > Insecta > Diptera > Chironomidae > Polypedilum > Polypedilum vanderplanki. The sequence goes on along the minus strand of CM031379.1, from coordinate 6,081,602 downwards.
GTGTGAAGAGATTAATGAGACTAATAATAAAATTTGTTTGTGGCTGAAAATCTTTCTCAAGTGTAAGAGTGTATCTTGAAAAAGACAAATGTGACAGAATAAAATGAAATAGGGTATAAAATACAATTTCAGCCAATTAACTTAATAATCTAAAAAAAACACAAGCAGGGTGAAAACCTATAAGCCTTAAACTAATCAAACAAATAGACACAAATTGAAGCCTTCCTTGGGAAGAGAGAGGATACATCATCTAAACAACTTACCATCTACATATGCATAGATTTTAATGAAAAGAGAGATAAATATTCTTGATATTATTCACAATTCTAATAAAGTTCGAGACAGTTTTTCTTTCTATAAAATTTTAATGAAATTTTATTTACCTGTTGTTGCAACCATTCGCCATGAGGTCGTAATTTGGCAATTTTCGACTTCAACTCAACATCCTGAATAAGAGCTTTCTCTTTTGTGTCAACCAACAACATTCGACCAGGCTTCAAGCGACTCTGTAACAAGAAAAAGAAATAATGGGATTACAAGACATTAAGAGAAGCTCAAAATGTTATGTTTTATTAAGCATAAATATACATGCTAGAGAAAAGCGTGTATAAACAAGGGAAAAAGAACTTTATATTTGAGAGCGAGCTATAGCTTCGAATTATATAATTGCGTAATTGAATAAATTCAAAATGGCTTAAGGATTAAAGATATACTTAATAAAATCACGATCCAAATATCGAGCTTTCACTATCACTCTCTAACCATTCGCCTGATACTTTGATCTATAAAAGTTTGTTGATCTTAAACTTTAGAAAATGAATTTTTTTATTCTACCTTCAATAAAACATCTTTAGGTTCAACATCATAAACTCCAACCTCAGATGCCATTACGAGAATATTATCTGTAAGCGAACACTTGATTTTAATCATCGCAATTAACAGAAATGTGTCAATTTCTCACCTCTTGTGACATAAAAACGAGATGGACGTAATCCATTACGATCTAAAACAGCGCCAATATATCGACCGTCTGTGAATGAAATCAATGCTGGGCCATCCCAAGGCTCCATAACGCAAGCAGCCCAACGATAAAAGTCACGCTTTTCTTGTGACATTGTCTTATCATTATGCCATGCTTCTGGGACCATTGTCATTACAGCCTATTAATTAATAAACGTTTTATTCATTCAACAATTTGAGTAAACTTTTATCATTTACCTCAGGCAAAGATCTTTTACCAGCCATAGTTAAAAATTCAAGCACACAATCCGCTGAGCCAGAATCGGATAAATTCGGCTCAACGACAGGAAAGAGTTTTTTCAATTCTGTAACAAATGAGGGTAATTAATGAAAATTAGTTATGCCAATAAAACATCTTACCATCTCCAAATTCATCGCTCTTCATGACACCTTCACGAGCCTTCATTAAATTGACATTTCCACGCAATGTGTTAATTTCACCGTTATGTGCTAAAACACGCATTGGATGTGCACGCTCCCATGCTGGAAAGGTATTTGTGCTGAAGCGCGTATGAACAAGAGCCAAATAGGTGTCAAAATCAGGATTGAGAAGATCTGTATAATATAACCACAATTGATCAGAATTGAAGAGACCTTTATAGACGATTGTTAGCGTTGATAACGATTTAATGTAGAAACGACGGCCTGGTTTAACCAGCTCATGTGTTGCACGTTTACGAAGCACGAACACCTTTTTTTTTAAAAAAAAAATATTTGGTTTCTGTGGTTTTAATAGTACTATATATTATAATATATACCTTTTTCTTTAATGCCTCTTCGTCCAAGTCAGCAGTGACAAAAACTTGGCGTGACAAAGGTTCACTTTTACGAGCAACTGCACCAATTGCACTATACACACATATACGTTATAAATTTTATTGCATTGATCAGTGAAAAATTAAATTTAATTACCTCGAATCAGTTGGAACTGTTCGCCAAGCAATTACATTAATACCAAGACTTGCAGCCAAAGTATTAAAGTCCTTTTCAGCTTCCAGATGAGTATCCTTGTCCAAGTAAATGATACCAGTTGCATATTTACCAAACTCGGGCAACGAAATTCCCTGCGATGCTCTAAAGGTGATAAAAATAACAAGAAGAAACAGACGATAAGTAAACTGAAGAAAGACATATTTATTTTCCTTTGAAATTGTTTATTTTTTATTATCATCGCAATGTGAAGCGTGTATGGTGTATGTACTCGCATCAAACACGTGAGATCATTTGAACGTTATCAATGTTCTTTTTTTACTCATACGTATTGTTATTGATATTTATTTTCCGTCAATGGAAACGTTAAAATTGTATGCGCACATTTTACTTTAAATAATGTGATAATATTTACAATTAAAAATGAAATGCCACAATCATGAGATATTTTTATTGCTTCAAAGATTTTAATTTAAAGAAAATCTTTTTGTCACAATTATTGCGAACATCTGTTCTTTAATATAGAGGAAAGTAAAAAAAGTTGATGATAATTAAAAATTACTATTAAAGCATGACTTAATTAATAATTGCAATTATCTCATGAAAAACGTTTGTTAAACTTATGCATTTTGATAAAAGTTTAAAAATTTCATTAAATGCAGTTAACAGCAATCATAAAACTCATGATGAAAAAGTATATGTGCCAATTTTTCCCTCGTCTCATTATAACACTTAAATTACTCACAATTAAATATTTTTCTGAATGAATAAAAAGAAATCACATAACTTGAACTTTGAATCATTCATCATTGTTGTCTTCTTACTACTGGAGTTTTAATCACGAGAATTTTTTTCTTTTATTATATATGATTGACTACAAAAAAAACGAGAAACGTGTTTTGACAATTTTTACTAGTTAGTGGAATGGAAAATTTCCACAAAAATTCAGTACGCATTAACACATATTCACTCCTTTCTCGTAAAATATAGTTCAAATTCCGATTAAGTACTGTCTACATATGACGAGTATATGCCGCATGTTAAAATATATTACTCAGCAGCAAAAAATAAATATTTTTGAAAGAAATGTGTGTCTGTAAATATTAAAAATCTATTTATAGTAACAACGTTTGGTTGTATGAAAGAGAGTAAAAGAAAATACTAAACCAATTCAAATAAGCATTACAATTTCAAGGCTGATGTTAATATTGCATCATTAAGGTTTAAGGGCCTCAAAAAAAAAGATTTGGAATAAAAAGAAAATCGGATGGATACACATTGAATTTTGTTCATCTCTAGGTCAATATCATTTTTATTTAATGCATTCATTCAAATATTTTTATTAACATGTCAATGAACGAATGAATGAATGATAAGAACGAAACGAAATTTTTTAAAGTTGATTGATCTCAAGATGACGCTTTCTAATATTTTTTTTTTACTTATCATTCTGACTAGAAAAATCCGACCTAACCAAACTTAAGCTTTAAGATAAGATAAATATTTACTTCTGTGAATGGGAAATTTTACCGACACATTTCTAATTCCGCAATATTTTCAGAGTTTAATGAATCGTAGTAGTAAATGTGATTCACAAGTTTGTTGTTTCGGTATTAAATTTACTCTAAAAAAAGTATTTGTTTCATTTAACTATTAATTTCATCATCTATTTTTATGTATCAAATATTACGATGCTTTTTGATAAAACAATTTGTCAATAATGATAAGCGATAAAGTGACTCTTATCGCTGATGCAATAGCTGCAAATCATCTTTTCATTGAAGATAAAACGCGTGTCACAAATCTTTTAAAAGAAAGCACTTAACAAACTTTTTAATCACATAGCGGAAGCGTGATCAAATTCGATTGCTTTGTCTACTCGACTGTGAATTGGCTTTCTGCACTTGAGAGACAAAATATATTCGTCATCCTCCTCTTCAAATAGGAAGCATCAAAATGAAAACTCTCAAGTGCTTTCTATTGATTTTCTTCTTCCTTCTAGTATATAAACAAACAGCCTTCTGAGACATCTCAAAAAAGCGACCAAGTTGAAAATTCTATGCGTAAATATTTACAAATAAACAATACAAACTAGTCACTTACAATTCCTTTGCATAAAGTTTATGAGGAATAGCTGTCATGACGCCAGATCCATCACCAGTATCATTATCGCATGCAACAGCGCCTCTGTGATACATACGTTCAGCCAATGTTTGAGCATCACGTAATATCTGCAAAGAAGAAGAAGAAGAAGAAAAGTAGGGAAATTTGAAATTTTAAAAATTCAATGCTCATTGACGAAGAACTAATGACTTTTCATGACCCAAATAAGTGTAAAAGAAAAAAATTAAACAATTATGACATTTCAGTTGATTGGGGACAACAAATTGACACTAATTGCAAAACAAATTATTTTATTCTGAATTAATACGCATACATGGTGACCTCAGTGCGACAATATTGACATTTATTCAATTATTAAGTCTATATAGCTTATATACCGGATAGATTTTAATCAACAAGTCATAAGCAACAGTTATTCCTCATCATCAATTTTCATGTCATGAAATGGATCGACACTAATGTAATTTAGTTTGTCTATATCAATCTATGCATGTTTCTACATAATTTGAAAGAAAGACTCACCTTATGATGACGACGTCCATCGATAGCAACGATGAATCCAACACCACAAGCGTCATGCTCATTCTGTGGATCATAAAGTCCTTGTTTTTTTGGAGCTTCCCAATCCATTAATTTTTCCTCAACATTCTCTCTTATTTCATTATCGCTACTCATAACATCAGGCCTTGTCGCATTGCAATCATTCGTGCAGGGTGGAGACATCTTTTATTCAATGCTCGTTGCTTTTCTTATAAATTTATTTATTTTTCTTCGCTTTGCGAAATTTATATTGTAATTTAAAACCTAAATTATAATTTATATTGTGTTTTTAATATTTAATTTTCTTACTGGATACTATTTGTAATAAGAGTCAATAAGAATTGAAATTAAAAGCAAGTGTATCGTATTGTTCTTTGTAAAGAATTATGTGATAATCTTATTAGATTTGAGCGAAAGCGACAAATAAAATATTTTTATGGTCGATATTTATTGAAAATAAAAATTGTAGAATTTTGAGGAAGACCAATCTGTGAATAAGTAAATAAATAGAATTAAAAATCGATAAAATAAAATACAAACGCTCTTCGGAAAAATAGAAGTATGAAGAAAATTTAAATAAAGCCAAAAAAAAATCTTGCAAAACATAAACTTGTTATTTTTGTTTATTTTTAATAGCAATAAATTTATCTCTTTGGACTAGGCAGCAATTAAGAGTAAATAAGTCTTACTCATCATATAAAAAATATCGAACTCTGAGAAAATTCATGTTTGTCTTCACATTTTCAAAACTGCTAAAATTAAAATTGAAATTTTCCCAAGTCGCAGAATGTTTGTTTTTTGATGTAAAACAAAAATATTTTTTTGGCAATGATCACGAGAGAAGAAGCAAATTTATTGTGTCTTTAACTTAAAATCAGAAGAAAGAACGATATAATTAAGGGTGCGATCATATGTGAAGCACGCATAAACCGCTAATAAAATTTATTGTTTACTTCAAGCACTTACAGAAGCGAGTTAATGACCACACTCCACCATAAAAATCAAGCGTGATACATCTGATCACTCTTTGGTCTCGTGGTATTTTATTTTTTGTTGAAATTTTACTATCGACTATCTTCTTATCTTTATGGTTGACAAAGGTAATTGAACTACGAAAATTTGTTCTCGTAAAATAACTGATTTTTGTTTACTAAAACAGCTTGATTGGACATTTTATTGACAACATTTTCTGATTGGAAAATATTATTTTACATCAACATATCAGCATGTGACGATGATGCTAAAAATGTCAAGCTCAAGCTCACTTATTCAATTAACGCAATTTGTTGCGCTATATTGAAATACAAAGTATAAAAATTAAAAGCACGCAGAAAACAACAATGAGCAAGTGCGAGGATTGATTAATGTATAAACAAATGTCTTGGACTTTGTATTTTTAATTCACATCACCTACACGCACATGTGCTATTTACAATCCTTTCTTTTTTATTACGACGAAAAAAAATTTTTATCATAAAAACAACCACATGAAGATTAAAAATAAACGAACAACACATTTTTTGCTTTCTTTCTTCACGTGCACACACCGCTAATGATTTTTTTTTTGCGAAAAGTATGTCTCTAGTTTAATGACCTAAGAAAAATTTGTCCTTTATGCATCATTTATAATTGATTTTTCGAGAATAAATAATCAATTAATACGCATAGCAACGAAATGAGAAGCCGTAAGAATTTATCAGTAAATAAATTTCAATTTGTACCACAATACTGTTAATTCAAAGCATTTGTGTATACAAAAGTCCGAATTCTAAATAAGTTTCAATATATGCTTGCGGTGTCAAGTTCCATAAGAATCAAATCACTTAAATATTTTGAACGTCAATTGAGATAAATGTGAGCTAAGAAATATTGCCAAAAATAAGTGTGAGCTTGACACGTCAGCGTCTGCCAAATGACAATCAGAAAATTAATTGAAGTTCGTTCACTTGTGCTCAATTCAAGTGCCAATTATTCAATCATTTTTTTCACAGACGCCGGTAGAAAAATCTGTATACAGATTCTGTATTTTCCAACCCTGATTGTCTGTCTAATTGAGCCTCTGTATATTTTTCTCATATATTGCGATGTGAAAAAATGTTGGAGAATGACAATAATTTTGTTTATCACAAAATAAAGAAAGCTAAAGATGTCAACTAAAGTACGCCGCTCAAATAAGAAAAAACTAATGATGACATGTTTATATGTGTATTTTGAGTGAAAAGGAAAGTCAATACCTATACGTGATGGGATTATTTTGTAATTCTTTTGAGCTTAACTTTTACTATACGATACATTGTAGTTTACGATTCTCACTTGTCTGCTCTATATTTAGTAACATGCAATATGTTTAATATTAATTAAATCGTAAAAAATGGTGTTTGTGTTGAGTGTTAAGCATCAATTTACATAATCAAGAATAACCCGCCTCAATTCACATACTTAATTATAATATTTTAAATGAAGTTTTGATATTTGCATATTAATCAGATATTGTAACACAAAATCATATACTTAACAATTTCAGAGATTTCACAGAAAAATTGCTATTTCATAATATTTACACTTCTATTGTTTGCCAAAAAAACCAATCGAAGATTATCAATACTTATTTACTTATATGTGCGTGTGGAAATGATATTTTCTTTTTATTAGGAACTTTGAGCATTTGAGTAGGCAGTGATATCAAAATACCACCATCATCAAATTATCTTTTACATCCTTTCAGTTTGTCTGTCAATGTTGATGAAAAGTGAAGAACACTTTTGATCAAATGGAATAAAAAAATCTAGAATCGTTTGCGTCACAAAAATCATTATTCTCTCATCAAAAAAATGTTCTTTTTATGACATAAATATAAACATTATTGATTGAGAACGTTTGATGAAAATAATTATCGCTAAAAAAATTCTATTTTCACAAATTAGAACCTGCTAAAAATGATTTTGCCCTATACGAGTTTACTTTTTTTTTTCATTTATAATTTCACCCTACATATTTATTGATCAAGCATTAGAACTTTAAGTATACGAGTATTAGAAGTGAGATAGTAGGATGATAGCATAAATATTTTTTTATAGAAAGTTCATGATCATGTAGAACTGCACATTTATAAACGAGTAGGATGCTATCTGTAAATCAACAAAATAGCACTTTAAGAGATTCTTATTTCATCATTGCGTATTTTTACTAGAAAATATTAGCATAATCGAATTGATAAAATCATCATTTGCAAAATATGTGTATAAATAGTCAGTAGAGCAGTTTGCAATTACACAAATAAATTTCATTTTAAGGTAAAAGAGGAGAGAGAGGAATGCGAAAAGATGACAACAACAACCAAAAAAATTGGCAAATAATCAGAGAAAGCGCCGTATTAAAGAACAAGAAAAAGAGACAGTTAAGTTTATAAGAAAATATTTTCATTAAAAATTGTTGACGATGAGGCAGAAAATTGAAAAGAGTAAAGTCAAATTGAGTCACTATCACTCTCATTATTGAATAACGTAATATTAGTGAAGGTCGTTAAGGACAAAATAATGCACGACTGATAAAGAGCTTCTCGAATATTAAAAATTTAGTTTATTAGTTTATTGTGTTACGGTTTATTGTACAGCATAATAGAACTCAGAGTAATTTACTTTTTTGCTCATTATTTTCAGACAAAAAAATATCAATTACATTACATAGTGTCTTCTGTCACGAATAATTCAATATTGCTGCTTATTGAACGTGATATGAATTAATAATGCTGACTAGCATTCTGTTTTGCCAAAATTTTCTTCTTATTTTTCACTGCTTCATTTAATGTGTATCTGAATTGTTTTCTTCTCTTTTTTCCTTTTCGTTGTACTCCATTTCTCATTTTGGGATTTTTTTGAAAGATTTTTTTTGTTCATTATTTTCGTCAGTAAGTAAACTGTCAATGACAATAGCTTCAACACAGACTCAAACATCGTATGTAATAAATGAACAAAATGTATGATTATGCAATAAGATATTTGAAGAACACATTGGAGACAGAAAAGAATAAAGAGTTAAATATTACGTAAAAAAATAAATAATTTATAACCTTGAACTTGAACGACTTACAAATATAGTGTACTATTTTTCTTAAAAAAATTTATATTCATACTATGTTGCACTTGATATGGATTACATAACGACATGTCACTCATATCTATTTTTTTTTTTCATTCTATACATTATTTATGATTCACTTGCAACACAAATTTGTGAGCTAGCAGACAGACGATGATAATACTACTAATGCATTTCGTACATGTTCAAAGTGCACATTTTTAAAAATAAGTGAAAATAGAGGAAAACTAAGAACGCAATAAGTCGGCGCCGTGTGTTGTTTAGTGTGATATGAACGGTTGTCAATTTTCAACTCTATTTCCCTAAAAATTCTCTATTTATACTTATAAAACTTTAATCTATATCTATTATGTATATGTGAGTCGAAACATAACTTAAAAAAATTTTAGACACAACATTAACTTTTTTTCGTGTCAATCGACTTCTCTTTTCCTATTTTTTCCTCATGCTACGTAGTTAGGTCGCTCCCCTTCTCTCATTTTCATTCATGAAAATTTGCAGAAAAAAAATCAATAAAAATTTTCTTGTTCTTAATCGTCCTTGAAAAAATTCCTCTGGATTTATATTTCAATCATGATGCACCATCACATCAACATTTTTTTCCAAAAAAATTAATTAATTAATGCTCTGAGTACGGAACTGAAATTTTTTCCTCGATTTTAATTTCGCTATAAATAATTTTTTTTTCATTCTTCTTTTTTCCAAAGCGATTAAAAATTGCCGACAATACAAACTTACACAATATAAATTTACAATGTTTGTGGTTTTAAGAATGAAATCTGATAACTTTTCGCAGAAATGTGCACAAATTTATTAAAGTTACAAAAATGACTTTTTTCTCATGTACTTTCTCACTTCACTTTAAGAATTTTCACGCGATAAATGAATTTTCTTGGGAGCTTTGCCTTTTTACGACTTGTCTCGAGCGAGCGAACAATACGACTGAGAGAAGAATGAAATTTTTAAGTGAGAGCATAAGAGAAACAGATGATAGTTATGTAAGGCGATTTTCTCTACATAGAAATGTATGTTGACAAGTTTGGGTGAATTTTAGTAAGAATTTTTTATTTTCTTTTCAAAATGTATTATCAAGTACTTGTTATTGAAACTTTTTAAGAATAAATTTTATGTGGTTTTCGAGAAAGTTCATGTGAAATTTTCAATAAAATTTTTATTCACAGAAATTAGGTATTTTCATTTTATATTTTAATGAGAACAAAAAATGTCGTTTCTGACTTTGAAGAATTTCCCAAAAATTTGTTGTTTGAACACTTTAAAAAAATCAGTAATATTAACCGTCAGTGACGTGTTAAAAGCGCATTTTCCCGCAACAAATTAGTTTTGTTTGAAAATTCATTGAAAGTTTCAAAAAAATTTATTCCGGCCTTTTTGAAGTCTTTACAATTTAAAACATACACTTGGGTCTAAATATCCAAAAACTACTTCTGACATGTTTTCTCGACGTTTCATAACATTTTTAAAATTTTTGGGTGAAAAAAAATTTTTTTGGTCCATGTGATGGACATCCACCACATGCATGCTCTTGGGTCACCACCAATCTGAAAACTTTTTATGCCATCTTATTGTACGCTTCAAGACCTTTCCAACGAGTTAATATATGCCTATATTTGGAAAATTTAGATTTTTGGTCCATGTGATGCACCTGTGCGGCACATGCATAGACTTGGAATAAAATGTCCAAAAATCATTTTTGACATGTTTTTTCTATGTTTTATGATATTATAAGATTTTTTGGTGAAAAAAAGATTTTTTGGACCATGTGGTGGACGTCCACCATATGCATGCCATAGCTCGGCATGGAGAACGAATCTCGCGGAAAGCTTCCGTTACACCGGTCTCATAGTCAGAACCAACAGATTGGTGTAAAAAGTTTGGTAAAAAACCGTTTTTTGAAAGACTAGTTACGGAGACAGACGGACAGACAGACAGACGGACAGACAGACAGACAGACGGACAGACAAAGTGGGCACAATAGCGCTTTTTAGCGCATTTTTGGAACAACAATGCCGCTTATATCTTCACTTTGGCTGGCTGGCTGGCTGGCTGGCTGAGGCGCGAGATCTCGAAAACTACAATAGCTAGCGACTTCCGGTTTGTTGTGTTTGATTTGTGCTATCGTTTTATTCCGGCGACGCTTAGTTATATTCCTGTTACTAGTAACATAATTTGGGAAATTACGAATTTAAATTTCCAAATTGAAATTTGTAAACAAAAATTTTTGTTCGCGCAAAAACGATTGCAGCGCCACCAACGGCAAATCTTGGAACTTCAATATTTTTGAATCTTACTCAACCGTTATTTTCAAGTTAACAAAATTATTGTAAGATTCTGGAAATTGCAGAGTACGAAATCGTTTGATATTTATTTGAAAATAATTAGAAATCAACTAAAACTTATTCAATTGAAATTTTCAACGGAAAACCAACTAAAATTTAATCAATTAGGCTTTTATTTTTAATCGAATAAGGTTTAGTTGATTTAAAGTTATTTGTAAAACCGTTTCGGACTCTGGTAAATTGAATTTCAATTTAAAAAGCTCGCCGTACTTTCATACATCAAAATTTTATAAACATGATTTTTCCTATATTCTTAATTCATTTCGATCAAATTATTTTAAACTGTAAATCTATTTTTCAAACGAATCTAATAATTCTGTAATTTGTCAACATACACTGATCTAGGCAATAAAAATGCGCTAAAGTAATCCGACTTAAGGCGGACACTTTTCAGTCTCGTTTCTAAATCTGATGGAAAATGCGCTAAAAAATTGAATGCTGAAAATTGAAAATTAAAAATCAAATAAATTCAGTTCATAACTTTATTATGCATTTTTATGCCTTTTTGCATTTCAATCTGAATGGTGAAAGTTAATGCAAGTAATATTGAATGTTCAGTAAACTTGTTATGCAGCAAAAAGATGTTAATTTACAATCGGCGACCACGTCTGCCACCCTTTCGGCGTGTTGAATCTGATGGAATTGGAGTGACATCTTCAATGCGACCGATTTTCATGTTTGAACGAGCCAAAGCACGTAAAGCTGATTGAGCTCCTGGTCCAGGTGTTTTTGTTCTGTTTCCACCAGTTGCACGTAATTTAATGTGAAGGGCTGTGATTCCAAGAGTTTTGCATTTTTCAGCAACATCCTAATAATTTGAAAATTAAAAACAAAAATTATAATTTTTGTTTGTGAATGCTCAATACAAGAAAATTTAACTTACTTGTGCAGCCAACATAGCAGCATAGGGAGATGCCTCATCACGATCGGCTTTTACTTTCATACCGCCAGTAACGCGTGAAATTGTTTCTTTGCCTGATAAATCGGTGACATGAACAAAAGTATCATTGAAACTAGCATAGATGTGTGCAACACCGAAAACAATTTCTCCTTCACGAACTTGAGGTCCGAGTGATACTTGAACTTCTTCTTTCGCAACTTTATTCTTTCTTGGAGCCATGTTTATTCACTATCTGAATAACTCGAATTGAAATCTAAAAATACAAAAAGAAAATTTATGTATTATTGTATTTAAAATGTGAGGTTATTAGACATTTCATAAAAAATTGTTTTTCTGCTCTCAAATTGGCCAATCACATTTAAAGATTTACTTTATAGAACCATAAAGTTAATCAACAATTAGTAGTTACACAAATAAAGCCATTTTGAGGACATTATAACAGTGAAATTAACAATAATATTGAAGAGAAATACATACTTCTCTTGAAATCTGAGATGAAAAGATCGATTTCTGAAATGATCAAATTTAGAGAGGAGATCCGAGAGGACAGAATTTTCTGAGGGAATCAAATTTTTAAATAATAGAGCTCTCTCAAAAAGAAAACAAATCAAAATTATTCAATCATGGGCTTTTCATTAAAAATAAAAACCAAAAATGGAGGCCAGCATATTGTAAAGTAAGTTATTGATCGTTTAAAAATAATATAATACTGAAAAATTATTTTTTAGTGATTTAAATGAAGATTCAATGATTTCGGAAATAAAAGATAAAATTCATACTATTACGGAGATTCCTCTTGCTTCAATAGAAATTCGTTATGGCTTCCCACCAAAAGTGCTATCTGTTGAAGATAATTGTACATTAAAAAGTTCTGGAATAAAATCAGGAGGTAAAATATAAAAATTTAATAGCTCATGACCTAAATTAGATAATATTTTGTAATTCAATAATGATTAATTATGTATTCACTTTATTCTAGAAACACTAATTGTTGATGTAAAGCCTCTCACACAAGAAGAAAAGGATGCAATTGAGCGTGCAAAAAGACTTGCAGAAGATGAAATTTTAGCGCGACAATTGGCAGAAACATCTGAAAGTGGCAGTAGTGTAGCAAATGGAATATTATTAAAACAAGTTGTTGCAGCTGATAACAGTTGTCTATTTACAAGCATTGGATTTCTTGTTTCAGGAAAAGTTGATACAAGCATTGGACCATATTTGCGACAAATCATAGCTCAAACTGTTCACAATGAAAGAGAAACATACAACGATGGTATCTTAGGTCGAAATAATGCAGATTATGTTGCATGGATTATTCAAGAGTCTTCATGGGGAGGTGCGATAGAAGTTGGTATCCTATCTGCTCATTATGGAATTGAATTCGACGTCGTTGACATAACTAATGCAGCAATATGCAGATTTGGTGAAGACAAAAAATATCCAATGAGAGGATTCTTGCTATATGATGGAATTCATTATGATCCGTTATATCTCGAATCACTTAATGGTGATGGACAAAAGACTTTGTTTTCAGTTGAAGATGAAGAATACGTATATGAAATGGCTCAGAACTTAGCAAAAGAGGCTCAAAGTAGTCGACAATTTACAGATGTCGATAAATTTACATTACGTTGCATACAGTGCGATAAGAAATTAAAAGGTCAAGTCCAAGCCACAGAACATGCTAAAGAAACAGGTCACACTCAGTTTGGAGAATTTTGAGATATTGCTATTATTATTTAATCACTCACTTTCGTACACATAAACCTTAAAATTTAGAAAAAAATGCAAAATTTTTTAACATTTCCTTTTTTTTGGAATTTCACTTTTTATTGTGTTAAAATAAAATTAAAGGCTTAAAACTAAATATATTTTAGCGAAAAAAATTGATTATTTTGTTGAGTTTTTTGTGTTTCCTGAAACTTTTCTTAAAGCTATTTTTATTTTTCTTTCCAATTGTGGATCTTCTAAGAAGTGGCATTGATTCATCACAAAAAGTCTCATCAAATTCTTCTATTTCAGTAATTTGTTGAACTATCATCTCTTTTCTTTTATCTTTTTTTGACGTTTTATGTAGATTCGTTTGTACAATTGGTGTGCTGCTGCTGACACTTGTTTTAATATCATCTACGTTTGTTTTTTCTAATGACTTCATGTATATGAGAGCTGCTGGTGGTAATTTTGTATTTACTCGCTGACGAATGCGAAATGATTTTCTTGCTCTAATTCCACGAATAAAATGTTCTGGCATTTCTTGATCGAACTTAAAACTATCTTCTCTTGTCAATGACATTTTTACTATGTATGAATTATTTTTAAGAGATGTTGATCACTTGAATGATACAAAAGAACTGATAATTATTTTAGAATCGGCACTCTTAAGAAAAGAGAAAATTTGAAAAACGTTAGTAAAAGGAGAGGAAAAATTACCTATTAAATTTATTTCATACAGATACCTGCTGCACATATCCTTTTTATGGAGAGAGGAGTTTATTAAAACTTTTGACAAAAAAGAAAGTTTATTGATGCAAGAATAAACATGAGCATTCAGGTCGATTTTAATTTTTAAAATTCTTTCAACTTACCTATTTTACGTCATTGCTCTCTTTCACCTATTTGGTTGACATTTCTTATGTATTACAGAAAGAGAAATGAAGAATCGTTAGGAGTTTTATTTGAGGAAAAACCATTAATTTGCAAAAAAATACCCTCATTAAATATTCATGATGAAGAAATATAAGGTAAGAATAAGAAAAAAGGTAGTCAATAAGAATTTATAAATTCTAAAAGTTTGAAAGAAAAAATATAAACCTGAATGTCTCATTTTAAAAACATGTAGGTGGATGTTGAGAAGTTATATTTATTCATGTCGTCAACAGGTGGTCCTAATTCTTCTTAAGTAACAATAATAATTCACCTCTAATATATGCACACATAAATATAGTGTAATCAAATGATGCAAAATTATAGCTTTCAGATTTAATTTTATTGATTTGATAATTGGCTTTAAATTACACCTAATCAAATATGCTGAACATAAAATCTTTTTTGGTGGTAACCATTTAAGATTTAGCATTTTTGTTAAAGTCTAACTAGGTATACAATCTTGGATTATTTTAAATGTGAATATTCAACACTTTTAATATAATTTCAATAAATAGACTTTTTATTATCATAAATAATGATCAAAAAAGAAAAAAAGTACATTTTGATGCCATTTGATGATAAAAAGAAAAAGAGAGCAAGATAAATTATCAAAAACAAAAAAAATTGTAAAAACTGCAATAAATAAACCACATGCACAAAGTTTAAAGCGACTAGCAGCAAAGGTTTGGTAGTTTAAAACAGAACGAAATAAAAAAATTTATCAGGATAACGAAAAGGGAAAACTTTTATCCAGCAAATAAGCTCGAATCAAATGGAATGTATGATATATTTTCATAAGTTTAGGCTATTATATAATAGCTATTTTAATAATTTCATTATATTTTGTTTTTTACTTTCACTGAATCAAACATTAGATGTCTTAATCTCCTTACTAGATTTGTTTTAGCATAAAGTAACTATCTAATTATATGAGACAAACTATCACTTTTTATTTCGTATCAGCATGCATACAGTCGAAATTTAAGTGTTGCAGGTCCCCATATATTATGGTGAATAATGATAGTAAGGCAAATGATGATGAAGTTACTAAAGTATTTTTTCTTGTCCTCTTCTTAATATACAAAGATTATAGTTTTTGATAATAACTTCCAAACTTTATCATTATTTTCAAATCAGCACCAGCTGAAGAAAGGACTTTTATTTTGAAATCGCTGTTTAAAAGATCCGAATCGTGATGCTTCTTGATTTATTTTTGATCTATTTAAGAGAAATACAAAAGGATTTAAAGAAAAAAGTTAAAAATGTTGAGAAGAATTTTTTTACCTTTCAACAATCACTGCAGGCATTTGAACGAGTTGTACTGGGCTCTTTCCATCTTTTAGTGCTTGAGTTAAATTTAGAATTTGACCACGCATCACTGACATTTGTTTTTCAAATAAACCTCTATCAAAACCTTTATCTTGCCTAAACAATTCTAATAGATCATTGCACAATTCTTCAACAAAATTTAAATCGGACAATAGAGGAAGAACTAAATCTTTGATCTCTTGACTAAAAGGAACCTTAGCCTGTGGTAACCACGCCCAATGGTAAGGATAACTGAAAATTAAAGGATCATTAATAATATATATATGAATGATGGAAAAATCATTTAACTTACGCTCTCCAAGAGTCTGGATGCTTAAATGGAAAAGCTAAACCATTATCGATAGCGGCTATTCTAATTTCGGGTAGATCTACAACATTCCAACTATCATCATCTTTATGAAACGATCCAGAACTGTTACTATGACTTAATCCATTGGGAATGTTATTAGTTGGTGTAGTGAGTGTGATAAAATTATTATTAATAGAATTTGCACTTCCATTCATACTTCCATTTTTCGAATGATTTACTGATGGTTGATCATATTTTATTAGCCAATTATCATTACCTCGATCTGTGTTGCGTATGATATAATCTAAAACAACGAGTCTTTCAAATTGATATTGAAATTTTTGAGCAACTTTCGGTGAGAGTGGTTCTTGTTCAAAACGTCTTAACCAGTGATCTGCATCTTTATATCCATCTACGAAAAGCTGAAAAGATCCTGTTTTTGGTGGTAAAGTCATTCTTTTGAATCGTGCTGCAGGCATTCTTTCTTTGATCGTCCTTTTTATTCTTGCCTTTTGACGATCAATTCGAGGATAATTGAAAGTTTCGGAGACTAGTCTTACAACTCTTGTCTTTGGAACTATCTGCAAGTTTAATTTAATATCAACTAAACTCGCTCCAGCCTCACTCAAATATCCCTGATTCGGTATCAAGCAAGCTCTTCCAAAACAACAGGGACAACAGAGTTTGTGAAATAGTTTTGTCCATTTTGGATTTAATCGACCGTACGGCTCTTCATCTTTGGGTTTAAATACAGCTATCACTTTCTAAAAAATCACAGTGAAAAACATTATATTAGAGAAAATTTTCGAGTTAACATGTGTGTGACTGTTTGATTTAACCAACATCATCTAGAAGATTTAAATTAAGACAATGCCTCGATAATCATTATAATGTATGCTCATTTTTGCTGAATATCAACGCGAATCTTGTGCACGATATTTATGTCCAATGAGCGATGAAAAATAAATTTTTATGAGTTACTTACATTTGCAGGATTTTTTACGAAATAAGAACCGCTACTTCCTTGATATATTCTTTCTGGATAGATGCCAGCATCTATAGCCTTTAAAAATGAAAATTTCATTAATTACCATATTGATAGCATATAATAATGATGATAATACTTACTATTTCAGCTTGATAAACGAGGTCACTAAAATGTGGATCATCTAAAACAAATAAATAAATTTGCAATTGTTTAAAACGTCATTTACGATTGATATAAGTAGTAACATGTATGAATCATTTTTTAAAATAGTAATTTCACGAACGTCAGCAACGTAATTTACATTTTTATCGGTAAATTTTATGCATACAAGTAATTTTTACCTAAATTATTATTCAAATTTTCACTAGCTGAATACATTTCATCGATTGGTTGAGTTAAAGGGATTCTACAATGTTCTGGTGATAAAGATATTTTAAACAAATCCGCACCATCATCTAATGTTGATAAATTTAAGTCTTCTATCAATTTTTCCATTAATTCAATTACTATCGATTTTATTCTATTTCTTTTTTTTTTCGCAACAGCAACAACGTTTTATAACATAGAACGTGAATGCCAACTTACGACTGTATGAAATATATTTTTTTAGCAAGCAAGAGTCTCTTGCAGTAAGGAATAAAAGAAAAATATAGAAACAAAAAAAATTTACATATGATTATTCACGTAAATGTATTGTGTATTTGTGGCCCTCGAGGAAAAACATTATTGTTTCATTTGTTAGTGTATAGAAAAAAAGATTTTTATTTAATTTAATAGTTTTCCATTGTTAATTGTGGTAGTTTTTGTTTGAAAATATTCTTTGTATAAAATAAAACATCGCATCTGTGACACTTGCAATAAAATTTTCATCATTTTTTTCTCAAAACAGATATCTTTCTTTTTTTCATTTATTCACTCATTCACATTGAAACGTCTTTTTACTATTATCAGCTGTTTTATTTTTGTGTTTGTAGAAATACAGATAGGTGATATAAAAGTAGGTACTTATGTTTTAAACAGCTAATATTTTTGAGAAATCGATATTGTAAATGGATAGTACTCTTTGCAACGTGTTTAAGTTGATAATACAGGAAAATGGATATATTACGTGAAATTAATGATGAAGAATTAGAGTTTATTATTGAGAAATTAAAGACTCGTATGCCTTACAAGTTAAAGAATTTACATTACATTCTTTCGGCACAAAAATGCAAAACAAGTGGAATAAACAATCTATCAGATAAAACACTGCCTACATTTTATACTCATAGAAATGGAATAAAGAAACACTGCACAATATTTGGTATAACGGGTGAACGTGATCATACAGTATGGTACTTTACATTTGATGAGTCCTTAAATGAGATTAGACAATGTCTTAATAATACTAAATTTATTAAATGGAATATTTTATCTGCATTTCTTACAATTCACACAGAACAAATTCAACCTGCTCTTGATTTTATCAGTAATAAAAAATTGAAAATTAAACAGAATAAACAAAATTTTTATCTTTATTTGCCTATCGAGAAAGCGCATAATTTTGACATTGTGTGAGTAATGACTTCACTTTGTTTTGAAACAATTTAAATTCTATTGATTTCTAGAATTCCGTCAGAAACTGTTCTAGAGCCTCTGAAGGAAGAAGATGCATCGCTTTGTAATAGTTTGTGGGCGTTCAAGAGTGATAATTCAGAAATATGGGTAAAATCATTGATACTTGTTCATGGAGGATATGCATTAAGAAGGAAAGACACAAGAGAATTGCTATCATTCGGACTGATAAATGATCATTTAGCTATAGGAATGCTAACGACAATTGAGAAGGCGCAAAGAAAAGGCTATGCTGAAATTATTGTTAAACAATTAGTAAAAAAGTTGATCGAAATTAATATTACACCAATAGTGTATGTTCACAATCCTAATGCATTAAAATTATTTCAAAAACTTGGTTTCATATCAATCAGTAATTCCAACTGGATCTTTATTCAAAAATAAGAATACAAAGATAGAGGGAAACACGCACATATGTTGAAATGACGTCAAAAAATTCATCATCATCGACTTTGAACAACACAGTCAAAGAGAGTAAAATTAAACTCGTGAGTCATTATGAGTGTGAAAAAGTTAATTATTTAAATAGCGATTTAAAGAATAAAATATCTTAATGAGAATTCACACAATTTTGAAAGTAAAGGTCATTCATTTTAAATTTTTCACTCTTTTGAACTTTTTTTTGTGATAAGAAAATACGTCGAAAATGAAGAGTATATATACAGAAGAAAAAAAAACCCTTGATAAGAATCGATTACATAGTTATCAACGAATGCTCTACTCTCTTTCTAAATTATTCTTGATTGTACTATGTATGTATAAATATTGAATAGAAAAAATTGTGCAAAATGTTCAAACACAAAGGAAATGAGTTATTAGTTTTTAACAAACTTACTTGGAAATTGATTGTAAATGATTTGATGTATTTCATGATCTGTACCTCCTAGCAATGGTTGTGATTCATTAATTATCTCGTCCAGATTGGAATCACCGCTAAATATTATTTCTGGTTCTTCGTTAATTTTTGGTCGAGCACTATTAAAACTTTTTACACTTATTTCTGCATTATGCTCAGTATTTAATGTATCTGAATCAAAATCAATTGTTACTAAATTTTCCGATGTCATTTGTTAATATTTTATTTCTAAAGAATTAATTTGATTTTGTTAAAGATTTCATTAATTTTTTCAATTTTTCTCTCTCTTTTTCACAAATTTGGGGAAGTGCAACTTTTAAACAACTTTAGCTTCATGTTTTGAAAATTTAAAAATTTTGCAACCGTTAAGGAAAATAAAAAAAATACATTTAATTAAAATGAATTTAATTTGTTATTTTCTTATATTTAAGCCTATAATATTTATTGAAATAAAATCAATTTGACATATATTTAGGGACATTTAATAGAAACCTTTCATAATTTTTGTTATTGTTGTTAATGTGTTGATGATCCCCTAGAAAAAAATAAAAAATCTCTTCTTCGTAGTAAATTTTGGCTGAAATAATTTTAAGGTTTTTTGCTTTTGATCTTGTTTTAAAAACTCATTCATCTAATTTAAATTGTTTATTTGTATTGTGCACTACACAAATAATAGAAGGATATATTTGATATCTTTGAATTTATTGTGAAAAGTTGTCAAAATAAAAGAACAAAAATTTATTTGTGTGTTAGATAATAATATTTTCACTTCATCACAAAAACGCTTTTCGGCAAAAAATTTTCGTATTTAATCAATATTCTTTATCATTTGACAGTCAAACATGCTCCGTGTTCCATTGACACGGGCCGTTTTGGCCCAATCTCAGCGAGCTGGAGTGTTGGCTACATCAAAGAGAATGCAATCAAAAGCACCGGAAAAAGTCGAAGTGTTTATTGATGATCAGCCAGTAATGGTTTTACCAGGAACTACAGTTTTACAGGTATTTTTCTTATTCTTTTTCTAATAAAATATATACAATAATATATTTTTAGGCAGCAGCACAAGTTGGAATTGAGATTCCAAGATTTTGTTATCATGAACGTTTAGCTGTCGCAGGAAATTGCCGTATGTGCTTAGTTGAAGTTGAAAAGAGTCCTAAACCAGTCGCTGCATGTGCAATGCCAGTCATGAAGGGATGGAGAATCAAGACAAATTCAGAAATGACACGTCGTGCACGTGAAGGTGTCATGGAATTTCTTCTTGCAAATCATCCACTTGATTGCCCAATTTGTGATCAAGGTGGTGAGTGCGATTTACAAGATCAAGCAATGTCATTCGGTTCAGATCGTTCACGTTTTACTGACATCGATCACGCCGGCAAAAGAGCAGTTGAAGATAAAGATATTGGTCCATTAATAAAAACCACTATGACTCGTTGCATTCATTGTACACGTTGCATTAGATTTGCCTCAGAAGTTGCCGGAGTTGATGATTTGGGCACAACTGGAAGAGGCAATGACATGCAAGTAGGAACATATGTTGAGAAATTATTCCTCTCTGAAATATCTGGAAATGTAATTGATTTGTGTCCAGTCGGTGCACTCACCAATAAACCATACAGTTTTGTTGCTCGTCCATGGGAAATCAGAAGAATCGATAGTATCGATGTACTCGATGCACTTGGTAGCAATATTACAGTAAATACAAGAACTGGTGAAGTATTGCGAATTCTTCCTCGTGAAAATGAAGACATTAATGAAGAATGGCTCTCGGATAAATCGAGATTTGCTTGTGATGGATTAAAACGTCAACGTTTAATTACACCAATGTTGCGAAAACCAGATGGTGAATTAGAAGCTGTCGAATGGGAAACAGCTTTGATTGGTGTTGCTCAAGCTGTCAAAAATGCAGGAAGCAAAGTTGCAGCAGTTGCTGGTAGTTTTGTCGATGCTGAACAACTTGTTGCAGTAAAAGATTTGTTAAATCGTCTCGGATCAGAATTGCTTTGTACTGAGCAAAAGTTCCCAACATCTGATGGACTATCTGGAATAGATTTCAGATCAAATTACTTACTCAATTCATCAATTGCTGCATGCGAAGATGCCGATTTAGTTCTTTTAGTCGGCACAAATCCAAGATATGAAGCTCCATTATTAAACACACGATTGCGCAAAGGCTATGTTCATAAAGAGCTTGATGTTGCAGTAATTGGTCCACAAATTGATTTGTCATATCGTCATGAGCATCTCGGTAGTAATGCATCAATTATTCAAGATATTGTTAGTGGAAAACATCCCTTCGCTAAACGTTTAAAATCAGCTAAACGTCCATTAATAATTGTTGGTGCTAATGCTCTTTCACGTAATGATGGCAAAGCCTTTTTGTCATCTCTTCACTCATTCGCAAATCAATTGAAACCAGAAAATAGCGACTGGAAAGTTTGGAATGTACTCCAAACAAATGCTTCTCAGGTTGCAGCACTTGACATTGGCTACAAACCCGGTGTTGATGAAGTAATTGCTGCCGGTCCAAAAGTTTTATTCCTTCTTGGTGCCGATAATGAGGCAATAAATAAGGATAATATTCCTAAAGATTGTTTTGTTGTATATCTTGGACATCATGGTGATAATGGTGCACCATTATCTCATGCCATCCTTCCTGGAGCAGCTTATACTGAAAAGCAAGCAACATATGTGAACACAGAAGGTCGTGCACAACAGACACTCATTGCAATCACACCACCTGGAATGGCTCGCGAAGATTGGAAAATTATTAGAGCATTGTCTGAAGTTATTGGAACATCTTTACCATATGATAATTTGGATGAAATTAGAGACCGATTGGAAGATATTGCACCACATCTTGTTCGTTATGGACGTTTGGAAGAAAACAACTTTTTCGCTCAAGCTGAGCAATTAGCAAAAGTAAGTTTGCTTTAATTTAATTAAATTTTACTATTCTAATTCATTCTATATTTCTTTTTAGTCACAGTCAGTAGCGTTCCAAGGTGAAATTGATGTCAAACAAAAATCATTAGCAGATTTCTATATGACAGATTCCATTACAAGAGCGTCGCCTACAATGGCAAAATGTGTGCAAGCCATTAAAAAGGGGCAAGGAAGAGCATACACATATTAAATGTATTTAGAAATCGATTTGTTTTGTCATATTATTTGAAAAAGAAACTGAATAATAAACGCTGTAATTACATAGATGATTCAACAAAATAATAAAATTTAACAACTAAAATAATTTTACTAACTGCTATTTATTGTTTTTATTATTTCGCAACAAAAGGATCGAACAAGATTATAATAGTTAATTTTAGGCATCATTCTGATTTGTGGATGTTATTAAATATTAAAACCCATATCTCTCATACATTTCTTATGTTTTTCTATTAATTCAGTACAGTTTTCTTCACCATTTTTCACGATGCTAAAAATAATATTAAGTACATTAGATATTTATTTTGCTTTAATATATTAAATGTATACCATTCATCGCGAGCTTTCTTTGTTTCAGGACATGCACAACAAGCCTTGCATTTTCCTTTCTTTTCACCAATGACTTCTGTAGTTGAGTTGACTATTTCTTGTGCTGCTGTAGCTTTCACATCTGATGATGTTGAATTTCCCATCGTTGATTTTTTATATGATTAATGTGTATTGATAGCCTATGTGTAGTTTTAAACTTTATTTAACTTTAATTGCGATATTTTTGCTCCTTTATTTTGTAATTTTTGTTTCCTTAAAAAATTGTGAAATAAAAAATGATTTACAACTTATGTGAAACTTTGATTCAATAATAATGTATGTGCATTGTCTGACCCCCTTCTATATTCGCGTATTTCGAGTTATCTTTGTTGATTTTTTAGTTAATTTTTTTTCTATTAATTTTTGTCTCTTTTACTTGTTGTTATTTCTTTTGAATATGTCACAATTATTAAGACAGACTGTTACTAATATTTTACGTAGAAGTACGCACATTTTAAGATCAAGAACTAACCAAAATTTGGTATGTTTTTTTCATTAATGATAATCTGACGTCACTTAGCGCATGATATAATTAATTTTGCATTCATTCAGGCTGATTCTTTTGCATTTAAACGCAATTTTCACACGTCTTTGACATTAGAAAAGCTGGTGACATTTAATTTAAGTGACATTGGCGAAGGAATTCATGAAGTTACAGTTAAAGAATGGTTAGAGAAAAGATAATAAAATTGCATATTGTCCTGTGACTGATTAAAGACTTCTTTTTTCACATTTAAAAAGGTTTGTTGAGGCAGGAACTGTTGTTAATCAATTTGATAATATTTGCGAGGTTCAGTCTGATAAGGCGTCTGTGACAATCACTTCGAGATATGATGGTAAAGTTACAAAACTTTATTATTCAGTTGATGATATAGCTTTAGTTGGAAAGCCTCTTGTGGATTTTGAAGTGGAAGATGAGGAAAAAGTTGAATCCGATAGTGAATCTGAGGCATCAGCTTATTCCTCTGATAGTGATACTGAAGTTATCAAAGGTCGTAAAATATTGACAACACCAAGTGTTAGAAAAATTGCAAAAGAAAACAATGTTGACCTTTCAAAAGTTCACGGCACTGGAAGAGGAAATAGAATTTTGAAGGGAGATGTTCTCGAATATTTAAATTTAATTCCAAAAGGCACTCAAAAGCCTCATCCAACTCTTAAAGAAACGCCAATTGATGAATTTTTAATTCCACCGCCACTAACCCATCGTACTGTTGTTTCGCCTCTTGAACATAAAATTGTGCCATTAAAAGGCGTACCAAAAGTTATGTTCAAATCGATGACTGAGGCACTCAAAATTCCTCATTTTATGTACTCAGAAGACATCGACATGACTAATATGATGAAAGTTCGTGATGATGTTAAAGAAGAAGCTTTAACACGTGGAATAAAATTGACATATATGCCATTCCTCATTAAAGCAGCTAGCGTATGTCTTCACAAATATCCAATTTTGAATAGCTCTGTTGATGTAGAACACGAATCTATCATTTACAAGCCATATCATAATATTTCAATTGCCATTCATACGCCACAAGGATTGGTTGTGCCAAATATTAAAAATGTCGAGGCAAAGTCTATTCTCGAGATTGCTCAAGATTTAAATAAACTTCATCAAAAAGGCTTAAAAGGTGCTCTTAAACCTGAAGATTTTTCGCATGGCACATTCACAATCAGTAACATTGGCAATGTTGGCGGAACAGTTTTAACGCCTGTTATAATGCCACCACAAGTTTGTATTGGAGCACTTGGTAGAATTAGACCATTACCTCGTTTTAATAAAGATGGTGAAATAATAAAAGCGCATATTATGAATGTAAGTTTCTCTGGTGATCATCGTATAATTGATGGTGTCACAATGAGTTCATTCGTTAATTTGTGGAAGCAATATTTGGAAAATCCAAATTTGTTCATGCTTGATGGACATTAAACAAATTAAACTCCTTTAAATGTGTTCTAAACACATTGTTATAAGGAAAATGAAAGTGCAAATTTAATAATGGAACTTGATGCATTTATTTTTTGACTAAAGAAAATTTTATAATATTTTTAAGAATATATTTTTTGTGGAATATAAAAAGTGTTTGTTAGGACAGAATAATAAAATATAATGGAAATTTACAATATATACTGACGTTCACAATTATTGCTTTTTTTTGTTCAATTAAATAAAACATACAATAAAGAGTAGAAAAGATTTTTCTTCTTTTCAGATTAAATTTAAAATTCATTCTTACTCCTAAAACACTTAAAAGATTACAGAATAAAAAGTTTTGTTACACATGCTTTTAAATTCAACAAGTACAAACGAGAAGAAATATAAAGAGTGGAAATTGATTAGGTAAAAATAATTATGGAATGAATGCCTAATTTAGAATTCAATTCTTCTAATTAATAAACGAATTTTTGGTCCAATTTAATTTTAACAAATAATAATTGATATGTATTTAACTCAAAATTTAAAGATTCAAGAAAACATCTTTTTTCGCTAAATATTCGTTGTAACGACTTGCTCCAAATCTATGTGTGAGAAGAAAAAAAAATTGTGTAATTAATATCTTATCTTGAGATACCTACCTAGTAAATTTATGAGACTTACGCAATAAAATCAAAATCTATTGTCGAATGTTCTGCCTGAATCAAACTCCAACATGTCCATAAAAAATGTGATGCTAAAGCAAATTTATTAACTTGCTTGTAAAGTTCTTCAACGCTTTCATCACTTATTGTCGAATTTTTATGATATTCTTCGAGATAGACTCTTAACCATTGAAGTTGAAATTCGCGTGGCGGATATTTTTCATAGTCAATGGATGAATTAGATCCAATACCAGGAAATTCGGCAAAGTGATTCCCTATGTCAAATGCTTGATGATTAGGTTCAGCATATTCATAATCGATAAATGTCACTTTATTAATTTCTTCTGTATATATAACATTGCCCAGCAATAAATCATTATGACAGAATAGTACGGGTGAATTTGTTCGTTGAAGTGCATCATATAACGAGTCAAATTCCTCGCGCAATTTTGAAACTGATGGAAATATATTTGCGACCCTGAATAATTTTATGTGTTAATAGAAAATGTAAATTTTACGACAGACGTTAAACGACTATTTTTTTCCTACATATGATTTCATCTTTTTATGAGCAACGTACTTACCTCTCGTTCATTTTGGCATCAGAGAATTTTTTTGGAATCAAGTTTAAAAATTGTAATGTTTTAGTCTTTAGCATTGGTTCTTTTTTTGCTTGCTCAGAATTTAACGGTAGTTTATGCATGTGTGCCATGTGCGTTGCAACTAGTCTCCATATCTTTGGTTCATAAACACTTTTTGAATTTAAAGTTATCCCTGGGACATATTCATAACAAATACCATTTAAAAAAGTCGCATAAAGTTCTGGGGCAAGTCCATTTTTGTGTAGTAATTTTATATTGAATTTTTCAGCATTTCGATCAATCAATAAATCAGTTTTATTGCCATAAATTCTTATTAAAACAGTGTCATTAAAATTACTTTGAATATCCGAGTAGAAGCAACCAATCAATTTATTAGTAATTCCATCAGTAAAGGTTTTTAACTGAAATTAAAAATTATCTTAATTGATTAATTTTGTTATATCCAAAATTTGTCTTGTTATCACTAAGGTCTCTCGTTAACTCAATCCTCTTATCTTTAATAAGACGATTAAATAAATCATACAAGTCAAACATATCATATATAATTTTCTTCACTCTATTTAAATTCTTTGTTCCTTTCTTTCAATTGATGTCAAATCATTTTGTGATATCTCTCCTATTTACTTACTTTTAATTTATCATCGTCTTTCCAATTTGGCCTGATTGTCTTCAAAATTTTTTTTATTGCTATTTCATAATTATTTTCATCGACACTGATTTGAAGTTCTTCCATCACAATACACTACTTATCAATTTAATAAAATACTTTATATTGAAAGTCTTCAAAATGATCCGTTTACTTTAAAGTTAGAGCACAAACTAAATGAGAGTTGAATGTTTTTCTAGCTAAAATACTCTCTTTATTATTTTTTTACTCACTGTGTCAAACAAGTTTAAAAGAATTGTATGCAATTGTGTTTTGTTTATTACATTAAGTTTAATTTTTAATATTGTTAACGACATTAATAATTGAATAATAAATCTAAGCACATAATAATAAAATTATAACTTTTTATTAAATGATTCACTTTTATTATTTTTGTGAAAAATGATAAACAAACATGAGAGGTTTAGAGTAAAAATTCACCACGCGCATGTGCATTTTCTTTCATTAATAGTGGCATATGTAGACATGTGTTTAAAAGCTTAATCAGATTAATTTCTTGCTAATTTTAAAACTCGACAAAATATTGTAAAAACGAATTTGCAAATGCTGAAGAAATCATTACAAACTATTTTTAAATATCATACAATTTTTATTAAAAAGCAATCAGCTGAGACTTAATGAGAAAAAAGAGAGAAAATCTATTTATGCTCTTCTGGTATAGATTTTTTGATTCTCTTTAAAAACTCTGACAATGAATCCTGACTTAATTCTTTGTGCTGTCGTAAAGCGTGATCACGATATGTGGACTTTCGTGTAAAAGTTGTCAAGCAAAGTTCACATTTAAATGTCAATTTTTCTTTGAAATGAACTTTTTTTAAATGATAATTTAATTGTGTTTCCAATCGAAAACTTTTATCACAATGAATACAAGGAAATTCTAAAGTTTTGTGAACAGACTGATGATCTAAAAGCTTTTTGTTTTCATAAAACATTCGTCCACATTCAGCGCATTTATATTTAGGATCATCTGAATGATAAATGAGGTGTCTTTTTAATGTTTCTGCAGATTTATAGAGTTTGCCACAAATTTCACATGGAATTGAAGAAATCTCATCCGAATGAGCAGCTTTTTTGTGGTAATCTAAATGTGTCTTACCAGAAAATGCTTTATTGCAATCAGAACATTTGAAAGCTTTTTGACCAAGGTGTATCACATCATAATGACGTTGATATACAGATTTTTGTTTGAAAATTTTTCCACAAAAACATTTGATTTCAATATTGGTTCGCAAGTGTTTTACGTCTTTATGCGTTTTAAGAGAACCTTTTGAAATGAAGACCGCTTCACAGAATTCACAATTATATTTTTCTCTTAGCTCTTTTCGTAAATGAATTTTCATATGGCACCGTAGTTCATTTAGTGTTACAGTACTGTGTCCACAAATATCACATTTTAATTTTCTCATAATTGCTTGTAAATGTTTTCGTCTAATGTGTATATTGAGTCTTGAATTAGTTAAAAATGCAAGACCGCAAGTAGGACAAATGGCAGTTTTCTCTAACAAACTCTTTGGTTTATGAATGTTTGTAATATGAAGATAAATATCATATTTTTTGTACGCACAATATGAACAGTGATCACATTTATAATCTTTTCGACGTAGATGCACTCTTTTAATGTGATCTTTTACTTTTCTTGCCTCAGTGAAATACTTACTGCAATATTTACAAAAATGATCCTTCTCACTTGGTGTATTTTTTCTTCTGATCTTTCGTTTTGATTCTATGTTCATTGATGATTTTAGTTTTTGAGGCTGTTCTAAGCTTTCTAAATATTTATTATGATTGTTTTCTTCATCAATTATTGTGATTGGCTCGATAGATAATTCGTATTTAGACTCAATCTTAATTTCTGTTTGTGATAATTCATTAGTATTTGAATTTTCTTCGTCATATGGTTCTAATTTAATTTCCAGCAATGAAGAACATTGAAATTTCTTTTGTGTTTCGATGAACCTTTGTTTAAATTGCGTACATTTTATTATTTCATTTTTACATTCATGACATATTCGCGAATTTATGTTGATACACTTAAAAAAAAAAAATAAAAACATTGTAAACAATTGTATAAATTCAAATTTTCTTTCTTACATCAACATTACAGTGTTCTCCTAATAAATCATAAATTTGTTTAATAATTTCTATACTTAATTTCATTCTGCAATGTTTCTTAAAACAGGAAATGCAATTACTCGGCATTTTTTTCACTTTTTTAAAATCTTTATTTTGATTTTTCAACACACTATCATCAATCATTGATCATTGTTTACAAAAATTGTCATTGAAATTCAATTTTCAATGATTGCCGCATACTGAAAGCTGTGAGTTAAAAATTAGATTTTTAAAATTAAAAATGGATAAGTTAATAATTCCACCTAATTCAAATTGGTTTGCACCATCAATTTGCTATTCTACTTATGATAATGGCTTTATATATGGAGCAACATCAACAATTACATTTATTCCGCCAAAAAATGAAAAAGAAGAACACGAAATTAAAATTTTTGATTTAAAAAAAAAGTAAGTATCAAATAGTTGATGTGAATAGAAATAATGAAACGAATATCTTTCTACAGAATCCTTTGTTTCGCTTTATGTCCTGATTTTAAGGAATCAAATCGAATTGCAGTTCTAAATGGCGATTATCACGTTTTTATATATGATTTTAAAACAAAAGAACTTTTAAAAGGCCACAAAGGTTACGAAAATGAAACTGGAAAATATACTTCATTCTCATCGATTACTTTTACAACAGAGAATATCGTTTTATCATCTTTGAATTCGGATGTCATTAAGTTTTGTCTATTGACCAACACCTATAGTACATTTTCTGATTTTTCAAATCGAAATCCAATTACTTTGATGCGAACTTTTCCAAGAAATAAGGAAATGGTCGCTGCAGGTACTAAAAATGGTTTAATTTTATTAATTGATAGTGAAAAGATGGAAATTATTGCAAGATTGAGAGGTCATGATCAAGAAATTACTTCGTTTGATTTTATAACTTTTTCTGTTGAATCAAAAGAGGAAAAGGAAAAGATTATTTCTTCAAAAAAGAAAGAAAAAGAAGATAATGAAGATGAAGATCCTTTCAATATTTATGAATATGATAGTGTAGAAAATGAATTTGGTTCATATCAAGGAGCAACTACTTCAACACATAATGATTGCAACAATGAAACACCATTGAAAGAAAAGATGCACAATACATCGGATTTTAATTTTCTCGAAGAATGCAGCAATTTAAAGGATCAAATTTTATCGAATGAAACAACAAATGAAGAGAATATTACAGCAAAATTTGAAGATAATGAAGAACAGTATGGTGTAAAAAATGATGATAACATTTCAGTTTCACTTGAATCGAATCCATCTTCGCATACACCAGTTTTGACAGAAGCATCTCTTGATTTTCTTGATCAATGTGAACGAATGAAAGATTTTAACGTCAACAAAGATAAAAATGAGATAACAGTACTTGCTTCTGGCTCGCGTGAATTTGTCGTTTGGTTGTGGAATGTAATTGATCATAGTTTTATGCATAAAATTAAATGTCATCCGAAAACCAAGAATTCTCTTCTTCCATCGATATTCACAAATGTTTTATGGCTTGATCAAGAGACTCTTCTCATCACAGATAATAATGGAGATATTGTTGAATATAAAATTAAACTTGCTCGTGAGAAGGAAAATATTACCAGTCAAAGGCAAAAGAAAATTTTCGATGTCAAAGGAGTATTGAATCTTTGTAAAAGCGATGACTGTTCAGTAATTTGGATGTCTTCTATTCATCGAAATATTTGTTGTATGGAAACAAAAGAATTCTCAAAACTTGTGAACTTAGATACAATGCAATTTCGTGTTCATTGCATTGTTGAGAATCCATTTGACTCGAATCTAATTGCTATTGGTGGAAATGATAAACGTTTATGTTTGTGGAACACATCTGAAATCGACAATTGTTTTAATTCACTTAAGCCGTACATGAATAAAATTCATTCAGCTGTATTATGCATCAGTTGGCATCCAATAAAAGAGAATATCTTGGCGTTTAGCACAAGAGAAGGTAGAATCGGTGTTTTAGACACAAACAAATCAAACAACGTGCCTGTCATCCTTGAGTCATTTGTATCACGTGAAATTTACTCAATTAAATGGACAAAATTTACTAACATGTCCGGTTCAGAAACAGTGCTTTTATTGGCATGCAGTAGCAATGGACAACTAGTTTATTACACCGCAAAAGATTATAAAATTAATTATGTGAATCAACTAAAACAAGTTTGTTCTGTTGATTCATATGAGAATTTATTAGTGATTGGTACCAACAGCGGAATTGTTTATATTTGTGATATAAACAAGGAATTTGAAATCATTGCTGAAGCAAAAGTCGGACACAAATATATTGGAATGATAAATTGGCAAGATGATAAATTAGCAATTTGTACTGAAACTGATGTCGCTTTTATAAAAGATACAAAGAATGTCTTAACAAATGCTGATTTTGAAAAAAGCATTATTAAATTGCCTCATGAAAAACGAGTGTATAGTGTGCGTTTCAACAAAGCAGGTGATCACATTGTAACAACTTGTTTAAATGAAAGAATATATGTTTGGAATTTAGAAACATCCAGCAAAGTTGCGAGTTATTATATCAAGACACCAGCATATTGTGCTATCTTTATGCCTGGCAAAGAAAATTTCATTATTTGTGGAGGTCAAGATTCAACAGTTCAAGTATTTGAATGGAAAAATTATCCTATACCTCATGAAGAACCGATTAAATCTGACGAGAAAAAGCGTATTACATGGGGAACATTATCAGAGTTGAATATCATTTCAAAGAACAAGAAACGTAATATTAAGAAAAAGCCAAAAAATTCAAATGTTTCTGAAGTTACAGATGGAATTAAATCTTTAAAACTAACTAATAAGAAAAATAGCTCTGTATTTCATGCAGCTCATCGAGAAATTACAGTTGATCCTGTTTCATATATCGAAATGCTCCTTAATGATGATGCAGATCGTGAGTTGAGTCTTAACGAAAGAATATTTGGAAATCGAAAAGATGTTAAAAGCTTGATTGATGCACGTAAGTTTAGTCTTTAAATAGTTGTTCATTCTTTTAAACAGACGTTTTTTTTTATAGAACAATATGAACCTAATGCAGTAAATGAGGTGATTCTGCCACAAATAACTGATGATTTGTTGCAAAACATCAATGAAAGAGTATCTAGTAAAACACTGACTGAAATGCATGTTGCTGTTGCACCATCAGTTTCATATGAGTAAGAATTTTTCATATTGTAAAATATATTTTATAAAGTCACTCATTTATTTAGATTTTGGAAGAAAGTTTGCTTGGCATTTGGAAATCAATGTATTGAAAAAGAAGAATTTATTCGCGCTATACCTTATTTATTGGCTGTCAATGATGTTGATAACTGCATAAAATCACTTTGTGATTCAAAATACTTCCGTGAAGCATGGATGATTGCTAAAATGAGAAAAGATGATAGCGATCCTATATTTGATAATATAATGCAGCAATGGATTGAATATTACGATATAAGTGGAAATTATGAAGCTGCTGCTGCATTGTGAGTATGAATTATTTTAATATTTACTAACTATTTAATTTACTTTCATTTTATATAGGCTTTGCATTAGAAAAGAATTTAAACGTGCACACGAGTTCCTTGCTAAACGACAGAATATGGATGAGAATCTTACTAAGGTATTCAACATGCTGTCTTTAAAAATTGAAAATTAAAGTGATGATTTTGTAAGAATAAAGTTTAACGGATTTTTTAAAAAATTTTTTGTTTCTTAAAAAATAATTTCGCAAATTTTTAAAAACATCTGAAAATAAAATAAAAATATTTTTAAAAATTAAATTGAAATGGATTTACTTGATGATTCGTTTGATAAAGTAATATTTGATGTTGAAATTCCAGAAGATTCTAAGCAAAAAAGTGAAATTCAAGCCGGTCCATCAACATCGAGTGCATCAGTTTCTAAACAAAATGAAAAGTCACAAGAAAATCAACCAGAGAAAGAAGTTGTGATATATGTTGGCAATGCAATACAAGTTAATCCCTGTCAAAAGGGAAATCCATTACTTAAATCAATAAATTCAATTCCTTGGGAATTTAATGAGAAATTAATTCCAGATTATGTTGTAGGCAAAAGAGGTAAAAATCGACTGAAATTTATAATATAAATTATTAATGCTAATGATTGTTACTAATTTCAGCATGTGTATTATTTCTATCAGTTAAATATCATCAATTGAAACCTGATTACATACATGAGCGATTAAGACAGTTAAGGAAAAATTACGAGTTGAGAATTCTACTTGTTCATGTCGATATTAAAGAACCACATAATGCACTTAAACATCTTACAAGAATTTGTCTTCTTGCTGATTTTACTTTAATGTTGGCTTGGTCGTATGAAGAGGCAGGAAAAATTATTGAGACATACAAAATGTTTGAAAATGCATCAGCTGAGAGAATTCAAGAAAAACAAGAAACAGATAGCTATCAGAATGTTGTCAATGCATTAACGAGTATAAAATCTATAAACAAAACTGATGCAATGACACTTTTAAATAATTTTGGTACTCTCGAAAATCTCATTCAAGCTAGTGAAAATCAATTGTATTCTTGCGTCGGACTTGGACCAAAGAAAGCACAAAAGCTTCATAAACTTCTCAATCAGAATTTTTTGAAATAATTTTGGTAATTCCTTTATTTAAATGAAATATTTATTTTAATCTAATAAAAAAACGGAAAAGTATAAAATTGTTAAATGGAGATATTAATGTGAGAATTTATTTTTATTTCTTATGATTTAAGAGAAATGTTTCACGTAAAGGTTTTTTTGTATTTTCCTTGATCCAAGAATGAGTCATTACTTCACGAAGAGAAATTCGCAGTCCATGTCGACGAAGTAATTTAGAAATCAAATCACATGCACCTTGAGACACATATTTTGGATAGACTACATCAATGCGTTTGATTTTTTCATAAGTCCTCTCAGCATCCTCTGATTCAAAAGGTGGTGATCCAACGAGAAATTCATAGCAAAGAATGCCTAAACACCACTGATCGACTGAATCATCATACTGTCTTCCTTCTACCATTTCTGGTGGAAGATAATCGAGAGTACCACACATTGTTTTTCGTTTATTCGATAAAGTATGAGCTGACCATCCAAAATCAGCGAGCTTTACATTGTCATCTTCTGTCAATAACTAGAAGAAAATATATTAATATTATTTACTAATTTTAATGATGAATGAAAAATATTACCAAATTTTCAGGCTTTAAATCACGATGAATGACATTGTTCAAATGGCAATAATTAAGAGCATCAGCAACTTGATAAGTGTATCTGGCTGCTCTATGTTCATCAAATCTTCCGTTTGGAGCATTTTTCAAATGTTTATAGAGTTCTCCTTGTGAAGCTAATTCTAAAGCAATGTAAATTTTACGATCATCATAGAACCATGTAAACATGCGAAGAATATTGGGATGCTTCAATCTCGATTGAATTTCTAATTCACGTAATACTTGTTTCTCAACTCTTCCTTTGACTAATTCACTTTTGAATAAAATTTTCATTGCAACCAGATATTTTGACCTTTTTTCGCGTGCCATATAAACCCTTCCGAATTTTCCTTTATAAAAAGATAACAATAAATTTCAATTATTTTCTTATTATTACGATAATTTACCTCTTCCTAATGCTGTTCCAAGCTCAAAATCCTCTTTAGACCAGGCATAATTTTGATTGTTATAAGCTTCATGATTCATTATATTATAATGTATCTGTGTTACAGGATCTTGAAGATTCTCGGGCAAATGTGCAACCAGTGAAGCTAAATCTTCAGGCTGATAAACTTTTTGTTGAATATTTCTATGCATTTTAAGGTATTTTTAAAATTTTAGTTTTAACAACACAAAAAACAAGACAAAATTTAAAAAGACCGTTGATGTATTTTAAATTTTTTTCAACGGCGTTAAATGCGCTAAAAATGATTTTAATGACGCCGCTCAAAGTTTTTTAATCATTAAAATTTTAGCTTCGTGTATTTCGTAAACAATTGAGATTTTATGAGTTTTAAAGCATTTTAACGCAGGTTATTGTTTCAAAAGTTATTAAAATGGGTTCCTCAAAAGAACATAAAAAGCATAAAAAACATAAATCAGAAAAAAAATCAAAATATGATGGTAAAAATTATAAAAATATTTTTTAGTAGGAATATGAACTCACAAGAGAGAAAAATTAATGATCAATTTTATATCAATACTTATTTACATTTCATCTTTTAGAACGACCACCAAGTTTAAAATTAATTCTGAAAGTAAACGGTACACCCGAATATGGATATGGAGCAGATTCTCCTTATCAAATTAACAATTTGCCAGAGAATGAGCATTATAGTGGTGAAAAGCATAAGAAATCGAAAAAGAAAAAGAAGAAAAAGGATCGTGAGAAGAAGCATAAACATCATAAAAAAGACCGACATCATAGACATGAGTCGAGTATGGATGATTCGAGCATGCTTATGGATGAAGATGCAAGACAGAGTGTTGGTGAAAATATGCAACACTACTATTCCTCAATGGCATCATCTTCTGCAATCTCAAGCCCGATTACAAAACCCATGACTCCATTAACTCCTGAACAACAGCAACAAAAGAGTTTTCATGTTTTACAAAATGTTCCAATTGCTGTTGAACCCGCAAAACTCGAAATTCCATCTGCACAATTATCAATGCATCAGCAACTTTCTCCAATGACCTCATCAGAGGCTGGTCGTGAACCACGCTCTTGTGTACTTAAATTAAAACAATCACGAAGTCCTCTTGCAAAGCTCATTGATAATCTATTGAAAACATTGGAGAAACGCGATCCTCATCAATTTTTTGCTTGGCCTGTAACTGATGATATTGCTCCAGGTTATTCTTCAATCATTACTCGACCAATGGATTTTAGTACAATTAGACAGAAGAATGAGGAAAATAAATATACAACGTTGCAAGAATTTTCAGAGGATTTTCAATTAATGTGTGACAATGCAATCAGATACAATCATCATGAAACAGTTTATAACAAAGCTGCTCGTCGACTTCTTCAAGCAGGAATGCGTTTGTTTCAACCAGAAAATCTTGTTAGAGGACCCTATACTACTTTTATCAAAGATTTATCTATAAAAGAATTGGGTTTCGATCCTACAATAAAACTTGAACATCATCATCACGATGAAGCATACAGTATTGATTCTGCTGAAGCAGATGATCAGGATCAGATTGATCCATTGCAAGAAGAGAGAGATAGACGTGAACGTATGAAAATTGAAAATGATCCGAAAACACAATTTGAACCATTTGTAGATCCACTTACAGCAGATGAAGTACTTGAACAAGTACAAAAAGCAGCAAGAGAAGCAAAAGCAAAATTACACAAAAGAAAAGCTCATAGTATGGGTTTTTTGAGAACTCATGCAGATGGCACAACTTCAATGAAGATCATTTTATCATCAGAGGAAGGTGTTCCCGAGAAAACCAAGAAACTTGGTGAGTTTACTGGTAAGCTTGAAAAAGGTACTGGATTGCTACAAAGCTTTCGTGAGGACCGACGTAATACAGCTAAATTACCAAAGCCACTCAATTATGGCTCATTTACATCATTTGCACCAACATTCGACACTCGTTTTACAAATTTGTCAGTTGAGGAAACTGAATTAATTCTCAATACTTATGGAAATGAAGATGGTGCTAGGTAAGTTGATTGAAATTTTTTTTAATTTTAATAATATTTCAAATTTATTTTAATAGTTATGCAGCATCAATTACAAGATTTACTGAAGATTCACCATATGGCAGTACATTGGCAAATAAATTGTTAGATTTACTTACACATGGTGAACATAGTAAAACAATGGAGACACTTATGGAATCTGAACAAATTAAGCAAACTGAAAAAGAAGTGACAAAACTTTTGCCTGATTATCAAAAGGAATCAAAAAATCTTGAAAATGTTACTGTAAATTTTGATGAGTTGAAATCATTGAAAGAAATTGGAATCGATACAAGTTTCTTGAATAGCTTTGAAAAAGTTATTCATGGCAATGCAACTGAAAGCGTAAATAATTTACAAAATAAACTTGACACTACTTCATCGCTTTTGGAACAATTACATCATGTTCAGAACGAACGTTTATCTGCTCCTTTACCACAACATTTAAGTCTTGTTCAGCAACCAAATAATCAAGAAACCGACTTAGCTGATCAGATTACATCAAATTTGACTGATATTGCAAAGAAATTACCACCGAGTGCAATTTCATCTGTGTCAGCAGTTCGAAAAGTAATGGGAATAAATTTACCATCTGAGAGTGATTTTAGAAAAGCACCAAAATATCCATCGAGTGGTAAAACAATTGATGTAGATGCAACTGAAGTTGATATGGAATTAGAACCAACTGCAACAGAATTTGACAATGAAATAAGACAGCTTCTTGGAACAGACTAAAAATACTTTTTTTAAGACTATTGTAAAATGACTTAAAATTGAAAAATAAAATTTTATTTTTAACAAAAATGAAACCTGAAAGAGAATTTCAATGAAAACACACAAATGTGTACCTTTTAAATGTTTTGCTTCTTTTATTTTGTCATCTTCTTTTCATAAAAACATTATAAATCGTATCATAAAAATCTGTAAAAAGAAAAAAATAAAAATTCTTAAGGAATGTAAAAATATGAAAATTATTTAAAAGAATCCTTAACATCTAAAAATATGCAAATATTTTCTCTTGTAAATTGCCAGTCGCTTAAATGCGTTAGCTTTATAAATAGAGAAATAATAAAAACAATTTATGTAAAATCATTTTCAATGTGAATATCACAAGAAATTTTCATATGTCTTAAGTCCATTTTCTTACGTTTTAAACGATCATTAAATTATAAAACTTACCTTCAAAAAAATAAGTAAAATTATAATAAAATGTAAAAATAAAAAAAAAGAAATAATTAAATTAAGGTTAAGTAGGTATGCACTTAAAAATTAATAAATTATTAAAAGGAAATGAATAAAGCTCTACAATATGCAGAACTGAAAATGTTTTATAAAAATTTTCTTCTTCTTATATCCTAAAAATTTGCACTTTTTCAATGAAATAAAATTTCCTTAAAATCCTAATGGAATGTAAATTATTAATAATTTTTATCGTCTTATGTTAGCATTAAATCTTGACAAGTAGCTGTCACAATTTGCGCAATATGATGACGATCCTACAGTATGCTGTTTTCTGCACAAATGACAGAGAGAAGCTTTAACTGATGATTTGACAATCGAATTATTATTAAATGCAATTTTTGTTGGTATAACTTGTGTTGCTGTAGTGGCAGTTGCTGTAACAATGTTATTATTGTTTGAATCGGCAGCAATTGGTGCAGGTGAATTACTTGTTCCATCATTGCCTTTGGTGTCTGGTCCAAAACTTACCTTCTTTTGAACCACGGCTTTCATTTGTGCTGCAGCGGCTGGTGGACTAAGATATAGAGATTGATGAATTTGACTGAGTGGATTCATTGGATTAAGTGGAATTGTATTTTGATTTTGTGGTGAGGAAGTTGATTGTGGCTCAAAATGAGACATATCTCCCATATAAGGCATTGCTCGTTGTTGATATACATAACCATCCATTTGTTGTTGAGTTTGTTGCATCATTTGTGGTGGTTTTTGATAAACATTTTGATGATTAATTTGTTGAGCTTGATACATTCCTGCGCGATTCATCATAAAATTTAAATGTTGCTGTTGTGGCGGTGATGCGAGTGACATCATTTGTTGTGCAGATGATTGTGCTAATGGATTTTGAGGATAAATAGGAGTTTGTCTTTGGATAGGATAGCCAGTTGCATTATCGCGAACGATAGAGCTGTTAGGTGGAATGGGCATATATGGTGAGGCAGCATTCGGTTGCAACGGAATGCCTAAATTTGTTAATCCTTGTCCCTGATTAGCAATATAGTCAAATTGCTGCTGTTGCTGCATCATTGCAGGATATTGGTTCATTGTCGGCATATGTTGTGTTCCAACAGATGTGACTTCTGGTTTCTTTTGCATCATGCTCATCATCGCTTGATATTGCTGTGGCAGGGATTGGGAAGGCATCATTTGGGATTGATTAGGTTGTGGAATTTGGTGATATACAGTCGCTGTAGGTGGTTTTTGAATTTGATCAATTGATTGATAACCAAATGCATCACAGTTATCATTTTTAATGAGAGGTGAATTAATTGGCAGACCATTCATTTGATAATTTTGATTTGGAGGTGTTGTACCTGTCGGTGGTGTCATATAAGGTGAATTTGATTCATGCGGTGCTTGCAATGGAATTTGTTTAGTTCCAAGAATATTTGAATTTAGTTTAGCTGCAGGTGTATCAACTTGATCTTTCGACTGTTCTTCCTCACTTCCGTTACCACCATTTATACTCTTTAGCACACGTTCAAGAATTGGATTTGGTACAAAAGTTTCATCTTCATCATCATTTGCTGTCGCTACAAGAATAACTTGATCACAGAATGATACACTCTTCTTTTTCGTTCTCTTTTGTGGAATTGAATTATTGAGTGTATTTTGTACAACTTGATTTAACATTTCAACTTCACGAAGTTCTTCTTGCACTTGACTTTGTGGCACTTCGAACTTGATTTGGTTCTTTTTCTTATCAACAATAGCATATTCAACTTCTTCTCCATTATCCATTCGTTTTATTGTATGAGGCGTTGTAGAAATTGGTGCAGATGTAGCAGCTAAAGCAACTTGACCAGCTAACAAACCATTCATACCAGTTCGAATGTTTATACGTTTTGGATCAGCAACAGGTGACATTCTAGCTTGCTCAAATCTTGATGCAAGATCTTTTACATTATTATCGAGCATTTTTGGCTCTGTTTGCATCTTTTTCAATGAAAGTTGCTTCATTTGTAATTCTTTGAGCCAATTTTCAGATGTATATGCAGAATCTGGTTTTTTTTCTATATATTCTTTAGCTTTCAATGCTTCTTGTCTTTGTTGTAGATGAGCTAAAATGCTAGTGCAGCCCTGAATTGTATCGAGTGAATCTGTTCGTTTAATGTTTAGACTCTTTTGAATTTCATTCAGCTGTTCGTTGAGTGGTTCAAGATCGATTGATGGTGGAGGTGGTGGAAAATCTTCAGATGCTTGTCGTGAGTGGCAAGTCGTTGATGGCGGACTAGGATATGGCGGCAAATCAAGTTGTGAATTAAATCTTGGATGATGAGGAACTATGCAGTCAACTTCATCAATAGAGTCAGTTTTTGATGGCATAAACTTTTGTTGATATCCATGGATTGGCATAATTTCTCCAGGTTTTAATGGACTTTGTTCTTGATGTACTTGAGCACAAGTGATGATTGTTTGACATGAATCTTCACTCATTGAAGTATTTGAGCTAACGTTTGAAATTATTGACATGTTCGGCTCATGGAATGGTTTCAATGGCTGTTGATCATTTTGTTGTTGTGAGTAGAAATTATTCTTTTGCATCATTTGATGTTCTTCAACCAATTCACGTGAAAGTGCTGATGTTTTTCTTAATGGAGGAGGTGGTGGAACTTTTGCAACAACTAATTGCCTGCCACTTCCATGGAAGCTCTTTCTCATCAGTTTGCTTCGTTCTAATGTTGGATTTCCACTTGATACATGATAATCAAGATGGCCTTCTGATAGATAACCACTTTGTGCAGAAGAGTCCATCTTTTTTGGACTGACACCCACACTACTGTCATCAACTGATTTCTGTGGTGTTGCAGTGGTTTCTTTATTTTGAGGATCTGCTGCTCCTTCTGTGAGATCAGGCATAGAACGATTCTTTCGTCGAATTAAACCGCCCATCAAAAGCTTTCTTCTGATTTTATGTTGTTTCTTGTTTGATTTATCTTTGTCTTTTTTCTCATCTTTTTCTTCTTTGTGTTTTTTCAAAGTATCTTTTGCATTTGTAAGACTCGCAGTTGTATCAAAATCTTTGCTTGCTTTATTTCTATCTTCACTTCTTGAACGTTTCTCTTTTGATCTTCCAAACAAACTGCGACTCTCTCGTTCAGTCTTTTTCGGTTGTTCTGGCTCAATTGCAACGATTTGATCATCTTGTTCAACAAGTTTCAATGAAACCTTCTTTTTAGGCAGTGTTGCATAAATTTCAATATTTTTTGTTGGCAGTTTCTCATCTTGACCGAGCATTTCTTTACTATTTTGACGCTGCATCGTTTTGTCTTTGCTGTTTTGACGATTGTGTCGTGGAACATTTAGTGAATTCGTATTCATTTGATCTTTCGCAAATTCAGATTCTTTTTCCATGATAATTCGTCTATGTAGACTTCTAGCTCTCATCACACAAGTATTGTGCTTCATTCGAGCAAGTGTCATTGTATGAGGATTGCTATATGGTGCATTCATTGCAGCTCGTGCTTTTCCTGCTGCAGCATTACATAGATTTAATGCAGTTTGGAAGTCATAAGCATCTTCAACAAGTTTTGATCTTTCTAGCAATTTATCTGCTTCATTGCAAAGTTTTTCGCAATCACCAGAGATTGGAATGGCTTCTGGAATTTTCGCTAAATGAGCGATAGGATGTTTAGGCGGATAAGAATCGGTCGATGAAAGAGAGTAGGAGTCATAACCGCCATCATAAAATTGACAATTTGTTGTTCTAGTTGGACTTGGTGGCATTGATCCATTTCTCTTGTTCATTAAATAAAGATAAGGATTATCAAGAGTTGTTGAAGATGATGAACTTGCACTATTACGATCACCACTCCAATTTCCTGAATCTCTTCTTCTCGGTTGATTTAAATGGTCAGGAATAGAAAGACCATCAGATGGACTTGATGACACTGAAGTTGATTCTGCACTAAGGCTCCTACCAAGTTGTTGCTTTTTAGCCATTTGTGCTTCCAATTGATTTCTACTGATGTATTCTTTTTCTTCACTACTACTACTGCTATTGCCTGAGCTTGTAAGATTATTTGAGTTATTGAAGAAAATTTTCTCTTGAATAACATTTAAATTCTGATATTGAGCATTTATGACATTTTCAACAGCTCTTCGACTTATATAAACATCAGTCTCATCAGTTCCATTACTGTTGTTATTATTGTTGAAAATTTTATTTTGAATTACACTGAGATTTTGATATTCACACACGGCACGATTTGGTGTTGGTGTTATGGCACGTCGAGTTAGTTGACCGATTGAAGCTTTTTCAGGACTTGGTGTGATAGCTCGTCGATTTGGTGCAATTGAACTCGTCACTGAAGCATCAGATTGATAACCATTAGCTAACGGTGTTGGAGGCTGAGGAAGTGCATAAAGCAGAAGTAGTGGCTGATAACGACCACGACTGCATTTATCGACCACAGCATCAAAATTTGGGCCAACCTGTTGAATTGAAAATTTATTGTTAATAAAAAAAAAACGTTTTAAAAACCTTTCATAAAAATTTACCTCTTGTACGTTGGCATCATCAAAATATACCCAGACCTTGAGCTTAGTATGAAAGAAGAATGTTGTATAGTGTTTGCCATAGTAAGATACAACACCAACGAGCTCATGCGTGTTCAAGT
Source organism: Polypedilum vanderplanki (assembly GCA_018290095.1). Taxonomy (NCBI): domain Eukaryota; kingdom Metazoa; phylum Arthropoda; class Insecta; order Diptera; family Chironomidae; genus Polypedilum; species Polypedilum vanderplanki. Next base: position 6,038,856 of record CM031379.1, on the reverse strand, counting down.
GTGCCCATCGCGTGTCAGACACTTGATGGAAAACATCGCCTAATCGAAGTGATGTACCGATTGCTTTGAGCACAGAATGCACCTGATCTGCAGCTGGTCTTTCAGAATCCCACACAACACCAATCGAGACGACGTCAGGTTTGTTTAGCAGCGCTCGACAAATGCCAATTTTTGCACCGCATGCATTCTGTAGGAAGTAGATCGAATTGGTTATAAAATTGAATTTAAAATTGAGAAAATTCTTTAGTTTCTTCATAAATGAGTTTCATGTACAATTATTTAATATATGTACATTTAAGAAAGATATTTATTCCCTTTAAATATGTAGTCATAATAGTAATAATAATAATATGCACTATATGTGTCTGTCTAATGTAAAATTGGCTTAAGCAGCAGCTCTATCCAAGGCTATCAACATTTTACAATTATTTTTCAACATCACTTACATGTTTTTGCAGCATTCGAGAGAGTTTATACATAGGCAAGCATGTATAGCGATGCATGGAGAATTAAATTTAATAAATTTTTTAATTCATTTTCAATTATGCTGCAAGTGTGCGCGCACTCAAGAGAACAGAGTTTTTTTTGCAAAGTTATAATCTGCTATAATAAATCTCGTGCGCCAATAAACATTCAAAGCATTAATATTTTTTTATGAAGAAGGAGAGAGGCATGAAGGTTTCATAAATCAGGAAAATGTTAGTAAATTGCTTTGACTCTATTATGAGTATATTTAAAGTTAGAGAGAAGTAAATATGAAAAAAAAACTTCTGTAAAATGTCAAGTGAAGATTCACAGCAGTATGCATCTTTATATATAAAATAAAACAATGGCAATAAATTCAGATAGAGAGAGGAAAAAAATTTGCCATGCGGTAGTAAGTTACTATTCGATAACTATTGTTCCATTAAATTAAAAACCACCACACCGAGATCTAATATACATAGACTTAGATGAATAGATGATGAACAAAATTAATCTTTCCACGACTTTCACTTTTCACTAAGCTCTTTTATGTTAACTCATAATTGAGTTTGACATAATTTTATTTGAGTTGCAACACATTCAAAGTTAAGTCTCTTGCATATCAAATCATTTATAACTTGCACAGTATGTACTCATATGTGAGTGTGTTAATTTGACAATGAAGGTATAAAGTTCAATTAATAAACCTCACTCTATTAATAAGCCACATAATTTAATGAGCTCATAGTGCACGGTCGACAACAATAGTGTGGCAATGATTTAATGAGATCAAAATTGAGTATTCAATAAAAAATAAAAAAAATATTTAAACTTACCGGACAATCACGAATATCGCCCATATTTGCAGCATTCCTAAGTAATTGACCAAATGATTGCTGTGTTGTAATCATGTTCTGTGATGTTAAAGCTGAAGCTGATACATAATGCACCATCTAGAGAAATAAATAAATTAAAGTAATAAAAAGGAGATTAGCTAATTAGTAGTGGGTTGTTGTCGTAGTCAAATTGGCGATTTGTCTCTCCCTAATCATCACATCACGTCTCTTTTTTTGTCAAATTAATAATTTTTAAATGTTTTTGCGTTGGTGTGAATTTTGTTGTTTTATTTTTTATTTCTTCTTGAACAACAACCAAAAGTCAGTAAGAAAAGAAGAAGAAGTTCATAAGATTAAATTAACACTGTTTAACAGTAGATTAAAGGAGTTAAAATTATTGTAGTTTCGAGTGTTTAACACCTAGCGGGATCCAATGTCGTGTTTGTTTCATTTGGAACAGTACAAGAAAATTCTTAGTGATTTATTCATGCTGGTATCAACATCTTTTTGTTTATCTGACATAAAATATCACATAGGGAAAAATTTATTTTAATTTCATGGATTTTTCTAACTATAAATTTATATGTAGGAGCTTCTTTTATGAGAAATATTCAAATTAGAAAATAAGTTTCGTTAAGATTGTGAGATTTCAGGTGCCAATTAATAATTTTACACATGACATTACTCTTGCATGTCTCTTTCGATCGACATCGATTTATAACGAGTTTATGGACTTCGCCTACATTTTTGAGGCCTGCCTGTAGCAGGTTTTTTTTGCTCAATCTATCTAAGCTTCCTAATAAGTAATAATTATTATTTACGATCAAAAAAAAAGTGAGACAAAATCTATCTAGTGCAGTCAGTCATATAGTAAGACTTGCAATTTACAAGATCGAAATCTTTCAATGTTATAAAGGTGCGGTATATGAAAGCTAATTGGTCACATACATTCATACGCATGTGAGAAAAAGTGAGAAATAAATTTGACATTTTTGTGAATGCAAATTATGTGTGAAATGACAATCTCGTGATGCTGCATGTTACATAATTCATCTCATAAATAATTTAAATTATTTTATATTATTAAAGGCATGCATGGAATGTGTCAGGTAGCAGGCAGTAGCATGAAATTATAATTCTTTAAAAATGACATAATGAGATGGAAATTTTTTCTTAAGACGATTAATGGAAGAAGACAAATTTGAATTTTATTCAAAAATTGCATTGTGTGTGGTTTACCTGTGTGAAGGGCAATTGCTCTGAGTTGGCACCGCATTTGCAGACACTCTGTTCAACAACACGCATTGCAAATTTCTGATGAGCAACACATGATGGTGTGTCACATAAGTCACTTTCGGACGTTGAAAGATGTGAATGAACGCGATGAAGGAGAAGCTCAAAGCATTCAGCTGCATCGCCAAGACATCCAAGTGGAAAACGACGACTGGCAAGAGGACCACTGGCAAGAGCTCTTCTTAATGGCTCAGGACATAATGCTGGCTCTGAACTAGTTTGTAATTGTGTAAATAAATTCTGTATAAAATAGAAAAAAGATTTTGGTTTAAATTTAGAAATTGAAAAAATGAAAATTTCTTACAACAACAGCATTTATGCATGAACTCAATCGAGCAATATTATTATCACAATTATCTTGATTAATTTCTCTTCGAGGTGAATCGAGGATGTCGCCTGAACTATTGGCACGCTTAAGTGTGGCAAATTTCTCCGATTTACTTGCACTTTTCTCAATTGCATTTGTATCTAATGATTGAGGCTTTGGCGTTTGCTCTTTTCGTTTATAACGGAACTTGATCATTTTTCTTTTGTTGTGCCTCTTTAAAAATTAACTCGCACAGTAATTAAATCTTTCACAGATTAATTTTTTAACACGCGATTTTATCTCTGCGCCGTGCACTTTTTTTTCTGTGTTTCTGGATCTTTTTCTACTTTGATTGTTTCATAATATTTACAGCTTTAAATTTATTGTTCAACATTTTGCTATTTGAAGAAATACGAAGAGAATGAAAAAGAAAGATGTTAATTGATGTGAAATTCTGTCTATAGAGCGAAAGTCGACTGTCAATAATGTTCATTGCTCATTTTAGACAGTGATGGTCAGTGAATCGTCACTATTTATTTTCTGTGTCAATTTCAAAGAAATAGTTTGAGAAATTTTTTTAGTGCTTCACTTTCAATTCTCAACTGACTTCACTTAATGAACAGAATTAAAATGCAACCATTATCATCATCATCATCATTGAAAATTTTTTTAAACCAACACAAAAAAAGTCAATGAGTTTGCAATTATTGCAATTAAACAGCTCAATTTCTACCCGATCGTAAACTTTCAATTCATTTAAAATGACTCTCATCTGCCTAATGAATGTCGACATCTCTCAATCATCAAAAACTAAAAGAGAGATGAAAAAAGTCTACAATGAGGTAAGAAACTCGTTTTATCGATATTTGAGATTCTCAAAAAAAAAAAAGAAAAACGAAATCATACAATTTTTATCTTCATCTTTCATTTCGTATGCTTATAAGATATAAAATTTATGTGAATGATTCACACAAAGCGTAAATGAGAGAGAATTAACATTAAAAGAAGAAGGCAAGAAAGCCATTGATCCGTACAATGTTGAGAGATGCAGACTCTTTAAATAGCACAATGGAAATAATCAGTCAGAGAAAATACGAGTCCTTCTTATTCGATTGCGGCATGTAGAGACTTTTTACAAGCAGATTATGATGGATTTATTGAGTCGCTAAAAGGTGAACAGCGACGCTCGACTGATATGGAACGATTTAAATATGAACGAATGAGACGTTGGGCACGAGTTATTGTTTTTATCGCCTTATTTGGGGATTTCGTCTCGCGATATTAAAAGTAATTTGATGCCATGAAGTTTTACGGTTGCCATTGACCGAACAAAGGAAGTTAAAAATAGCCCTGTATCAGTTCATTTCTCTTAAATTGAATTTTATAGAATTTTTCAAAATTGAATCAAGTATTGATTTTCTTGGGTTTATATTCTACTTTTTTAACTTAAAAGATGTTCTTTTGTATAAACTAGTTTAGCTAAGCTAATTTTATTAAATAGATTTATGCAATAATTGGGAAATATTTTGTTTATGAAACTTGATAAAGTTTTTATTTATTTTATGCACAGAATTTAAATTTTAACCGTTAAATCAAGTTCTATTATTTCTTGATACATAAAACAACTTTAAAATTATTTCGAAGGAAATTTCTCTCAATATAAATCAATTCAAGAATGTCGCGATGAATCATTTTTCTTTCGCAGAAATTTGTATGTTCCACTTCGATTATATTATTACATGCCCTCAAAGATAAACAACCCGAGTTTCTTCATCTCCGGCTTTCGCGTCGGTTGGCAATTTCCCAGCGCAACACACGTCACTCGCATTTTATTTCACGGATGGACAACCAAAATGCAAACATCCACCACAATAACATACGCTCAGAAAGTTCTTATCGCAATTTACTTTTTCCATTGTCTCAGCGTTTTTATTTATGTGCCTCATGTGTTGCTTTTTTTCGGCGAGGCGGAAATGTTTGATTGTTTGTCGTGGCTTTTTTTGCACTGTCCAAAAAATATAAAAACTTAAAGAGCAGTTTTGAATTTTTTTTCTTAAAAAAAAAGAAACAATCTATTAAATTGAAGAATCAAGTTTAATTAACTCATTTCACTCTGTCTCTGAGGACTTTTACGCGTAATCAGAAATTCAATGAACCTGTCTCAAAAAATAAAAATAAAAAAGACACAGAAAGAAATTTGAGAATATAAAGAACAGGTGGAAGATGCATTAATGTGACCATTGCATGTAATTTTTAATTTTTGGCTTGTGCCATTGTGTTCAGACGCAAAAAATTTAATTGCACTAAAACTGGTTTTTTTGGTACACAACAGATCTGCCAACATGTGCAATTGATTGATGCTCTTTTGCAACTGAACCACTCCCTTATTTGGCACTTTTTTCTTATTTCTTTTTTTTTTGCTAATCCTCAATAATCCTCTTGCTATGTCTCAATTCAATTTATTGAACAATAAAATCCAATCAATGATGATGATGACGTCATTAATCCAAAGAGTAAAAATCTTATTTGCAAAAAAAATCTTACACAAAACAAAACTTGAGACTTTTTTTATTATTTTGTATTTTTAGCGAGAACCGTGAAATCGCGTCTGTAACGAGCGAGTATGAAAGCGAAACTGTGCAATGTTGTAGAGTTTGTAGACAAGCAGCAAACAGCGTGCAACGTTTCCAGGTAACAAGTAAGCACATACGAGTCATGTGTAGAGAGCGCAAACTAATACACTTGTGTTCGCCCCAAGACTGGTTTTTCTACCTTTTTTCTGAAACTGTTTTACAATCTCTTTTCCAAGACTTTTTTTGTTTCCATCGCATGTTCTTATATGTATGAGTTTAACTGAATAAAAAAAAGAAACAGAGAGAAGAAAAGAAGAAGAAGAAGAAAAAGATTGCTGGACAAACAATCAATATAGAGAGAGTGAGTTTGTATGGTGCTTCATGTAGAGATTTTGAATGATTCAGGTAAAGAATATGAAAAAAGGAAGAAATGATAGAAAAACTATCATTATATGAACAGAACATTTTTTTGCAAGAATTTTGGAAGGTGCAATTTATGATGATCGTTTTGATCTTTCTTATGCACCATTTGTGCGAAATAAATAAAACAGTAAGGTTAAAAAAGGTAATTTTCTAAGAATTTCATCCGCAAATATTGAATCGCATCATCTATTATAATAATAAGTCTTTTTCGCGCCAGACATTCTTGAGTGTGCTTGCTTGCCTGCATCATTATGAAATCAATGTGAATTGCTAAAACATTATAAAGAAACAGTGACTTGACTACTGTTGCGAAATTTCAATTAAGTTCTTTCATATGAGTGCGCGGATTATTGTCATGATTGGCATTTAAATATGGCGACTTCTTTATTCTCTTTTTGTTTACTGATGAGCATTGAAAATTGTTCTTTGAAATTAAAATATTTTTTATAAATCACATAAATTTTTATTTTAACGACTTTTGTTGATTTGAATTTAAATTTTTGAAAAAAAAGTCGATAACTTTGTTAATTTAACTGAAATTCTTGTAATTTTATAAAAATTCCAATGATTATTAATTAAATTCAATTACCAACTCTGTAATTATCTCTCTCTCTTTTATTGCAAATATATTTTAATAGACGACTTCAGTTATCCTTGACCATTTTTAATATAATTGCAAAATTGAGAAAAAAAGTATTTCAAAAAAATTTTTTTGCCACTGCACAGAATATACTTAACGAATTTAATTTCATAGTGCTCTAGTAAGTAAACATAAGCTTGATTATATTTCTATATTGTTGTTCTACATGAAACAAATTTTAAATTAGCTACACGATCTGAATAATGAATGAACGAACAAAATAAGAAAAGAGTTTTTTTCCCTTTCTATTTACTTATTTTTCTTAAAGTCGTTGTTCTTGAAGTAAGAAAAAAAATGTATTCTCCATTTAAGGTGGAGACAAATGCACAATACAGTACGACTCTTATTTTCAGTCACACTAATGAATAAATGTGTGCACTATGATGCAACCTAATGTAAATATAAGCACGTAAGAAATTGATTGAAATATTGACACATAAAAATTTATTGCACAAATTTAATTTCAGATTTTTCTTTACTCATATAAAGGTCAAAGAACCATCAATAAAATGAAGCAAGAAAAAAGTCATTTATATGCATCAAAAACGAAGTTTGTCTTTCATATTATAAGTGATAAGATAAAAATCATAAAACGTAAAGAAAAAAGTACTAATAAATCAACGCAAGACAAGAAAAATGAGCTAGAGTTTCGTCTTCTGAAAAGTGATTCTGTTCTATGTGTAAATTATGATGGTTAGATGAAACATAGATATGTAAAAGTTAATGGAAAAATGTTTGTGAGGTCTTAGGCATGGGAATCAAGCTATTGAGTGAAAGAGGGCGGTAATCAATTAAACCATACGAGACAATTGCAGGTAACGCACATTTACGGTTGTCTTGTCGGTCTTGTTGTATAAATCAATGACCTTTAAACTTACTCTCTTCATTAATGAATCGAGTTTAATGAATGCATAAGAAAAAGTTTTACTTTGCCGTTCATTTTCACAAAGATTTTCTCACCGATTGTTTTAATATTTTAACTCAAATAAGAAATGAGTGCTGGAGTAGATCAATGTCAGATGTTGCTGTTCTAGTATTAAAAACTAGATTCAATTAATTGAAAATTCTTTACTAATAATTTGCGCAAACTCTTGAGTTTGTTTACTATGCAATCATCGAAGTCTTTTACTCTTTGCTACCTGATGGAATTTCATTTTAACTTACAGCGACCTTTTCTTTTAGCTCATCGACATTTATAAACGTAAATAGGAAGAAAAAGGTAGAAGAATATTTTTTCTATACAAATTATTTTATCACCATCGTCTGTCAATAATGCAAATTGATGTTAATGGGAATTTAAGTGAAAAATTCTTTTTTGCTATAAGGAAATGAGTCAGTCACAAATTGTAACTTACAAAATATCATAAATCTTTCACTATGACATCATTTAAATGTGTCTAGAAATTGTGCAATGACTGAAAAAAAAAGACAATTTCATAAATTTATTTCTTTTAGTTTTTATAGCAAACAAACTCATATGAAAAAAAGTTAGAATTGTTGAGTAAAGTTGAAGACCCCTTAAAGTTATGCAAACTGGAATACAAGTTTCAATCTCTGCATGATATTCGTTTGAATTGGCCTCAAAACAATGAGAGTAAATTGAAGTGTCCATGATACCGTGAAAAAGAGTCAAATTAAGAATTCACATCTGTGTAGACTATTGCGCTAGTAAGATGACATTGAATTTGATATCTTAATGTGCACATCGCCGAAATAAAAATCATCACGCAGGAAATGGCATTTTCGCACCTCGATTCAATGAATTTATTTATTTTTGCGCCATCGAAAAATTTCTTTTTAAAGCAGTGGCACAATTGAGTTCAATGGTAAATGCTGTGATGTCTAATTAATTCAGTTAAAAGTACTCACCTTTAAGGCACAAAATATACATTCTGATCCACTGCAACTGTGATTATTTAGTTGTCGGAATGATCGTCTAAATGCATCCAAATGCCACAAGACCTAGAAATGCAGAAAATCGGAAAGTTCATTATTTGTTTTGTGTGCTAATTATGTAATTTATGTGGAGAGAATTGTGCATGCATACAAATGAACCATGCAATAACTCCGTTAGACTTCTATCATATCTTTATTAACATAGAAAAGCTTTTCATTATTGTGATATTTAATAGCTACTTGTGACAAATTATCAAAGCTCTAAAAACATTGGAATTTTTTACTTAAGAAGAAATCATATCTGATTATCAATTAGCACATAGGTAAGCAATGTTGTTAATTTCTTTCCTCGTTAATTTTATTGTCGCTTCATTTGTGCCACTTTCTTTGCATCATCATCATATCATTGTTGTTGTTTTAATATGAAAATGTCAGCGAAAAATCTAGACAGAAATTCACATATATGTGACACAACAAGCGAAATTTTATGCTCATGTTTCACACGATGCCAATTTGCGAAATACAAAGAGAATTTCTTTTAGCTCATTGCTCATGGCAATTCGTGGAAGAAGTAAACTAATTGAGAAAGTAAAATTTAAAGTGTATTGGGTGGGAAAATTGACAGAAAAATGCCATTTGAAAATTTAATAATAATAGTCCGTTATAATTAGAAATCAAAACATTTTACTCATCGCTATAAATTACTTTTTCGTGTTCTTGTTCTGTTGTTTCAACTATCATAAAAATGTCAGTCAGTCCATAGTTGGGAAAGAATAAAAAACTAAGATAGAGAGAAAATTACAGAATCTCCAATTCTATTCAATTTTAATTAACAATCAAGCCAAAAATGACTCTTTTTCTCTTTCTCTAAAGCGAACGATCTCGACCACACACTCAAATTACACTGCTAGATTTCTTCTTGATTGTCAGTCAAAATTACTCTCTTCTAGCTGACCAGCCCTCACTCATAGATCGTGTGTAGATTATAGAAGAAAAGAACAGAACAGAACAGTGACCCTGAAGCATAAATTGACGAGAGCAAGATGAAATAAATCAACCAAAAAAGGCAGCACAATGGAGAACAAGAAAAACATATTAAATTAATTAGATCGACTATAAAACAATCATTCTGATTTTCGCGCTATTGCTTTTCTTCGCACTAAAAAAGTCATAATCATTAATATAGAGTGGCGTGCTTGGAAGTTCTTTACGCAATGATATGTGAAGTTCAATATCGTGATTGAACACTGAACTCGAGCGACATGCGAGCAATTTAGTCAGCATGAAAAGTTTCATCTTCGAATGATGCCCTTAAAAAGCCAAAAAAAGAGATTTTAAAAAGTAGAAGTTTTATTTGTGCTGCATGCAACAGCTAAAGAAAAAAATATTTCTTCACATTTTTCTCTCTTTCTTATTTCAAATTCTTCGTGTCTCTCTTTTATGCTGCCTTTCTTACGTTCACTGCTACAGCGCAGGCAGCCATTTTGTATTTATGCATGATATTTCTTTGTGTAAAGGTATATCTCTCTTGACTTAATAAACCTTCACTGCTGCTGCTATTGAACACAACGCAAGCTATTTTTATATATTCATACATTTCGGCTGTATGTTACATGATACTCTTTCTACTCTATTCATCGATCTCTCTCCCGCCATGGACCGTTCAAATTTCTCTTCTTTTCTTCTTCTTCTTCAACATTTTTCTCATGACATCATCGTCAAATAACATCATTTTTTCACTTTATGCACATGAATCATTTCATTTTTTAACATACAATTGTATTCATCTTAAATAAGTAAAGAGAAACAGTTGTTGTTGAATTTAAAGGGCCTAACATCGTATTCTATCGTAAATTTCCCTCTCACTATGCTTTTTCCTTCCTTTGTTTATTCATTCTAAGCGTCTCGAATGAAAGATAAATATTTTACTATCTACAATTTCATTTCCCGAATAATTAGAAAGCAAGAAGCTTCAATCTTACAAAAATTCAATAATTTAGGCTTGAGAACTTTGAATCTTGATATTCTACTTTATTTACATAATTAAATGATTAGAAAATAAGAAATTTTAAAAGATAAAATAAAATTTGAATTTTAAAATTTTAATGTTTATAACACATCTGTTGTTGCTGCAAAATTTAATGTCACATTACATTAAAAGTTTTTAAAAAATAATTTTGTAAACAAAAAAAAAACAAAATTTAAAATTAGAATAAATCAATACTTTAAAAGTTCTTTTAAATAAAAACCAACAACAGTAACAAAAGGCAGACAAAAATAAAATGTAAAGAATATGGAAAGTAATTAGCTTGTATTATTATTTCGTAAGAAAGGGAATCTCTTCATATATTTTCGGCTACTATACACATTATTTTATTACTATTTACTCTCTATAGACTCTTATAGAGTAAATCTTGAGTTAAGTGTGGATGAAGAAATGCTTTTCTATCTAATTTAACAGTTAATTTTCACTTAGTCGCTATGTGGTTGTGTGAAGAATTGCGGAATAACTTGAAAGAGCCAAGAAAAATTCTTCAACAGTCTGTGATTCTTGATTTCTTCATCACCGTATCAAGAAAAAGATAGAGTAATGCAAAAAACAACAAGCATCATTCGAATTGCTGTTTTTTCTTGACTGTGGTGCGCGAGAATGAGAACGAAAGGAAAATTGTGATAATCTTGCGAAGAAGTCATTATACATACTTAAACTTTTGTGTGTATACTGTGCGCGCATCTTTCTTGTTACTGTTTGTTGTTTCTTTTTATGCGGATTATACGATTAAGCATGTACATGAGGTTACTCAATATTGTTAGCTAGTGTAATCAAATCATTTACGAGTGATTCACAGTCCAATTTTTTGTGTTTTTCTTTTTGTTATTATGACTCAATATATTTAATTGGCTTTCGAGGTGATTGTCTTAAAACAAGCTAAAACAGAAACTGTAAAAACTTTTTTTTGGTGAGAACAGCAAAATTTATTTATTTTTTTTTTTGCAAAAATCATTAGCACATTTTTAATTCAAGAATTGTAAATGGATTATATAAAAAATACAGAATGGAAGAAGAGAAAAGAAATTATAAAAAATAAATAGAGGAAGAAGATCATCACAAATCTTAAATTAGTCAATTGCGATTCTCACTCTTTGCTAGCCATTAACCATCGGTCACTGATTTACGAAGAGAGATTGCAAGATTTCTCACTGCGGTTTCACTCTCTTTCTCTTGCTTATTTTTGCAGGAGGGAAACTCTTCTTCCGTTCATTTTAGCCGGCGACATGCAACGCATGATAGGAATGAGCAACGCTGCTAAATTAATTCTCCATTATAAATATATAAGAGAGTGTGTGTATTAAAAATTATCGGGTCAAGTTAATGTTCAACTTCCGTAAATGATCGCAGTCGAAAAGAAAAGAAAGAGAGATTCATTAAGAGAGAAGCAAAACAAATCAATAAGAAGGCATTGCGCGAAACCTCTATTCACGCAATTGAATTCGATTTCGTTTTCCTTTTCTATCAATTCTGCCGATTCTTGCTGAGATTTCTTATTCTCTTATGTTTTGTAAGCAGCAACGGAAAATTTAATTATTTCTGACGAAAAAAAAGTTCATTTCAATTCCGCTGCTTTTGTGTATGTCCGATTGTTCTATAGTAAGTAAAGAATCATTTCTTCTATTCTATGGAAATGGCATGGGAATCTTTTATTCTCTCATATATACATTGCTCTCATTGTATGTTCTATTACTTCTTTCCCTCTTTTCTGAAAATTTTCAACAAATAAAAATAAAGCAAAATTTCTTAATTGTATGAAATTCTATTAAATTTAACGGCTCATTTGAAATTTAGATTCGTTATTTTAAAATTAACATGTGTTGTGTTGTTCTTTTCTCTTAATAAAGATTTCTTTCAACTCTTTGGCATCAAGCCACGAAAATTACTCTAATTAAATGCAGAATAATAATGAATGAAGGAGAGATGATTGCACAATCTTGACATCTGAATTGTGTGAACATCTCTCTCCTTCGCTGGCTCACTGGTGTGCTTTTTATAGCATCACAGCAAGTGATAGACAGATTAATCAGAGTAAGTGAGAGAGTCCACAGTCAGTCCTACCTAGTATTTTCTGCACAGCAGTAAAAATTTTTACTTTTTATTTTCAGTACTAAGAACAATGATCCAGTTAATTTTATGGATTTATTAGCTCTTTTTAAGTCAGAAAAAGAGAGTACAAAGAACTCCAATGCGTGCTATAAAATCCACAATTTAAAGTCATTATAAAGTCAAAACTAACTCCAATAATAATCATCATCACATTGGTTCATTTTACTTAAGTTTCGTCTTTCAATTGAAGAAGAGGAAAACGAGCATTAAGAACATAAGACGATAATGAGAAAAGAGCAAGTTAATTGGTGATTTAGGTGAGATCATCGTTCGCTATTTTGTACTTTTTTACATAAGTAATTGCATCATTAAATCTGCCTCATAATATCGGTAAGTATCGGAAATCAATTGACCAATATTTTTCATTCGACTAATTTCTCTGTCACATTGATTTTCTTCGCTTAATAATCACTTAATCGACACTAGTAAATACTTTTTTTAGGTGATTACGAGAGACAAAAAAGAGTGGACCAAAAATATAACAATATCTTTTTTTTTACAATTTTGTGCTTTATGACGCAAAACGGCGAAACAAAAATGTTGGTCACACTTTTATTATAATAATTATCAACGCTCAATTGCTTTATAATTTAGTACTTTAGATTAATGTTTAGAATAACTCATAATTAAAAGAAAAATTTTAAAATTTTATAACTTGACAACTTTTGCTAAAGCAAGCAAGTGTACTATTTTGTTGATTTAATGAGCCGGTAAATAACAATGTATAGAAATGTGTTGGAAAAGGGCTGACGTGAAAGCGCCCATTCATGCGTGCATAGTCGAAAATATTTCTCATGATTTCTTATTCTCATTCAGAAAGGTCATTTCCTGTCTATTTTTTATAATAATAATAATAATGATGACACTTTAATGTTACCTTGCATGTTTGAAAGAATGCACCGATATTATCCTTTACGGTGCCTTTCAATTGTTGCTGCTGTTTCTTATCCATATACATTTTTTTATTTTATTTCTTCCGGGCTTTAAAATCCTTAATTCAATAATAATAATTCTTTCTTTTTTAACTGATGCTACCGTCAAATAAATTTCAGCGTCATTTTATAGACTGTTTACATTTGACACACGTGAGCGAGAAATTAATATAAAAACTTTCATAGCGTCTTTCGAAAAAAATGAAGAAGAAGATAAGAATCGAATTGTACACTTGATGTTAGTTGCACCCTTAACAAAAATTTATTTCTCTTTCTATTTCTTTTCACTTATAAGTTTGTACGATATGATGAATACCCAAGCGCACCTGCATCAATTTTTGTTCTTCTTTTTCTTTCTTTATTCTTTATTTTTTTTGGTTGTTCAAATAAAATTCAAAGATGATTCATTCGTGTGTCTTTGTGTATAAAATATCTAGCGAGGGTTGCTTGGTTGCTTGCACACCGTATCTTCTTCAAATATACACGTATATAAACAACACACACTCATGCACTTGTCCACAATGTTCTTTCTTGTGTTTTAACTTCTGTTCACCTTTATGTTTATTTCTCATAAAAAATTCATATAAAGACAATCCACATGTTAATTTTCCAAAAATAAGAATATTTTTATAGTAATATGCACATGGGACGGATGTGTGATGTCAAGCGTTAATGATGATTACGACATATGAAGTACAACAATTAACAATTTATGCACTCCAAAAAATATAAATAAATTTCAAGTTCATTCCGTAAAGAATAATTTTTCTTTATTTTCTTATTTAAGCTTGATCAGCATCATTCAAAGCTTTTTTCTTCTTTTATTTTATATTATAGTTGTGTGTTCATTGTCGTTTGTATGCATGTGATTAATAATTGCTCATTATGAGTACTTGCTCATAAAATATTGACTTTTAAAATTCACAAAGCTTTAAATTGATCACTAAATTTAAACTTTTTAATATTTTTTGTGCAATTTTCTTAATCACTTTCACGTAATTTTGTTTAATCCCGAGGGTCAGTATATTGTGAGTAGTTTATATTAATATATGTATATGGATATCTTGATCTTTTCTTTTCTTATTCGCGAGACAGGCACGGGAGAGAAACACAAAACACGTCTTATGTTCACCTTATTTACTTTCAAACTAACGCTCGTTTCAAAAAGAAAAAAAAAATCAACGAAGCAGACGAAGAAATACGAAGTTAAAAGGAAAGGTAAGAACTGACTCTCGTTTGAATATGAGAAGAGAAGAAGTTTTTTTATTTTGCTATAAAAGCCGTGTATGTTTTTGAGTAGCCATTTTGTATAGTTTAACGAAAGATTTCTTTCATGTTTCGTTAAAGAAGTAAAAGCTATAGCCAAAGAAACATAGCGATGTGTTGTAAAAGAGGGTCACAATATATATAGTTTTTTTTTAAGTTTCTTTTGCTGACGCTGCTGTTTGGTATGTTGAACTCTTGGGCTTACAAGACATTTGATATTTTTTCTCTCTCTCTTATAAGATAGAGCTGTACGCTCATAGATTGCCTTCCTTGTATTGAATTGAAATACTATTATGTTTCTACATATGGCTTGCTTGCTGGCTGGACAATGGTTAAAAAAGATTGATTTTTGTTTCGTTCTTCTGTATTGTATGAAATTGCGCGATCGCATTTATTTAAAAGGCATTTTATAAATACATTTTTTACTTTTTGGCTAGAAGGCAAATAACATGGTATAGTTACAATAAGTAGTAATGGTACATAGCAAAAATAACTAACTTTAAACAATGGTGCCATTAAATGTTACGAGCTCAGCATCCACAGTGGCTGCTGCGGTGTCACTTTTTCGAGGTCACCAAAAAAACAAAAAAATATGAAAAAATTTAAATTGAGGCTGACGTTTAACAAAAGAGCAATGCACTGCGAAAAAAATTAATAATCATGCAAGCATTTTTTAATAGCGTCAAGTCAAGTCGAGTTAATGTAAATTGAGGAAGAAAATCTTATTTCGCGCCTAAATGAAATTGCGCGCAATTTTTCCTCCTCTGCCAAAAATAAATAAAATTCTGTTGTTCTTACAATCTGTTTATTTATCATATGTGGCCCGTGATCGCGAATAGAAGAAGAAAGAACAAGAAAAAAACTCGCATTATTTTCAGGTTTTAAAAAGCATAAGAAGTAAGTGAAAGAAACAAGAGGAAAGAAAATTATTTATTTGAAATCATAATTAAAATTATTTTAAGTAATTTTTAGATTTATAATTTTTAAACTATTGCCGATAGGCTTTATAATGTATGTAATTAATCATATATTAAATAGCATTATTAAAAATTTTTTAAATAAAATGTTAAACTTATTCATAGTCTAAAAATGAAATCTTTAAAATGTTTTTTAATTAACCTTCAATCAATTTTTCAAATTATCCTTTAACTTCCTACACATATATGTATTATGATCATAAGGAATAATGTCGTGCAAGCGAGTAAGAAAAATAAAATTCGAAAAAAGGCACAGCGCGCTGATCGAGTACACGTTTTCTGTATGTACAAAAAGTAACAAAATAAAGAAAAGAAAAAAAATTTACGATACGCTGCTACAACAACATTAATTTTTCTTCTTATTTTTTATATATTTTATATTTTCGAAGCAATAAAAGCCTCTCGCTGTTTATATTGCCTCGAGAGACTTACAAAAGAGCTCAAGAGACACAAACCAAACCGGTTTGTTTGATTTCCAACAAGAAAACAGAAAAGAAATCTCTGCCATACAATTTATCTCTTCTCTTCTCTTCAAGTCTGCTGAATAGGAATTAAGAGTTAAGAGAGGTGAAGGAGAAGGCAAAGAAGAAAAATGCGCGCGTTGAACAAGAAACGAGCATGAAAATTGAACAAATAAGAATCTTATGGGAATAGACAGCAAGCTATAGACTCACGACTTAAGCTTGCGTTGAAAAGCTTTAGCAAAAAACGAGCTGTTGATGACGATTGAAAGTTTGTCGAACACATAAGCAGTATTTTATATAAATAAATATTCAAATTAAATTATTGAACATAAATAAAAATTTATTTCAATCTTTCTCGTTTTATGTTTATGCTGAAACCTTTTTTCTCTCACTTTTATTTGTCGCTCTCGCTTGCTCTCTCGATACGCAGCATGATAAAAAAATGATAATGGCATTTCATCTTAAAATGAGGCCATCAATGTGAAATTTTTTTCCTTCACTCTCTCAATCGCTTGGACTAATTTAAACAACTTTTCAGTTCACATTCCATTTTGCAGATTTTACTTATGTAAAATATTCTATGATAATGAGCCGAACCCAAAAAAATACAAAAATATTTATATTTTTATGATTTCTTCCTTCTGCGTAGCTTAGATGCAAGGCCATGGGAAAAAGTCGCCATCAGTGTGACATGCACTGACTGAAAGAAGGAGCTGCTTCGTTCCCATAACATAAATAATCAATTGAAGGGAAATCATAAACATTTTTGAACAATAAAATGCATAAATGTGTATAGACATGCATCATAAAATTCCATAAAATTGAGATTACTCAACCTTTCTATATTTTTTTTTCTAAATCCTCACAGATCCTTTGTCTGCCCACGTAGACCTTTTTTTTCTATTCTGTTTTACAAATCCATCAGGTAGAAATTTTTATGGATTGCACCATGCAATTTTTGTACCTGCTTGTACGACGATGACAGATAGGAAAAAGGACAACAGTAACATATTGATAGATCGTCATCGGTTAGGAATTTCAAAAATTCAGCAACTGTGCCGCATTTACACGGTCAAATTTTTATGGGATAAGGAAACAGTTCCTGTCGAAAACCAATCGATTCTTCACGATGCACTTTGTGTTTTTTTAGAGTAAAAATTGCTTTCACTTCGACTTTTTATCATGAATGTAATCAACCATTATGAAACCTTCATTACTGACCTGAAATAAAAAATCTTTTTTCTCTCCTTGAGACTTTTCATTTATGGAAATATGGCCATCAATTTCAATTTTCTTTTCTTTTTTTGGTGCAAAATGCATGAAATTTCACTCTTTACTTGCGCTAAGTCATTATATAAAGTTCAATTTTCTATTGTGGAAAAAGCATAATTTGATTAAATTATTGAAGAGCAAAGAGAAATTGAAATTGAGGTAATTTGTGATGATCTTTTAAGATTGTTATTTGCTGATAGCTCTGTGAATGTTTCGAAAATGAGAAATTTATTTGTGTGTATCTATTCAAAAAAAGCACTTCCTCTTTTTAGAAAATAAATTTTTATTTTTTGTGTGTTATTTAGTTGACCGTGAAAAATTGACAATCGAAATTTGAATGAGAGAGAATCTTGAGAAATGACTTTGATGGAGATTATTTTTGAAAGTTTCGATTTGATTTTTAAAACAGAGTTATTGTAGCTAAAAATTTGTTTGAAATGATTGAAAGAGTTCATTATTTATTAAAATAAGTTGAATATACTATTAAAATACTCAAATAAAAAAGAATTCTTTCCTTTCTTAAAATGTAAACAACCTTATTTTTAAAATGAACAATTTTGATAATATTCTGAACTTTATTAGCAAAATTTTCATTTAAAATTCTTTTTCAGATTAATTTATTGTATTTTTAATAACATCAGACTAATTTCTTTTTTCAAATTGTCAAAATATCTTTAGGTAGCTATCAATAACTCTATCTATTAAAATAAAGAAAGTAAAATATTCTTAGAAAAGAATAAATGTGAATGACATGACATGCAGAAAATAAAAAGGAAAGGAAGTGCAAAGTGGAAGGAAGTTTTAATAATAAGGTACAATAACAAGTAGCATGCAAAATTATTTATCAATAACCAATCAGAAGCTGCCCGTTGCTTGGCAGCGTGTAAGCACGAAAGATCATTGTCTCCAAATGATAACTATGACGATGACGAGAGGAAATCGATCAATTATTTTACAACTAATACAGAATCCGTTGTGGAAGCAAAAGCATAATAAATAATGACACATTGTGCCGAGATTATCCATCATAAAACCGCACACGCAATTGACTTCTCTATTTTTGGACACACTAACTCTAAACCAACGCACTCCGCATTTGATTATCAGCTCTAATTCCCAAAAAAGCCAATTTCATTGTTTCTATTTTCCTTACTTGCTTTGGCTAGGTGACCATAATTTGATAAATGTGATCAAAAGATCCATATTTGGTTACAATTTTCCTACTCCAGATATTCAATTTATTTCTTGATCCGACATGATAGTGGACCACGACAAATTAAAGGTGAACGAGTAAGAGAGTAAGTCGTGTTGTATACTTTGAAAGTATCATCAATCTTCGTTCTTTCTTTCTCCTTTAATCCCGCGAGCGTGCATTCTTTATAATTCTTTTTGAGCGATGCATTCAAGTGGTTTCTTCTGTTGCAATGACCATGGTATTATTATTAATTAATCCGTTATAATTTATTCATTATGATCAGCTTAAATTTTATTTTTTTTTATGAACAATTGTCAGAAATGAGAAATATTAAGGATAAAAGATAAGATGATTTTATAGCAAAAATATTTTTGATAAAAAATCTACGAGTTAAAAACAAGTTTTTCATTTGTTTTTATAAAATTAATCAATCATCTAATGAAATAGTTGCTGTAAGCAATTGCTAGAGTTGAGATTAAAAGTAATTTAAAGTCCTGTCAGATGAGTTTATTTAGAATTGTTGATTTTGAACCTTCCATTTTAAATAGAATTGTTTTCTTACAACTTTATAGCAAGCCGTCTTAAAAGAGTCTTTTCTTATCTTTCTTACTCTCGCAAGAGCGCTTTAAAAAGTGAAAGAATTTAAATAAGCTTCTGCTATGCTGTCACAATAAATAAAAGTCTTCGAGTATTTTTTCACGCTTGCTTTTTTATGCCGTTATTTTTCAATGGTGCTGTGGTTGCTGCAGCGAAAGATATGTGATCATCACAATTTGATTATGCGTTTTCACTCTGTGTAATTTCTGTTTTTATTTTGGGAAATTGAAATGAACATGAACACACAAGTGCACTTCAAACCATCAATCTTGTGATTTTTCAATTGCATGCTGCAAATTGCATTTTCTTGCTCGCCATTTTGATGGACAGATTAAAAATAAATGAAAAGAAAAAAAAGTTAATTGAATTTTTTTCTTTTCATCTTGAATCAACATTTTTTAGTGAAATTTTATGCAAATCAGACATATTTCATAGTATGTTTTTCTGTCTCTGCTTGATCATTATGAATAGATAAATTTTAGGCATTTTGTTGTGTTTTAAGAAATTATAGAAATGTGAAACCTCCGATCGATTAATTCTTTTTGTATCGGTTACGGAAATAGCAGTATATGTGTTGGCTTGACAAATATCTAATGCCATAAACAATCATAATAAACACACGCACACACATTCAACCATTGATGATCATTGGAATCTTTCATTAGTAAAAATTTCTCCAAAAAAATCTATAAAATTTTAATAACATCATAAATTCACTGTGTAAATTGTAACAAAAAATTTGCATGTGGCAACATTTTTAATGTGATAAAATTATTAATTTTTATAGCGTATGACAAGAAGATATCAAAAAGAGAAATAGAAAAATTATTGACAAATTTATATTTGATATTTTTTGATTTATATTCGAACATTGAAATTTAATACTTTTTAGAGTATTTGTAAGAATTTGTATTCACATATATCTGTGAAATAGGAGCTACTGAAGATCATAAAACATCAACAAACCATAAATTAATAAAAATGATATTTCATTTTTGCTGTTTTTCGAATTTGTTAGCCCTAAGCTCATCATAATCGGCTTGAAACTTATATTTATTGCCATTCTGTTCAGGGCGTTGTATTTTTGAGCAAATTCAAGGTTAACATTTATGATAAATGACTAGGATGTCCATCATCTCAATTTGTTTATTTTTATTTTATCAAAAAACTTTAAAGACCAGGGAGGAGATTAAGAGTCATCAAAAATTTATGAGGTGACTCATAATTGTGTGTCTAAATGTTAATCCCTTCGGACAGTCCATTGTGAATTTGTAAGATTTATTTCTATCTTCAAATCCGATTAAATTTTTTATCCTTTTCCATCGCCTTCTTTCAAACATAATCATAAAGCTAGTCACTCACTAAGATACTTAGCTAAACTTTATGTGACATTCTTTTATTACTCTCCGCTAGCTAGTCAGCTATAGATGTGTCGAGATTGATGAAGCATTAAAAATTTGATTTTTTCCAACATTAGTTTGCGTCCATGCTATGCATGAAGTGAAGCAGCATTGTCATTGTTTGTTTAGACCAATTAAGTAAAGTTTGTTGTCCATGCTGTGTTA
The DNA here is from genome assembly GCA_018290095.1 of Polypedilum vanderplanki. Taxonomy (NCBI): domain Eukaryota; kingdom Metazoa; phylum Arthropoda; class Insecta; order Diptera; family Chironomidae; genus Polypedilum; species Polypedilum vanderplanki. The sequence continues at coordinate 6,017,996 of CM031379.1, read as the reverse complement.
AAGATGATGATGATGAGATGTCTAGCCCTATGCTGATTTATGTCTCATCATCATCGATCAGCATAAAAAATTTTCTCATGTGAAAGTTAGAAAAAATCAATATTTGTTGACAAGATAGAAAAAAATTCAAAAGTGTTATAATTTACAAATGTTGATGACTATGAAAAATATTACAGGTAGTTTGGCACTCGCTGTTGCTGCATCATCATTTAAATGATAAAAATCTCAAATTATTTTTTCATTCCTCATTGTGATGCTCAAATTGGAGCTCCTTTTATTATTCACTGACATTCCATTTCAAACTTCTTCAGTATTTGCCTTACCTTCTTCTTATTCCTCACAAAACACAGAGCACAGCACAGCAGTGATTAAAATCTTAAATGATTTTTTTGTTCCATTCTTGCTTACGCTCTTTTCTTTTCTTACTTTTTACTGAAGCTTCTGATGTTGATCACGATGATTGAAAAAATATTTTTTATACTTTTGCTGTTGTTGTTGCAGCCATTTACGAGAAAAAGATTTTTTTACAACATCTTTTCTTCTCTTTCTTTTCATCATCAACAGACACGAGCTACGAGCCGTAAATTGATGATGTTCTCATTGCTGCTTTTTGTCTTGTTCTTAAATTTTTTCTTCTTCTCTTCTCTGTTGCTCTTCTTTTTTGGATGGCCAAACAATAAATCCATCCACAACTCTAATATTGATACTGCTCACAATTTCTGCTCTTCTTTATTGACCATTGTTCAGTCATATGGATGGATATACATATATGAAATGAAAAATGATTCTCCATTGTCCACTAAAGCAATTGTTTGTACTCGTTAGAATTTCAGCACTTTTGTTGTTGCTGCAACATAACCACATTAATGTGACTGACAGCAATCATTTTAAATTAAATAAAGTCAAAGAAATTCCTCGTAGGAATTGAATCGTCAAAAATCATGCATAAAATCCCTTTTTAGAAAAAATTTAATCCTTGCATCAAAAGGAATTTCAACTTTTTTTCTTAATGTCTTTATTTCTATTCGAGTGATTGAATGAGAAAAATAAATTTAATGTTTGAAATTTCACGCCCAACAAAATTTCTTTTTTCCACTCTTTTCTTATGCCGCATAAGTTTGACTCTTTCGTTAATTACAGTTCATTTAAATATCATTGCACAATAAATATTGAACACATATGAAAGTGTTTAATGTCCATTAATAATTGCTGCGTGGCAGTGACAAGCATTGATCGAATTTGAATATTTTGTGTACCATTGACTCGAATGTGGCTAAAAATAATGAGATTTGAATACATAAAAAGACAAACATACAAGGTCCATGTTTATACACAAGCAGCAGCACAATAAGTGAATGGAATCGAGTTCAATTAATTTCAAGTTGAAACTCTTGATCAAATTTTTCTTTGGCTCTTGTGTGATTGAATTCAAAAAATGACATAGAAAGTGTCCGTGCGTAGTAGGGGACACTTAAGCGCATTTTGTGCCCAGATCAGTGTATACTAACAAATTACAGAATTATTATGTTCGTTTGAGAAACAAATTCACAGTTAAAATAAATTGATCAAAATATATTAAAAATATATGGGATTATTATTTATAAAATTTTGATTAATGAAAGTACGGCGAGCGTTCTAATTGATATTGAATTTATAGAATATTAAATAAATTTTGTTGACTTGAAAATAACGGTTGAGTAACATTCAAAATATTTGTAGTACCAATATTTGCCGTTGATGGCGCTGTAATCGTTTTCGCAGCCAACTTCGCGTTGTTTACATTTTTCAATTTGGAAATTTAAATTCATAATTTCCTGATTAATGGAATCATGGTAACTTTCAAACTAAGCGATAAGCCAGTAACTCGATAGCACAAATCAAACAACACAAACCGGAAGCCTCTAGCTATTGTAGTTTTGGAGATCTCGTCCCTCACCCGTGAGCCGTGAGCCGTGAGCCGTGAGCCAGCCAGCCAGCCAGCCAGCCAGCCGAAAAAGTGAAACTATAAGCTGCATTGTTGTTCCAAAAATGCGCTAAAAATTGCTTCTGATTTCTCAGCAGGTGTTCATAACACAAATCTCCCTATTTTCTGTCTTCTTCCTTTCTTGCTTAATTCAACAAACAGAATAAACTTTTGAATCGTGCATTGAATATGTAACGAGAAATGGAAAAACTTAAATTTACTTTTCTTCATGTTTGTCGCGTGCTCTGCAAAAAATCATCACATATTTTTATTTCTTTCTAGTCAAGCTTGTGCTACAAGTCATTTGAAAAAGTGCAATGAAACTTGTGTAACTTGTTTAATGTATTCGATCAATAATAATGATGATGATCATGAATGTGAACTGACAGTGAATGATTCAAGGTAAATGAACAAAAGCAAAGCAACAAGAGAACCCGGAAGAGATCAAATTAATGAGAGGAGAAGTTTAATGACTAAATCATAAATTGATTATTGAAGATGTGCGACCATTTTTGTTTTTCATTCTCAAGTAAATTTGGCAGCAAAAGATTCTTAATGGCAAGTAAGCAAGTAAGAGAGAAACATGATGGAAATATTTCCATTATTATTTCATTAATCACATCTTGTTTGTTGCTGACTTGCTGTTTATAGCTTGATTGTAAGTAATTGAAGTTCTAAGTTAGAAAAAAATCATTTGAGAGAAAACTAGCAGTTGCTGTTTATGGTTCATCCTGTGATAAGTATGCTTATTATTATTGAAAGTCCATTGACATTTTCTCACTCAAAATAGCGTGATCAAATTCATGTTTTTTTTATGTCTATCAACAAAATTGTGAGCAAATGCATTCATGTGTGTCGATCAAATATTGTTAATTTTTCTTCCTTTTTCTCACTTTATGTCTGTTGATGTTTAGAAACACATTTGTTGAACAATATGGCTTGAAATTGACCATTACAGCACAATTATCTACTTTTAAACTTCTTCTTATTCTGTTTACATCTGCCCAATTCAAAAAATAAAATAAAAATATAATAAAGTCAAGTGCTTGTCTAATGAGAATCCACTTGAAAAATTCATGTGACGAGTTTATGGGAAGATTTTTAATTTTAATTTTCTTAGCCACAAACTTGAGTTTTATTTTATTATTTGAGAATATCAAGCATTATCACCATCTGACGATCATTTTAAAAAAAGAGAGCAATAAAAAGAAAAGAAGGAGAAAAAAAGGCATAAAAAGGTCTCAGGCAAGTGAAGCATGAAGTGAGCACCTTTAAGACAGCAAGTCGAGAACATTTCATATTCATGCGAGACTCACAACAACAATAAAACTTCTCGCTTTTCACTTGTGATCTTGCTATGCCTTCTGCATCATTTCAATGTCACAAGTAAGACGAATGAGTGCAGTTTCACATGTTTATGACGTCATATGCACTCAACCATATACACAAATTATGTAATGATAATTTTTAAAGAGTTTTTTGAACTCTTCAATCACATGCAGCAGTAAATCAGTAAAATTCTAGTTACATCAATCTACGCCCAATGACAAAAAATAAATAAAATCATGAAAGGAATTTTGAAATTCGATTTCTTTTGTGTTTCTTTTTCGATTAAAAATCTAAAACTAACAACAGCTACCAACGCATTTCTTTTCTTTTCTTGTTCTATTCTATTTGACTTAGACAAGACCAGTAGTTCGATTTGAATCACATTTTAAAGATTAAAAAGACCGAAAATTCTTTTTTATTAGCTTTGAATTTTCTCCCTTAAAACTTTTTAAGTTGAAGAAAATCTCAAATTGAGAACACCTGTTAGTTAATTTTTACTTAAATTGCCATGTGCCGTACGCAAAAAAAAAGAAAGAAAGAAACACAACATTAAAGTCTCTGTCTCTCTTTTGGTCAACACCATTAGATGGTAAAAATAAATTTAAATGTCTGCAGATTGAGACAAGAAGAATCAGAGAAGCAAAGCGAATGAAAGAAAAAAATAAGATGAAATGTTTCATGTCTTGAGGCAGTAAAAGCAAAAAAAAACAACGATAAAGAAATTTGAGATGAAATTCAGCTGTTGGAATAGAAAATGAAGTGAATTTAGCGAACATAATCAGGCAGGTGGATAATTTTAAGTCATTTTTGATATGCTATAAAATTTTTCAATCGATTTTTGTTGCATTCACTTTCATGTCTTGTAAATCTTTGGCCATGAAAAGTTTTCATAGAATAGAAAAGAATCAACTTCCCATGACGAGTAATTAAGAAAGCAGAAGAAAACCATAATATTAAATTTTGAACTCAATTCTCTCATGTGAGAACTTTCCATCGCAAATCTTTGATTGTTTTTTCTTGCTTGCTACATTTGGCAAAATAAAAATAAACAACAGCAACTTAAAATAACTCAAGCAGAAAAGTTTCATTTCCATTTTATTTATTTTTTAAAAGTTTGATGCTTAAAGTTTATTTTCTTTGTAATTTTCAATTAGAATGCGTGTCGTGATTTTAAATTATCAATGTCAACAACTTGTTCAACACTTCCATTGTTCTTAATTTTAAATGTCAATTGATGATATTTTTAAACTCACCTGAACTGCACAATTGAGGAAACAATTATTCTGGCCTGGTCCATTAAGCAATCCTTTAGTATCTGTCATCAATGGCTGCTGTTGATTTGCTGCATAAAAATTCATTCCGAAATTTCTTTGAGTCATAAATTGTTGTTGTTGTTGTGTTTGTTGTTGGCGTTGATAAGTTCCGACTGTCATTTTTGATAATCTTTAATCTTTGTAAATTTTCAAAGCAGTAGCAGCATCTGTAAATGAGCAAAAATAATGGAAACATGAGAAAATGTGGGCACGATTGAGTGTCATCGATGATTCCATAAATTCAAATAAAAATCATTGCCATATCAGTGACTGGCTGACTTGTAAAACAAATGACCAATGAACAACAACAACAGTTAGGTAAAAATTCCTGTTTTTTACTCTCTTTCTCTCTTGTCTACTTATTGCCGTTCCACGCAACGCGATTATCATCATCTTTGTAAATGTCTCGCATTGAGATCATTCATCAATATCGTCGCCAAGTTATTTTAAAAAACCGCTACTGCTTTTGTTTGCCACAGCAATTTGAAATCAATTCGTTTGCACTAACAAGCTAACTAACTAGAAAAGAATAAAAATATGAAAAGACCACGATTGTCGTGCAAAATTGAATCAAAAAAATTTAATTTTATGAAAAATTCTTCTACTCCCATCATCACCGCCTTGCTCTCAATTATAGAATATTTTTTGAAACTATAATTTACTCTTACTTCTTTTGCTATTGCCAGCCTTCATTCATGTCAAAAAAAATCTCTCATGTCATCTATCGAGAGCATCGTTGAGCTTTAAAGAAAATTTATAAATTTGAATGTGATGCTCAATAAGAAAGTATTGACATATAAATGATCAGAAGGCAATTTTTTTGCTTAAAATCATTTTTTGACCTACAAATGAAAAAGTGAAAATTAATCACAAATCCTCTGTTACATAAGAGAAATTTCATGGCTCAATTCAGAGATTTTTCTCATTTCCTTTGATCGTTACACACCCAACCACAATTAAACAATGAATAAATACAAAAGCAAACTCAAAGAATGTTCAAATAGTGGCGTGTGCCTTACTTGCATTTTACAGACTTGTAAATTTGATTATTTTTTTTTGGGCACGGGTCTGCGATGATCTCGTTCATAATTAGTTTTACAGTCACATGCAATCAACAGTTAAAATTGTCTCAAAATTCAACTTAAAGAAAGTCGATCAAGATTTGCGATATGTTTTGTCATTCTCAATCTTTTTTCTCGCTATTTTAAAACATGAACAACAAGAGCCGTGTCAACATTCATGTCAAAAAGATTTGCTTGACTTTTCTAATGAATAAGAGACAAAAACATACAAAGAAAAATGGCAAACAATAAGCGCTTTGCTCGCATTACTATGTAGAGTGCTAGTGCTGCACCCAGCCGTCATGACTTTATTATTAAATTATTCTAGCTATATTTCATACTTATCGTTACATTTTGATTTAATACTTTTCACTATAAATAAAATGGCGAACGAGTGAGTTAGAAAATTACTTTAAGTACGGTAGTGATCGCTTTTTAAATTGCTCTTGTTGCCTCACATGACGAAGACAGATTCTCAGGAAATTGTAAATAGAACTTGGTGTTTTTCACATGAGAGAATTCAATGTCTTCATTGAAAAATGCATTTATAGACATAAAACATAATTTTGTCTAGAATGGCTGCTACTGTTGAAGATTTTTGTGCTCTAATGTCATTTTAATGATGATTTCTTTTACAAATTGCTCTCGTAACTTCACGGTTCCCCGAAAATGAAATAAAAATAAAAATGATTTCTTAGAGGCATTTATGACAAATTAGAGAGAATTTTTCACTATGAGTGGACTTTTATGATTATGAAATTTTTTCAACCCAAAAATGAACATAAATAATAAAAAAAAAGTTTTTATAGTCACGTTTTGATTAGTCTGAATGTTTGATGGATATTTCGTGCTTTCAATTCCAATCAGTACGACAATAAACAAAAATATTTAAATTTCCATGGAATTCTTCCACGCTATTTTTGTGCTTCTTCTTTTTTAAAGTTGTTGTCTTGTCTATTTAATATTCCGATTAGAAATTAAAAACAGGTGCGCTATCATTTTAATCTATAACTCAATTTATTCAAATCTATCAAATCATCAAAATATATATTTCGATTTTTTGATCGTTATCGCTGCTGGAATTTCTTTCTACTGTTCACATTTTTAAGGTGGAGTAATTAAAAAGTTAGGTAACGACTTAGAAATTTATTTTTTAGAAAATAACGGTTTTATTAAAAAAATTAAAAATCAAAATTCCGTTAAACTTGGAAATAATTTGAATAAAAATTTTTTTTAAAAATAAAATTTCAATTTTCAACTTGGTAATTTAAAAATTATTTTATGAAACTTTTCAATATTGTAAATTTTAAAATGACATTAAATAATTGTGACAAAACTTAAAAATTATTCCTTTATCAAAACAAGAAAAAAGCCAAATGCAAATTGATTAGCTAAAAATTGTCTCTGGCTCTTTCTTTTTTTTTCTCATTAAAAATTCAGACGCATTTGATTAAAAATTATCATCTTCAATGCCTTGCCTTTGGGTCTTACAGATTTACATTAATTATGCTCCCCACTATCTTCTCTAACACTCTTTCTCCAAACTAATTAGAAACCAAAAATAATCTTTATAAAGAGATTTCTTTAATGAACCATCAACGAATATAAATTATGATGAACTTTTTTTATGATTATGAAAAAAGAGAAGAATTTAATGACACAATGGACAAGAATGGAAAGTATTGAAGTCTTGATACAACAGAGTTAGAGTCACGAGTCTGCAAGCTACCAAGAAATCTTCATGGACCACTCGTGAATAAAAAAAAACTTTATTTATTAAATTCCCACAAATTAATCAAAAAATTGTTTAGTTCATGGCGAATTTTTATTTTTCAGCGGATATTCCGCAATCATACCTTTAAATTTATTATTGCGCCAAATGAGTGATGACTGATGAGTTAAAAAATAATTAAGAGATCATGCAAGACATTGAATTTCGACATTTCAAAGATGTGCGATGGTCAATTTTAATGCCATCAATGACTGTGTAACCATGTTTACCCATATGATTGTCATAATCATAATACACTAGCCAGCAACTGTAGTTATAGTATGATTTAATTGAAATATAATTTGCACATCAAAAAAAGTGTTAAAAAAACTTTCGCTTAATGAAAGAGAAGGTAGAATTTGAAAACAATTTATTTCGCACACAGAAAAAATATTGGTGACAAATTGAAACTGCCACGGAAATGACCTCGTCAAAGTAATTTCACTTAAAATACAACTTATGCGTGTTTGCTCTTCTTATTCTCATAACAAATGCTGTCATCATTGAGTTGTGACAAGCATTTAGTTTAGAAAAAAAGATAGTTAAAGTTTCTCTTCTCTCATTAATAACTGGAATTCACGAAGTAAGTAAACGAACAATTAGTAACTATGGAAAGAGAAAAAAAGATAGGGTAATTTATGCAAAATGCTTTGGAATTTTCACATTTGAATATGTGACGAGTTTAATTAATCGAGAAATTTACTCAAGTTGTCATTTTATTTGATCTGCTGCTTTGTGTGAGAAAATATTTTAATTTTTCTGAAGTTGATAAAAAACTTCTTTATTTGTATGAAATTAAAATATTCACATTCGAGAAGTGTTCTTTATTAAGTATAGTCATGTCTAGAGTTTCAATAACTATTAAAAGTTGATATTTGATTGAATATTTATTAGAATTTAGATAGTTTTTGTTTAGTAACAAATTATGATTACGAAATCTTTAGATTAAATCAAAAATTAGAAAAGAAATAGAAACTTTTATCTGAATCTTATTAGACACATTTATTATCATTTCCTTGATGCTTATTGAAACTCATTTTTACAAATTAAAGTAGCGATTTTTATCAATTTTTTCTATAATTTTAAATAAGTTCAAAATTCTTTATTTTTTGATTCATTTTGTTCTAAATTTTGTATTAAAAAAGTTATAAAATAAAATATTTGTTTGTAAAAAACATCAATGAATTCAATTGAGTTTAACAATATCTTTTACAAAAAAACCATCATCTTCATTGTAGTTCATTGATGTTTTAATGTCATAGTAAAAAACACGATTTTATTGAATGGCAGTCAATTTGTATAATGCATGGCAATAACAAGGGAGAGTCAAGTGCGGCTCATGAAATAATATTTAAATAATACATTTTCTCCCATTATAGACATAGAAGAATATGCATTCTCACAAAGGCGTGTAAATAGCAAAAAAAGCCACAAAAATTTCTCTTAGTAATAAACTGCAACAGAAAAATTAAAAATTTTTCCCATCATAGATTGAGAAAGAAACAAATAGGCATAAAATGGTTAATTTTAATGACAACAGCATTCTTACTACTTTTGCATACTATAGTGGTTTTGAAATAAAAATTACAGTATATAAGAACTCCATAAATCACACGTCATAATCAGCAACTCAAATTCCCTTAGTTGTTTATTATTTTCGTTTGCGTTATGCAACAGTCAGCGAAAATTGAATTGAAGCATATCAAAAAAAAAAATTTTAACGACTTGTTCAGTGCAATCATTGAAAAAATTATTACTTTTTTTGCGTCGTTGAAAAGCAGTTAACAATGGAAAGTATGAACCTTACACACAATTTTCTTTAACCTCTCTTCCCAAGCAAGTTATTCATCATTGAAAGTGAAGTTAATAGCCCAGCAATCAGCATGAAGAAAATTTTTTTTAACTGCAATCATTGCACCAATCGGTCCGGTATTATTTTCTCTTTCTTTCTCAAAATAATGTCCATCATTAGCATTTTGCAACAAAATTTTTATAACGTTTCTCAGACGAGTGTCACGTTTCGTACTAAATAGTTTATCATAAGAATGGAATATGATCATAATATTTACATATGAGACATTTATTTCATACATTGTCAAATTTCCATGACATCACCCTTTAAAGTTAAATTAACTGAATACACATAGTGAATGCCTTTCACTTATACTTTTTCCATTAAAGCATCTCCGCCTACTTAAAGTTTGATCGATATTTAGAGTTGATCACGATGGTAGCGAGACAAGGAGTTAGCTTCTGTCTAATATATTAGAAAGAGTTCAATATTTGAATTTTTTAAAGGGATTGACACTTTTGGAAATTTTGGTAAATTTTTCAACTGTTGTTTGCGACATTTTAAATATGACAAAATGTTGTATTGTGATATGTCACATGTGAAGTAAATAAAAAAGTTTATTTGAAAAATTTGCTTGAAATCAATAAAAATGTTCAATATTAAGCATCAATATCGATAAGAAAAAAGTATTGATAGCTTTACTAATTAATTTAAGGTTTTTCAAACATATACTTTATGAGTTTTGAATAATTTTTAAAATTTGACGCAACACTAATTTGTCACAAAAAACAAGTTTTTTTAAAAACGACAAAAATGATGAATTTTGAACAACATTTCTAAAAATCATTTTCCAAAATAACTATTCCATTGCGAATCTTATTAAGGCCAAAAAGAGTAATCGAATATCAATTTCGAGACTTTTTTGCGCGCTTAAATCAAGTATCAATTTCATTGGCGAAAATAATGAGTAATTAATGGAAATTTTTTTGTACCTTAATCATGAGAGTAAAATGATAAATGATCCTCCAAAAAACAAGATTATTCCCGAGTTAAAAAAGTAGAGTGAAGAGATCAAAATTAATGACTTTTCTCGCACTAACAACTCCTTAATGTCTGTTTGGGTGCTATTCTGATCGATGTTTCTTCTTATTCAAGTTTCTTAGTTTTTTAATTATTTTTTTTTTGTTTCTTTTTGAATGCCTTCTATATCTTTACACACATGTGTATACATATATACACCGTATAAGCCAACAAACACGGGTTTTTTAAAACAACACTCACGAGTAGAAAATAAGTTGTCTTGTGGAAGTAAACAAGAAACTGAATTTTAAATTTTCTCTTTTTTGTGTTTAATTTTTTTTAAAAATTAAAAAATTTTTTTTTGTCACAAAATTTTCCAATAATAAAAATTTTTCACTTTTCAGATTAGATTCTAATGTGATTTTTCCTTTAATTCTTTTTATCACAAACAACACAACGTACGCGTGCGATCTATCTTGGTTAAGCAACTGCGAGAGACTGAAGTATAAAAGAAAGAGAAGGAAAGCAACAGACGCACGTAAAAATTGTTGACGGCGCGCACGTTTAAGGCAAAGTAGAAGAGAAAATGTTGAAAAAAGAGCACGTTGGCATGGTATGTGTGAGCATTTTTTGAGTTTAGTCTTTCTCATCGTCAGAGGTCATGTTGATCGGTTAGTGGAATATTGATTCGATCAATTCAATTAGTTTAGGAATCTACGGAATGAAGTTATAACATTTTATATTTTAAAACTTAATGTTTCATAAATGTGAAGATTAATGACACCCGACATGCAAAAAAGTTACAACTAAAAGAATAATGCAGGTGCTGTTTAATATATCAATAAATTATAAATGCATAAAAATACTGCAGATGATTTATTCCTAACTATCGAAATGATGACATCAGTTATAAAGGTAAACACGACTTTATTTTAGAACTTTTAAGCCTTTTTTATTTTCAATATTTAAATGCTAAAATCTAAGAAGCTCAAAGTCAAGAACAGGAAAGTCTTATTTTGCTAATCTTTTTGACATGAATGTTGACACGGCTCTTGTTGTTCATGTTTTAAAATAGCGAGAAAAAAGATTGAGAATGACAAAACATATCGCAAATCTTGATCGACTTTCTTTAAGTTGAATTTTGAGACAATTTTAACTGTTGATTGCATGTGACTGTAAAACTAATTATGAACGAGATCATCACAGACCCGTGCCCAAAAAAAAATAATCAAATTTACAAGTCTGTAAAATGCAAGTAAGGCACACGCCACTATTTGAACATTCTTTGAATTTGCTTTTGTATTTATTCATTGTTTAATTGTGGTTGGGTGTGTAACGATCAAAGGAAATGAGAAAAAATCTCTGAATTGAGCCATGAAATTTCTCTTATGTAACAAAAGATTTGTGATTAATTTTCACTTTTTCATCTGTAGGTCAAAAAATGATTTTAAGCAAAAAAAATTGCCTTCTGATCATTTATATGTCAATACTTTCTTATTGAGCATCACATTCGAACTTATAAAGTTTTTTTAAAGCTCAACTATGCTCTCGATAGATGACATGAGAGATTTTTTTTGACATGAATGAAGGCTGGCAATAGCAAAAGAAGTAAGATTAAATTATAGTTTCAAAAAATATTCTATAATTGAGAGCAAGGCGGTGATGATGGGAGTTGAAGAATTTTTCATAAAATTAAATTTTTTTGATTCAATTTTGCACGACAATCGTGGTCTTTTCATATTTTTATTCTTTTCTAGTTAGTTAGCTTGTTAGTGCAAACAAATTGATTTCAAATTGCTGTGGCAAACAAAAGCAGCAGCGGTTTTTTAAAATAACTTGGCGACGATATTGATGAATGATCTCAATGCGAGACATTTACAAAGATGATGATAATCATGTTGCGTGGAACGGCAATAAGTAGACAAGAGAGAAAGAGAGTAAAAAACAGAATTTTTACCTAACTGTTGTTGTTGTTCATTGGTCATTTGTTTTACAAGTCAGTCAGTCACTGATATGGCAATGATTTTTTATTTGAATTTATGGAATCACCGATGACACTCATAAGTGCCCACATTTTCTCATGTTTCCATTATTTTTGCTCATTTACAGATGCTGCTGCTGCTTTGAAAATTTACAAGATTAAAGATTATCGAAAATGACAGTCGGAACTTATCAACGCCAACAACAAAACACAACAACAATTTATGGCTCAAAGAAATTTCGGAATGAATTTTTATGCAGCAAATCAACAGCAGCCATTGATGACAGATACTAAAGGATTGCTTAATGGACCAGGAGACAGAATAATTGTTTCCTCAATTGTGCAGTTCAGGTGAGTTTAAAAATATCATCAATTGACATTTAAAATTAAGAACAATGGAAGTGTTGAACAAGTTGTTGACATTGATAATTTAAAATCACGACACGCATTCTAATTGAAAATTACAAAGAAAATAAACTTTAAGCATCAAACTTTTAAAAAATAAATAAAATGGAAATGAAACTTTTCTGCTTGAGTTATTTTAAGTTGCTGTTGTTTATTTTTATTTTGCCAAATGTAGCAAGCAAGAAAAACAATCAAAGATTTGCGATGGAAAGTTCTCACATGAGAGAATTGAGTTAAAAAATTTAATATTATGGTTTCTTTTCTGCTTTCTTAATTACTCGTCATGGGAAGTTGATTCTTTTCTATTCTATGAAAACTTTTCATGGCCAAAGATTTGCAAGACATGAAAGTGAATGCAACAAAAATCGATTGAAAAATTTTATAGCATGTCAAAAATGACTTAAAATATCCACCTGCCTGATTATGTTCGCTAAATTCACTTCATTTTCTATTCCAACAGCTGAATTTCATCTCAAATTTCTTTATCGTTGTTTTTTTTTGCTTTTACTGCCTCAAGACATGAAACATTTCATCTTATTTTTTTTCTTTCATTCGCTTTGCTTCTCTGATTCTTCTTGTCTCAATCTGCAGACATTTAAATTTATTTTTACCATCTAATGGTGTTGACCAAAAGAGAGACAGAGACTTTAATGTTGTGTTTCTTTCTTTCTTTTTTTTGCGTACGGCACATGGCAATTTAAGTAAAAATTAACTAACAGGTGTTCTCAATTTGAGATTTTCTTCAACTTAAAAAAGTTTTAAGGGAGAAAATTCAAAGCTAATAAAAAAGAATTTTCGGTCTTTTTAATCTTTAAAATGTGATTCAAATCGAACTACTGGTCTTGTCTAAGTCAAATAGAATAGAACAAGAAAAGAAAGAAATGCGTTGGTAGCTGTTGTTAGTTTTAGATTTTTAATCGAAAAAGAAACACAAAAGAAATCGAATTTCAAAATTCCTTTCATGATTTTATTTATTTTTTGTCATTGGGCGTAGATTGATGTAACTAGAATTTTACTGATTTACTGCTGGCATGTGTATGAAGAGTTCAAAAAACTCTTTAAAAATTATCATTACATAATTTGTGTATATGGTTGAGTGCATATGACGTCATATGCATGTGAAACTACACTCATTCGTCTTACTTGTGACATTGAAATGATGCAGAAGGCATAGCAAGATCACAAGTGAAAAGCGAGAAGTTTTATTGTTGTTGTGAGTCTCGCATGAATATGAAATGTTCTCGACTTGCTGTCTTAAAGGTGCTCACTTCATGCTTCACTTGCCTGAGACCTTTTTATGCCTTTTTTTCTCCTTCTTTTCTTTTTATTGCTCTCTTTTTTTAAAATGATCGTCAGATGGTGATAATGCTTGATATTCTCAAATAATAAAATAAAACTCAAGTTTGTGGCTAAGAAAAAAAAATTAAAAATCTTCCCATAAACTCGTCACATGAATTTTTCAAGTGGATTCTCATTAGAACAGCATTGACTTTATTATATTTTTTATTTTTTGAATTGGGCAGATGTAAACAGAATAAGAAGAAGTTTAAAGGTAGATAATTGTGCTGTAATGGTCAATTCAAGCCATATTGTTTCAACAAGTTGTTTCTAAACATCAACAGACATAAAGTGAGAAAAAGGGAGAAAAATTACAATATTTGATCGACACACATGAATGCATTTGCTGACAATTTTGTTGATAGACATAAAAAACATGAATTTGATCACGCTATTTTGAGTGAGAAAATGTCAATGGACTTTCAATAATAATAAGCATACTTATCACAGGATGAACCATAAACAGCAACTGCTAGTTTTCTCTCAAATGATTTTTTTCTAACTTAGAACTTCAATTACTTACAATCAAACTATAAACAGCAAGTCAGCAACAAACAAGATGTGATTAATGAAATAATAATGGAAATATTTCCATCATGTTTCTCTCTTACTTGCTTACTTGCCATTAAGAATCTTTTGCTGCCAAATTTACTTGAAAATGAAAAACAAAAATGGTCGCACATCTTCAATAATCAATTTATGATTTAGTCATTAAACTTCTCCTCTCATTAATTTGATCTCTTCCGGGTTCTCTTGTTGCTCTTGCTTTTGTTCATTTACCTTGAATCATTCATTGTCAGTTCACATTCATGATCATCATCATTATTATTGATCGAATACATTAAACAAGTTACACAAGTTTCATTGCACTTTTTTCAAATGACTTGTAGCACAAGCTTGACTAGAAAGAAATAAAATATGTGATGATTTTTTGCAGAGCACGCGACAAACATGAAAAGAAAAATAAATTTTAAGATTTTTCCTTATGCTGCTGCTGCTTCATTTCTCGTTACATATTCAATGCACGATTCAAAAGATCTTTTTATTTGTTGAATTAAGCAAGAAAGGAAGAAAGACAGAAAATAGGGAGATTTGTGTTATGAACACCTGCTGAGAAATCAGAAGCAATTTTTTGAATTCAATCACACAAGAGCAAAGAAAAATTTAATCAAGAGTTTCATTTTGAAATTAATTGAACTCGATTCCATTCACTTATTGCTGCTGTTGTGTTACAAACATGGACCTTGTATGTTTGTCTTTTTATGTATTCAAATCTCATTATTTTTAGCCACATTCGAGTCAATGGTAACACAAATATTCAAATTCGATCAATGCTTGTCACTGCCACGCAGCAATTATTAATGGACATTAAACTTTCATATGTGTTCAATATTTATTGTGCAATGATATTTAAATGAATCGTAATTAAAAAAGAGTCAAACTAATGCGGCATAAGAAAAGAGTGGAAAAAAGAAATTTTGTTGGGCGTGAAATTTCAAACATTAAATTAATTTTTCTCATTCAATCACTCGAATAGAAATAAAGACATTAAGAATAAAAGTTAAAATTCCTTTTGATGCAAGGATTAAATTTTTTCATAAAAGGGATTTTATGCATGATTTTTGACGATTCAATTCCTATGAGGAATTTCTTTGACTTTATTTAATTTAAAATGATTTCTGTCAGTCACATTAATGTGGTTATGTTGCAGCAATAACAAAAAGTGCTGAAGTTCTAACGAGTCCAAACAATTGCTTTAGTGGACAATGGAGAATCATTTTTCATTTCATATATGTATATCCATCCATATGACTGAACAATGGTCAATAAAAGAAGCAGAAATTGTGAGCAGTATCAATATTAGAGTTGTGGATGGATTTATTGTTTGGCCATCCAAAAAAGAAGAGCAACAGAGAAGAGAAGAAGAAAATTTAAGAACAAGACAAAAAGCAGCAATGAGAACATCATCAATTATGCTCGACGCTAGCTGTGTCTGTTGATGATGAAAAGAAAGAGAAGAAAAGATGTTGTAAAAAAAACTTTTTCTCGTAAATGGCTGCAACAACAACAGCAAAAGTATAAAAAATATTTTTTCAATCATCGTGATCAACATCAGAAGCTTCAGTAATAAGTAAGAAAAGAAAAGAGCGTAAGCAAGAATGGAACAAAAAAATCATTTAAGATTTTAATCACTGCTGTGCTGTGCTCTGTGTTTTGTGAGGAATAAGAAGAAGGCAAGGCAAATACTGAAGAAGTTTGAAATGGAATGTCAGTGAATAATAAAAGGAGCTCCAATTTGAGCATCACAATGAGGAATGAAAAAAATAATTTGATTTTTATCATTTAAATGATGATGCAGCAACAGCGAGTGCCAAACTACCTGTAATATTTTTTCATAGTCATCAACATTTGTAAATTATAACACTTTTGAATTTTTTTCTATCTTGTCAACAAATATTGATTTACTTCGGAGCCAGAAGTGTTCACAGTCATTTATTTCATTACATTTATCTAAAATTTTTGCAGATACGAAATAAGCGACCCAAAATTAAGCCAACATCAAAATCTGTCCGAAAATGAACATATTCAAATTTTTTTTATGTGATCACAAATTAAGCTCAGAATTGCATTTAGACGTGATTTAAGGCCATTTTTGGGCATTTTAAAATTTTTGATTTTTCATGGAAATTTTTGAAATTTCAAATTTTTAAAGTGATCACAAATTAAGCTCAGAATTGCATTTAGACGCGATTTAAGGCCATTTTTGGGCATTTTAAAACTTTTGATTTTTCTATGAAAATTTCAAATTTTTTTTAAGTGATCACAATTAAGCTCAGAATTGCATTTAGACGCGATTTAAGGCCATTTTGGGGCATTTTAAAATTTTTTGATTTTTCTATGAAAATTTCAAATTTTTTTAAGTGATCACAAAGTAAGCTCAGAATTGCATTTAGACGTAATTTAAGGCCATTTTTGGGCATTTTTAAAATTTTTGATTTTTTCATGGAAATTTTTGAAATTCAAATTTTTTTAAGTGATCACAAATTAAGCTCAGAATTGCATTTAGACGCGATTTAAGGCCATTTTTGGGCATTTTAAAACTTTTGATTTTTTCTATGAAAATTTCAAATTTTTTTTAAGTGATCACAAATTAAGCTCAGAATTGCATTTAGACGCGATTTAAGGCCATATTTGGGCATTTTAAAATTTTTGATTTTCTATGAAAATATTTCAAATTTTTTTAAGTGATCACAAATTAAGCTCAGAATTGCATTTAGACGTGATTTAAGGCCATTTTTGGGCAATTTAAAATTTTTGATTTTTTCATGGAAATTTTTTGAAATTTCAAATTTTTTTAAGTGATCACAAATTAAGCTCAGAATTGCATTTAGACGCGATTTAAGGCCATTTTTGGGCATTTTAAAACTTTTGATTTTTCTATGAAATTTCAAATTTTTTAAGTGATCACAAATTAAGCTCAGAATTGCATTTAGACGCGATTTAAGGCCATTTTTGGGCATTTTAAAATTTTTGAATTTTTCATGAAAATTTTTGAAATTCAAATTTTTTAAGTGATCACAAATTAAGCTCAGAATTGCATTTAGACGCGATTTAAGGCCATATTTGGGCATTTTAAAATTTTTGATTTTTTTAAGTGATCACAAATTAAGCTCAGAATTGCATTTAGACGCGATTTAAGGCCATTTTTGGGCATTTTAAAATTTTAAGAATTTTTCATGAAATTTTTGAAATTTCAAATTTTTTTAAGTGATCACAAATTAAGCTCAGAATTGCATTTAGACGTGATTTAAGGCCATTTTGGGCATTTTAAAATTTTTGATTTTTTTAAGTGATCACAAATTAAGCTCAGAATTGCATTTAGACGCGATTTAAGGCCATTTTTGGGCATTTTAAAATTTTTGAATTTTTCATGAAAATTTTTGAAATTTCAAATTTTTTTAAGTGATCACAAATTAAGCTCAGAATTGCATTTAGACGCGATTTAAGGCCATTTTTGGGCATTTTAAAAATTTTTGATTTTTCTATGAAAATTTTTGAAATTTCAAATTTTTCTAAGTGATCACAATTAAGCTCAGAATTGCATTTAGACGCGATTTAAGGCCATTTTTGGGCATTTTAAAAGTTTGATTTTTCTATGAAATTTTTGAAATTTCAAATTTTTTTAAGTGATCACAAATTAAGCTCAGAATTGCATTTAGACGCGATTTAAGGCCATTTTGGGCATTTTAAAATTTTTGATTTTTTGTATGAAATTTTTGAAATTTCAAATTTTTTAAGTGAACACAAATTAAGCTCAGAATTGCATTTAGACGTGATTTAAGGCCATTTTTGGGCATTTTAAATTTTTGATTTTTTCATGAAATTTTTGAAATTTCAAATTTTTTTAAGTGATCACAAATTAAGCTCAGAATGCATTTAGACGCGATTTAAGGCCATTTTTGGGCATTTTAAAACTTTTGATTTTTTCTATGAAAATTTCAAATTTTTTTAAGTGATCACAAATTAAGCTCAGAATTGCATTTAGACGCGATTTAAGGCCATTTTTTGGCATTTTAAAATTTTTGAATTTTTCATGAAAATTTTTGAAATTTCAAATTTTTTTAAGTGATCACAATTAAGCTCAGAATTGCATTTAGACGCGATTTAAGGCCATTTTTGGGCATTTTAAAATTTTAGAATTTTTCATGAAAATTTTGGAAATTTCAAATTTTTTAAGTGATCACAAATTAAGCTCAGAATTGCATTTAGACGTGATTTAAGGCCATTTTGGGCATTTTAAAATTTTTGATTTTTTTTAAGTGATCACAAATTAAGCTCAGAATTGCATTTAGACGCGATTTAAGGCCATTTTTGGGCATTTTAAAATTTTTGAATTTTTCATGAAATTTTTTGAAATTTCAAATTTTTTAAGTGATCACAAATTAAGCTCGAATTGCATTTAGACGCGATTTAAGGCCATTTTTGGACATTTTAAAATTTTAGAATTTTTTCATGAAATTTTTGAAATTATAATTTTTTTAAGTGATCACAAATTAAGCTCAGAATTGCATTTAGACGCGATTTAAGGCCATTTTTGGCATTTTAAAATTTTTGATTTTTCTATGAAAATTTTTGAAATTTCAAATTTTTTCTAAGTGATCACAAATTAAGCTCAGAATTGCATTTAGACGTGATTTAAGGCCATTTTTGGCATTTTTAAAATTTTTGATTTTTGTATGAAAATATTTGAAATTTCAAATTTTTTTAAGTGATCACAAATTAAGCTCAGAATTGCATTTAGACGCGATTTAAGGCCATTTTTGGGCATTTTTAAAATTTTTGAATTTTTTATGAAAATTTTTAAATTTCAAATTTTTCTAAGTGATCACAAATTAAGCTCAGAATTGCATTTAGACGCGATTTAAGGCCATTTTTGGGCATTTTAAAATTTTTGAATTTTTTATGAAAATTTTTGAAATTTCAAATTTTTTTAAGTGATCACAAATTAAGCTCAGAATTGCATTTAGACGCGATTTAAGGCCATTTTTGGGCATTTTAAAAACTTTTGATTTTTCTATGAAAATTTCAAATTTTTTTTAAGTGATCACAAATTAAGCTCAGAATTGCATTTAGACGCGATTTAAGGCCATTTTTGGGCATTTTAAAATTTTTGAATTTTTTATGAAAATTTTTGAAATTTCAAATTTTTTTAAGTGATCACAAATTAAGCTCAGAATTGCATTTAGACGCGATTTAAGGCTTTTTTGGGCATTTTAAAATTTTTGATTTTTGTATGAAAATTTTTGAAATTTCAAATTTTTTAAGTGATCACAAATTAAGCTCAGAATTGCATTTAGACGCGATTTAAGGCCATTTTTGGGCATTTTAAAATTTTTGATTTTTGTATGAAAATTTTTGAAATTTCAAATTTTTTTAAGTGATCACAAATTAAGCTCAGAATTGCATTTAGACGCGTTTTAAGGCCATTTTTAGGCATTTTAAAATTTTTGAATTTTTGAAATTTCAAATTTTTTTAAGTGATCACAAATTAAGCTCAGAATCAATCACAATCATGAATAAAATTCACAGAGTAATTTATTTTAATAAATATAATAAGCAAGGCCTCGAAGTATTTTGAAGAACTTGAGAATTTTTTTAATCCCTGCGCGCACCTGATCTGTTCTGTGACTTTTTTGTTACTTTCACATGAGATTTTTTTTTTGCTGATCGATGATGATGAGACATAAATCAGCAAAGGGCTAGACATCTCATCATCATCATCATCTTTAACACAGCATGGACAACAAACTTTGCCTAATTGATCTAAACAAACAATGACGATGATAATTTCCATTTAAAAATCTTCTTCATCTCATCATCTTTAAAGTTATTTTTTATGCTTCATCAATCTCGACACGTTCTAAGACGATTTTCGTAAGTGATTCTTTAAAGAAGAAAATTAACTAATCGGCTTTTTGGGAGAGAATGAAAAAATACTTTGCGATTGTAAGCCGCATTAAGAATTCGTCGGTCATTTTAAGCTAATAATTATGTTCATCAACAGTGTCATTTGGAGAAGGTGTAAATTGAAATATAATTGTAGTTTAAAGGAAATATTTTTATGAGATTTATGAATTAATGAAGAATTTTAATAAAAATTAGAATTAATGAGTTTAAAATTGGTTAAATCTTTGTAATTAACAAACAAAGAGTTTGATTTTATCTTTTATAACATTATTTAATGATTTTGTAAGTTCTAATTCTTAGAAATTAATTTATTTTTAATAAAAAATTTAATCTCAAGAAAATTTGTTTGTTTACAATTTAATTGTTTGCATGTGTTTGTAAAAATTTCTCTGTTTGTATTAGTGAAACTTAACGATTAAATTTGAAAAGCATTTCTACTCTATTAAATTCATCTTTATTACAAACTGTGATGAAAACATTTCACTCAAAACAATGAAATCAGCAAAAAATATCGACGTATTAAATTTCAATAATTTTTAAACTAATCATAAAACCACAGCCATATCTCATTTCAATTTTTTTGCCTTCTTGAAACTCGTAATCATGCATATCTGAGAAACTGCTGACAGCATAATAATGTCGTTTATAAGACCTCTCGAATTCTCGTCGACATCAATAACAAATAAAAATTAATTTAAATATTTATCTAACTGACTTCTTTCAGTCTCTTACGATTTCAGCACGTAGAAAATGTAAAGTTTTCAACCAAGTGTGCATGAATACAATGAAAAGTGTATAAATAGTCTTGAAATACAACAATGGTGGAAGCATGAGCACACAGAAACCTGTTTTGTTTAATATACTTGTTGCTGTACTTTGATTGTGTTAGTGGATAAAACAACATTTTGAAATTTGAATTAGTTCAGTTTTTGACTTTAAGATGTGCTAGTTTTGCGGTTTGTGTCTTTTCTTTCGTTTACCATGTTATTATTAGATTAAAGCAGATATAAATCATACAGTAAAATCAAGAATAAATTGTAGAACAGTAGTAGTTTGATGTCTAAAGTAGTGAAAACAGCAAAAAACACTTTTATCACATTAACAAAACAACAGTCACTTTGTCATATATTTTAAAATAGAAATTCGTTATTTTTTTAAAATTTTTTGCTCATTTTCAACTGGTTTCTCGATAATACCTGATAATAGTTAAGATCTAATTTTTTGATTAAACTTTTCACAATTTGAATCGTTTATGAAATTAATGATGTAAAATCAATTATCAAATACGAATAGATTCAAATTTCTTGTTACATTTGTGGAATAAAAAATTAAATTGAAATGCAAATATTCAAAAATTTCAGCACGAATAGAAAAAATTTTCGCAATAAAATTTATTTGCATGATTTTAATAGCAATCATCATAGAAATGCAAATAGAATTCACAAAATTTGAATTTTATTGATTATTAATTGTTATTTCAATTGTCCTATTTCAAATGAGAAATTTTAATATATTTATTATTTAAATACAATCAAAATAATCTACAGTTCGGCACTTGCATCCATACTTGACTATTTTCACGCAAGTTGACTTTTAAAACTGTTTCTAATTATTATTCAAATTTTATTTAATTTAGCTTAAACTTTAAAAATTTGAGAATCATTGACTTTCATACAAACTTACAAAATTTTGATCAAATAAAATAAAATTGAAGTGAATTGGAGACATTTTTTAAAATTCAATTTGCATCCAAATAGTCAAGTCACTATGCGAATACCAGTCAAGTATGCATTCAAGTGACTAATCGTAAAATATTCACTAAAATTGCAAGAAAAAAAAAAATGTGCAAAAGTTTTTTTGTTCAACTTCATTTGAATGATGCTTGAAAAGTTGCAAATACTTAAATCATTTTACAGTATGCTATGGGATATTATGGAAACCATCAATGATTTCTTCTTTCATTCATTCATATCAAATTTAATTCACGAGTTCATTGATATTTTATTTATTGCACCATTTTATAGCAGCATAGATTCTCCATATATAAAAATTATCTTCTCAATTTTTTAGTAAAGCTTATCAAATAATACAGTTCAATAAGTCTTTTTCTTCTCAAATATAACTTCCTTTGTGACTGCTGATGAAATTAAAAAGTATTAAATTCTTATCAATTTCTAAAAATATTTTGCTTCATTCAACTTCAGTTTTATTTGAACGTTTCAAGTAAAAAGTCATGAAATTCATTGGGTAAAAAATTTCAATTTTATTCACGCAAAAATTTTAAATTTTTTAAAATTTAGTTTGGCAATTTTATTTTGCTGTTTTTCAACTTTCTCTGTTGGAAATTCTGTTACAATCAAATGTAATTATTATGAAAGTGGTGGTTGGTGGCAAACAAATGGAAAAATTTATGGATGCAATGTTCAAAATATTGAAGTTTTTAATAAAAGCCGAGTGATAATTGAAAAAACTGAAGGATAATTTTTTGTCAAGTTGATTTCAACTTGACTTACACAAAAATGTCTTTAGTTTATTCATATTTTTAATTTTCATTATTTCTCAAAGAACACAAAACAGCCACAATAAATATTTTTAATCAACAGCGCAATAATTCCTAGAATTATAATTGCACTTGACATACAACACAATTTGTTTAATAATCAACTAAATAGCGATAATTATTTGATGTTATCACTTTAATTCCACAAATTGCACTTCAATGTAAGAATTAAAAGTCATTTGAACATAAAAGAGTTTCAAGATGAGTCAACAAAAAATTTTCAAACAAATTGAAAAATTTTCACAAATTGTTTTTCAATTTTGTGGTTTTAATTCAATTCCAATTTCTGATGGAAAATATTTGACAGAAGTTTATTTGAGAATTTGGACATTTTTTGTATTTGTTTGTGTCATTTCAGCAACAGTAATAGCTATCAAGTATGACGATGTTGTTTTCAGTGATTCCTTTGTAGGAAAAGCAAATGACATGCTGAAATTCGTAACAGTTTACTTCTCATTTGCTGTTTGTATTGCTGAATCATTTTTGAATAATAAAAAACTCAAGAAATTCTATTCAAAATTCAAAAAGTTTGTGAAAGAAATTGAAATTTCTGATAGAAAACTTTTAAGCTTTAGTTTAAAATTTCGAAAGAATTACAGCATCATTTTTGCTGTAATGTTCATAATTTCAATTGCAATGGAAATTTTTATGATTTCATGCATTGGATTTTCAAAGCAATGGCAATATTTTTGGATTTTAAATTTAATTCCAATTTTGGCTTGTCGAATGCGTAATTTACAATATTTTTATGTCTTGAGCATCATAAAGCTTCAAATTCGTGTCATAAGGGATGAATTGCGAAATATTGTAGAGTTCACAAAATGGAACTTGAACTTGAGCTCTCGAGATGTTCATGAAATTCTAATAAAATTGCAGAATATCAAATGCGCATATGGAAGGTCATTTGAATCTACGAATATCGTCAATGAATTTTTCTCGCAATCCCTAGCTGCAAATATTGTTCATGAATACGTGCAGAGTGCATGCGATTATTATTGGAGTTATATAATATTCTCTGAAGTCTGGCGTGAGGAAGCACACAGTGCTATAATTCTTTCAGCAACAATTCCGCTTGTTTTTCTTCTTTTTTCACTCTATCATGCAGAGAAGGTTAAATTTGAAGCATCACAAATTGCTCCATTGTTGCACTCAATCAGGAAAAGAAAATGTGATGTTAAACTTTATAGAATGGTGAATGAAAATAAATTTGAGATAATTATAAACTTTTATACTTCTCATTTTAGATTCATCAGTTTTCTTTACAAATTACTCAAGAGGAAATTTCATTTCATGCAAGCAGTATTTTCACTGTAAACTTGAGTTTATTCATCTCAGTGATTAATGCTCTGTTGAGTTATTTAGTAAGTTATAAAACTTTTTATTTGAATTAATTTTCTCTCTTAAGTTCAACTACTTTTTTTAATTTACAAATTAATTTTTTTAAGCTGTTCTTGATAGTAAATTACGAAAGTTTTAGTAAAAAGATCAAGATCTGAAAAGATTAAGATTTGTTTTGATTTTTTTTTTACTTTTTGAAATTTTTTGTTTACATTTTGGTGTAGTAATTTTTTGACTACCTCAGTAAGCAAGACGATTTTATTGCTTGAATGTCCCTCTTGCAAATTTTTATTTATTTCTGAAGTCTGACTGTCTGTGTTTTGCACATTTAAATTTTTTGTTTATATTACATTAATACATGTATTACGCAACAATAAAACATGTTACATAATTATACAACATATGTATCATAAAACATTTGTCACACAACACTGCTTTAAAATTTCATTAATGTCACAAAAAAGTTTAAATAATTTCAAAATCTCTTACATACGTAATTTAATAATTATTTTTTAATAAATTCGATTTCTTTTACATGGTCAAACAATTGAAATTATTTGAACAATTTTTTAGAATTTAGGCATGAATATTTTACTTGATATGCCCAATTTTTTTGTCAAGTTGACTTACACAAAAATATCTTTCATTCATACAAATTGAATTTAATTCAATTGAAATTCAGTAAATTTGTATGAAAGTCAATGATTCTTTAACTTACTAAGTATTTTAAATGTATTTAATTCAATTTGAATAAATTAAATACATGTTTTTTGTAAATCAAACTTGACAAAAAATATGCGCATATCAAGTAAAACATGCATGCAAGTGCGAATACTAATTAAATCTCAATTTCAGGTAATTTTTATTCAATTCTCATCTATTCCTGATGACAGAAGAGATAAATACAACAAGGGAGAATATTCATTATCAATTAAAAATCCTTTTTTTGACTTTTAACTCTTTTCTTTGTAAAATAAACAAAAAAAAAAGATTTGAAAATTTATTTAGCAATGTACAAAAACTTGTCATGTTTATAAAATACTTTTAGTTAAAGTAACCTTCTACCCTCACTTTGGTCAAAGTTTCATCATGTCAAGAAGAAAATTGTCAACATTTTCTGACATCCCATCTCATAATAATAAAAAAGACATGTAGCCAGCAGTGATAGAAGGGAGAAAGATGAAAGACAGGAAAATGTGCCCTCAGGTTTTTTTCTCTCTCTCGTCTGTTTTGTTTCATTTGATAAAACTTTTTCTTTGTAAATATTTATCAATAGGAGGAGAAAAAATCCATTAAATGTTTTGATCAACTCCTTCAATAAGTTGCTATCTCCATTAGTTTACTTTTCATTTCAATCTGTTATCAGTAGTTGAGCCGTAGAAAAAAGAAAACAAAGTTTTGTAAAGATATTAAGAGTCATGTAAGTCAACAATAACAATTGGAATGTTAAAAGGGTCAAAAAAATCTATATAACTGAATGTTCATTGTCATTTTATTATATTTCTTCAATGTAATCAGTTAGATGGACTAGAAAATGATAGTGAAAAAGAAAACTTTAAATTGCATGCCTTGATATCACTTTGGCTAAATTTAAATATTTTTATCTTAATGACACAACACAAGTCCTTTGTGCAATTTGATATTTCAAAAGGGAAACTTATAACATACTGCAGACCAAAATGATTATGATGATGATGAAATATAAAGATGATAAAGTAACATTAAAAGTTTTTATAGTGTAGAACTATCTGTGTGAAAAACTTTTATGTTTAGAAATAATTCATATGAGAATAAATTTTTACAAAACATCTTTATTAAAGCTTCATGGAATACTTTTTGAATGTCAAAAAATAAATTTTGTTTTTGAGTTTATCTGAAATTGACAAGTTAATGACATTTCAATTAATCGTAAAAATATCAATTTAATAGAACGCAAATAAAATTTTCAATAAATTAAGCTTTCAACTAAAGAATCTGGACTCTATCATATTTCTATATTTATTGATAATAAATAATTATTAGTTTAATAAGACTCTTTAATTATTCAAAGTATTTTCATTTTGTTTTGAATGGTTTTTAAAATTAATTTTTCATGAGATCTCAACTGACCGTTATTTTCTTAATTTAAATAACGCGCGCTTGTCGTTTCCCTTAATTTTCCGTTAAAAAGTTCGTTACAAAAATAAAACTTTCTTAAAAACTGACAAATTTTGTGTATATAACTTACTAAATTCAATAGCATTCACTCAACAATGTTTAAATATTTTGAAACAATCGAGTCCAAAGTAGTAATGATCAATAAAAAGAATTGAATTAAAATTTTAACGCATTTTCTCTAGGGGAATTTTAGTTTTTTATAGTAAAACGCGATCATTTAAATTCAAATTTTTACAAATTTAACCGTTAATTTTTTTAATTGACTCTGTCATTTCAAATTCGTTTTTTTATTTCTAACAATTTCAATATCATGTTAAAGTTAAAACAAAAAAATAAAAATTTATCATCTAGAACTATGCAAGCATCATACCATAAACAAGAAACGAAACATTGATTTTTTTACGCATTCTCATTAAAAGAATGAAGACAAAAAAAGAATAAAAATGTGAAAGAGAAAGCATTAAAATAAAATTGAAATGCGGCAATACAAATATAACCGAAAGGCACTTCATGTTCTCACTTGTATTACTTTTAAAAAAGAGAGAGAAAAAAAGAAAATTTCCATGTATCAAATACATAATCTCAGCAAGTACGCTGTCGTTGTTGTTGTAGAAATTTAATTTAATGAGCAAAAGTACTCGAGTACTTAAGCGTGATTTAATTTTATATGTATAGGATCATTTTCATTTTATTCGCATTATATGATGATGATGAAATCATCATGAATGACGAGAAGCTTTATAAAAGAGAAGATGCACTTAAAAAAAGAAGAAGCAACAACAGTTAATAAACTTGAATTGAATTACCGGTGATATGAACTTAAGTGGGTTGAAATAAACCATATTGTAGAAAAGCTCTAGAGTTGAAATAGAAACTCAATTTTAAATTATTTAGAAAGGATTTTTTTAAGATTATTTTTATTTCCCAAGTTTTGGCTAAAAAATTTGAAAGTTAAGTACAAAAAATAAATCAAGTAAATAACAAGTCAAGTTGAAATATTTTTAAAAGTGAAGTCAAGTGAAAATATTTTCCGTGGAAACAACTGGAATGAATTTCTAAAACAGAATGATTAACAATAATAATTTTTTACTATAAATCATTACAGAATAAAATTTCTCATTTATACCCACAATTGTCTCTGTTGTTAATTTCAATTTATTTCAACTCAATTTGATTTTTAATGCATATCTTCCTTCCTTCATACAAAAAACTTGCTCTGATTCATCTTTTCTATTTTTACAGAAAAGGAGTGAATATGAAATCTGACTAAAGTATTATGCTGCTCTTCATTTTCTGTATGCTCAACACGTAAATGATTCATTATCATGACTACTCTTCTTTTATATTCATGAATTTATACAATATGCATGTATAAATCGCTCTTTCTCTGTTCTACTTTACTCTCTATGGTAAATTTGTCCATTTTAGGTTTCCATACATAAGGTAGCATCCTCCTCTAATGTATAATCCCCTTAATCCTTCCTCAGTGATTGTCATTTTTCAATAAAGCTACAAACCCAAAAAAAAGAGTTCAAAGTTCTTCTTTTTCTATTGCGTGTTCAAAGTCAATTTGAATTATTCTCTAGTGTTGAGTATTTGTCACTTTAAGCTCAACAACATTTGTTTATATAAAGTCACGTCGTTCAGGGTGAAAATCCTCTCGATAATTTTTTATTGTTATGTGCGTGTCGAGATAGATTGAAAAAATAGGCTAAGCCACAAAATGTTGAATTTATTGCTCATTTAAATTCATCGAGTGATGATAATATTAAAACTCACAGCATTATTCATGATAACCATTAGGTAGAGTAAAGTTCAAATGATTTTCTATAAATTTCTACTCTTCAAGTTCAATAAACTCACTCCATGCGCATCACAGAAAGTAATAAAATTTTACGTAGATGCTAAAAATATTTGCGATAAGAAATTTTTATTTTTATAAAATTAAATTTTGCTTTTGAGTTCACACAAGTCAATGAATAAAAGCTTTGAGCTTGAAGCTAAAAAATTTAGATAGCAACAAAAGTTGTAAACATTTAACAGTTATTTTAATAGCAATATTTTTATATTTACAGAACTTGATTTAAAAAAGTATCAAAAATTTTATTTAATTTTATTTATGAGCAAATTATCATTCTTCAGTAAATTTTTATAAAAACAAAATGAAAGAGAAAAAACTTTTTTGAAGAGTAAAAAATTAATTAATGGACGAAGAGTGTCGCAGTTGTTGATGAAGTTAGAAAAGCTTATAGGATTGATTGAATGTCAATAACATACGATAGATAGATTGATATTGAACTTTATGATGAACTTCAACAGAATTTTGCTGTTGTGAAGTTTGTGTTTTGTCTAAAGATATAAACATTTATTATAGCTTCAAGGAATATGAAATATTCATTGATTTTTGCTTTCAATTTAATCAACAAATAGTAATTGTCTATTATTACTTTTATTTCTTTGAATTTTTAATTATAATTCTAAAGATATTGCAAATTCTTTCTTAAAATGTTTTGCTTTAGTTCTTTTTAAAGTCAAGTAAAAAATGATGTCATAAATGTCAAGTTAGAAAAGTCAAGTTATAAAAAATATTCAAATCAAGTTAAATTGTTCTATCGAAAAATAACAGAAACGGATTTAGAAATCAACTGCATTTTGTGGATAATCACTGACAGTTAATATTACAAATGTTTTTTTTTTAGTGTTATCATTTCGTTTAATTTGATATTCAAATTTCAATTTGGTAAATTGATACATAAAATTTTGATTGAATTTATTTGCATTTTATTTTAAAAAAATTCAAATCAGAAAATTGACTTTTAAATATCTTATGAAAACATCTTCAAAATGCCTTCACAAAAAGAAAAAAGCTCATTTCCATACAAAAATATTAAAAGATTTTTTTTTTGAAAAAATGGCCTAGAGGATGAAATTACATTAATGTAAAAAAAATTTTGAGTTCATATTTCTCTCATTTTTTTAATATTATGACTTTAGGTAATGTTTTTATTTTTTGTCAGAAGGACGCAATTAAAATGACTCGCTCGACTTGCTTTCAACCTTCCAGATTTAAGATAAAAACACGGTGACTGTCTATGAAGTTTTGTTGTGTCTTTCTGAGAGAAAGGTACAATTACGGTTGTTGTTGTTTCACAGTTTAAAAAGCGACACAAATAATCACAGCTGAAAAAAAAATAAGAATAATTATCTGTCACACGCAAATTCATTCTAAAGAAATGGTTTGAAATTAAGAATTTCAATTTGTTTTTTATTTGATCAAGCTCAAATTTAGAGTTTAATTTCTAGAACAAAATATCAAAATTAGGTTCAAAATTTTTAAACATAAAAATATTTAAGTTCAATAAAAAAATTTTTAGATCAAGGTCAAATGAAGAACTTTAAGATCAAATTAAAGTTAAGGTCAAGTTCAAGTTTAAAAATATTAACCGTTAAGATCTAAAAGAATTTTCCTCTACATTCCTAAAATTTTTTAACTGAAAAACAACTTTCTGTTTTCATTTATAAATAAAATAAAATAGAAATCACAATAATAATATTCATAATAAAAAGAAGTCAACAGTGAGCTTAGAAAAATTTATGACTTGTGCTTTTATTTGTTGACAAATGACAAACAAACAATACAAAAATGTGTTTCACACGTCTTCAAGAAACTATAAAATTATCATAGATTTTCCATTGAATCATAATTGCTTCATCGTCCTTCATAAATTCTTGTCATCATTCAAGACTAAAAGTTAAAGATTGTGAAATGTACAATATGGAAATTCCTGAAGGAATTTCATTGTTATAAAATACACATTGAGCAATCTTTATGCTATCATGCATAACATTGTGTTCACTTACAATATTTACATTTGATAGCAACAAAGAAATGCCTTTTTTATGATGTCTATCCAAGCATGTCAACGTTCAAAATGACAAGTTCAGTAAAACGAAGGAAAGAGTAAAATTGAAAAATTTCTTTTTACTAAAATGAGATTCTTCCCCATTCACAATGATTCAACTTAAAAATGAAAGTTTTCTTTATTCACTGAAAGCTTTCATGCAAGGCAAAGAAGAAAAATCATAAAGAATTCATGCTCATGTGAGTGTGCAGACGTAACTTAATTACAGTCATACAAAAAAAGAAGAAAAGAGGAATGAAGAAGTTGGTTTGGTCTTATCTGAATTTCTATATCAATTACATATGTGTATGCTCTCTTTGCATTTTAAATCAGAAACATTCATCAAAAAAGCACTGAGGCAAAAATTTTTCATTAGATTCAACCAAAAAAGGATATGTTTTTTTTCTTAATTTTGAAGAAGTTATAGAAATTGATTTTAAATTTAATTTTTTTTTAAATTATTGTTAGAATTTTGAAATTTTTATTAATTAATAAAAATAAGTTTTCAAGATCATAAGATTTTGAAAGCCATTAAAAAACAAATGAATTTTCAAAATTCATGATCGAAAAATTCAATTTTTTTTCAAGATCAAGATCAAAAAATTTAGTGCTTGATTTTTAGCGCATTTTTGTTTTAAGTTCAAGGATAATTTTTTGCATTTTTTAACATTCTTGAATTCTTTTTATATTTTCAATTCATAGTCAGAAGAAAGGAAAGAATGAATAGTAGTATTTTGCAATTATTTTCTCTTCTTTTTTACCTATCTAATAGAATTAATCTTGAAATGTATGTTCACATACAAAAGAACTCACTCACTATCATTTCAATTTTGTTCTTCTCAAAAATTCTTTTCCCTTTTTTATTCATTTTAAAAGAGGCGAAATTTTATTTGTTCCTTTTGTGCTTTCTCTAACGTGATATTTTTATGCTTCATATAAGAGGATGATTTTTCAAATATTAACTTCATTTCAGAAGTCATCTTTATCACGTAACAAGAGTCAATTTTTGTGTTTTTTTGGTAATTACAGAAATTTGTCAATAATAAATTTAAGATATCAAGAAAAGGGATAATTTTCATGTTTTTTAAGGTTGAAAATTTCTCAATTTTTATCTATTGTTTCCATTTTATCTTTAGATTGAAACCTTGTACAAATATTTTATCTTTTTCCAAGATAATGATGAAAAATGTTACACAAAATCTTAATACCAGCAGGTGGGCTTCGAAAAATTTTCATTAGGAATCTTATTGTTAAGAAATATTCAAATTTGCCTACCTACAACGTGACTGTGTCTCCATTTATTTTGAGCACATGTTGAGATAACTTTCAACTTATTGTTTATCATAAAAAGGTTAAATTTAAAAATATTTTAGTTGAAAATGTCAAATATAAAAATTTGTAT
Organism: Polypedilum vanderplanki; assembly: GCA_018290095.1. Lineage (NCBI taxonomy): Eukaryota > Metazoa > Arthropoda > Insecta > Diptera > Chironomidae > Polypedilum > Polypedilum vanderplanki. The sequence goes on along the minus strand of CM031379.1, from coordinate 5,986,196 downwards.
TTGATGTAATTTCTTTTATTTAAACAGAATGAGAAAAATGCCTAAAACAGTCCCCTCTTGATATCAAGTAGGCTCTTTATTATTTAAGCACATATATACACAGCATGACATACTTGAAAGCATTCGCTAACTTTTGAATACGTAAACGAGAAAAAATATTTTATAATTGGCATAAAGAAAATTTTATAAGTTTTATATTTTCATAGCAGTTATTAAATTTTTTATGACAGTTATGACAATTTTATAACAGTTTCGAATTTCCTGTGATCTTTTATAAAAAGTTTATTAAACTTAAAAGTTTCATTTTTATGACCTAAATTTTACTTGTAAGAAGAAAATTAATGCCAATTGAAAAATATTTTTCTCTCAGTGACATTCTATTCTATTGGGAATATTAAGAACAGCAGTGACAAGAGCGGAAAGTCATATACAAGCATAACTTTCTCCTAAGGCAAACAAGAACAAATTGAAAGTGATGAATTGAAAAGGAAATAGGGGAGAACAAGAGTGAACTCCTCATCATTATCTTCTTTCCTTTCATTCGTCCATTTCGTGAAACAAAACGAAATTTTCTTTTTCTTTCTCTATATAAATCACAAGCGCACCTTTTGTTAATAATGTTGTCGAATCGAGGACGTTATCAATGTCATAACTTTGTTGGGATGGAAGCAAAATTTCGTATTATCATGGATGATTTATAAATTAATTAATTTCTCACGTTTCATTGCATCATTAATTGAGAGACGTAGATTGATTTCATGAAAATCATTTTTTCTTGCTTCCATTCGGCTGGTTGAACTTTTCATAATAATTTTCGAAATGGAAATATGAAAATTTTATTCAGAATATTAAATCAGAGTTGGAAAGCTGCTAAATGGCTGCCGATTTTTAATTATTTACTGAATTTTATTGTAAGAAAATTAGATCTAAAAATCTTTATTTAAGCCTTCTGAACTAAATTGAAAAACTCAAATCAAGGCAATAGTACTGATTATTTTAAAAAATTTCAGAAAATAAAACTTATTGATGAATAGAAAACAATGCAAAGACAAATTAATAAAATTTTCAGAACTATTAAAAGATTTCAGATTTATTTGTCTTTTAAATTCAAGTTTTACAATGAAATTTTTACAATATATGAAATTTTGAAAAAATGCAAACAAAAAATGTCAAAACAAAAGAAAAGTTTAAAATTTTTAATTTAAAAATTTCCAAAGCATATCCAAATTAAGTAAATTTGAAATAATTTGCAGATACCAACCAAAAATTAAACAACTCAATGTTTAAAGTTTTTAAGAAATCGAATTTAGAAATCAAAATATTTTCATTACTTTAAAAAACAAATTTCAAAAATATTTTTTAAGCAAAACAAATGTCAAAGAATAATCAAATTTCTAACTTTTTTATGCACATTTTTTTTCTTTTTAAGATTGTCTTGAAATTTTAGGGATTTTTTGCCTTGTCATTAAACTTTTTGAAGAATTCATCAATTTGTTTTTCAAGCTCATAATTTGTAGATTTTTCTCTGATTTTTGCATCACATTGGTCAAGGTTAATGTTTGCGACTTTCAATTGTTCTTCTTTTTCCATCAATTCATCAGCCAATAAAGTAAAATTCAAAAATTGATTGTTGAGATTTTCATAATTGGTCGATAGCTTGGTTTATTCTTCTGACAGCTTGATGAAGTCATTTTGTGATTTTATTTCTTGTTTCTCCAATTTTTCGATAATCTTGTCATTATTGCATTTCGAGTAAAAATTTGTGTTTTGCTTTTCAGAAATCTTCAAAATTTTCTCAACATTTTTTTCCATTTCTGCATTTTTTGTTTCAAAAACTTTGATTTTGTCTTTCATTTCTTGATTACTTTCTAATAAATTTTCAATAATTTTGTTGTATTTTTGATTTTCATTTAATTTCTTCAAAACTTCTTCAATTTGTTGCTTCAGTTGATTATTTTGTAAAATAAAAGACTTTCAGTCATGGTATATTTTGGTGATTCACATTGACCTTGCTTAATTTTTTTGATAATTTCTAAAACTTCTGATTTTTTTGTTGCTTGATTTTCATCAAATTTACAAACGTTGTCAATAAAATAAATAGCTTTTAATTTTTTTTAATGACTCAATGCTTTTGGATAAATGTGATTAATTTCGTTGTTTTCAAGATAAAGAACTTCCAACTCAGGATTATGGGTGAATAAATCCTCTCTGATGACTTCAATTGGATTTCCATAAAGTCTGAAATATTTAAGTTTTGGAAAAGGTTTCAAATCTTCACTTGTGATTTCAATGAGTTTTGAATCATAAATGTAAATCAATTCCAAATTCTTAAAAACATTTTCGAGATTTCTTGGAAAAAAATTCAAATTTGCACCAGTTAAATAAAAAAAATTCACATCATCATCAGATTTTCCACTTTGCTGATTTCCTTAAGCTTTTTCAATTGTAACTCGATTTCCATTAAAAACTTCTTTATTTTGAACTTCACATTGATATTCATTTCCATTTGTTTGCTACCAATAATCCATATAATATTTGCATTTGATTGTCATAGAATTTCCAACAGAAAAAGTTGAAAAGCACCAAATTAAAATTACCAAACTAAATTTTAAAAAATTAGAATTATTGTGTGAATAAAATTGAAATTTTTTACCCAATGAACTTGAATGACTTTTTACTTGAAAATCTCAAATAAAACTGAAGCTGAATGAAGCAAAATATTTTTTAAAATTGATAAGAATTTATTACTTTTTAATTTCATCAGCAGTCACAGATAAAGCTCGTGTGAGAAGAAAAAGAAAATTCATTAGAAAACAAAATTATTTTATGTGATAAGAAAAAATACTGAGAAATTTTAGAAGGATGAGAGGAGGGGGAACAAATTTAAAAAACTCACAACATAAAAATGAGTGTGAATGCTGCATTTTCACGCAAATAACCAATTTGTTTTTAAATCAAGAACATTGTGTGAGTTTTTGCAACAACAATGCAGCTTTTATCCCAGGCAAGGACACTACACTGAAAGATCTTTCGATTTTTTAGGATTTTTTAGGATCTTTTTTCGAATGTCCTTATTGGCTTTTATCTTCACTTTGACTGGCTGGGTGTGGCGCGAGATCTCGAAAACTATAATAGCTAGAAAATTCTGGTTTGTTGTGTTTTATTTGTGCTATCGGTTTATTCCGGCGAAGCTTAGTTATATTTCTATCACTGATTGCATTAATTAGGAAATGGCGAATTTTAATTTCCAAATTGAAAATTGTAAACAACACGCATTTTTTCTATTCTATTCTATTTATTTCGATCAGAATATTTCAAAGTGTGAGCGAATCTAATAATTCTAAAGTTTGTTAACATTCACTGATTTGAGCACCAAAAATGCGCAAAAGTAATCTGTTCTATGACAGACACTTTCGGTATCATTTAGGTAAAATTTTCGAAATTCACTTCTGACATTTTTTATGATATTTTAAATTTTTTTCAACTTTTCATCATCTTTGATTGAAAAGTTTCAAAAATCACCTTTTTCCATGGTTTTAGCAAAATTTCCTTCATATTAAGAAAAAATACGCTTTTGTCCGTCGTCATAAAACGTCGAAAAAAAATGTCAGAAACTTTTTTTTAAAAAAATTGACATGATGCTAAAAAAAGAACTCAAAATATATGAAATTTATTTGCCAAACAAACTGATCTGTTAGACAAAAATGCGCTCTAATCCTACCGATCATTCAAAGCATCGAGATTGATCAATGGTTTTTGAATTATCAGCAGTCACAGAGGATGTTTATGTAAAAAAAAGTTTATTAAAATGTATTATGTGAAAATCGAGAAATTCAATAAAGTCATTTTAGCAATAAAAAGAATGAATAAACATTGGATGAGAATATCAGCGTAGTAAATAATAAAAGACATATGGTTAAATCACAGTGCAGTAGATCACTCGAAAAAACTAAACGCTTTTTAAAAAAATACTTCAGCGTCTAATTTGTAGCGAATTTGATGATGTTTGGTGCTCAATATGTTAAGTTTAAGTGTTTTTGAATGCTAACTTCCATGTACTTGCACCAACATAGATTTAAAAACAGTTGCTTATAGAGCGCAAAAGTAAATTTGATAATTTCAAATCTTTTCAGGGTCAAAGTGAATGACAAGCAGACCAAGTCATTATTCAAAAACAAAAATTCCTTACATGTATTTTAGAGTTCATTAGAAAAAATTCGGTGTATAAATCAACCAACAAGAAATATTTTTGCGCGGAAATCAACTCAAGATCTTGCTTGAATCACTTTAAGTTGATTAAAGTTTAAAAAATTTATCAAAAAGTTGTAAAATTGAATAAAATTGAAAAGAAATTTCAAAATAATTTTTATGTTCAAAAAGTTCAACCTGTTGGTAGCAATTTTCTATAGAAAATGTTTGAAATTTATTACCAACATACTGATCTATTATGGCGAAAAAATTTTGGAATAATTTTATAAAATTTTTTGCTACCAAACAAAATTAACTGTTGAAGATTCAGTTCTCCTTTTTTCCTTTGTAGAAGTCAATCAAAATTTTACCTTTAGTAAAATTTTTGGAGTCTATCATAATATAAATCAAAGTGTCTTCATCTTGAATTGTAAAGAAAAATAAATCTTCCTTTCATGAAGCTAACATGTTAAAAAATGCGTAATTTAATTTTTTTTTGTATGACGATATGAGTGAAAGGTAGAGCAAGGAAAAAAGTGTCGTCCGCAATGACATAAAATGAAAAGAGGGAAAAGAAAATATTAGGGTTTAACTCTCGCATAGAAATGACTTTAAAAGAATTTTGACAAGACGACTTTAATATTGCAGACTTCTAAGGTGACAGATGATAAATTTCAATGAAAGCTTTATATAAAAATTCTAAGCCTAATAAATTCATCATCTTTATTCTAATTTTTATTATTAAATTTTTTTCTTAATCTTCAAAACTTGGACGAAAAGATTGGATTTTTAAAATTTCTAAGATTTTAAATTTTTGAATTTCGAAAAATCCGTTAAATTTATCAACATTTTATCCAACTATAAAAACAATTACCGTTTTCCCTCGAAAACAAAAGCCGGCTCTTGTATTCGAACAAAAGAGCCATTTGCTCAATTTTGTTTTGATTTAGTATGGAAAAAAATACGTTAAATCTGAAATTTGCTCAAAATTTTAAATTTTTGAAGGCTCTTGTTTTCGAGGGAAAGCGGTAGGGTTGCAATATTTTTTTGTTTTTATACATTGATTATTAATCAAAGAATAAAAGATTCAACTTTATGCTTTACCGTCAAAGTATTGAAATTTCAAGAATATTTTATAAAGTTCAAAATCTTTTTTATTCTAAATTACCAAAACTTGTTTTTCACCCAAAATCATCATCAAAACAACCCTCGAAATCTATACCAATGCATTAATACCTTCTTAGAAGAAAGGAAATTTTTTCTAGCCAAATCATGCAGCAGCAGAATCATCTTCATCATATCAGAAAATTATTAATATCGAATTTATTTTCATGCGGACGTGATTTGCCTTCGATATTATATTTTTAGAAACGAGAAGAAATTTTTTTTTGCCCTCAACAATTTCACTCTCCGTCGTTTCACTTTTTCTCACTCACTCATTTCACCTTCAAGCCAAAATATACAGCAAAAAAAGAATTTTTTTCTTTCTTTATTTGAAGCGAAAATTCAATTACGTCTTTTTCTCTCCTTGAAATTTTTCACTTATCTTTTAGCGAATATAAAATGAAAAAGAAATAGAGATAAATAAATTAGGCACACACGCTTTACAATGTTCATTTAAGGAGAAATCAAATAGTGTCAACATTCGATCTATCTCTTTTACGAATGTTGAGATTTCCTGAGACAGCATGACTAAGCAAAAAAAAAACTTTTCACGAGGGAAAAAAGGCAAAAATAAATTTGTACAAAAAATAACTTGTCCCTTATAGATCATATAATTGAGTTTGACAAGTTTCACAAAAAGAACCCGACTTGTAAGTGAATTTAGGGCTGGTGTTGGCGACGCATTTTTATGAGCTAACAAAAATATGATTAATAAAATTTGAGATTATAAAAATAAAATTATAAAAAGGGTGTGTGTGTAATATGACAGTTTTAGGGCGATTTGATGTGAAAAAGCGAGATATTTTGCTATAAAGATGCATGATAAGTCATTCGGAAATAAAGAAAAAGTTTAATGACTCAATCTAAAGATGTGAGAATGTGCAAAGAAGAACATGTAAAGATACTTTTACTGACTATTCTTATTCACATTGATGTTTTACAAGGTGAATGAACTTCAATTAAAATTAAATGGCTTCTCTTTTAAATTCTAAATGTTTGTTAAAATGTTGTTTATTGTTTATATTAACCAATTTCCTAACCATATTAAGACTAAATTAAGACTCAATTTAAGTGTTCATTAAAATTTTAAATTTGATGCAACATGACATGTCACAAAAACACATTTGTTATGTTGAAATTCAAAAATATTTTCTAAATTTCATTTGTTGCAGATCTCAGTCCTTTAAAAAAACGTTTTTGTTAAATCTATTTTTGCTATATTTATTATTAAAGCAAATGAATTTGCATGAAAATCATTTCTTGTCTTTTTTTAATTGTTTGTTTACATTATAAAAAATTGTTTAAGTTGAAAAACTTTACATTTTCTGGACATTTTCTAATTTCAAAAAAATTCTTCTAAAAGTTTTTAAAACTTAAGAATTAAATAAGTTTAGAAGCAATAATAATGTAAAATGACAAGCTTCAGCTTTCTATTAAATAAAATTTAAATTTCCTGACAAAATTTATTCAAAGTTCCTACATCTTGACATAGTCGATGAAAGTTCAAGAAGAAAATAAAAAAACTTTTTCCTTTCTTCTGCATGAAACTTTTATGAGCAATGCAATCAAATGGAAAAATATTTCTTACTCTGTTCTAATTGGTCTTTTTCTATACATGCAAAAAATCCATGAATGTGAATGAAATAAAATGCTTGAATGAAAAGAGCGAAAAAAATGCAGAATAATTAATATTAATATTTGCATTTGCTGTGTATGCAAATTGAAATTGAGATGATTTTGTATTTATGATATGAATGTTTTTCTCTTTTTATGTGATCATCATTAATGAGCAAACGTTAGCAGAATTAATCAATCAAACAAAAAATCCAACGAGTTGCTTAAGCTTTAATAGATGAGATTCATATTTTGGATTATTTATAGAACTGTTTGTGGCAATTTTGTAATAATAAGAGAAGAAAAAACTTTTTCCTCGAGCATTGACCAGAAGATTTATTAAAACACATTTTGTTGCTATCTAAATAGCCAGAAGAAATGAATATTTTTCTTGTATGAAGCTTAACATCTGCTTTCATTTTCTTTCTCTTGATTGACTTTTGTTGCCCTCTTCTTCCTACAATATAACCAAATTCTATAGAAATAATTTTGAAAGATTTTTTCAACAAAACCTTTGTCCTCATTTTTGATTCATTTGCCAAATCAACTTGAGTCCTTCTCAGAAACCTTTTGCTACTCAAGAGTATTTGAAGTTTTTTTGTGAACCTTGATTTATTCTGATTTTCAAAAAAAAAAATTGAGACACAAAATTATGCCACTGTTAGAAAAATTTATCAAACATTCATAGTTAAGTCAGTAAATCTACAAAAGCTTCTTCAAGTGATTCTACGAAAAATTTTATTAAAAATTTCTTCAGACAATTTTTATATGAATAAATTTACCATCACAATTTTTTATCTGAAAAAAATAAAATTCATGGATAATAAAATCATGACTGAATAACAAAATCATAGAGACACCAAACAAGGAATGAAAACTTGAATATTTTAGATTCAGTTGATTTTCGGAAAATTCAAATCAATTTGACTTAAAATGAATTTTAAAGGGTTCGGCACTTGACACATGCATGCAATGTTTCTACTTCGTTTATATTTTATTAAATTTGGTCAAAATTCATGCAGATTTATATGAAAGTTAATATTACCTAAATTCAAAAACTTTTGACTAAATTAAATTTTAACTTGAATGAATTAAAGACATTTTTTAGTAAGTCAACTTGCATGCTACTTGATGCATGCATGCGTCAAGTGCCGAACCCTTAAATTTTTTCAAATTGATTCAGGCAAATTTTAACATCTGTAAAGTTTTAGAAGAAATTGATAATTTGCTTTTTATAAAGTTGATTCTGTTAGATATTCATCCTTTAAAATAAAACATTGTATCCAGTTTGAAGTTTCAAGTTAAAATTCCTAAAATAAATTTAAATTTAAAAAAGTCAAGTTGGTTTAAATTCATGTTCAAGTAAAATTAAATTATATCAAGTTAAAGTCAAGTCAACTTGAAAAATTTATAATTAAGTCAAAATGAGCAGAAGTCAAGTTTATTTGACAAGTCAAATTATAAATGTTATAACTTTTTAAAAATAGCCAAATATTTACTTCGTGTAAAATCTAGAATTGATAGAAAACTTTAAACTTTATTCAAATAGAGTGATAATTGAATTCTGATTAATAGATTTTTTTTCAAAATAATAATTTTCAAGTAAAATTCAATAAAATTTCATATTAATTCCTTTAGTATTCATTCCTTGATATCAAACATTAGAAAGTCAATAGACCATAAATTTTTTTTTTAAAGATTATCATGTTATCATAGGCGTCCGTATTATGCAAAAAAATAAGGGAAAAAACTTAAATTGATTTTCACTTGCTCTGCCTAAACATTTATACAATATTTATTTATCCTTTGCATAACTCTGAATATATCCATTGTCTACATGTTAATCCCATTTTGAGAAAGAGCTAAAATAAAACTTTTTTGTGCCTGAATGAAGTTGAAATTTTTTTGTATATTCAGCATTTCTCTTATCAGTATTTTTATGCAAGGTTTTTGTGTTGCTTCTGTTTTTGTGCAAAATGATATGTTAGATTATGCATGATTGTCTTCCGCTGATACATAACTTCCCTACGGCATAACCATCCTAGAAGTGGAGGACATTGGTATTTTACTGTTTCCGTGCAGAGCGTATCCTCATTATTCAGATCTGTTATTTGAAATTCACCAATGGTTTTCACTAAAAATATATGCAATAAAAATGAAAATGTGTTACTATGAGAGTAGGCAAGTTGTGTGAGTGGCTTGATCTTTTAGGAAAGAAAAATAGCCTCAAGTTCATCGTCCTTCCACAAACCTGCAAATATTTATCTATGGAACTGTACACTTCCGTGAAAGGTAAATTTTTTTGTTCAAAAATAAAAATTTAAGAAAATGTTTTGTTTAATTTTTAAGCGAGTAAAAAATACATAAAACTTTAATTTTAAGTCTCATGTTTAACGATTTCATTCATTTAAATTTAAAATTTTATTCTTATAAGTATTAGTACAGCAGATGAAAATGCAAATTAAAATTTGCTGGCATCGTAGGGTAAAAATGTTTTAGCAAAGATTGTTTTTAGCAAATTTTATAAAATATTTACAAATATCCAAAAGATTATGTAAACAACACAATAAATGTCGTACGTGACATAACAAAATATAACATGTGACTTGTAATAAATTCTAATTATGACAAATGTTGGTCATAAAAAATTTGTCTCACACAACACATGTTATAAAATTTGTATGTGACATAAAAATTATTTTTGATTGTTTAAGCACAACAAATGTCGCTTATAACATTTTTCTGTCTCATATTATCAAAAATTTGCATAATTTAAAAAAAACCTTTCACAACAGTGTCCAGTTCCCTATATTTATCATTTATGACGATACTTATTTGAATTTCAAATCTGAAAAAATACTTACGGCAGTATAATCCATAGAAGCACGTCTTATGCAGAGATTCAACGAGATAAACATATTTTCGATCCCTAATAACTTTGTGCACATGAAAATGTCCCACATTAGTGTTAAGCCAATAAGGCCAATGTGAGAGTTTTTCAAGATATTCCACAGAATATTTCCAATCTTCATTATTTCCATGATCGGCAATGATTTTGAAATCCAAAATTGTCGGATTAAGTTCTTTCATTTTGCTAAAATCAGCAATAAATTCCCACACTTTAACTGGCTTCACATTTTTGATGACTTCTTCATATTCGTAAGTTTGATAACGTGCAAAAATAAATAAATATGCAAGAATCAAAACAACTATACCGGCAATATATTTGCGTTTGCCGGAACGACTTCTTGTTGAAAACATTTCTCAGCGAACTAAAATTTGAGACTAAAAAATTTATCTCTGGAGTTTCCGTCCGTCACGAATCGTTTTTTGTTTATGATAATTTTTTCTCTGTTCTGTTATTATAATGCCACACATACAATCGTAATGCATTTGAATCAGCCTTTTGTATTTTCTTACAAGTACATGCACGTGTTGATTCCATTCGTCCAGATTTCTTTTTTCTTCACAGTGTCGAGTTCAAAATTTGAAAATAGAATGAAAGAAGCAGAAAAAACAGATGTTGAAATTTTTTTCTATTGTATGTATGTATTTTTGCCTGCTCGCACCCCAATAAGATTATTTTAAAAACATCGAGATAATTTTTTTCGTACATTAAATTTTTGTTGGAAGAAATTTTCGCTTATTTATGCATAATAAGCTCGTTACTTTTTTATTGTTCTCCCTTCTGACAGAAAGCAATCATGTGAATAAAAAGAGAATTATGATGCGTGGATTGAAAGCACTCAAATGTTAAAAATAATGAAAATTGTTGTTATCAGAAGCAAAAAGAACAAAGAAATTTTTCTTTTTAACGACATTTTTTAAATTGAAGAAAAACTGTTTTTGTTCAACTTGACCGGATTTTTTTCAAAAAATATTTTATTCTAGAAATTAAAAAATTTCAAAAACTTTTTTCCGTTTTTTTCTAAACTAAATTTCATGTCATTAGAATTTTTTCAACAACTTTCTGAATTTAAATTTTTTAGAATTATCATTTTCTCTTCAATACAAGAAAATTTTTTAAATCTGAGCTAATTTTAAACTTTCTTTTATTTGAAAACAAGGCTTTTTTTATATTCGAGGGAAGATGATAATTGTTATTTTAAAAATTTCAATATTAAAGATTTTTTGGAATTAATAAATATCTTTCAAAAAATTTTTGATAGTAGTCGATTTTTTCCTTCCTAACGGTTTTTTGAAATTTCAAAATTTTGATAAAGGAAAATTTTTTAAATCAAAAAAATTCGTTAATTTTTCTCAAAATTTTCTATTATTTTTGTTTTTTACTAAAAGTTATTTATTTAAATTCTCAATAATTAACACTTTAAAATCACTTGAATAAATCGATAATTGCTTGTAAATACATCAATTCAGACGCCAATAAAGTAATAAATTTTACATCTCTAATTCACAGCTCTCTGTTTACAATTGATTAAACACTCGTTGATAATAACAAACATTATGATGAAAATATAGCACGCAAACTAATAGCTTAAAACCACAAATTGAATGTCATGAACATGCAACAAGCGCTATTCATTGAAATATTAATAAAAAAAGAAAAGAAAGTGAAATTTCATCTCATCCAATTATTGTAATTCAAGCACATTGTGTTGCCATTTTCCTTCATTTCAGATTGAATTTCTCATTATATTCAATGTTGAATTAAAAAGGACTTTAAAAGGGGAATTTAAAATCCATAGAAACACAATAAAATTGAGAAAGGAAAAAATGAGACCATAAAATTTTCTTTTGTATTCCTACAAAAAAAGATGTGTTATTATAATCAGTAAAATGATGTTTGCAATCTTTTTCTTTATTTAAAATTTATAAATTTTTAACATCATCAACGACTCCTACCTTCTACTCATCGTTGCTGCCACTTTCATAAACTCAAGCACAGAATAAAACGAAACCAAATTTGGAGATTTAAATATTTAATTTCTTCATCTTTCTTGTGCTTGTTCTAAATACAAAAAATTTTTTTCTCTTTCTCTCAGCAAGATGATGAGAATTTTCACTTTTTCATGACTGACAAGAGAAAAGAAAAAGAAAATTGAATTATTAATTTCAAAGAACAAAAATGAAAATTATGATAAAGAACGAGTAACATTCAGCGTGGGGGTGCCATTTAGATAATGACATCAGCTTAGGATGTACTCTCATTGCGCTCATTAGTTAATCATCTTTATGAAGATAATTTTAAATTTTTTGACTTTTAATCATTACGAATGCAATGAAATTTTTTTGTGAAAATGTTGCGCGTGGCTTGAAACAAATGTTGCGTGTGACATCAAAAATGAATTTTAAAAAACCGTTAATCAATAATTTCTTCCACAAAAATAAATAAAAGCAAAAAACAATATACGTTGCTATTTTATAAATAAGCATATTATTCATCATATTGGGACCATCATAATATTGATCTGTTGATTTTTTAAATCATTTTTGTAAGGTTATTTTTTTATGTGACATCTTTTTATGTTGTGCTACAAATGTTTATGTTGCTTGTTATAAAGTTTTTATTCGCGCAAAAGCTCGTCTCCTTGTATTTTCCATTTTTTAAAAATTTTATTCAATCAAAATTTAACAGATTATTTTTTATTTATAAAATTTTTAAAAAAAATTTCACAATAAACTTTTTTTTTCGACAAGCGCTTTGAGAAAATTTTTGTAGTTAATTTTATTATAGAGTAAAAGAATTGTTTATGAATAATTTATACGATTATTATAGAAATAAATTTATGAGAGAAAATTTTTGGTAGATGAACAAATTTTATTAACATCAAATTTTATAGAGTTAACATATCGAATTTTTAGCTCACGATGGCTGGCTGACTGTGCAAATCATAACTCGATAACGGTAAGTCGGGAGAGGTGGTTGATAGCTTGTTAAAAAAGTCTTGACGTGTAGGAAAGCCATCAAAAGAGTTTTTTGGGTAAGTGTTGACCCAAGGGTGGTCCACCACATGGACCAATAAAAATTTTTTCAAAAAAAGTCTTAAAATGTCATGAAATGTCGAGAAAATAGGACTAAAAATATGTGAAATTTCGTTATAAAACTTGTTTAAATTTAGTTTGGTAATTTTAATTTGGTGCTTTTCAACTTTTTCTGTTGGAAATTCTATGACAATCAAATGTAAATATTATATGGATTATTGGTAGCAAACAAATGGAAATGAATATCAATGTAATGTTCAAAATAAAGAAGTTTTTAATGGAAATCGAGTTACAATTGAAAAAGCTGAAGGAAATCAGCAAAGTGGAAAATCTGATGATGATGTGAAATTTTTTTTATTTAACTGGTGCAAATTTGAAATTTTTTCCAAGAAATCTCGGTAATGTTTTTAAGAATTTGGAATTGATTTACATTTATGATTCAAAACTCATTGAAATTACAAGTGAAGATTTGAAACCTTTTCCAAAACTTAAATATTTACAACTTCAAGGAAATCCAATTGAAGTTATCAGAGAGGATTTATTCATCAATAATCCTGAGTTGGAAGTTCTTTATCTTGAAAACAACGAAATTAATCACATTGATCCAAAAGCATTGAGTCATTAAAAAAAATTAAAAGCTATTTATTTTATTGACAATGTTTGTAAATTTGATAAAAATCAAGCAACAACAAAATCAGAAGTTTTAGAAATCATCAAAAAATTGAACAAGGTCAATGTGAATCACCAAAATATACCATGACTGAAAGTCTTTTAATTTACAAAATAATCAACTGAAGCAACAAATTGATAAAGTTTTGAAGAAATTAAATGAAAATTAAAAATACAACAAAATTATTGAAAATTTATTAGAAAGTAATCAAGAAATGAAAGACAAAATCAAAGTTTTTGAAACAAAAAATGCAGAAATAGAAAAAAATGTTGAGAAAATTTTGAAGATTTCTGAAAAGCAAAACACAAATCTTTACTCGAAATGCAATAATGACAAAATTTTCGAAAAATTGGAGAAACAAGAATTAAAATCACAAAATGACTTCATGAAGCTGTCAGAAGAATAAACCAAGCTTTCGACCAACTATGAAAGTCTCAACAATCAAATTTTGAATTTTACTTTATTGGCTGATGAATTGATGGAAAAAGAAGAACAATTGAAAGTCGCAAACATTAACCTTGACCAATGTGATGCAAAAATCAGAGAAAAATCTACAAATTATGAGCTTGAAAAACAAATTGATGAATTCTTCAAAAAATTCAATAACAAGAAAAAAATCCCTAAAAGTTAAAAAGAAAAATATTAAGGAAGATTCTTAAAGCACGAAATTTGACAACAACATGAAAATAGTAAAATATAAACAAAACAAATTTTCAATGAATTTATTGGTGTGGCTTTTTTAAAATAAATAGATTATTCATAAAATAAAATTTATATCAGTGTGTAATTATCATTTTTCTTCAAAATGAAAAATTTTACTTTCAGTTATCAAAGAACTTTTTCAAACTTTTCTATGTTTAAATAAATTCCAAACCAAAATGTCAAAATTATTCTAAAACAGTTGCAAACAAAAAGAAAATTTTTTATCCAAAAAATCTAAAAATATAAATTCAATTTTAAATATAAAATAACAAAAAAAAATCTAATTTTCAGTAGAATCAAGTGACATAATTTTATTCATAAATGAAAGTATCCTCTATCAACATTTATTATATCACTGTTCAGCTCTTGTTTAAGTCGTTCAATCTTTACTGCTGCCAATACATTGACAAATATTTTTGCTTCTCTCATTCTACAAGCTTCGTATTTCGTGCAAAATGAGAATATTTTGGCATCTATCATACTTCCATTAAAATATATTACAACCTTTTTCTCTCTTATTCACTTATTCGTTCTTGTTACCCTTCCGAGCAACATAAAAGTTGTCTCAATTATTGATATTTTCGGCAAAAAAGGTTTTTCCTTCTTTCTTTTCGTTTACATCGGTATGATTATTATTTCATTCAATACCAAGAAAAAATAAAAGCACTCGCATCTGATGTGAGATGAACGTAGGAAAATCAATAACATTTGCTGTAGCATTTTCATCATCATCAAAAAGTATAAAAATATTTCGATTCTAACAACAAACGATTGAGGCAAAATAAAAACACAAGCATAAGCAAATTGATGTTTAAGTCAATAATAATCTCATTCGTTTACGTATGTTATTGGTGGGCTTATGCATGATATATTATGCTTTTTAATATTTCATAAATGTCAGTTATAAACAGTAACAAATTTATATTTCGATATAAAAAAATTTTTTTAAACATGGTGATGTAACTCCTGCATAAAATTACTTTTCCATTATCATAAATATTTTTATATCATCATCATCAACAGTGCAAACAGAGCATTGTTATATCCAAATGTTATTAATTTTATCTGAGATTAGACACTTTTTGTAATCAATTTTTTTTGCATCAAAATTTGGAAACTAAATTGTTTTTATCATATTTAAAGTTAAATTTTTTTAAAATAGAATCAGTTCGAAGACTTTCCGATTAATCAAAGTGTATTCGCCTTAATTAGAAGCTTTTACATTTAATGTTATAAAATTTTTGAATATTCATAGTTTCATTTCCTTCAAACAATCCTTAAACTTGCATTCTGTGATTCTTTGCTTAATTAGGTCAATTTAGGTTTCAGATTTAAGCACAGGTCTGTGAAAATATGTTTTTTTAAATTTTCAAAGTGTCAACCAAATTGAATAAAATTCAAGTGATCATTTTTGTATAAGTTAACTAGCGCGCAAGCTTGCACAGACCTGAGCTCAAATTTGAACCCTAGGTCAATCAAGTAAACTTGACATTTTATCAACTTGATATAAACTTGACTTAATATAAAATCAAATTGAATGTCAAGTTTTTAACTTTAATTACGTAAAGTGTCACAGACTTGAAATTTTGAATGAAAGACTTAAATCTAATATTTTTATGAAATAACAAGAACAACATCAGCAGGAAAATCTGACAATTTCCTGATGATACCCTGCGAGAATCAAAATAAATGCGACACAAATCTCATACGTGTTTGTTGTGATAAAAATGCTGATGATGGCTTCGAGGACATTTCACTGAATTAGGTTAATAGATATTATCTTATTATCTCAACGTCACTCAAAGATGAACAATGGGGGAAAATATTGAATTTGTGGGAATGAAATAAGGACATACAACCGGAACTTGCTACATCAATATTCAATTTATTTTTCATCATAATTATACTACATAGTGTGCTTCATAAAATGAGGAACATGCCAATTAGTTCTTCACATCCTGTCGCTTCTTTGATTCATACGATGTTCTCTGTTCTGTTGGTTGAAGCAGTAAAAATAAATCTTTTATGTAAATTGAATGCTTTTACATTTATGCACCACTATAAAGGAAGAAAGGAAGAAAGTTCTCTATTTTAAGCACACACACACATAAACTAATTAATTTTCATTTTGAATATTCATAGAAATATCATCATTACATTACTATAGTAACTACTAAAAATAATTCATGTAAGAAGAAAAGTTTTTTAAAAAAATTTCTCTATGAAAGCGGTTAATGTAAATTTTTCATTAAGTGATTTTTTCTTCTTTTCTTTCATTTATTCAGTTCACTGCTGTTGTTCATTTTATAGCTTTCCTTTTGTACTTTTTTCAATGAAGTCGCACTTGTGTTGGTTAGTGGTTGTTTGTTGTACAGAGTATGGAAAATAGAGTGGAAAATTTTCTTCTTTTATTATGTACTTGCTGTATGTGGTTTTAATAAACAACTATAAATTGTTTTGAAAAACTTATATAGTTTGAAAGAGGATCGGAAACTCATGAGAGCTTTAAGCTTTTTTATACAAAAAAAAAATTTAACACGCGACATTTGTCTTCGTATAAAATCATTTTGTTTGTTTTACAGAAAAATTTAATAAAATTAAATTTTGCAGCCTTTTATTTTTCCAATTTAAACTAATTTTACTAGATAAATTTGAGATAAAGTTATGAAATAAGATAAAAAAGCACTAATAAATTATCTTCATCTAATTTTAATCTTTTTGAATTTAATTTCATTATGTGTTTCATTACAACCTACATTTGTGGCGTGACACATTTGTCAGAACGACATGTGTCTTTGAATATTAATTTTTCAGAAACTTTTAATAAAATTCTAAATTTGCAAAGATTTGAGAAATTTGAGGTAAATTTGCAATTATTACCAGCCCTTTAATAGTTTGATTTCAAATGACATATTTAGGTATATATAAAAGTGTTATTAAGTTAGATTCTACTAAATTTAAGCTCAATAATAAACTTTTAAAATTGTTACAAAATAAATGTTGTTTATTTAAAACGCTCATTTTACATTAAGATACAGCAACAGAAAATTTTCTCAAAATACAAATTTAATTAGAAACAACTGTTGATGTTCATAAAAGCAACGTGAAACTTTAGATGAAAATTGTTTGAAAATTTTCAAAGTTCAAGGGAAAAATGAGATTTCATTTACCCTAAAATTTATTTCAATAAAGATGAAAGTGCATTTGATAATTGTATCATATTCTACGCATCATTTATTTAAATTTCTTTAAATATTTTCATACAACCACAAAAGATCAGTAAATGATAAATTGCAAACATTTAAATTTAGAAATTTTCACAAATTAATTAAATTACACATTCACATATTTTACCTTTTCCTTAGCTTGAATTTAAATTTGAATAATGCTAATAATAAAGAGAGAAAACATTTGTAACTCCTCAAATTGTGCTGAAAAATTAATTTCCTAACATAATGATGACTAATTTAAGAAAGAGAGAGAAAATGAAAATTTATTCATCCACTGAAATATTTACTCAGAAAGTTGGTTTTTGGAACTCTTGAAATACGCAATAGAAGTAAGTAAGAGATTTAGGCAATGATAGGCATAATTTCTAACTTTATAATTAAAACGAGCAACAGCACGGCGTTGATTAATGGTTTGCGAAATCAGATGTTCGTGAGTGAAAACATATCGCAATTAATCTTGAATTTCACAGCCAATTAACACGTTCTACATTCATGCGAGTCAGTATATCATAGTTAACCACTGACTTTTTTATTATTCTCAAATTGATTGAGTTTAAATATTAAAATATTATTTATACAACAACAAGTGTAAAAGAAGTTATTGGAATTGTACATTTTTCTGTATATTTTTAAATTTGTATGAAAAAAATTTTTTAATTGTTTTCATTTTGTCCATTCTTATTCATAATTAATTTTTCTAATTTTCATCAATCGTATTATTCCTATTTCATGCCAAAAATGTAATTAAAAATTGATAAATCAAGTAGTAATAAAAGTCAAGTAAAAAAGTAAAGTTACATATAAATGTCAAGTAATATAAGTCAAGTGATGATACAGAAAAATCAGGTACCATTTTACTAAAAAATTCAAATGATTTCAAAAGTTTAGTAAATAAAGACTGAGTTAGAGCTTTTAATTTTAATTTTTAGCCATAATACTGGAAAATGCGCAATGAGCATGTCATTGTCGGTTAATGTCACTAATTCTTCATATCTGCCAGCAAACAAAAAGAGAAAAATTTAAATATAACATTGCAAATGACAAACCTCGAAGCCACAAAAAGATGAAAAGAGAGAGCGAAATGGAAAAATAAATTTTGTGGCCAATTTCATGTGTAACTTTTCTCTACTCCACTGCTCGTCTTAAAGTGATGTCGACAAATGAGACAGATGACTTTAATAAAAAAAGAAAAAAATTTTTGATACAATTCTCAATGATAGAAGAGAGGAAAAAATTATAAATGCAAATTTATTTTGCTACTGATAGCTTCTTCTCTTACATTTTTGTTGTTCTCGAATACAGATATTTTACACGATAAAAAAACTCTTTCCAAAATAAGCAAAGCCCTATGTAAATATTTGTACTTTTCTCAATGTAATCAACTTTTTTTTTAAAATGAATAAAAACTTGTTAGAGAATGAAATAAGAAAAGGAAAAATAGTATGATAAAAGGTCCTTTTTGGGATGCTTTGTTTGTGTGATAGCTTAAGTGCATTATTATCTTTCTATGGTAATACTACAAGAGAAGGTTTCATGTTCATTTTGATATTCATTCACATTCACATGATATTTAATGAAATTTTAGACTTGGACGCTACTTACGTATAATTAATACGTACACGTAACATTTTACATTAAAAAACACGTTATGTTTTGAACTCGTATACGTAGCTTAAAAAAAACGTTCGATTTGTAACGTATTTTTTTTTAAATTTATATCAAAATTAGTCAATAATTAAACAAGTCTGAAATAACACACTTTTAAATTAAAACAGTTCTTAAAAAAAAAATTTTAAGATTTATTAAAAGTTCTTACTCAAATTAAATTAAAAACAAAACAATATTTCAAACTAAGAAAAATAAAACATGGAACATTTTAGTTAGTAAAAAAGCTTTCAAAACAAAACTTTTTCTTCTTTGCTGTTGTTTTTAGCTAAATTTTATTATTCTTCTTGCATCTCATTTAACTGAAACAACAGGGAGAGAAAGAAAAGTTTTAGAATGAGATATAAAAATCAAAAAGTAAACTAAAACAACATCATTAAGAAGCGTTAGTAAAACCTTAAGAGAATCTCATAAAAGGTTCATTAAAACAGTAAATTCCACAAACCCAAATCCTCCTACTACCAGCATTATTTTTGCTACTTTATTGCAAGCGGATTAAAGATTAAATTCTGAAATTAAAGTTCATGCTGCATTAGTAATAAAAAAAATTTTCTATCCCTTTTCCCGCTGCTGCTGCTAATGTGAGCTTGTGTTAATGACTGTGGACATTAATGTTGTTGGCATGTCAATAAAAAGTGAAATTCATTTCATGTCCCTATGAACTATATTTCTGCACGCCATGAGGATAAGAAGCAATCACAGTCGTCATTTCTAGTTTATACATTACTGTTAGAAAGTGTCACAACCCTAAGAGTTTCATTTTCTACATTTTATTGGTCACAAATGCATTTATATTGCAGTCATAAAATAAACATTGAAGCAAATGAAGGAAACAAATTCACATCGATCAATAAAGTGCTACATTTTAAGAGAAAAAAAAACATGAAAATTCCATTTCAACATGTAAAGATTTCACTACTTGCTCGCCGTGAGCTAAGTTACATACTATGAATTAGTCAAAATATACGAATGAAGAAGAAAAAAAATTTATGTTTATCGAATAAATTTTCATATATTACTTTAATTACATGATTCATGCATATACTGAACTCTATCCGAATGATGTGTATATAAATATATATTTATACATGTCAGGGACTACAGGCAAGCAAGCCGTGCTATTATTATTAATAGACAAAAAAGAAAAAGAAATTCTTTTCTATTCAAACACGCTTTGATGTGTCTATTGTGATTTTGTTTCATTTTTTTTTTTTTTGAAAATGTCTCAAATTTTTGTCACATTTGTGTGACGCATTTATTTTAGTCATGTATGGACAAAGTGCTTAAAATATTACATGGTGACTAAAAATGTTGTTTCAAACGTATCGAATATACTATTTTACTATGCTAATGATATTTAACCTTTTTTTCCTCGCAAACACTTAATTTTACATCCACAACATGTAGGTCTCTCTCTCTCCCATTCACTTATTCACTCGCTCTTTTTCGCTCAGGAAAAAAGTTTCTGTATGTATGGAGAAAATGTTATATCAGTCATGTGCACGATGTTGTCGAGTCATAAAGTTGTTTTCAGTGATATTTCACTGTGCAGATATTCATAAATCGACGTCATTGTAGGTAGTTGCGGTAGAAAAGTGAATGAATAAACTCGGGAATGAAAGAACGTATAAAAACGACAACGTAATATTATTAATTTATGATTAGAGCTTTCCTGTATAAATTTTCTATAGTGCATTGTTATATTTTCTTCTCTTTCTTTTTCTCTTGCTCATTTTGACTATGCCAG
The DNA here is from genome assembly GCA_018290095.1 of Polypedilum vanderplanki. Lineage (NCBI taxonomy): Eukaryota > Metazoa > Arthropoda > Insecta > Diptera > Chironomidae > Polypedilum > Polypedilum vanderplanki. The sequence continues at coordinate 5,965,273 of CM031379.1, read as the reverse complement.
AAGCATGAACATGAACTCTCTGTCAATTTAAATGTGTGTATGTGAGTATATGCCAAAAATAAAAAAAAAAGAAAAAGAGAATGAGAGTATTTTCTTTTCTTTTGAAGACATAATAAAAATAGAAGAATGGAAGAAAATCTTAGTGGTATCATGCTGTGCAATGAATGTTAAGACAAAAAAGGATAATCAGAAAAAAGTTTAGATTTTTTTATTTTTTTAAAAAGCCATTACATTGATTTTTTTAAGTATTAAAATTGATTTCAATGTTTACTAAGATCAACATAAAATTTTCATAAGATCAAAACGAACTTTATTAAGATCAAGAATTTAAAAAAATATCAAGTTCAAGATCAAAAAGTTAAATGTAAAAAAATAAATTTTTAAAATAAAACTTTTATTTTTGCGTAGACGAATATTATGTCTACGTAGACAATTTTGTAAACCATAGACACATTTTTTCCGTCTATGAAGACAAAAATGTAGATCGTAGACATTAAAAAAAACAACTCTGATTTGAAGTTTTCAGTTTGTAAATCAAGTTTAAAATTCAAAACTATATCAAACAATTATTATTTAAATAAACTGAATTCAAGTTAGAACTTCCATTTTTTATAGTATCAAGTACAAATTTTTAAAGTCAAGAAATTTCAAAATCAAAAAACAAATTTAAGATCAATTTTAAGATCACAATTCAACATTCAAAGATCAAAAAATTCAAGATTATTTAAAAACATGAAATTATCCATTAAATCATAACTAATTTAACAGCAACATACTGATTTTTAATCATCACATGTCTAACGATAAATTTTACTAATCTAAAAATTAAATAAACAAATTTGTTGAATCAATTGAAAAATGTTTATAAAAATAATCATCGCACAACATGCACGCATTTCTTTTTTTTTGTGAAGAAATAATTTTTCGAAAAAATGTTTTCTAAAAAGCATTGACTCGCTAAATATATTCCACGAATAAATATATATTTCCTGCTCACTAGACGAATTTTATACTCAAAATTCTCTTTTTCTTTTCTTCATAGTTTTCTCTTGCATTGCGAACAACTTAGACGCGCGGTTGTTCCGGCACGCGTGAATTCGAAGGTGAATAAGATGAGATTTTTCTGCAACACGAGACTGCTTCCCACTCTCTTATAGAGAGCTGCTGCTGTTACTCTCACGCGGACAATTCTCTTTCTCTTCCCTAATGATCGTGTAAATGAACGACGACAAATTTAAATGTCTAGAACACGTCGTGTTGTGATCCTCACGAGAAGAAAAAAAAAGTAAATTGAAAAAAAAAATAGACGTCATCGGATTCTTTTTTATTGTTTGTTATCGTCGTGCCTTAAGTGAAATAAAACCCAAAATATTCTAAAAATGTGTGACGAATTTAAAAGTGCTCTTGTAAAATATCTGATTGATGCTAAACTTTATACAGGCGATGATTGTGTATGGGATATTGTTGAGAAAGAAATTTATGGTCGATGTCTCATTGCCAAGCGAGATATTCAAGCTAATGAGGTGATTTTCTACGATAAACCACTCTTTTGTGGTCCGCGCGTCAACAACTACAATAAGGTGAGAAACTGTGAAAAAAATTGACAGTAATTGATGATCTATGGGTCTCATGATTTTCTATTAATAATTTGCTACTGCTGCAAAAGACCCATTTCTTATTTATGAGAATATCTCATATATATTTACTCATATTTTTAGAACATTTAAAATAGAAAAAATATCAACAGCAATTTGCTTTTTGCTATATAAGTTATGCGAAAGATTAAGATGAAAGCGAATATTGATATTGATGCGAGGATTTTCTCAATCTTGCTTAAAATCTCGGGAAAAAATTTTTTCATTCCTCGTACTATGAGGGTTTTTCCCCAGATTGATTTCTGTTGTGACATCTGCTGTCTCCCTCGTTGTGAATAATCTTTTTGCTTAAAAATTGCAAACATTCCTTCATGATTTCATAAATAAATTTTCTTAGAAAAAAACCATGGATAAACTTTATGAATTTTGTAAGGAATTTTGATTTCAATGTCTGGCAATAAAAAATTCACGGTAATTTTTTTTTTAAATTCTACATGGTAAAAAAAATTTTAGAAAAATTCACATAATTGTAGGAAAGCTACAACAGTCTTGAATTTTTTTAAATTTGAAGTTTATAAATGATTCAATTTTTTTAAGCCTTATGCTAATTTCTTATTGAATTTACAGAATTGAATAAATCTTTTTCAACTTATATTGATTAAATAAATTATAATTATTAAGGATTAAATATAGAATATTCAAAATTTTGCGTGGTTTATAATTTTGCTGACTCATTTGAATAAACTAAGATTTTAAAGTCTTTTAATTTCCATCATTTACCTATTTGAGGAAATTTTCTTTTATTGCCAGACTCAATTTAATTTGATGAAAATAATTAATGGCAGATTGAAAATCTTTCGCAATTAAAAAGATAAAATCAATTATGAAAAATGTGTTCGAAATGCCAATTAACATATAAAGCCAGCCACATAGTTTACATATTATTAAAAACATTTAATTTTATTCATACATTGTGCACCATAATCCTATTATCAGATATAATTAATTGCAAATCTCTTTGACATAGATATTTTGCGTTGTATGTTATAAAATTCTACCAAAATTGACGCTCTGCAACGCAAAATGCAAATTTCCTTTATGCGATGACTGCCAAGATACTGAGAAACATCGTGTCGAATGTGAATTAATTAGATCGTGGAAAATACGCAATGAAAATAAATATTCAAAGCATCTCTTTCGTGCTCTCACTGTCATACGTGGATTACTTCTTTCAAATGAAGATTCGAAACTTATGAACATGATGGCGTGTCATGAAAATTCTGATATTCAAAATATAGAAGTTGAGAAAATTCTTGACGAGTTTGAAGCATTGACAGCGGACTCAGAAGAAGTCAGTCGATTGAAAAGGATCTCATCAATTCTCAACACAAACGCCTTCGAGTTAGGTTTGCCACACGACTCACAGCCTGAGCACGGCATTAGTTTGAGGGTGAGTTTACATAGACAAATAAACATTTGGTAAATAACTAAAAGGAAGTGTTCACTGTCACTTGATGATTTGCCTGTCGTAAACATAATAATATAAATTTGATAAAAGACTCTTTTAAGCTCTGACTAAAATTTTAATCAGCATAAAAGAAATTTAAACTTTTGCATAAAAAAAAACTAAAGTAAAAGGTTCTACAATAAAAAAAAGCTTTCATTATCAAAGGATCAACAATAATAAATTGTAACCATGGAAAATATTTGCTCATAAACTTTTAGTACATTCTTGTTTACACTTATTAAAATATTCAAGGTCAAAATATTTTGTTCGTTCAATTACAATTCTGATTGTAAATAAAACAGTAAAAACTTCTGGTTTTCATTATATAAAAGTTAATATAAAGTGAAATTGTTTGCAATGATAGATTTCAAGTTTATTTTCCTGTAAATTCTTTTATTTATGAAATGTTTGAAATTTATTGTAAACAAAACAAAAGCTTCAAAAATAAAAATTCTAAGAACTGTTCATAATTTAACAAAAATCTCTTTTAAATAGCAAAAAATAGAAGCAAACAGTTTAAATTAAAAGTACAAATGTAACACAATCATAGATCTGTTTAATTTATGAGTTTCTAAAGAAGGTTTGACTTGATAAACATTTAATTGCTATTTGATTCACAGAAATTGCTGATTATTTACAACAGTCAAAACATCATCAAAGTATTTCCTTTCCATTTAAAAATTTTAATTTAATATACAAATGAACATAAAAAATTATTTTTTATTACCATCTCAACAGGGTTTATTTGTTCTTGGTGCTTGCATGAATCACAATTGTATACCAAATATGTACTATACATATAATGATAAAAAGATTATGACAGCAAAAGCATCAAAATTAATTCGTAAAGGCGAACAAATATTCAATACATATTCAAAAGCATTGTGGGGTACTCAACAACGTCGTGTTCATTTAGGATATTCGAAGAATTTCCTATGCAAATGTGATCGATGTCTCGACCGCACTGAAATGGGTTCTTATATCTCTGCTATTAAATGCATAAATCCTGAATGCATTGGCGTCATGCTACCAATAAATTCACTTGTCATCACATCGCCATGGAAATGTGAAAAGTGCAATATGAAATTAAATCACATTCGTGTATCCAAGCTCACTGATTTGGTAGCAAGGCAAATACTCAAAAGAATTGAAACGGAGCCTACATATGTCATTAATCAGTACCTTAAGGAGAAAGTCTCCACATTTTTGCCTTCAACTAATCAATTTTCCATTGAATTGAAGCTACAAGTGATTCTTAAACTTAAGCAAGATCCAAATTATGTGATGAATATGGAAGATTATAAGGATATCGAAAAATATTGCTATGATGTGCTTGAAATAATTGATAGATTATCACTAGGCGAGAACTTTTTGAAAGGAATCCTCTATCATGAAATAGTAGTAGCCAAAACTAAGTTGGCAGAACTTCAAGGATTAACACTTGATGATGTAAGTAAATAAGCAAACAAGTATAGAGAATGAATGTAGGTTGTGAATGTGAAATGGTACTTGAAGACAATATCTTGTTTTATTCATACAACAAGTAGATTAACAAAGTTGTATGCTTGAAGAAATTTGAGCAATATTTACTTATATAACAATTTAATTAAGACTTTTAAAGAGAAATTTTTGTTACATAAAATATAATTCATAAAAAAGACGATTAAATTTATTTTCATGAACTGTTTTTTGCTTGTAGGAAATTTGTGGTAAAATTTCATTTGAAAAATTCTAATTTGTAATCAAAATAAATTTTATTTTAAATTTAAAAACTCTCTAACTTCTTAAAATTATTCTAATTATTGCATTGCCACATTCACATGTTAAAAATAATAAAGTAAATATCATGGATAATCCTAATTGCATGTGTTTACCTAAGTAATACATGAGTGATTCTTAAAAAGAAAACTTTTGATACTAACTAAAATACTTGATATGTGCCTATTATACCAATGAAAGGAATTAGGGTTTTATTTATGCAGTTGTGAAAATTCACATACACTAGAAAATAATAGTGCATAATTATCTATATGTATACATATAATTAACTCAATTTATATGCTTAACGTTAATTCTCATTTTTATAATCTCAACGTCTTAATTTTCTTTTTCTTTTTCTCTTTCATCTATCGTTTAAGGAAACACGTAATTACATGGCGGAGCTATTAGAGAAATCTTTTAACATACTTGCAAATTCAATATCTGAACCAAAAGACTTGAGACAGCTGATGTTGTTTTACAAAAAAGCAAATTAATAATTAATTCATAAGCTCACTTGTCATGCTCATCTCCACAATTAATATGTGAAAAATGACTGTGTTTGCAAATGAATGAGAAAGGAAATTGAATTGAGATTTTATTTATCTTCTGCACGACTGCATTTTTTGCTCATTAGTTAGTCAAACAAATAATAAATTATTGAAAATTTTTCTCGCTACACTTGTGTTTTCTTTCTGGCTAATTAATTTTTTCAAATTTCAATCATTGACAGTCATCATTGCAGAAGAAATATTAATTAGGTAAGCGAATTTTTGCATTAGTATGCCACAAATAAATTGATCGTTATCTAATGGTTGACGTCAATAATGATGAAAAGAGCAATTTTAATTTATGTTATGTGATAAAGTCATAAAGTAGATAATGTAATACTCGATAATTACAAACATTCATTTCAATTGATTTTTAATCTTTTATCAGAATAATCTCTGATAATGAAACTAATTGGCTGATATGTGAATTTATTTATTTATCTTTTATATTTGAAGTCGTAAAAATCTCTATAGAGTTGAATGTGCATTACTTTTAAATCATTAGTATAATTAGAAATGCACAAATGCAATTATAATTTTAAATTATTCTACATGTATAAACATAGTGACATGGGAGAAAACTTGAAGTAAACAACGGGGACAAAACGTAGGTGTATTGTGTAGAAAATGAGAGATTGTGCACATGCTACATGAAAAATTAATTTTAATTTCTCTAAAGAGCAACAGCACGGGCGAGAATCAAAGTTAGTTGAAACAAGAGCAAGTGAGAGCTTATAATGGTTAAAAGTCAGACGAATGCGGTAATAAATTATTTTACTTGACAAGTAAAATATAGAAAACAATTTACAGCAGTAAAGCTTTCAATCTTTTCATTTTCATTCATAATCTAAATGAAAAGCTTTTTTTTAAAAAATATTGAACGAGAAACATTAAACAAACTTTCATTATTCCTACCGTTACCCAGATAGAAATATTCTACGAATATTTGAAATATTTCCCAGATAACGGACGATTTTTCGTCCGCTTGCGGATTATCCGGTTTTTTTTCCATACAAAAAATCGAATAAAATCCGCATTTTTCCCATATTCCGGACACTGATATGCGTATAAAAACTGATAATTTTTAATATTTTTGTACGCCTGCCGGATTATTTTTGATATTTTTAGCGCATTTTCCATCATATTTAGAAAAAAGGCGCTATTGTGCCCACTTTGTCCGTCTGTCTGTCTTCGTAACTAGTCTTTCAAAAAACGGTTTTTCTCAAAATTTTTTGCACCAATTTGTTGGTTTTGACTATGAGACCGGTATAACGGAAGCTTTCCGCGAGATTCTTTCCCCATGCCGAGCTATGGCATGCATATGGTGGACGTCCACCACATGAACCAAAAAACTTTTTTTCACCAAAAAGTCTTACAATATCATAAAACATCGAATAAACATGTCAAAAATGATTTTTGGACATTTTATCCCAAGTCTATGCATGTGCCACACAGGTGCATCATATGGACCAAAAATCGAAATTTCAAATATAAGCATATTTATACTCGTTGGAAAGGTCTTGAAGCGTAGAATAAGATGGCATAAAAAGTTTTTAGATTGGTGGTGACCCAAGGGCATGCATGTGGTGGATGTCCACCCATCATTTTAAAGTCTTTTGAGGTAAATCGATAAAGATTTGACTGAGTTATAGCAGATTAAGTGAAGGCAAAAATGACCTTATACAGAAACACCAAAATAGCAATTCTCGGCAACTATTTAACTAAAAACTATGATTTATAGCGTTTTGGAATTGTCTAATAATAAGCTAAAAGAATCAACAATAAAAATATTTTTTGGACTTTTTTTCTATTTCTGGATTTCGATGATCTTTTTATAAAGCCATTAGCTCAGTGAGCTAAACCGATGATCTTTTTATAACGCCATTAGCTCAGTGAGCTCAGTGAGCTAAACCGATGATCTTTTTTATAACCACCATTAGCTCAGTGAGCTAAACCGATGATCTTTTTATAAAACCATTAGCTCAGTGAGTTAAACCGATGATCTTTTTTATAAAGCCATTAGCTCAGTGAGCTAACCGATGATCTTTTTATAAAGCCATTAGCTCAGTGAGCTAAACCGATGATCTTTTTAGAAGGGCATTAGCTCAGTGAGTTAAACCGATGATCTTTTTATAAAGGCCATTAGCTCAGTGAGCTAAACCGATGATCTTTTTTATAACACCATTAGCTCAGTGAGCTAAACCGATGATCTTTTTATAAGGCATTAGCTCAGTGAGCTAAACCGATGATCTTTTATAAAGCCATTAGCTCAGTGAGCTAAACCGATGATCTTTTTATAAGCCATAGCTCAGTGAGCTAAACCGATGATCTTTTTATAAAAGCCATTAGCTCAGTGAGCTAAACCGATGATCTTTTTATAAGGCCATTAGCTCAGTGAGTTAAACCGATGATTCTTTTATAAAGCCATTAGCTCAGTGAGCTAAACCGATGATCTTTTTATAAAGCCATTAGCTCAGTGAGCTAAACGATGATCTTTTTTATAACACCATTAGCTCAGTGAGTTAAACCGATGATCTTTTTATAAGGCCATTAGCTCAGTGAGCTAAACCGATGATCTTTTTATAACACCATTAGCTCAGTGAGCTAAACGATGATCTTTTTATAAGGCCATTAGCTCAGTGAGTAAACCGATGATCTTTTTTATAAAGCCATTAGCTCAGTGAGTTAAACACGATGATCTTTTTATAAGCCATTAGCTCAGTGAGCTAAACCGATGATCTTTTTATAAAGCCATTAGCTCAGTGAGCTAAACCGATGATCTTTTTTATAACACCATTAGCTCAGTGAGCTAAACCGATGATCTTTTTATAAGGCCATTAGCTCAGTGAGCTAAACCGATGATCTTTTTTATAAACACCATTAGCTCAGTGAGCTAAACCGATGATCTTTTTATAAGGGCATTAGCTCAGTGAGCTAACCGATGATCTTTTTTTATAACACCATTAGCTCATTGAGCTAAACGATGATCTTTTTATAAAGCCATTAGCTCAGTTAGCTAAACCGATGATCTTTTAATAAGGCCATTAGCTCAGTGAGCTAAACCGATGATCTTTTAATAAGGCCATTAGCTCAGTGAGCTAAACCGATGATCTTTTTATAAAGCCATTAGCTCAGTGAGCTAAACCGATGATCTTTTAATAAGGCCATTAGCTCAGTGAGCTAAAACCGATGATCTTTAATAAGGCCATTAGCTCAGTGAGCTAAACCGATGATCTTTTAATAAGGCCATTAGCTCAGTGAGCTAAACCGATGATCTTTTTTATAACACCATTAGCTCATTGAGCTAAACCGATGATCTTTTTATAAAGCCATTAGCTCAGTGAGCTAAACCGATGATCTTTTTAATAAGGCCATTAGCTCAGTGAGCTAAACCGATGATCTTTTAATAAGGCCATTAGCTCAGTGAGCTAAACGATGATCTTTTTTATAACACCATTAGCTCAGTGAGCTAAACCGATTATCTTTTTATAAAGCCATTAGCTCAGTGAGCTAAACCGATGATTCTTTTTATAAGGCCATTAGCTCAGTGAGCTAAACCGATGATCTTTTTAATAAGGCCATTAGCTCAGTGAGCTAAACCGATGATCTTTTTATAGGCCATTAGCTCAGTGAGCTAAACCGATGATCTTTTTTATAAACCCATTAGCTCATTAAACTAAACCGATGATCTTTTTTATACACCATTTAGCTCAGTGAGCTAAACCGATGATCTTTTTATAAGGCCATTAGCTCAGTGAGCTAAACCGATGATCTTTTTATAAAGCCATTAGCTCAGTGAGCTAAACCGATGATCTTTTTATAAGGCCATTAGCTCAGTGAGCTAAACCGATGATCTTTTTTATAACACCATTAGTTCAGTGAGCTAAACCGATGATCTTTTTATAAGGCCATTAGCTCAGTGAGCTAAACCGATGATCTTTTTATAAAGCCATTAGCTCAGTGAGTTAAACCGATGATCTTTTTATAAGGCCATCAGCTCAGTGTAGGGGTTTACAAATCGGGAAAATTCCCGGGAACGGGAATTTCCGAAACGGGAATAAGTAACAACTTTTATAAAATTTAATATTATATTCACTGAGCTTCTGTCCCTTTGAAACGTTTATTTTAGTATAAAAATAAATACTTCTTATTAACAATATTTTGTACGCATAGGCGGACAATATCATGAATACGCCTGCCTGACTACGCCGAATATTTTTTTTCTATCTGGGTATGACTGAAAAATGAACTAGGTATTCATTTGTTCTTTCTCTCTCCAATTTCGCATTCTGTTAAGTCCTTTGTAATTTTCTCTTTCATTATTTTGAGTGAAATATTTTTCATACTTCTCTTTCATTCAGTTAAAAGTTTCTCGGTGAACTGAAATATTATACAATAAGTATCATGAAATGATGATTCTGTATAAAAAATTTCAATAAAACTTGAAACAAATGAGAAATATTTTGCTTCAAATAAGTTAAATTGAGTGAATTATAAGGAATTAAACTTGTCATTTCAAAATTTAATAAACAAAATGTTTAAAGGCAAAAGGAATTTTCCTAACATTGACATAAAATTAAGAGGGACAAATTCTCAAAAATATATAAATTGCAGAAGAAAAGTTTCAGCTTCTTACATCTTATTACAGGTTTTTAATTTATATATATTCTTGTAAACTTTTACAGATTTTTCATCGTTGTTAACCCAAGGCTTAAAATTGAAATCTTCCAATCACAAGAATTTCATTAAAAATAATTCTCATTAAAACATTTTTAATTGCTTCTTTAATTTGTTTCTAAAGAATCATCCATTCAGCCTTGATATTTTTACCATTGAAAAATAATTAAAGATTTAGATTGATTCTTGAATTTCCATTAATCAATCTTTGTCAATCTCACATCTGTAAATAAAACAAAACTTTCAATATCCTCTTGTCGTTTCTAAAATCTAATTTAAGCATCAACATGGTGTGAAAAGAATTTATGTAAGCTCAATTTAACTAAAACTTTCTCTCAATGAATCTGATGCAATAAACTTTTTGCCAAACTCAATTACAAGCTATGAATAAATTTGCTATCTTACAATACACAGATATGAGTTTGTATATGTATGTATGTCGTAATATGCAAAGTAAATGAGCTATGAAATTATGTGTAATGAGAAATTAATGAAAATATATGGTGACACATTTGAAGACAGCAATAATAACAGCTGAGAAAAAAAAATGAACGAGACCATGTGCTGCTGCTGTGATGGAGATTACAAATATTTTCACACATAAAAATCTTTAAATACTGACGTTGTTCACATTATTTACATAAATTTCATTTCGGAATTAATTAATTTTCTGTTGTGAATAAAATTGATAATAGTAGTGTGGTTGTATATTGATGGTTGTGGGCGTTTCTAGTGTCTGCTTTTGATATGAGTGGACGACGTTAATTAATTTATCTATAGGTGATTTAATGGTCAGCACGTTGCAATATGTTTTTTTGTATTTCTTCTACGTAAACAACTTGTGGTTGTCTTTCTCAGAAAATAGATAAATATATTTAGGTCATCAAATGAAAGACTTGAAATATCTTTAAGAATACAAAATAAAATAATTGAAGATTTATTAGTATCATCGTTTATTAGTTTATTTCATTTGTTTTAGGTTCTAAATCACAGTATTTCCATGCAGGTTTTTATTATTAAACATTCAAACATTTATGAAAAGGTTTTCATTTTATTTAGAGACTTTTTTGTTATAGCATAAAACTAACATCGAAAATAATTTTTCATATTTCTTAGATTTTAAATTTGATTGAAAAATAAAAAGTTTAAATTTCTTTTTAAAATTAATAAAATTTTCATTAAAAAATCGCATTTAAAAATAAGAAATTTTGCAACTTCAATTTTTTCAATCAATCAAAATCGAGAATTTAATCCACAATAGTTTTATATTAAATTCAAATTGATTCACTGCCACTATCGATTTAGATGTCACTCTCGAGATATTTTTGACAGTGCACTTGTGCTTGAATAACATTTATTTCTTGTTTCGTCTCATCGCTCTCTTCTATATCAGACGTGCTTGAGTCAGATGATCTATTAGAACTGCGTCTATTCATTTCACAAAATTTCTGATTTATAAATTCAATTCCTTCGTTGTTTATGGTCATATTGCCTGCAACAACACCAGCATTACCGAGTACATCGTCACAATCGTAATCGATACTTTTACAATTCACACTGCTATTACGTGAAAGCAATTGTGTCTCATGGGCATTCTCTTCAAGCTTGCCTGTATCACTAATACTTTCACTGCGATCGAACGTGGGTCGTCGAATGTCATCCAAGCATTGATGGTCATTGAGATGTAAGTCATTTGAGTGATTTGGCTGAACAGTTTTATCCACACAATTACCATCAACTGAATCGATATTGCCAAGAATGAATGGTAGTTTGAGGCTAACTTCGCCACCCATAGCACTTAATGATAATTTAACTTTCACATAATATGAAACATAAATTGCAAAAACATTCTTTTCTTCACCAGTACTAGTGCCGCACCCACTTTGTACCTGGTTAATAGACTGTTGACGTACTAAATGATGTGATTCTTGTTGTGAGTGCTGTTGTTGCAGCTGGTGTTGTTGTTGTTGAATTTGTAGTGCCGGATAAATACAGCCACGTGGAGCACTTGAGGCCAGTTTTGAATTTAATGCCGCTAATGAAGTGTCATAATTGCTTGTACTGAAGAGTGCGCCCTCGACAGCTATCCAATTTTTTGTTGTGCCTATGTTCACATAAACCATATGTGAACAAAAAACGAGAAACAAAGCGAGAAAATGGAAGATGAATAATGAATAAGGTAGTCAATCAATAATGTATAAATACTGGGCAACAGAATATATTTTTGTTTCGAGAGCTTTTTACTTATTCTCTTTCTCTTTCATAAAATACAAGAGAGAATGAGAAAAATAAAAACAACAATAAATGTAAATGTGGGGCTCTGATAAATTTTTCACAAGAGTGCATTTGTGGGTTATGAAATTTTTATATTTGCAGACCACAAAATTTTACTTTAATGAAATTTTTTTTCATTTCAAGGACACATTGAGGTTCTTTAAAGTAAATATTTTTTTGATAGAAAATTTAAAGAATTTTAATGAAGTGCAAATGTAAATAAAACATTTTCATACCTCTTATTGGAAGCAATGAATAAACTCCATGTAATGATTCGCCTGAACCAATTTGTTTGCTAACATCCACTTCTGCTACAATGTTTTTAAATTTACCGTTGCTAAACATACACACATCGACATGTTGTACAGCAAATATCTATATTAATGAAATTAAATGAAGAAATATCTTATGTACATAACTTCTTTTTTAATAAAAATAAGATTTGTCTTCTTGTACTGCTGCTAATTTTGAAAATATTTAATAAAACATTCTTTTTATTTTGTTGCATTAAATAATCTTATGTTTCCTTAGAATTAGTAATAAAGTAAGAGCACCATATGTCCATAAATCAAGCTAAACGCGCTCGCGAGAAAAGATAAAATTAGAAATTATGGTTGTGGCCACCTTAAGGTTTTTTCAGTATAATAATGATAGGGATGATGATGATGTCGAGGCGAGAGTTCATGAACACAATGAAGCTTTGTACTTTGTAAAAAAATAAACATTCTTCTTTCTCTTTCCATTCGCATTTCAGATTCAATTTGACATAACATCATTCTTTTCATAGAGTTCACTTCTTCTTTTTATTCTTTCCGCTGAATCTGTTGAATTTGTTCGTGATTTATCTTTAAGAGAGTCTTACACATATATACAAAAAATAATCCATATTTGAACACAATTCATCTTAAAAGAAAAAGAAATTTCAAAGCATTCGCGTCTAGATTTATTTTTTGATGAAAGAAGAAATTGAGTGATGATGAAATTCCTCCCTTTTGTCATCTAATCGAGAATTCTTTCTTTTGTCTCCATTTTCACTCGAATGAGCATGTCAATGGTAGAATTTAAATTTGATAATTATGTAGCAGATTGAGAAAACCTAAAGGCAGTTATTTTATGCTAATGAGATCTCTTTGATAACAATCAACAAAAGAGACTTATCGAATTTTCTATATGTTACTTCTTCAGCAGTTGTACGAGATTTCTATTTAATTTGTTCAAAGGTTTTTTTGTAAATACAGAATAATGCTCAAAGTTCCACTATATTTTGAATTTTAAAGCCATTTTGTTTATTTTTTAGTGTAAAAAGCATTGTAAACACGATTTTATGCTAAATAATTGAAAACATTGCATTATTCTGCATGGAAGTAAGAAGATTTTGTATATAAAAATGGTAAATCCATGTTCTAGTCAATTCTTTTTAAATTAAATGAGAAATGCTCACAATACATTTCTCATTTCCCTATTCTTCTATTCTTTTCTATTCGCTCGCTTTGCAATTTTCATAGAAATAGGGTTAAGTGAAATTCATTTTTTAAGCACCGCAATCTATATAAGAGCTTCACAAACATCCTTTTAAGAGAGAAAAATTAAATTAGAAGAGAAAAAAAGTACACCTTTTCTTCTATCTGTATTGAAAGTAGTATCAAGGGAAAAATGTGAAAACCCTATCTTACATACTTTTGGGTTTTGTTCACATGCTTGTAATTTAATGAAATGGAAACTCTACATATTTTTCATTCGTTTATCGAGATTCAACTGATGCTGGTTGAGAAATGGAAAATTTATGAATGAATGCTTTCTCGTACATGAGTTGAAAATTAAAAAGTCAGGCTTTGGAAATAATTTCTTAAATTTGCTTTCATTTTGATTTGTCATGTTAAAAATTTTTAAAAAAAGGAAACATAAAGAAATTTGATATTACTCCATTATATGACAATCGACACAAGCCAATGATACACACAAATTGAAGCAATTTCATGAAAACCATCCTTTTTTTGTAACAACATTTTCATCTCACTGCCTGGTTATAAAATCCACTTTTAGGTCTCAAGTTACATCATAAAAGCACAAAATTTACTGTCGCTTTTCCACCCCTAGATCATTTTTCACTTTTCCTTTAGAATGAATACATTATTATATACCTAAGTGATTACAATCTCTTTTTCTTTTTCTGTTTTACCACAATGCAATAAGAGAGAAGATTGTATATTTCTGTTCGTTGGAAAATTTACTTAGACAAATTTGTGGGAGTGGGTAATAAGTCATTCTTAAATGTTCTTAAAAGAAGAAAACGGAGGAGTTACCTACGTGGTAACTGACAATAAGATGAATTTCTTGCAATAAAAATAAACTAAAGAGCAAGAAGACAAGTCTTTTCACATACTTAAAAATATTAAAAACTCACTCTAATTTTTCTGACGATTTTTCTACTATCATTTTTTACATCAATTGTTATGTTGACATTTTCACCGTGAGTGTATGCAGATTTGTTTAATGATGCTTTCAAACTCACTCGTCCTTCGGTCCATAAAAAAGGCTTGTCAACACTTCCAAATGGGCCCTATAAGTAAAATAGGTAAAAAAGGAAATTAAAAAGAAATATTGTTTAGAAAAATCTCTATTATCTTCCTCGAATGAACACTTGAAGTCTATTTTTAGCTTATGTTCTACACACAAAAAAGAGAAAAAATGAAAATCGATTTTTAAAAGTGAATATTTCATCAAGTAGTCTATTCAAACAGACAAATACACACACTGTTTGAAAGTAGATTTGAAACATGTCTAACAGGAATTCACTGTTTATTTATTCGAGTGTTAATGAATATACCGCAAAGTACAAGCTTTATTATAGCGTGAAATTCTTAATATCAATTGTGATTCGTACATAATAAAAAGTAGCTTTCAATAAAGTCATTAAGAAAATAAATGGAACTCACTTTGTTCATACTGTCTGTGACATCTGCTTCAACAATTGATTTTACAGTGCCATTTGAATTATTGGTGTTGTTGCTGTTACTTCCATGTATAATCAAGCTCGTCTGTTTTATCAATTTTCGTGCTTTCGGCGATAGTCGCAGACGCAATGAACGTGGCACCGTTGGTTGTTGCTGATGGTGCGATGGCTCGTTTCCTGCTAATGTTATATCCGGACATATTTTATGTAGTAGTCTTATACCCAGTCTTACTGTTGATCGTCTTTGTATTCTTTCATCAGCATTGTCTGCTGTTGGAACTTTTTTGTATTCAAGAAATAAGATAAGAATTTTTTTTATTAGAAGTTGAATGATTAAGTGAATGTGAGAGTATTCACCTGTATATACCCTAATATCATAGCTTGTGCCAATAGGAGCGCCTGTATAGCGTTTTGCTGGAAGTAATTGTACACTTGGTGGAGTGACTGACCCAATTTCAATCATAAAAGGAATCGAATTTTGACCCAATCGTTCGACTAATGCTTCCTAAACATCATGTAAATAACATCAAGATAATTAAAATGCTTTTTATATAGTCGTGAACATTTTACCTGAAGCGGAGTCAATTGGAAATTTTGTTCAATATCCAGTCTTGGCCATATTTGTTGCAATGCGACAATTGCTTCATTACAAAACTTTAATCCCATAACCTCTTCGTCCTCTCTTCCATATCTATTTTGTATCGCAGAGAAAACATTTTTAGATAGCAAAAAATGAAACATTTTTGTTTGAAAACATTAACAATAGTGCTGAGCACTAAAATTTTCAAATTTTAAACTGAGCATCGAAACATTCAAAATTTAGTGCTACCTAAGCATTTTAAAATAGATTTCAAGGGTAAGTCAACAAAACTTTTATTTCAATTCAAATAAATATTTTACTCAGTGCCTCGATAATAATAATATTAAATATTTATGTTTTTAATAGACTCTATAAATGAGAAAATATACAGTGGCAGTGGTTCTTTTTATTATTATTATTATTATTATTTTATCGATTTTCTCATTCATGAATGATTTTAATAAGCCAATTGTTATCAGCCGATTGCCTAGAGTGTAATTACACTGATATGCATGAGAATGAATGAAACGTGGAAATGTTTGGTTTGCATTTTAAATAACATGGAAATATGTTTGATAAAATAAAGATAATAAAATTTTTAAACTTGTTTTACTTTAAAACTGCCAGCTTTAAAACTGCAAAAGAAATTTATTAAATTCATTGCACATCTGAAAGTTTTTTCTGTGGTAGAAAGTTTTACCTTGAAAAAAAGCAATTAATATGGATTTATAACAAAAGTCGACTTTATTTCTAGCTAGCTATCTCTTCTTAGAAAACTCACTTTCTACCTCATTCATACAGCACTAATTTTTCTTTTCTTCACAACACACAAAATAACAATAAAGAGCGAAAGAAGATAGCACGAAAGGAGAAAAATAATAATTATGAGACTTTGAAGAATAAAGAAAAGAAAACTTTTTGATTGCTTTTTTCCACTTTCAATTGCCATATCTTCTACTTTCTTCCTTCATCGCGCTCAGAGTGAGAAATTTATTTTAATTTTAGAAAGCAAAGGGGAGCTTTGAGTATTCATTCATGAATGATTTTCAATCTATTTTGATGCTTTTTTATAACTTTCTTACCTGAATGTAAGCGTCAGCTGACAGTAAACTTTTTGATTTGATTCAATGACTCGGGGGTCGATATAGATTACTCCTTTTATGGGATCAACAACACCTGCTCGAGAAACCAGCTCTCGTGTACCCAAATACAATGTTAATAATTGATTGGAAGATGTCTTCTTGTACACCCTTTTTAAAGAAGGAACAGGGAGAGAAAAAAGGTTGAGTTTGAATGCTTCACGCTTTGTTAAATCATAAATGAACTAATGATCAATGTCATAGTTATATTTAATGATGACAAGAAGACTAAATTTGTATAAATGCTCTCTTAACTTACTTCTGTGATCCCAATGAGTCATCATTCTCCTTTGGTTTTCTATATTAATGTGCCAAACGAATATAATTACACACACAAATGCACATAGGTTTGTTAGATAGTCAGTGGTTGTAGAATGAAAATAAATGTGAGTAAAAAACAGATTAGAAAAAGAGAATTTAATTGAATGAATGCTTTTATGGTAATTGTTGTTATTATTCATCATAACTGGTGCAAGAAAAAACAATGAAAAGTTTCACTTCAAGTAATTAATTAGTAAATGCACTTTTGGGTCATTTTAGTTCTATTTTTAACGTAATAAAATTCATTGTTTGCACACAAGTTTTCATTATACTTTATACATGTATGATGAGTAAGTGTCACTATGTATCTCAGTGTCATGGACTAAATTGAATTTAATTAATTTAATTATGATTGATGCTAATTGAGAATCAAAAGCTATTTAAAATGCTGCAGCATCAACCCAAGTTTATTCCAAATTTAAAACTTTTTTGCTGGAAAAACATTCTTCTGACAGTTGGTTGTTAAAACTTTTTTTTTGCTGAGGTAAAATGTTATTTATTTATAAATGTGGAATGATATAATAGAATTTTGTTTTCAAGCTTTTTCAATAAAAACACAATTGAAGTAATGGTGAAAAACGTCAAACGGATACAGACATCATTTATAACTTCTTTTGCTGAATCTTACATTGAAAGTTAGTAAGCAATAAATTAAAGACTTTTCAAACATTAATGAAAAGTTGTAATTTATGATTCATAACATCCTGCACTCTCTTGAGTAAAGTTTTTTCGTTTCCGTTGTACCTAATCAAAGATTTGTAACATATTGATTTATATACACAAACATATGATAACTTTTTTTCTGAATATTCCTAATTGTTTGTAAATTGAGTTTCGTACTAACTGTGCATGATGAGTAAATAACGGCGAAAAATTGCTTTCATCGATTTTTGTTGTTATTTGTTTGAAACTTTTTTTTCTTCTTAATCTATGTGAGCTACTGATTTTTACTTTGCCGATAGACATTAAAACTTTTTTTAATTTTGTAATTCATGTTCAAATAATTAAAACGAGGAAAATTTTTCGATGAGTCTGTTAAAGAAGAAAAAAAGTTTTGATTTTCTTAACTACCGAAGCATATTTGTTCTGTTAGAAACATTATAGAAAGTAAAGAGAGGTAAAAAGATTAAATTGAGCATAATATTAAATTGAAGCAAAGTTATTAAGAAGACAATAAAAGTAAATAGATAGAATTTAATTTTCATCCACAAAATATAATTAAATTGTGATTCACAAAGTGACACCGCAATACAGAACATGTAAAACGAGAAATATATTTTCTTGTTGCTAATTAAATTTACGAGAATTATTTACAATACAATGAAACTTTTGACAAAATTTTTCATATTTTACTTTCTCATAAAGTAAAGTGAAACAAACTGTCTCTGTTTTTCATCAATGATCCGCTTAAAAAAGAGAATAAACTCACTGAAGAATGGTGGGTGAAGATGGAGCTTTTAATATCGTTTCATCGTCGTTCTCCTTCATTATTTTCGTGAAAAATTATTTTTCATAATCCAATGTACTCGGTTTCCATCATGAATAATTTCATTGCACCTTAAACGTGTGAGATGGTAAGAAGGGAAGGAGAAAATGGAATGAGAGAAAACTTAATTCACTTTATTTTCCGACAGTTCCATTAGCTATTATTTTTTCTCTTTGGCTTTTTCACTATATTGGTTTAAATATAAAATATTGAATTGAATGGCTTAGTTCACTTCTATTAACTATTCATTATAAAATTGAAATTGATTTTTTTCTACTTTTTTCATTCATTTCTCATTTCCTTTCTATATGTTATCACTTATCCTTAATTTGGCCGTCTATTGATTTCAAATCTTTGAATTTGTTTTATTTTAAGAGCAAACAATCTTCTATTTGCTTGTAACATCCACGCTTTACATGAAACAAATGTATCCATCCATTATCATTATATTTTTTTACCCTATAAATCTTTCATACACTTTGAATGTACAACGTTCTTAAATTTCATTCGCTCTTTTATGTATGTGTGTCAAATTAATCCTCAATGGAATACAAAAACATATTTACAACACTTTCTTTTATTTACTTTTTAAAACCCATCATAATAAATATTATTTGTTACTTTTTGTGCATGGTGCTTTTTACGTGTATCTTTATTGAGATCCCGAGAAAGACTGGAACAAAATTTTGTATACAGATCTCAGTTTACATCAAGTAACTTGCAAAATGTTTTCGTCACAATGTTTGAATGCTTCAATGCTGAATCTTCCAATGATGTTTTCATTTACTGTGTAAAAAAAGCACGTGAAAGCTTCTGAGTGAATGATGAAAATGAAATTTCATTCTATGTGTTACACTCGAAAAAGGGTTATAGGCGATAAATTATTAAACCCAAAAGTGTTTACGTTTCTCAGAGGGTATTTTCTTTAACTGAATGCCTTTCCATGCCTTTTTAATTTCTTAAAATTCTTTTTTTATAACTCCTTATCCTTACTCAAACTGAAATTTGTTCTTACTTATTTCATGTTTATGGCTGCACGGTTGCACGCAATTAATCACTCACGATGAGGTTGAGCATTAGAGCATGTTGTGGTATGAAATTTTCCTTAAGACATACTCGCACAAATTTTATTCTATATTCACATCTGTTTTTTAGTTCACGACTAATTGCATAAATTTTTAATGATGCCATTAAATTTTTGTCATTCACTGTTAAGTCTTCCACATCAGCCTTATGCTTTCGTTCTTATAAAAGAAATCTGAGAAATTGAAGAGAAGAAATGTCGCAATCATAATATACATAATTAAGAATTAATGGGAAGTTGCTGAATGCTTGAATGAGAAAGCGAGCAAGCGAATGAATAATAACCAAATTTATTTTAGTTCATTCATAAACGAACAATATATTATTGTAAAAATATAAGGCCTACGACGTAGTTTAAAGCTATTTACAATGTATTTCATTCTCAAGTAATGAATATTGATACTTGTCAGAATAAATTGTAAACAGGTATAAATTGTATATTTTTCAACAATGTCAAATTTACCTTTAAAAGATTTTTTTGTAATACCTAAATATAGCTGAATAAAGAAATTAAATCATTCTCATAATATTAATAAATACCCATTAGAGAGTCTGTAAAGTATGATAGGAAATGAAACTTCCTTTAATTACCTAAAAATGTATTGAATAAAAGTTTGTCTTGCTTCTGAAAAACTTTTCTTTCTTTTATATTCGGGATTAATAATAAATATGCCTATAAAACCAAATACGAGTATATTCTATATATGTAAGTTGAACATATAGAATGAGGAAAAAGTTCAAAAGCTTTTTTATTCTTTGTAAAGCTTCTTTCGTCAAATAAAAAAGGCCTTGTATTACAAATTCAATCTATAATTGCTTTATGCTCCACATCATTTAAATTAGAAAAAGAAGGATTTCTTTTAATAAAATGGAAAAGTTTATATTTTTCATTCCTATGCCTTTCCATCATTTTCACTTCTTTGCACGGAACATTGACGTCAAATAGAATGAAACAGTTTTTTTCTCATTTCAAGAATGAGGGTATGAGAAGTGAAAGGTAGATTTCAAGATTTCTTTTTATTAAAGAGAGATAGAAGCTTTTTTATTGATTTGTTACAAAATTACATTTAATTAAGCATCATTTAGAAACACACCATCATCTGCTTTAGTAGCCCTCATCAGAGCATTCAATTTTATAATTTGTATATTTAGTCAACAAAATTCTTTTCGCCTCCTCATGATCTGCTTTTCCATAGCCCTAAACAACGACACAAGAGATGTAGATAATTTAATTAGCATTCTTTATACTAACGATGATGACGAAAAGATTTTTTCTCACCTGTGAGTACCCATATACTTTTATATACTTCTCATTTGGTCTATGTTCAATTCTACCGCCGCCAAGACATTCACAGTCTAAACCCAAACCACTAAGGGACGAGCTAACTTCATCATAAATGTCAGCTAATGAAAATGTGAAATGAAAGAGAAAAAATATTTAAATATTCGTGTATATATATGCTAAATCATCTTCCTTTGAAATAAAATGTATATAAATACCAGAGGTATATAATGAAAATAACACACAACTTTCCAATAAAACATTGAAACATTGAAATTAAACAATCAACATTCATTTTTGTCAAAGAAATTTTTGGCATAAGTGTGTACTCAAAATAGAATGAAAAATAAAAAAAAAAGAAAGATCTAATAATTTTAATAGAGTGATAAGCACATGCAGTAGAATAAGAAAAAAAGAATCAAATTTCCATTCAATGCTGCTTTGATTGAAAATGAAATCGGTGCTGAAATGCTGATAATGCTCTATTCTTCTCCTCTCAAGAGATATTAAGCAAGTTAAGAAGAAAAGTGGGTCTTTAAATCTTTATTATTACAAAAGACTTCACATTACAATAGAAATGGAAATTTATTTTTTCCTTCATTTGTAGGCTTTTTCTAATTCTCGAGAATCGAAAAGGAATTAATTTGACATTAAGACATGACTCTTGAGAGAATCAAAGTTAATTTTCTGTCAATCTCAGTTGAATACAAATTAAATGAGTATTTGAATTAGTTAGTTTTATAAACATTTACTTACCGTGCCAAGTTGCTCTCAAAAAACCTCTGTTAAAAAGATGATTTATTGAAGATTTATTTACAAGAAACTTTTCAATAAACTTTACCTCACAATATTTTTTTGTGCTTCTTTTCCTTCAGAATTTTCCTTGCCATATACTTTAATTAGTACATATTTAAAAACACCTTCATCAATTTCAACATTTTGAACTGCTTCTAAACGTGCATCAACACTCATTTTCACAAATTGTAATGTATTTGACACAAAATTTTTATTCCGGAAAATTTTAAATTTTGTAAACAACATTAGTTGCTCACTTTTCTTTCTCAATTTTCATCCGTTGAAGTATGATGAACTTTTTGTGTATGATGTTGAAGACTGGCATAAGTCATAAAATAAAGTTTACAAATTTCGCAAAGAAATGTTTTCAAACCTATGTGAATTTTTTCATGTTGATTTCTTGCCTTTTCTAAGCGAAAAGATTTTTTACAACTCTCGTATTTGCATTGAAACTTTTTCTCTTGCGTATGAATCAACATATGAACATTTCTATCACCTATTTGAGAAAAACTTTTATCACATCCATCAAATGTGCATGTATAAGGTTTCATTTTGAGATGTATTCTGTTGATATGAATTTTCAAATGTTCTGCTCTTTTAAAGCATTGTGAACAATGAGCACACTTGTGTTTCCTTATCGATGATGATGATGAAAATTTTGAGTTTTGATGAGTTGTAAGATGTTTAGAAAGTGAAGAAAGCAATTTAAAGTTTCTTTTACAAAATTCACAAGTATAAGTCTTTTGCTCTATTGGGATTGTTTCTATTTTTGGTGAAATTTTTTCTATGTCATGCTTTTGCATGTGAGTTTTGAAACTATTTCTTTTCTTAAAAGTTTTACCACACTGAGAACAAATGAATGATTTTGAATCAATATGAATTGAAATCTCATGATTTTTCAAATGATGTTGTTGAATAAAACTTTTTGAACAGTGTCTGCATTTAAATTGTTTCTCATTTTCGTGAGTTTTTAGATGATAATGAAAATTTGGTAGTGAATCAAAAACTTTGTTACACGTACTACAGATGTTTTCAATTTTCTCATGTCTGTTTCTTTGATGTTTTTTTAAATAGAGAGAGCTCTTAAATGTTTTTTGACATTCAGGACATTTTAAAGTATCCTGAGCGTTGTGGGTTTGTTGGTGAGAATTTTTACTACTCAATTGAGAAAATGTTTTCTGACAAATGTCGCAGTGATATTCAGTAACTCGAATTTTTTGTTCGTTGGTTGCAACATTCTCTTTAATCCTCTTTTCATTTCTTCCTCTTTGCTTTCTAGTTTGTCTCTCTTTAGTATTACATCGTGTGACATGAATTTTTAACTTTGATTCCTGTTCAATGGTTTTATCAGAGTAATCAGATTTGACTTCTATAGGGCTTAAAAATGATTCGTAATTATACTCTTCACAAACTTCAGGTGCTTCATCACTCTCTTCCTCCTCTTTTCTATAATGAGAATTTTCATCTGTTATTTTTAATATGCATTTATATGATTTCAGTGCAGTCTCTTTTAAATCATTAAATGAAGAGATTATTTTGTAGCATTCATGCCCTATAATATAGTTCTTAATCTATCAAAGAAAATACATTTTGATTTTTATTGATGATTGTTTATACATTTTGTTCATACCTCAAAATTCAAGAAATTCTTGAATTCATCAATGAAACTATCTTGTTTTATAACATCATTCTCATCTAAGCATACGAAACAAATACTTTTATTTCTAATTTTGTCTTGTATTCTTTCAGAAATATTCATCATCATTTACAAAACTTTAACTGAGCAACTGAAAGTAAAAAAAGCAATTTTTAAAAAAAGCAATTTAAGTTTAATAAAAATGGATAATTTTATTAGAATAAACCAAAAGATTTATTAAGAGCCTTAATTAAAATGACATGAGAAGAATTGTTTAAAAAACTATTTCTGTGCGATTTGCTGTTTCAGTTGTTCATTGAAATCATCAAGATTATCTAAATTATCATCATCCCAATTATCTTCCCAAACACTTAATTCTTCTTCATCAGCTTCTGCTTCAATCCAATCTGTAAAAATAAATAAAATCAATGAAATAAATTATTTTTCGTTAGTTTTAAAAATTTTGTTTGTCATTGTCCATAATTTTTTTATTTTTATTTTTTCCTACCAAGCTTACCTTCTGCTGGAAATTCTTCAAATTCATCATCTTCTTCTAACAAGCCTAAATCAACTTTTGCTTTCTCCTTATCTGTATTGGCCATTTTTTAATTAAAATTTAATTTTTAGTAATTCAACGAGAATAGAAATCTGACTTTGTTTTTGTTGCTTGAATTGCTCAGTTTGAAGGGTAGAAAACTATACTACAAAAGTTATCAAAAGGCAACACACACGAAAACTCTCTCGCGAAATCGTGGATTCATTTTTACATTTTTATAGACATTTAAAATATTTATTGAAAAATGTCCAAGACGGACAAAAAAATTGAAAAAAATGGACAGCAAGAAAGTATTAGTTCAAAACGACTGCCAAAATTCTTCACTTCACAGCCAGATTTATTGTTGAATCCTCTTTCTAATCAGCGGTCACAAACGAATAAAAAAAGTTATGCACCAAACTTGAATGTGACGAGAAATAAAAACTCGTAAGTAATTCAATTTATACTGAGATAATATTGCTTAACTTAATTATTTATTTTATTATTAGGAATGAAAAGAATAGTTTTAATGAACCGAAAAAAGATGCAAATAGTAGAACAAAACCACAACGAGGCAATAAAGATGGCAATAATAAAGGGAATAAGAGAAATGCTCCACAACTTATTCAGACACATGGTTTTCTGTCTGAAGGTCTCGCTGGAACTCCTCTTACTCAAAAGAGATATGGCGGCGAATACTCGGGAGCTTCATCAAAAGATGTTGGTGTAGAAACAATAGTAAAGCCTAGAATAATAAAAAGAGACCCAAGACAGATGAAAGAGGAACTTGAAACAGAGCAAAAAGTACTACAAGACTTTCTCGCCGATGATGATAGTGAAATGGATGAGGATGTTAAAACTCAACAAGATGATATGATGCCTATTAAAATTAAAACAAGTAAGTTAATAGACGACACAAAACTAGAAAAATATATGATGAGATTAATATATAATTTTATGGCAAAAATTGAATTTCTATGACGAAATTATCTTTCAATCGATTGATAATCCACATACAAACATTTTGTAACAAAATAATGCATGAGTTTTGAATACCTTTTGGTTTTGTGACGTTATTATTGAGTCTCATTTTCTTACAAATACTTTCACTATCATAGAATTAGAAGATTTTAACAAGTTTTTCTTTATGTAGATTCGAAAAGTTGCAATAGTAATGCAGTAGTTAGTCGAACTAATAGTAATGATGTAAAAATTAAGATAGAAAAAACAGATGATTTCGGTAAGTTGCATCAGCATTTAAAAATTTTTCATTTGAAATGAATATTTTCATGATTTTAAATTGCAGATATAAAAAGAGAACCATTAGATATTCCCAATGGAATAAAAATTAAAATTGAACCAGGACTAGAGACTGAAACATCAATAGAATCGCCTCCTCCACCAATACATGAATTGTTCAATGCAGATTCAAGTCAAATATTTCTTTTTCAAATGCCAGATTCAATACCAGGACAAACATCTGAAGATGATGATTCATCAAAACCATGTACTAGTGCAGAAGCAACCACTAAACCAAAATCAAGATTTTGCACACTCGAACATTTAGAAGAGGGGCCAATAGGGAAATTAATAAGGCACAAATCAGGAAAAATAAAATTGAAAATTGGTGACGCTGTCTTTGACATTGATCCTGCACTAAAATGTGATTTTATTCAAAATGCTGTCACAATTGATTCCAATCCACAACAACGTAGTGCAAACATGTACAGTTTAGGAAAAATTCAAACAAAATACAATGTTTCTCCTGATTGGAATTGGTTTTTTGAAAATTTAAAGTCCTAGCATGACTACGATTATGATATTACTTTAATATCTTAACACTTGGTGTTAAAATTTTTCTACCAACTATTAAATTCATGTGATGACTTATCTCCTCAAATTTTGTTATTTTGAAATAAATGAAACAAGTTGTTTATTAAAATCAATAGTAAACGACTACTTATACTATCTTAAAAAGCTTTTATGGTTGTTGCTGTTCTTCTATAATTTTTGATTCCTCTTTAACTATTGAATCTCCTTTTCTATTACCATCTAGATCAATGCAAAAATCATAACTTATTGGATTTGCTAATGCACGTTCAATTGCTTGATCGATATTTTCTCTCGTGATAAATGATTCTGCTGCCTTCTGTTCTCGCTTAATTTTTTCTTCAACAATTTCCTTTTGCTTTTGTTGTCTTTCAACTTTATTTTCAATATTAATGAGAATTTGCTCTCTACGTTTTTCATTTTCTTCTTCAATTCTCAGAGTTCTCATTTTTGCAATGTCTTGATTCCAGCTCTCATTAATTGCTAAACATCTTTGAAATTCTGCCTCTTCATCAGCCGGAGTTGCATTCATCTCGCGATTCTTCTTCTTCTCTTCAACTTCTTTTATTAAATATCTTCGAAGCGAGTTGATTTGTGTTCTAAAACATAAGAAATAATTATAAATTGAGTCTCTAATAGTAGTCAATTGTATTGTTTACCTATAGTTATTGTTTAATCTCTGCCATTCGATACTTTCATCATGTGGTAAAACATGACGTTCAGGAACTCGAAAAACTTTACTCGGAGCTGTTGGCAACCATCTTGGCTTTCTTGCATATCGAACACTTTGTACACATACTTGATTATAACATAGATTAAAAGATGAAGTAGTAGAAATTTTTGAAAAATGTCCTCCCAACATTTTCTAATGTTTTTGTTGAAAAAATAAATGAGCAATACAATTGTTGTTGCTCAAAATAAATTTCATGCACTCAATTTTTGTTTACAGTCGGAAAAAATTGTGCAAAAGAAAAATAAAACATTTCAAGATATTTAGTTAAAAAAAATAAAGAAACAGTTATTAAAAGATAATGGCAGCGAGTCAATCACAGGATCGAGCATATATTGCACTTTTGGGACTAGCCGAATATTTTAGAACGACAAATAATTTTAAAAAAGCGATTCAATGTTTGGTAAATAATCATTTGACATTTTTATGCTTCAAAGTACTAATTATATGATTTCTATAGAATGCTCTTTTTGCATTTAATCCACCCAAAAAAGTCGAGTCACGGACGCATTTACAATTAGGTCAACTTTTATTTTCCTACACAAATAATATTGATTTGGCAAAATCTCATTTACAACAAGCTTGGACACTTAGTCAAGGTATTCAAGGATTTGATGACATTCGCTTTGATGCTGCATATACTCTATCTCAACTTTATCAAGAGCAAAATCAATCACATGCAGCAAAAACAATTTTGCGACAAGCGATTGAAAACTCTCAGCACAATATTTATTGGCATTCAAAATTACTTTTTCAAATTGCGAGATTTCACGCTAATGACAAAGAATATAGCTTAGCATCTGAGCTTTTATCAATTGGAGCAGATTGTGCAGAAGAAAATAACGCACCATATCTTAAAACTCAATTCTTACTTAATCGTGCGATGATTTTGATAATTGAACGTAAATCAAATGATGTAAACTTAATATTGAATCAAGCTAATGTCTGTATTGAAACAATACCTAATCCTCATCTTAAAGAATATTCTCGAGTTTTTCATTTGATTCTTCAAGTAGCAAATTCATTGCTCTTAGGTCATGTAAAATCAGTGAAAGAAATATTGAAGCAATTACAACGAATGATACAAACAATTATCAATGCAAATTGGCCTCAAGATGAACAGCTTTTTCAAGCACCAACTGAAGCATTTTTATGGCTTGCTAAAGAACAACTTTTCGTACTCGTTTATGTATTAACTGTGTCACAATCAATGATATCAGGATTTCTTGAGAAAAGTCAAAAATATACAGAAAAAGCACTTACTCAAATTGAAAAATTGCGAGCTCAAGAAGAGAAACCTGTATTGTCATTATTCCAAGTTGTTTTGTTAGAGCACATTGCTCTTTGTAGATTAATAATGGGAAATCGAGCATGTGCGTTAAAAGAATTGTCACTTGCTAAAGACATTTGTTTGGAATCAACTGACAAATCATTACTGAAATCACATTCTGCACAACTTCATTGTCTCTTGGGTCTCTATGCGATGTCAATCAACCGTCAAGATAGAGCTGAAATGCAATTTGTCACATCATTGCAAGAGACAAATAATCGAGAACTAAAACTCTTTAATAATCTTAATTTGGCAATAATTTATCTACGAACTGGCCAAGAAGATAAGCTGTCAAATTTATTAAATCACATTTCAACAGAGTATCAGCCAAATTTCAATAATCAAGCTTTGTTGGGCAGTTACTATTGGGTTCAAGGACTTAATTCATATTATAAAGGCAATTATCATGAAGCAAAGAGGTTTTTACGCGAGTCTCTAAAAATGGGAAATGCAGAAGATCTCAATCGATTGACATCTTGCTCATTAGTACTACTCAGTCAAGTTTTCTTGAGTATTGGAAATTCAAAAGAAGCAATGAACATGGTTGTACCTGCACTTCAATTAGCATCAAAAATTCCAGATGTTAATGTTCAATTATGGGGAAGTTCAATTCAAAGACAACTTTATAAAATGTTAGGTGATGTTCAACAAGAGAGAGAAGCAATTATGCAACATCAACAATATTCACAAGTACTGAACAATGATCAATTTGAATGCACAAATAAGATGATTGAACATAACTTGATTGATTGGATATCAGGAGAACCTCCTATTACACCTAAAGTAGTTGTGACTGATGTTCCATCAACATCTTGGGCCAACAATTATCCAATGCGAAATTAAATTTTCCTGTAAGGTATTTAAAAAATAAAATTCATTTCTCATAAATTTTTCTTATTTATGGTTTATTCTTAAATAAGGATTTAGATCTTTTAAATTGTATCAAGATTTGTTTCAGATAATTATAGATATTAGGAAAGTTTATTTTTGAAAACAAAAGATATGTTAAAGTAAAGTGAAAAGGAGAAGTAGGATGAAAAGAGGACTTCAAAGTATCTCTTTCACATTTTATAGTTGTCATAGTGAAAAAAGAATGTTTAATTATATTTATATATGCAATAACATTTCATTTTGTGTATGGTCAAGGAATAAACGAAATACTATTTTTTTAATTTACCTAAGTAGATACATCTGCAAAAGTTGTGCAACAACATTAACAAATAATCATTTTCACATTCTTGATATTTTGTCTATTGTATGTGTTGATTATATTAATATATTGAGCAATAATATCTATTACATATGTGTGATTCATTTTCTTTGGAAGTCATGAATGAAATGTCTATTTTGTATGTAGATATTTTTCAAACTGAACAATTAATTTTTTTGAATCCATACATTTGAATTTATTCACTTATCCATTTCACTCTTTATCTAAATTTATTTTACTAAGTAGAGCTTTCAAAAAGAAAAAAAATTCTTTCTTCGAGTAAGTTGATTTTACCTACATAATTTTCTCTTTCATTCTTGTTTTCTATATAAACTTTTTCATTTCTATAAGATAAATTATCATTGTCCACTTTCGTCGTTTAGATTTTGAGTTAAAGTACGAATTTTTATACATACACAATTTTGTTTTTTATAGAAAAAAATTTTCATTGTAAAAAAGCCATGACATTTTTTTTTTACAAACTTAATATCTCGTAGAGACATGAAAAAGATCATTTTCAAAATCTAATTATATTTAGAATAAAAAAAATTCTAGTAAAGGAAGGAAATATCTATTAATAGAGGTTCAACATTTTAAACATAAATAGTCTCATATATGGAATAACAATAAATATAACAAACTTTTAGTTGAACGAGAAGATGCCAATGATATTTCACAAAAAGTTATATACAATACTGATAAATCAATAGAGAAACAGTGTTTTCAGAATGAATTTATTATTAAATTTAATTGATACATGCACACATATTCTTCGATGAATTATTCTTTTTATAGTTAATTAAAGCTGAATGTTTTTTTGAGTTTGCATTTCGTTGATTTTTCTTCTTTTCTTTTGTAAACTCTCGAAATGTTTAAATAGTGCTATATTTCATAATATAATTTACGGTAAAAGTTTGTCTCTTTATTTATGTGTAAATATAATGAAGTATAGTAGAGAGAGATTAAACACACGATAATGAATGAATGAAACTTAGACTTTCATATAGTCCAAACTTGCACTTTCTCACAGACAACGCACCATGAGGCACGCTCATAGTAAGATGAAACAATGTGCAAATTATTTACGTGCTTATTTATTAGTGCGTCGAGCTCGCCTTCACGAAAAACATGATGATAGACATGATGTGTTGCCGATCCTCCAACAGAAACTGATGGACTATCAAGTGATGCTGTATTACTGTTAGCCCAAGAGTCACATGAATTCGTGTTGCTATTGTTGTTGCTATCATTCAATTTGTTGCCAGGATATTTAATGTTTTTAAGAAGATTTTGTTTCATTTGTTGTAGACCTAAAGAACTGCTGTTGTCATTTTCTTCAAAACTATCTTCTTGTAATAATAGTGCAGTGTCGTGTGTATTATTGCAATTATTGTTGCATGCATTGTAACTTAAGCTAAAGCTAATGCGTGATCTTGAACTCGAATCTTCATCAGCCCTTGAACTTTCATCCTCTTCATTTTCTTCATTTTCCTCAAGAATAAAATCGTTAATTTTCTGCTGTTGCTTCTTTACTGAGGATTGCGGCGTTCCCAGGTTTGAAATTAAATTTGAATTTTGCGATAAATGCGATTGAATTTTTGCCGAGAGAGGCGGAGAATCATCCTCCTCAAGTTCTTGAATTGTTGTTGGAGGCGTATTACAAAATTGCTGCTGCTCCATTTCATGCGATGTCTTTGAACTTAAATTAGCGAGCAAGAGACGCCTCTCACGCAATTCATCCCTTAAAATGCTTAGATTTTTTATATCGCCATTGATTTTTCTCACATAAGGATCAATGCCATAATTTAAATGGTCTTCATTGTCGTCTTCATCGAATGAATTTTTATTTGCTGCCTCATTGTCGAGCTCTTTTAACAATTGAGCACTGAGTTTCTCAGCAAAATCTACCAAATGTTCCCTACAATTTCCTATATTATCACTAGAGTTATCACTGTTAGGGTTATTATTATTATTATTATTGTTGCTAATATTTGTTGTAATTCTATGATTATTATTAGAACTTAGTTGATGATGTTGTTGGTTGGTTAATTTTACATTAAGATTAATGTCATTTTCATTAATGATAATGTTGTTACTTGTGTCAATATCATCGGTGTTTGTGCTAGATGTATTAGGCATTATTGTGATTTCTTGCTCTTGCTCACGAATAATCATTTCAACTGTATTTTCCAATTTATTTGCCACTTCCGCTGCGGCTTCTACAAGTGGTGCAACACTTTTACTATTATTTGATATGAATTGATCAGATGCTACAACATTTTGCTGTTTGGTGCCTGCACTCTCAGTATTGTTCAACAATGGCTCTGTTGGTGAGTTTGTTGATTGTAAAGCGTTAATAACACTATCTATAGAATCGGGTGACGATGGATCTTCTTCATCTTCATCCTCATCACCATCACTTGAATCTAAATCGCTATCTAAATCATCCGTTTCGGGATTGAATATCTCTAATGACATCAATTTTGGCACAATGATATTTGAATGCGACGATGTAATACGCCGCACAATGGGAAAACCCGAATTTTTTTTGAACTTCGGTATAGGCGGTAGATCTTTGATTGTTTGCCGTGTTATTCTTGACATTGGCGGACTAGCTTTTTTCATCATAGTTGACGTCGCTGTGGCATTAAGTGCCGTTGGCGTTGGTGGTGTAATTATTGTGTTAATTTTTGTCTGCATTCCATTCTTTGTTGATTGCAGCATTACTGTCGATTGTTTCTTACCAATGCATTCTTGGTCAATAATTTTCTTGTTGCTATTGACGTACAACTGCTGTGATTTTTCAATTTTGTCAATTTTAGTTGGCGCATCGAAAGTAAAACGTGTAGATTCACACGCTGCTGAAAACTGACGATGATTGGTCACGGGAGCAGGTGAATGAATTGGAGTCGGACAAGGCATGATCATAGTCAAAGGTGAAGTTGGCACTGTAGGCATTTTATTTGATAACGTATCAGATTTTTTATTAGGAATATAGATCACAGATGCAAAGCTATCTTCCGATTCGATCGATGTATCGCTCTGTAGACTGCTGTCTTTTGATGAATCTTAAAAAATTATTTTTGAGTTAATTTAAAATTTTCCAAAAAAATTAAGTAATATTTACCTGAGCCACTTTCTCGTCTCATTTTTTCGACTTCATCACCATGTGATGTGACAGTAGAACACGACCGTTCGTAAGAGTTATTGGACGATAGTTTTCGGGAGATAGGCCCATTTTTGTTTGTCTTATTTTCGCAATTGCGTGATATCGTAGTGCTGCTCTCAGTAGGATAATTACCCGTATTACTACTTGCGCTCTTGCTAATATTCTGCATGATTTTCACTAATCCACTCTTTGTTACTCTTTCTAAACTTCCGGTCGATGTTTTAAGTTTCGTTGTGAAGCCTTCTCGAATCACTTGTAAGCGCTTGGTGAATAGAGAACGACATAAAAATGTTTCATTTAACGACATCTGCTTTTGTATTTTCTTCCTTATTCGTTCTTTCTCACGTATTCTACTCTCTGCCATAAGTTCTTCATTCAAAGAGCTCTGCTTGCGTAGCAATTGTGCACGCATGTCATTGTGCACTAAATGCTTATATGACGAGTTCTCATCAAATGGAAATTCTGGATCGTCTGTTATTGATTGTTTTTGTTTAATAAGCTTAGGGCGTCTTGATGGCGTGCTTGATGATGACACCTGACATATTGAAGCTGTCGTATTGTTTGCTGCTGATAATACTGTGCTCGTGATTGAACTGTGTGCTGTGGACTCATGTAGTGCCTGAGATGATTGTTTCATTTCTGCACCGAGACTTGGAACACTCGAACGAGATCGAACAATTTGCTTTGGTGGTGGATTTAAAATACTACCAAGACTTCGACTTTTTAGACCAGCTGATGATGAAAGTGGTTCCGGTATATCATCAAAATCTTCAAGTCTTCGAAGTTCTATTGGTAAATCTTTAGCATCTTCATAATCTAAGCTACTATCATTTTTTGTATCTTTAGAATTCCAAGAATCTAAAAACCATGGGCTTTTTTTGCCACCACCCGCCAATTTCTGAATTGAATAAAAATGAGGGTAAAATTATGAAAATGTCGTTAGAAAAAAGCATCAAATTCTCACCTGAAGAGCACGTCTCACAAAGCTATAACACGTATCACTAGGCGATGATGATGATAAGCTCGAACTATCTCCATCACCTTGTGAACGGCTGGAATTTGAGTGTATCGAATCTTCTGTGTATGTATATGCGTGATATGGTGGTAAAAAGTCATCATCATCCTCATCATCAGATGTGGTAATCATATTCTTTGATTTCGGTGATTGCCATGGTATAAGAACATCTTGAGATTCAAAGCGTCTTGATTTCTGTTCAAGCGCCCACACTGTAATTACTAAACGTCCTCCTATTCGTAACACACGCGCTAGTTCTCGAATTGCGCTCACACGACGTTCAGTTGTCGCAAAATGATGAATTACAGCAAGTGACAAAACTGCATCGAAACTTTCATCTCTAAATGGTAATTCTAAATTATCACATATTGCAACCTGATAATAAATATTAAATTATAGTTTTGGAACTTTTAAAAAAAAATTTCTAATTTACCTCGGCACCTGAATTTCGAGCAACTTTAGTCAAACGACAGCATCTGTCAACACCAATTGAATGAATTAATGGATTGCAACCAGCTGTCAAATAGCGTCCATTTCCACAACCAACGTCACATACTAGTGATCCGGCCTCAAGACTTGAAAGAAATTGTGCCACTTTTGGTCTAATTCCGCCAACTGGCTCTTCACAATTCTCATACACATCGTGCACATATGCTCGTTCAAGAGCCGCTGAACGACCGTTTGCCTCATTGTTTGACAATGCGGTATTATTATTGTTATCCTTTGTATCTTTATCCTTATCACGATTGCCAATACCAGATGCAGATGACACTAATGATGATTCAATTGAAACTGTTTCATCTGAAATGATATCAACGTTTTGTCAATAAAAAAATATAAGTACACACTCTCTTGTAACATCTTGCAATAAGGAAATAAAGGAACATATATAGTATTCTTAAGAAAATAAAGCACGTGCTAAATTTTATCATCAAGGCTATCAACTTCATGTCATCAGTATTACAATCAGCCTTGAGCATATATTTTTTTCCCTAACATATGGGATTAATGTACAGTGAGCATCAATTAAAATCTTTTAGACAAGTTTATTGTCAAAGGCATTTCATTCCAATTAAATTTAATTAATGATAGAAAGTCATGCTTAAGAATGCTTCTATCATTTTCACTCAATCTTTTCTTTATACATAGAGAAAGAGTATGTATGTTTCCACATGTGCTGCACATTTATAAGTACTTTTCCCTTCAGACTTTCTTACAATTACTATTTATTCCTGCTGCGACGGCTAGTTGTTTAGTCAAAAGACGATGTTCGTGTTTTGAAAACATAAAGATTTTATCTGAGCACATCAAGGAAATGCCGTACTATGTTCAATTATTTTCTCTTTGTGTTTCTGAAGGTTGAGTAATTTACGAAGAAAAAATTTTTTCTGCTTATAGAAATTAATCATTTTGAAAATTCGCGATGTCACTAAATACATTTATAGAAGTATGATACAACGAATGATAAATTTCTATTGAATAAATTTGATGAATTGGTTCA
Organism: Polypedilum vanderplanki; assembly: GCA_018290095.1. Taxonomy (NCBI): domain Eukaryota; kingdom Metazoa; phylum Arthropoda; class Insecta; order Diptera; family Chironomidae; genus Polypedilum; species Polypedilum vanderplanki. The sequence continues at coordinate 5,930,316 of CM031379.1, read as the reverse complement.
TTGCAAATAAAACTCATTTTTATAAAATTCTTATGTTTATTGTGCAATGAAAAAGGGAATTTTCAAAATAAGAAGATTCATTGTGGTTTGCAAAAAATTCTAATTTTCTCTGTTCTGACAAAAACAGACAATTTACAGAGAAAAAGTGAAATAAACAACCATTTTTCCCAGCACACAACAGAGAGAGAAGCAATTTATTATTGATTCATTTTTATTTCATTCTATATTCGTGCCATTTTTATTTTGCACTCAAATGTGAGCTCTGTAATCCGTGGAATAATTCTCTAATTTTTTTTATTTGGGCTGAATTTTGGTAGAAATAAGTGATTCATTATAAAAATAAATATTTATAACTATTTAGAGTTGAGTGATGTCAGAAACCATGCATTATAACTAATTGAAATATGATTTTGTGCTCAATAACTTTTTGTGTTTTAGTGCTGAGCATTTAGTGTTTAAGTGCTCAGTGTGTTTAGTTTTGATGAATTTTGTGCTCAACACTAAAATGTAAAATTTTAGTGTTTAAGTCATTTTAAAATAATTTTGCAAAGAAAAGTCATAAAATCTTCTAATTTTATATAATTGTATTGTGTTATGATATAATATAGTAAAAAAAGAGTAAATTCAAAGATCAATATTTATAGCCAGATTATAAAATGCAACGTTTCTAAGTTTAAGAAAATTGAATCAACTTGTCGTCATTGTTCAAAAGAAATAAAAATAGCAAACCGGCTTTTTTTAAATAAATGGATGATAATATAGAAAGAGGCATGATGATGAAATGAGAAAATATTGGTAAAAAAAGGACAAAGGAAAAAACTTTCAAGGTTTTGTTTGTGTTAGATGAAAATTGAAAAAAAGCAAATGTGATGAAGTTCTGTAACTTTCTTTCTGAAATGGCAAAAATGAGCGTGAAATACGAGAAAGCATTAAGAATGGTTTGTGAGGACCCTTTTCAAGCGCAATAATATTGTTAACATTTGTACTGTATCTACATTATAATATTTATGACTGTATATAAAGAAATTGGATGCGTAATTCTACAAATTTTGCTTTTACAGGAAGGCGGAAGAACACATACGAAAGAATGAATGTAAGTAGAAATTATTAGGGCGATGAAGAGAATGTTTTACAACTTTTTCTTTCCCTCAGTTTCTTTTTTTCAACATGAGAATAAAAACAAACCCAAAAAGAAAAAAAATATTGTGAAGAAGAAAATGAATGGGGTGTTAAAAAAAAGTAGCATGTTGTGTCAAAATAATAAAATTATTTAACTTTGATCTTTTTTACAAAAAATAACTAAAAATTTTAGTCAATGAAAAAGTTTATTGCAGCTTTGGTACGTTTACTCGCTGCTCGCTCTCTACCAGAAAATGCGCAAAAAAGTAACACATTTGTGACGTCAAAAGGAGAGCACGATCTGACTCTCAATTTATTCTCTTTTCTCCTTCGAAAATGTTTTCCCTTTCTCCATTATAAATAAAAGCTCTTGACTGTTATACGATATATACAGAAATGTGCTAATCGTACACACTCTCGCACGCATTTGTCTTTATGCTGACAAATGTACAATTAGTGCTAATTAAGGAATATTTGCCAATGTTCATGCTAATTATGAAATGATCAATTAGCGGCATACATACATATAGTAGAGAAGTTAATTAGTTGTGCTCAAAAGCTTCCTTCTCCTTATTTGCCTGTCTTTCACTTTTCTTTTACGGCACCAGCAGCAGTGTTTATATCAAAAAAAGAAAACTCTGCATGTAGGTTACTCATACCAATTATCATAAATCAAAAAATTACATTCTTTACTCTGTAAAATTTATATATACACTCTCTCTCATTCTTACACACAGTTCTGGTATGTCGAGTCAAGTCTAAAGAGAATAAAGTGGAAATGATTTAAAAGAAACGAAAAGGTAGCGAGCGAAAGAATCAATAAAACTTCCAAATCGACCGATGCATCAAATATTTATTGGGCTTTCAACATTTACATTCCATCATTTATTTTAATATAGATTTTTTTATTTTCTATCACTCGTTCTCTTGCTTTCTTTTATAACTCATTTATGTAATTTAAATTTTAACAGTATTATTGTAAAATTTCAAAATTTTATAATACGTTAAAATTTAAAAGTTTCTTTAATCTTCATAAAACGATTTTTAAATTTTACACAGAAAATGACATTTTGTTGTACGGTGAATACATAAATGGTATCAACTGTTGACAGTTCTCATACCCCAAAACCATAAAAATCAGGAACATTAAGCATGAAAATGGATAAGCTTTCAATACTGCTGTTGCCGACATTTTGTACCTGTATGCATGCATGTACACGAAAATATTCACAGTCACATAATATTGACGAGATAAAGACACAAGAAAACGTACTTGCATGAAAATTGTGTCACAAAATGAAACGAGAAAAAGTAATTTAAAGTCGGAAGAAGGAAAAACCACCAGAAAATTTATGATTTCAATTAAAAAAGTAGATCCTTCTTTAAGATGTCACCCTCAAGTGTAATTAATTGTCACAATCTCATTTCGCACGAGATAAGAAAGAGGAGAAAGCATTAAGTTAAAGGAACAAGTTTAAGAAGAGCAAAAAAAAAAAATACAAAATCAGAATGATATCATTTGGAGCTTATTACTTTGCTTGCTCTTTTGCTCTTTGTAAGTGGACACAGCATTTACTCTGACAAATCAAAGATCAACTTTTTTAATTGAATTTTACTTCTTCTTTATCTTTCTCATGATATCAATATGGTCGTTACTGTGATTTCAAATTCTGAATTGAATAGAAAAAAAAGTCTAACTCAAATTCATTGTTGTCAATCTCATAAACAAGAAAAGCAAAAAAGAAAATGAGAAGTCATTTAGTTGCGTACATGAAGCAGCACATAATGGAAAATAAAGACGAGACACACACTAATCCCTGTAGGAAGTAGTAAGATTTATCAGATGGCATCGAAAAGCATCTCGTTCTTTCTTTGCTACTTTTACACACATGCAATCTACAAAAGAGCTTTTCTTTATGGACGACTATGGTATAAATAGAGAAAGAAAGAGAAAAAAAACATTTCCGAAACATAAATCTGAGCTATCGAATCATCGATACACAAGAGCATAAAGAAAGAAAAAAAGTGAAATAAAAACTGATTTCATTCAATTCTTTATTGCTTATCACACACATTCACTCACTTGATGTCTACTTATGTGAAAGTTTGCCAATTTCCAATCTGCAAGAGGCTGCTCATTTTTCGAATTGATTACAAGTGAAAGAAAAGGTCACACGCATCAATTTAAAAAAAATGAAATGAAAGGATGTCAACAAATTTTCTGTAGTCATGCCAAAGCTCAAAAGTCTCAAGACATTATAAAGGAAATTATGATTATTATCGACATCAATGAATTTTCTAGTTTTAGTATCATCATAAATATGATTATGTTTATTTTTAGAGCAAATGATGAAATATGGAGGCGCCAGTCAGTTTGTTGATGCTGATGCCGAAAAAAATTTCCATTCCGCTCATTCAGTCATAATCTCCGGATCGATCCGTAATTGAATTTAATTGTTTAATTTACATGAAATGACAATTATTATTGATTGGTTCATTATTAAGAAAAATTAGCTGCCCATATTGAAATCTCATGTATATCTCAAGGCTGTAATAATATGATTCGAAAAACGATATATTTTTAATTATCTTATCATTAATCAATTTTAATTTTTGGCCATGAGCGACAATTATGCTTTTAATATATTTGCGAATATTCCATTTTGATCGAAATTGATTTTAATTGAGAATTTTTTTATGAATCTTTATAATTTATGACTAAAATGTCAAAAGCAACAAATTTATGCAAACTGTCATGATGAATTAACTTCAACCATTTAACCACTGACTTTTAGAGCTTTATTCTTATTAATTTTTCTCATTTATGCACAACAACATAAAAATAGCATATTGTTCTAGAATTTCTTTTAAAAACACCATAATTATGTGAAAGAATGTTCCATATTTTTTTATAGCTTTTGTGTGTTTTAATTTGCATTTATCAATGATATAAAATATAATATTTTTCTACCAGAGCAATTTTTAAGAACTTTTTTCTTGTCTAAATTCATAAAGATTCCTTCAGGCATGAATCGTTGTAGACTAACTTAAATAACTTGACTTACGGAAAAAAGGAGAAAAGAAAATAATTTCTTCATAAAAATTGATTTCCATTTCTTTATGCCTTAAAAAATCACCCACAATTTGCAAGTCGAAACTTTTTTCTATTTTTCTCTCTGTTGCTGCTGTTACACATAAAAAATTAATCAAAAAGTAATGTTTGCCGGCTCGTGCTAAGAGGAGCAAACACACACACACACAAAGAAAGAGAGGAAAGAAATTGTTACGTGATTAAGCTATTTTGATGCAAAATCACGTTGAGAAGTGGAGATAATTTAATATCAATTGAAAAGTGCCTTCCATTTCATGCTCGTTAAAAGAATCTGCGATCCCTTGTTATATAAACAGAAAGTAAGCAGATATGTCTGTGCTGTGAATCATGAATCAAATTTTCCAAAGCGGCAAACGAGTGTCGTCGCTTAATCATACGTCAGAAGTTGAAATAAGAATGTATTTGAAGGAATATGTTGACGTCATGACACGAAAAACCGAGAATAGAATGTCACGACCACGTCATTATCTATAATATTTTATTGAGCGACCTTTGCTTATGGACAATTTTTAAAAGCTCTCTTTTCTCTTTATAGAATTAAAATATTAAAATTAGGTTATTACTTGTAAGCACTTGATAGAAGTTTTATAAATATGTTATGCTATTTGATATTGATATTGCGTGCGCAAAAGAATATACAAATAAATGTAGGTAGACAGAAACGAAGTTCTCTTTTTATCTGTGTGCTAAATATGTATCTATTTATAAAATATAATTGATTAAATGCTTTTACATGAAAATATAATTTTTTTCACAGTATTTCATTTTATGTCTATGATATGATTCAATTCGTTGAAATTAAAGGAAAATTTCGTGTACTTACCCTCATTGTTAAATTTTGGGCGCGTAATCCCATACATTAACGTCCCCGTAATCATTCAAATTGGACTATTTATAGTTATCTCTTTGCTATACTTTTATATATATTTTTATATATGTATTTTATGATGCGTTGTAATATTCGATTATCATTTTAGTCAATATGTGTGCAACATATATGTAGTGCTTTTACTTAATGACGAAATCGTTGTGTTTAATTTCGATGATGATTCGAATGTGTGCGATATAATGAAACTAAATGAAAAAAATAAAGAACTTTATGCTCTTTGCTTTTTTGTCTTTTCCCTTTTAACAAACAATTAAAACATTTTCATTCACATTTTCCACTAAAAATAATTTCTTTTTCTTTTGCTCTCATTCTCTCATTTCTCCTTAACATTTCTCTATGGCCTGAAGAGCTTTTCTCCTTCCTTATGCTCGTTCTATCACACACGAAATTTTTCTCAATTTTTCTCTTTTTTACTCTCACTCGTTTATCTCTTTTTTCCTGCTTTGCGAGCAACTCCTTTTATGAATATTGCGATGGTGATAAGGAAAAAAAATTTGGTTTTAGGCTCGTTAACTTCAATTTTCTTTTCAATTTATTGAGCCATTTGACACTCACTTTTCACAATATTATAAAATATATTTTTAATTTTTTCTAACTAAGATTTCTGATGCATACAGGCAAAGAAGGGCGAAAGAAATTTTTTCTTCTCATCCTGTCACTTTTACTCGCGAACATTCATAGAAATATTCTCGCACTGTGGCTGATTTGAATGTAATTATCAAGTAGTATCGCGATTCATTTTTCATTCGACTATGATTTGCACATATTTGAAAACATTTTCGACACGGGAATTTGCACTTAAATACACTTTTTTCGCTACTCTTTAACTCTTTTTCCGAAAAATTGTGATGAGGAAAAATCAAAATGAACTTCTGATACCGTCTAGCGAACAACTTGATATGAAATCGAAAAAAGTTTTTCTCAATGAATCAGAGAGTTCCCCAATTTGTTTGAGTCAGCGAGAGGGAGACAGCAAAGGAAAATATTGAGAGCATGGACATGCGCAAACTTAGTCATGCAGCGATTTTTTTTGTTTTTGAAAATTTATTAAAATGAAATGCAGATGCCACTCCATCCTTTGGCTATTTATTTTAATTCTGTTTTTCATATTCATTGCTTTCTAATGCTTTATTATGACTATGTAAATTAAACTTACTTTATGATTGAAAGAATGAAATTAAGGGAAGCATTAATGACCAGTAATGAATTTTTTATTATTAGTCCACTACTTATACATTTCAGATCTCATTGATCGAACGATCATTCATGAAAATTTCATGAGTCATTTAATATATATGCATAATGCTCAAAACGGAAATGATTTTGTTAATAAAATGAGAAACATAAACAGCTGGTAAAACATAAGTATAAAACCATTCAAATGGCAAGTTTTAGTTGATTTATTTAATATTTTTCAGTTCTTGTGCTCACATTAAATGAAATTATTCTATTCATTATCGCTGTCTACCTTTCTAGCTAGGTAGAAACAAAGTAAAGGTTAATAAGTTGTTTTTAATTAGAAAACAAAACAGTTAAAAGCAGAACGCGTGTAAAAAAATTCAATAGAGTTCGTTCGTTCAGCCACATGTGTGTAAGCAACCCATCTTCAAAATATGTATAATGCTTATCAGACGTATACAATAATTTACTCGTTACTGTGCATTGTTTCAAACACCTTTCAAGTATGTAGCACTTCGATGAACATAAGCCGAAAAAATATGAAAAATAATAAAAAACTAAAAAAGAGAGAAAATCATCGAACCATGAATTTATGTGTATAGATTTTTTTTCCTCTATTTTTGTGCCTTCTTGATGGTATTTTAATGGAGAGAGAAAAAACTATTTAACTCAACTTATGCTCATTCTTATATACACGCTTGCTTTGTGGTTTTAAGCTTATCGATTTTCGCTCTTTTTCTTTTTCTCAAATTTCTCGCGCGCTCTACTACGTGAATGTTGATATTCTTTCGGTATTGTGTGTAAAACGATTACGTCGAGCAGGATCGACACTAATGTAAAGTTTGGTGAGGAAATATTGGAGAGGCCAAAAAGAAATATTGTACGAGGGGAGAAAGGGCTCGGTGAGTAGCAAGAGAAAATGAGGAAAAAAAGAGAAACAACAACAACAGCAAACGACGGCATACACAATATTTTTGTATAGTTTCATTCTCATTCAATATTAGTCTGTTGTTGAAATCAACACGCAAGAAAAATTAGACAGAAAAAAAAACTAATAATAAAGTTCGAGTGGTTAAATAATTCCATGAATTCTGAATGAGTGTGTTTTATTGTGTCGATGATTTATGGACTTTTAATTTTTTGTATCTTAATCTCAAGTGGTGTCTCTGTTCATTTTAATTTGGTTTTATTCTCACGCGCTACATATTTTAAAGGATTTTTATTTAAATCGGGTCAAACGTTCAAAAACACTATTGTGCTAACGTGATAAATAGGCATAATAATAAAAGAGAAAACCCCACTGAGATTGTCAATAAATCTTTATGATAAAAGCCAGTTTACTGCAAACAATTAGTGAAAACTAAATGAAATTTTATAAAAGAAGTCAGGCACATATCTCATAAATATAAAAAAGGACTTCAAGTTCTGCTGTTGTTATTATTGTGATGCACAAAAAAATCCGCAATGATATTCATGTGATATATATATAATAAAAAAGAACTACATGCAAGCAAATACTCCTTTAAGCGAATAAGAAAATAAATAATTGAAGAAGACTGTACTGCATTGAATGTGCAGTGGTAGGAAAGTAAAAAAAGTATTTTCCAATTCAATAGCGATTGCAACTGCAACCTTATAGGTACGTGAAATGCTTTAATAATTCACAAATGAAAAATGAAATGCTTGCCGAAGAGTGAAAAAATGAGCATGCAATATGAAGTGAAAATTTATTTTTGATGTAAAAGAAAGAAAAAAGAGAGAGAAATTATTGAAAGAAGTTGTGATTTGTATAATGGAATATAAAATAATTTCTACCATTGGTAAGTTAAATTAAAAAAAGTTAATTGAAAGTTTCATTTGTAAACTTGCGTTGCTTGCAGGTTTCTTCTTAATTTGTCATCAGATTTGCTTTATCAATGGCAATGAGTTTGAATTTACGCGGGTTAGTGATGCATGGACACCGATAGTGACCACAAATTCAATAATTACTCGTCTTCATCGTGTGAATGAAACTCAAAGTGAAGTTATCGAAACAACGGTAGATGAAGCAACCACACAACAAGCAGCAGACAGTACAGTCGTCGTAGCCTGTTCTGGCGACACAAATAATAATGAAAATTACCTAATTGAAACGTTCACCGGTGATATTATTGTTACCACAATTTTACATCAATCGGACAATGCAATAGCGGCAGTAAAGTTTATTGTCAAGCAAATAAATGAAATTGGTGTTCTCGCACACAACATTACAATTGGTGAGTTCTCTTTTATGACTTTACAGTTTAACAATTTTGTTAATTTTGATAATATAACAACATTCTCGCTTTCTACAAACAGGTGTGCGCATTGTAGAAGTCTTTAAAGCGGAAAATATTTTTGATATAATAGAAAATGAGCTTGATTATTCGGAACATTGCATTGAAAATCCTTTTGGTAAGTTTAACATATTTTTTGTACCATCATGACACAATTTAACAAAATTATCTATTTGAGTTATCCCTACTTTTTAAAATAATTTCAAAACAAAACTATATCGACCTTGCTATTGCATATTGTTGAAAGTTTTTTACATTATAAAAGTGTAAAGGGTAATAAGTTGTTATAAATAAAATTTTTTTGCCTTGGATACCAAAGAAAATGATCAACAAAAGCAACAAAGCGTTGCCACGTTGCTATTAGAATATCGATTTCTTTCTCCTTCTTTCCTTCATTGACTCTCTTCCGTATTAGAAAATTATATAAAATTTTATAATCTATGGTGTTTAAATGATATTGTCATGCGATACTGAATTTATTGATTTTCAATAAAAATACTTATTTTCCTTTTCAATAACTTTCATTGCAAATACACATATGTTTAAGTCATTACGACTTACAAAATAATGTGTCAACGCACCTTTTTACATAATTCAATCACGTTGTGTTTTGATTTATTAAAAAACATTAGGAGAATTAGAGTAGAAAAGGTTTTTCCCTCTCTTTCTTTTCTATTATAATAGCTAGATGATGATAGTTTAGAAAAAAAAGACAATTTCACGCTGTATTGATTATGCGACCAAAGATATTGTTACTCATATCTAACAAGAATGTAATGAGAAAAATGTGATTGCTCACTATAATGAACCGCTTTGTAGTTTCTATAAGTAGACAATTGTCTAATGATTCGCATGTAATATATTTCTTTTCATGTATGCAAACAAACAGGAATATTTTTATCAAAAAAATTCTGGCAGCAAGTTTCATCGAGTGACAAGAATTATGAGTTGAAAATGTGGCCTTTGCCAGATATTGAGCATATGAAAATGGAGAAAATTGCTCATTTATTGAATGAATTACCACTGCCTATAGAAAGAACCAATGCATCGGTCGAGATAAAGACTGACTCACTAAATCGCACCAAAGAGTTAGAAAGCGTTCTTATGAAAACTGAGAATCTATGTTTCAAATCTTTTCCGTCCAGAGAGAATGTCTTTATTTATGTTGGAAATGAAGAGTTCTTGGCATCTGTTCATTTTACAACCGACCAAAACCTCATTATTGTGCCTTTCAATACGTCAAAAGAAATTAATTTCAATGGTAAGAATTTTGACATTTGTTCTATTTTAAAATTTATATTGAAAATTTAAAACATTTCAGAATTTCCCGATAAGTCCTTCATTGCATTAGAATCTGAAGTGATCTCAAATATAACGTCATCGACACTGATTGCCATTGCAGCAACATTTCTAGAAATTTCAAAGGTTGTCAATAATGCACTTTCGAAAACATTCAATCAAACTTCGCACTCGACAAAAGTCAATCTCACAAAATGTGAAATCTGTAATGATTTAGAAGTTTTCGGTGAGATTTCACTTCGAGACATAAAGAAAATTCTCAATATGTTACACATTGAAAATTTTGAGAATCAAATGAATTACAGACTCATGCAGAAATTTACGACTAATGGTTCTATTGAACTTCATAAAGTTGCAACTACAAATTACATTACAAATGTAACAACTGTTTACATTATTGGTCAACATGAGATGACTTCATTTGGTTCATTGTACAAATGTGAAAAAGTGACTGAGAATTCTAGTCAAGAGAAGCAACATGTTGATGATGAATTTCATATAGATGCCTTTAATCCATTAGAAGTATATCCGCAAAAACCTTTAGATGAAGCAATAGATTTAGATAAAGATTTTAACGATATGTATTGGGAATTGAGATCAGAAATTTGGGTAGCTATCGGATTAACAATGGCTAGTTTAGGCATCCTCTTGTGCATATCAATATTGACATTCATCATAATAAGAATCTGTATGGATGATGTTTTAGAAGGAAATCCGATTGGCTCAGTGGTCATGCTCATTTCACTCATTGCTCAATTTGCTTCTTTCTTTCCATTTACCATTGAATATGCAAGCGTTGATATCAACGAAAATAGCGATGTAATGAACTCTATGTGTATTATCAAAATATTTCTCGTCTCAGTGTCATACTGCCTTACCTTTTCATTATTGCTATCACGTGCTATAATGTTAGCATCAATCGGTTCAGAAGGAGGATTTCTGAGTCATGTCAATGGATACATACAAAGCATCATTTGCGTTTTTAGTTTCTTCGTTCAACTCGGACTATCAACGCAGTTACTAATTGTTATGCATGCAAATAGTCAACATATAACTTGCATGAGTATTTATCACGGAAATTGGTTTTGGGGTGTGATTTGTTACGATGCACTTCTGCTCATAATGTTAGTTTTACTTTCTCCTTTTATCTACAAATCTCAACGCAATTATCAAGAAGGAACATTGATTGTCGTTACTTCGATTTTGTGTTTAATTTGTTGGGTAATTTGGATAAGCGTTAGCATGATTAGCGATGATTTCCGTGAAATTGCTGTCTCTTTGGGTGTACAAATTACTGCTTGGCTCATTCTTTCTTCTTTAATGGTGCCAAGATGCTTCCTTATTGTAAAATCAATCGCTAGATCAGATTTTGCACAAGCATTACCTTCACTTACATCACTCGCATTTGCACAAGCAAATCAATTTGGAATATCTGAACCAGTAAGTTAACACAATTTATTATTTTGAAATTACATTAAAAATTTTTTATTTAATTAAAGAGTATATATGAATGTGTAAATCCTGTAATGCGTCCAAGATCAATAGATGAAAGTGATATGACAAATATTCCCAACGATTTCTTATCAGCAAGTGAATGTCCAACTTTACCTCTACGATCAAATAACCGTGCAAGGAATTTTATTGAGCACTATAATCTCACATTTAATGAAATTGTTAATCCTAATTTGCCTTCACCAAATAAAATGACAAGATTTTGACGATAATTTATGATATAAATTTTAAGCTAAAATGTGCATATCTTGCTTCTCTAGTCAAAAAACAAAATTTATAAGTTTCACCAAAAAAAGTGGCAGTCTGAATAAAATTTTAGTATATTTCCTTCTAACTTATTAAATTTTATTGATTCATTTTATTTTCAGTGTAAGAATGTTATTAATCAAAGCAACAGCTTTCAATTTCATCTTTATAAAAAAATCTTTAAATAACAAAATTCACACGTAAGATCGTGATATTGGCCTTTATTTTTCTTCTTCAACTGAAGTTGTAAATGAAAGCATAACAAATGAATGAAAAAAGCACGTGAGTAAGCATGCATTGAGAATCAACACTTCCAAACCCTGCATTTCTCTCTATTTTCTCTTTCTCATTCTTTCTTTCTTGTTTTCTCTCTCTCTCATAAATTCCATTCATTATTTTTATTTTTTTTAGTGTTGAATCTAAGAGTTATGAAAAAGAATTATAATTTAAATTGCGAAATAATCACAATAGAAAAAAATTTGTTGAAACAATTTTTGACGACACTTGTGAGTTTCTCTCTATACATCGCAGTTGCTTGTGAGTGCTAGCGACAGGTGTATTAGAAATTGACCAGATTTTTTTATTTGATATCGAAAAGAAAAAATTCCACGAAGACAGAAAAAGATACAACAATGGAAACAAATTTGTTAAGATTACTTGAGGGTCAATATATTGATGAGATGACGACATCAGAGTTGTGTGACTTTACAATTGAGCAGCAAAATGCGTTCGCTGAAAGTCAAGGAGTTAAACCAAGTGCTAGTTCAGATTATGTGCCTATAATTCAGAAAACCGTTACCTACATAGCTGCATGTGTAATTTTTAATGAAAACAATGAGATTCTAATGATGCAGGAAGCGAAAAAATCTTGTGCAGGAAAATGGTATTTGCCTGCTGGGCGAATTGAAGCGGGTGAAAAAATTGTGGAAGCAGCACAAAGAGAAGTATATGAAGAGACTGGTTTAAATATAAGAGTCACTACTTTATTAGCTATTGAAACAGCGAGTGGAAGTTGGTTTAGATTTGTAGTGACAGGAGAAGTTCTGAATGGTGAACTCAAAACTCCCTCTCGTGCTGATGCTGAAAGTTTGCAAGCCAAATGGATCAAGAATTTGGATGAAGTCATATTGAGAAGCAATGACATTTTATCAATTATTGAATTGGGTCGAGCATATTTTAATCGTTCAAAAGAAATGCCATGGCACAAAAATATTTTACCTCTGTCAAAATCACATCATAAGAATTATTTGAGAACTGTTATCGCAGTACGAAAGAAAACTAATCCAAATAGAGTCAATATATTAGTGAGTGAACGAACTGCTTTTCACTTCCCAACGTGTGAAATTCATCCAGGCAAATCACTTCATTCAACTTTACGAAAATTTATGGTTGAACTTTTTGGCAGCGAAGTGCCACAGCATCGTCCAGTGGGTATTTTAAGTATAGAACACAATCCATCATCATCATCAGCACAGACTACTGATGGCATATGCATAACTCTTTTAGTAGTGTTCAAACCAACACTTGAAGAAATCTCATTTATCGGTAAATGTTCATGGTTTGAACTGAGCAAAGACATTTCAGATAGATTATCACTCTTGGTCGTCACAAAAAATTCTACTATACCATTAAGTGTAGTGCGATGATGAGAATATAAAAGCAGAAATTTGCATAACAGACACAAAAAGAATACTCAGTTACATACATACCATAATAAATATTTTTCCTCTTCTCATTTTCTTTTACTACTTAATTATTAATAACACAAACATATTAATTATGCTAGAAAAAAATGTTAATTTGGGACAGGTATTAATAAAATAATATTGAGATTATAATGAACTTACACTATATTATTTCATAAGACTATTATTCAACACTCTCACATAGACATATAAGACATGCAAAAATTATTAAAGATTAATATGTTAATTGTCAAAGGTGCTTGGAAGCATAATATATATTAAAAGTAAAGATTACTTGTTGCATTTTTAAAAATATCTGTAAGAATAATTTGCAATAAAAATAAAATATAAGAGAATCTTCATCTCGCTCTTTTTATTATTTAAAAGAAAGATAATAACGAAAATAGTTAATAATCCCGAATGATTGACTAATAGTAGTACATAATATGATATTTTTTAATGCCTATACCCTCACTTTTTTACTCTATTCTCTTTTGATTATTCATCATCAGTTTAGAATGTCAATTGATTTTATACACCATATTTGTAGCGATAGATAGCAACAGCTGCAACTGAAACTAATATTGAACCAAGTGTATATGTCCATAATTTTAAGCGATTGCCAGATTCTGCATTTCCAGCAGTATTTGAATTAGAGCTCTTTGATTGAGCTTTACTCTCAAGTTTTTGCGCTTGTCCCAACATTTTTTGATAAAGGTCTTTTTCATTAAGTGCCTCTTTTTTTGATTTGAGAATAAGTTTAGAAAGTTCATTTTGAATTGATTTATTATCTGGATCGAGAGTTGCAGCTTTACGAATAAGAGGAATTGCACCAGCAACATCAGCTTTTGCCTCTAATATTTTTCCTTTTCTGTATAAAGCTTTTACATTGTTCGGTTGACATTGAAGCACAGTATCAATACTTTTAAGAGCTGTATCGAAAGCTTGAATTTTCATTTGCGCTTGAGCGAGATTGTTATAAACTTTAATGCGATCTTCTAACAACTCTTGTAATTGGGAATTTGTAGGTTCTTCTTCATTACTCGTTGGATATTTAATGCCACCTTCACTCTCATCTAAATACTCTAATGCTCGTCGATATAACTGAATCGCAGAATTATATTCTTGTCTCTCGAAATAATAATTTCCTCGTTCACGTTTCTTATTTCCAATTTCCTTGCGTGATTCAAATGATTTTTTCTCTAAATCAGTTTCTTCATGTGCAGACAACAATTCGACAGTATAAATTATTGTGGCATCTGCGGGAATATTTTTTGATGCAAGACCCAGATTACCATAAGCGAATCGACTAACGCATTTTATTTCAGCCTTTTCACCGACATCCATTAATGCAATCGCCATGTCAAGACCTTAAATTAAAAGAGGTTGAGTGATATTTGCAAAAGTATAAATATTGTTTCCTCACCTTGACAAACTTCTAGATCACTCAATTGAAATACAAAGTTCTCATATTCTTCGACTACATCGCCTGTATCTTCCAGAACACCAGTTAGATTGATTTTGCAGATATAAAGTCGTTCAGGTCGTGTTTCAGGAGTGCCTCTTACAAGAATCTAATGAGATTTTAATTAAATTAAATTACATTCGACGTCAATATTTTCTTTTTCTTTTGTTTCATGACTTACTTTTTTTGTTAACTGATTATTTCCCAAAATATCCATAAAATCTTTATCTTCACTTTCTTTCAAGTCATTATCCTTTGCCAAGTCTTCAAATGATGATGAATTACTACTTGTTGTGGTCGTTTGCTCCATTTTATTTATTAATTTCAAAAAATTGTGACGATTTTCTATTTTTAGGGGGTATCTAACTTTTTTTGCAATATCACAAAAAATAAAAGTTGAGTTGTGTTTGAGTTACATTTCACAAATAATTTTGAAATTTTGTTGAAAAGAATAGTAAAATACATAATGGATTTAAATTTTGGAGAAATTATAGATCAAGAATCAAGAGCGTTTTACGATGATTATGATGATTTAAATCTTAATAAACCTTTTGACTGGTAAAAAAAGAATTAAGATTATTATTTTTGTGCAATGTCATGTTTAATTGTTATTTCTTTCTACTAGATTACAATGGAAATGGAGAGAAGGAACAACTAAACCAAATGAAATCAATCGATTGATTGTAATTGAAGGCATCAATGCAAAAAAGATTATTGAAACGTATGTTGCTAAAAATATTCAACCATTATGTACATCAAAAAGCATGCAAATTTATAACATTGATAATGATGTTCTATGTGTAGCAGAAGAGCAAGATTTAAATTATTATTCATCAATGACAAAGTTTATTGAAGAATTTCAAATAGTTTCAAAAGATGTTATTTTAGTTTCACTGCAATCTCTGTCTGAATTCAAAAATGATAGTAAACCAGAAAACTGTTTAATAAGAGGAATCAATTCTAAATTCAATGACATTCCTGCATTATCATCACCAAATTTCATCAGCGGAGTTGCTGCAGGTGTTGCATCTAATAGTATCATGCATGAAAAAAAATTTGCTTGCTATATAATTTATGTCGATATATATGATGAGGAAAGCATTAAATTTATACTCAACCATTTACAAAGAGTCAATTTGCCGTTTGATGACACTGTCAAAATAAGAGCACTCCACCATAAAAGCGATTTGTATATGTGAGCAGTAGCATTATTCATTTATTTGAAAAGAAGATAAATTTCATAAAAATTGTAAAACTGAAAATATCATACAAGAAAGTATGGGTCAAACAGTAAAAATCAAATTTCTAAAAGAACACTTATAAAAGAACCAATCAAAAGTTATTTTTTTGTATTAAACAATTAACGGTTTCGATATTGAATATTTATGGAAATAAAAGCCATTCAAGCCATATAATTAAATACGTTTATATCACTGTCGTCACGAGCAAGATATTTTTGTTCAATTAACCACTCCAATTGCTCTTTAATCATTTTTTTCGAGGGTAAAAACATATTTTTCAATATCTCAATAAGTTCAGACTAAAAGAAAAAAAATACGTAATTATAATATAAAATTTTTATATGTAATTTGATAAGGTCACATATATACCTGTAAAGCAGCATTCGACATTCTCTTTCTCATTTTCATAATTTTAATGATTGCTTCTTGTGTTCTGAGAATTCTCAATTGCACAATCGATTGATTGTCTTCTTGCTGAGAGCGCTCTGTACTGAGTTGAAGTCTCCCAATTAAATTAATTTTACCTCTTTTTTGAGGCTTTCCATTTTTAATAATTGAGAATTCTTGATTTATCCAAAAAACCGTGTTCTCGTCAAAATCTTTTGGCACTTGAACGATTGGATCATAATTTAAAAGCTGTCTTTTCAGTTTAGGAAACGCCACAAGCGACCAAAGAGTTCTTCTTAGCTCAGGGTCAGGTAATTCAGTTGCGAGCCTTAAATTCTCATATGAAACTTTATCATTAGGACGTTGATTCCACGCAAATAGTACTGCCATTTGAAATGTTGTCACTAAAATACAATAAATTAAGTAATATTTATTTAACAATTACAGTGTAAAAATTTATAATTTTATACCATCCAAATCAAAACGTCCAACATTGTTGGCAAATGTGATTGTTCCATTACTCATGTGATGATACCATTGTAGTTTTCTTCCCGAATGCTTTTTCTTATAAAATTCTTCTACCTCCGGTATATAATCTTCTAATTCGAGTGGCAAGCTTACTGATACACGTTCCTAATTAATTTAAATAAAATAAGTATAAAAATTTGATATGCATTCATTTAATACTTACAGATGAACGAGCAGCCCATGCACCTGAGAAGAATACAATTATAATTACCACATTAAAATTTTTAAATTTAGTCACTTACCAGCATTAAGAATTTTGATATTTATAGCATCATGTCGTGTGGTTTGTGATCTAAATTGAGCATTCAGATCCTCACTGACTTTAATATCTTGAAACATTCTTGCAAGTTTATTTACATAATCTGCTGGCATACCAATTTCCCTCAACCATTCAACCATATCTTCCTCTTTTTCACTGTCTGCACTCGAATCTAAAATCAATCTTCTTGTTAAATGTGCTTTATGATATCGCATAAAAACATCCTTATTGCAAACATATTTGAGTACTAAAAGCACATCTCTCAATCGTGCTTCAATTTGATCACTAGTTAGTTTTTTGCTCAGTGGAGTTTTCCTTAGTAGCATGTCACAATAATTTGCTAATAGTTCAGGACATTTACTCTCAGGTGTTGTTGTTTTTGTTCCTCGTGCTGTTGTATTTGTTGGTAGCTCAAGTTTAAATACAGTTGTATCATTAACCACTGTCTTGAAAGCTTTATCGCGTGCTGTCAAAAATCTCGGATCATCATTAAATGCTTCTTGAACAAGCTTACTAAATTGTCGAAACAAATCTAATAAACGTTCAACATATTTTTCACTATCTTGAGTGATTACATCAGCAGAAGCGACCATATCAGATAGTCCGGCATTCACAATGTGATTTTCAAGATCTTCAAGCATAGGATTAACTCCACCATTTACTCGATCCAATAATCGAAACATGAGATTTAATCGTTCAGTTTCTCCAGCTTCAATGAGAGGTTTGCATTCAGCGAGAAGAGTAGACAAATGATCACCAATCAGCACCCGCACACAACATTCACTCAAAGCATTTGCACTCACTGGTTCTAAATATCTTTGTGCTCGTGCTTCTTCTTCACGTAATTTTGCATCAGCATAACGCATAAAACTCTGCACTCCATTAGCTTGAAGTTGTTCATTCCCTTTGAGACGATAGAACTCAGTTGTTGCTTGAAGATATGCTGCTTCAAAATTGTCACGATAAATTTCTAATTTATCTTCAGTATTTGAACATAAATTTACATAACTTTCGCGTACACCAATAACAAGTTGAGAATCGAAAGCTTCACCATTACGTTCTGCTTGAATTAATTTCATAGCTGAGTCTTGAAGTCGATCTTTGACGTTAATAAATATACTCTGATTCCAACTGTCTAACATAAGTTTTCGCACTATGCTATTTTCATCATTAGTGGAAGATTTTTTAGTGCTATTATTTGAACTATGGCTCGATGAGGATTTTGTTTGCAGAGATGCCTCTAATTGCCAAAAAGGCAATGGAAGATAGGAGCTCTGAGTGAAAAATTTTCTCCATTCAATTATATATGAGCGAAGCAATGCTTGCTCCTCACCCGCAACTAAAACCCGTTTTTGTGCTTGCTTTATAAATTTAACTATCAAGTCTGCTAAATTCTCATGAATTTTCTGAGCGCCTTTCTCATCCTAAAAATTGTATTTTTATTAAATGAAATAAATTAAACTTTTTTGCAATAAATTTACCCATAAACAAACAGAATGAACAGCATAAAACAAATCTTGCCACTCGCTGAGAAGAAAAAAGAAAGGCAAAAAATATTCACATAACAGAAATGTAATTTACACAATTTATTAACTTACGAATTATCAATATGATCTTGCACCAAGAGCTTCAATACAACTGGCTCCATATGAGGCCATTTTTCTTCAAATTGAAGTTGACCTTTATTCTGCACAAACGGCATTTAAGGAAATGAAATTTTAATAAGTTTAATGAGAGAGAAAGCCACGAAACAGATAAGTCAAACAATCGCAAAAAATTGCGATGACTAAGGTTTTGTTTTTAATCAAAACATGAGAACAATAAGCGCTACAATAATAATTTTTACACACCTTTAACATTTTAATGCGTTATATTCAAAGTCAAGTCTCAAAAATCTAATATTCTATCACCTTACATTTAAATTTCTTAACTTTAATTTTATGTGAAATCTCAAATTTCTTCTTCTTCTTCCCTCTTTTTTTACTCACTTTTATATGACATTGTTTGTTCAAATGATTTAGATGAAAATCAAATCAAATTCAATTTTCATAAAAGTTTCATATATTCTTTTTACAAAAGACAAGATATTTATTATTAAATCAATTGAATCTCTTAATTTTGACATTTTAATTCAATTAACAAGTGTTTTATTAAAAGCATGATCATTAAAAATGGTAAAAGATGTTCAAATTGGAAACCGTTAAAAATTATTTTTTATCATCAATTTTATGAAGAGTAATATTATTCTGTATTCTGTTCAAATGATTTTATATTAGTTTTTAAACTCTTTTTTCGTTTTTATAAAAAAGTATAAATTTAAAATTAAGAAAAAATCAAAACCGGTTAGTATGTTTCTTTTTCGACATGTCGACAATAATCAAAACTGAAACAAAATAATCATATATGATTTTGTAAACAATAGTGTTTGATAATAAAGAAACAGCAATGGTATTTAGTGTAGATCACAAAAACAGTTTAATTAAACTCAAAGATTTATCACTATCATGTAGGTAAACTTACTATAATTATTGAATTTATTATTTCACATATTTGATTTTATTTCCTATAGCTTTAAAAATTCTTCTTGAAAATTTAAAATCATTTGATATTGAGACTGAAGAAAATCAAGAATATTATCATTCTCTTTTGAAATTAAATATTGAGTCACATAAATTAAAGCTCTCTGAACGAGAGATAACACAATTACTTAAAGATGAACTTGGCTTCAGTGAAGAGCAAACAAAATTAGTGAACGAATATATCAGTGATCAAAATGAAATCTTTGTTGATGATAGTTTGAGATTTGTTGATCTCGAATGGAGGCTTGAAGCTGCAATTCATAGAAGAACTTTACATAATATCAATCCAATAAAACCAAAAATTCTTTTAAAAATGAATGTAGATGGTGAAAGTTCATATAGATATCGCTCAAAAATACCCTCAAATCAACAAATCGTGATGACTACCAATGCCACAAATTTAGTTCATATCATTCAAAAACTTGAGCAAGCACTTGTCGATTCAAAATCATTGATAAAAAAATGAAATTATGTTATATTTTATTTTTAATAAAGAAAAGCATTAAACAGTGTATAAGCTAATGAGAGTACTTGAATTTTACTTATCATATCCAAATTTAGCTAATTTTGCGATTCCACCAGTGCTGACATTTGTAACATCATCATTCATGTCCAATTTTCGTTTATTTAAAATTTTGGACGTATCATTTGTAGCTTCTTCTTCCATCGATTTATTCTTTTGTGTTAGTTCCTTATACACGCTCTTTCCTATTTTCATAAGTTCTATATCTGAAAGTTCTGGATTATCAGTTTTCAAGCTATCTTTATTTGCAATAAACCATTGACCAAAATTACCAGGACGTGGTGTATCTACTGAAATCGAGCGGTTTTGAATTTTTGAAATATTATTTGATGGAGTGTTTTCATCATCAGAAACAATTAAACTGTCACTATATCCAATAGATTTTTTTGTCAAATGATTAAGTGCAGTTGAAGAAATATTGGAAGATGTATTATTCGAAACTTTCTTAAAAGGATTCGATTTTCTATTTTGAATCATAGGACGAGGTGCAATAACTGGAGTTGATGTCTCACAAGATTTTTTCATTTCATTTTTTGTATCATTTGATTCGTAAGTCTCATTAAAGCATTCAGTTTCTTTTTCCAATTCATTCATCATATTCTTCTTTTCTGCTTCCTATATAATAAATAAAATTAGGGTATTTTCAAATGATTTTCTTAAAATATTCTCACCTTTTCATCAAAATTATTTAAAAGTTTTAAAACTTTATTTGACATATGCATTCTTCCTTTTTGACTTGAATATCTTGAAGCCAATTCAATTAATTTGCGATCTCTAATTAACTCAATTATTTCAAAGGCACGCGATTCAAGTTCAGAATTGAGAGCTGTAGAAAACAATTTGAGACCATTTTCAACAATTACTTTATTTGCAGATTCCACATCAAAGTTGACTGAACGAATGAGAAGATCTTCTAGTTTACTCTTTTCCGTTTCCATATAACAAAGAGGCATTGAATAATCTATTTCTCGCATTATAGGACGAGGCGTTGTTAAAGGATAGCTTGTGCCGCGACACAAGGTAGCACGAATTTTCTGAGATCGCTCAGATACTCCAATAATGAAAAAGCTATCTGATGCTCCATTAACATGATTCGTTAGATCACAAATTGGAATCCAAAAGTTTCTCTTTATACTATAACTGAGCATACGACCAGATGATTCATATGCAATTATCGAACCACAATCTGAGAATCCTAACCAATTAAGTTTTGTGTTAGAAGCCAGTGGAATATCAATAACACGATTTAAAATTTCAAGACCCATAATGTTGATGACCATTGCGGAATATTTGTTACATGTATTTGAAGAATGATATGCAGCAACAAGTTTATTACCAAAAGCAGAAAGACAAACTATTTGACCAGGTAACATAACAATCTCTCGCTGTGTTCCCATTGTCGTGAAAATTCTCAAATATCCAGCATCAGTAGCAACGGCCACAAAAGAGCTGCCAGCAGTAATACACATTATTTCTTCGCAATCTGGCATTGTAGTAGACCATTCTTTGTTTCCAGATGATAAAAGTGAGATGCATACTAATTTACATGGTGTTTCTTTTGTAGCTAATGCAAGACATGTTTCACTTAAACTAGCTAATTGATGATTCAATGTGTTGACAATATGCAAACTTGGATGCAATGTTACATTATGAAATTCAACAATGATAGAGTTCTCCTCCATTGATGAATGACACAATACTTGACCAATATGATTCCACACCATAAATCTATGCTCTAAATGAACTGGTGTCGATGATGGTTGAAAAGATGGTTGTAACTGAAACGGTTTTACTAAACTTTTAACGCTTTGAACACTTGTCGATTGACGACTTTTTACTGATTTAGAATCATCATCATCTTCTGAATCTAAACCATTATTTCTCATCGTTTCATTTTTTAATTTCTCAAGAGCAACACAGTTTTCATTATCTTCGTCATCATCGCGAAAATCAATGCCACCATAAATGTCATCAGGGTCTACATTTTCATCATTAGTTTGCATATCTCGTTCATCGATTCCATTAGTGATTTTCTTTGACTTTGTGAGTTTAACCGTCGATAATTGACCGTCAGAATCGCAAAATGCAATTTCTTCATTATCTTTCGGATTAAAGGCAATTGATGTGATCCCATGTGATTCTTCACCCACATATTCGCCTTTGATTTGTGAATTATCTGCCAAACTCCATACTGAAATTTCACCACTCATTGTACCTGCACTATTGAAACAAAAAAATTCTATTAATTTTTACTAAAAATATTTACTCAAATTATAAATACCTAAGATATGAACCACAATTTGAGAAACTGCATGCTGTATAATCACTTGAAATTTCAGGATTTTCTAATTTAAATTTAATTTCCCAATTAGTTGTCTCAATAATGTTAATCAATCGACCTTGTGGAAATGCAAGATATCGACCAGTCTTTTCAAAAGCAGGTGTGCTATAGTTCTTTGCATCTGTAAATTTACTAACACGTTCAAGTCCATCAAAAGTTTTAATATTTTCTTTAGTGTCAAGATTCCAAAGACGAATTGTTCCGTCTCCTGAGCTAGATGCAAGAATATTTTTGTTATTTAAATCTAAATGTAGGATTGGACCATTGTGACCAGTTAATTCAAAGACATCTTCGCTTTTATCCAATTTTCGAACTTTAATTGTAAAATCTTCACTACCTGCTACCATCCACTATAATAAACATTAACTTATTTTATATTAATATATCATGAATCGTAAACATTTACCTTTTCATTAACTTTTATTGATGTTACAGGCAAAGAGAAACGCATTTCAATGTTATCACGGTTAAAGTCTGGAAACCTGTATGCTTGAACAACATTTTCTGTAGAAACCAAAATTCTCGAGCAGTTATCGTTTGTATATTGAACACAACAATTCCCGTTTTCACCAATGCATTGACTTGTGGGATCATCATCGCTTATTTCTTTCCAAATACGAATCTCACCGTCTGTTCCAGATGTTATTATTCTATAGAAAAATGTTAAACACAATTTCTTTAAAATTAGTAACACAACTCGATGTTAACTTACTTACTCGCCATTGTCAGAATATGTTACAAATGTATAACCAGTAATATGAGCAAATCTCTTTATTGTTCTCTTGAAAAACATTTTTATTTATTCTTACTTTCTCGAACAAGAAAACCGCTAAAAAATTTCGCGCTAAAATAAATTGTAAAAAAAATATTTGTTGCATACCCCTTTTTTGAATTAAAGATCCAGTAACAATTTTCCTTTAAATTAAATTTAAATTTATTTTAATAAAAGACCTCATTTCAATAAAGCATAATAATAAAAAAAATTTGTCATTTCTATTCAGTTTAATTTTTATTTCTATTCATCATTTAACTGGATCATGATAAATCTATTTTTCTTGCACTTTAAGTGGGAACCGTTTTAGATATCTATTGAGTTGTAATGATGTTAATTTTCTACCCGTTGATACAACTAGTCCAGAATTCCTTGCTTTGTCTTCTTTTTTCTGCACTTCAGCAATCTCATGTGCCTTCTTTAATGCTTCAATTTCTTTTTTGCATAATTTCTCATCAAAATCATGATCTTTCATTGCTGCAAACAAAATCGAAAGCTCTTGCAAACATGGTACGGTGTCAACTGAATCAACCTTGCCTGACACTATGATTTAAAATAAAGAATTTAAAAGAAATATTAATTTGAAAACAAAATTAACAACATACCTCTTTCTCGTAGTTTTAATGGAAGAATTGCTTGAAATGGAACTTTATTTTCATTCTGTGGTGCTCTTGCTGGTTTATTACCTCTAACATATCTTAATAAACTTCTTGTTAATCTCATTTTGAGAAATTTTTCTAAAATACTTTTCCAAAGAAAAACAATAAGACTCAATTATATTCGAGTGAACACAGTATGTAAACAAGTATGAGTAGCAAAAAGTAAGTTTAAAAATTTAATAATAAATTAAATTAAATTACCTGATTGTTTTGATTTTAGAGGAAATAAAAAACAAAAGAAAGTTGTTGGTGGATATTATAAAAAGGAAGTCGATTCAATTACCAAAGACAACAAAATTCAAGTCGAAGAATCATCTGATGACGAACAAGAAACACTACCTAATTTCGATTATTTAGCATCAATTCCTGTTAGCACACAATCACATTTTATTCTTAAAAGTGAACAAGAAAAATTCCAGGGCGAAAGTATAGTTAACTATTCAAAATATTTTAAAATCAATGTCAATCTGTTAAACGCTTCAATTAAATCTTTGCCCTTCAATGAACTGCATGTTATTAAAGGAATAGAATGGAGTGAAGAAGAATTAAAAGATATGCAAGAAATTGCACAATATAATGAAAATCAATACAAAGAGTTATTAAACAAGAATACTGAAGCGATAAAAGTGCCTAAACCAGAAAAAGAATTAGGACAAAAGGTTGAAAAACTTAAAATTTCACAAAAAGCTACTGAATCAAAAGAAGTGGCAGTTGAAAGTAATAGTAAAGCATCAATGGAAAAGTGGCTGGATGATATTTTAGATATTTAAAATAAAATATGGATAAATTAGTTAATTACACTTCAAGTTCTGATGATGATGATAAAGAAGAACCTCTAATTAAAAAGCAAAAGCTAATTCTTCCACAACCATTTAAGAAAGAGCCTACAATAAGTAAACCAAATAATAGATATAATCATCAAGGTAGGAAAAGGCAAATACCACATGAGGAAGGAAATTGGTCTTCACATGTCTTTATTGATTGCTCTCATTTAAATGGAGTTTTAACTGAAATAATCGAAAAAATAACTTCTACTTATCCTAATATCGAAAAAATTGAAGAAGAACATTTGAGCTTATCAAAAAACTTTATACTCAAATATCACTGGATTGACAATTTCACCTCAGTCTTGTCTCGTAATTTAAAGTTTACGTCATTCAGTTTAAAATTTGATTTCTCCAACATAATATTTCTATCAAATGAAGATCATTCAAGACATTTCGCATGTATAATGATTGATGAATCTTGTGATTTTCATTTAAAGAAATTAATAGATCAAACTGATAAAAGTTTAATAGAATTTGAGCTACCAAAATATTATGAAAAATTGATTCTTCATGTGTCTATATTTTGGAAATTGAATGAATTTACTGAAGATGAAAAGAAATTAATAAGAGAAGAATTTATCAAATTAGATTCTACATTTTATATTCATATTGATAAAATTTGCTTTAAAACTGGAAATAAAATGAAATTTTTTCATTCAATTTAATTAACGGTTTTTTTGAATTGCAGTGTGTTTGATGTTTTCATCACATTTTAAATCGTGCTAAAATCGAAATTGAATTTTTTCAGAAAATTAATTAAAAAATGAATCGTTGGTATCAACCAGATGTATTTATTCCGCATTCCGATTACTTTGTTCCTGTTGCAGAAAATTTGCTTTCTGATACATATCATCCTGAAACAAATAGGTAAATAAACATGCCGGTAATTTATTACAATAAAATTTGACATTTTCTCATTTTTGTTGTTTTAGTTTAGGGTACACTTATAAAGTCTCACAATATAAAAGGCCATCAGATTATCTGCCTTTCTATACAAGTTTAACACAAAGTAAAGAGGGCTTGTTTGCTTTAGCATCAAATAATTTCAACACAGTTCAATATGATTGTATGATAATGTAAATTTTAACAAAAGAACTTTTCAAAATTTTTAATTTGTAGGTGTAATTGGTGCATCTCATAGTTTTGATAACTACATTGCAAGTGATTATAATGGAGCTAAATTCAAGATTCATATGAAAGAAAGTGCGTATAATGTGGAATTTCTTACAGACTCTTTGGTAATTTTTATCATGTTAATAACTTGCATAAAATTTCATGAGTTTTTATAGTTTCTAGCAACAACTAATAATAATGTGATCGATTTTTATAACACAAAAGAGCCTTTGATAGATAATAACATTATGAAAAGAGTGACTAGATTATTTTCTGATGGCAAAGTGACTCAGACTCTAGTTTTGGACAATTATAGAATACTTGTTGGAACAAAAAAGGGAAGCATAGAATGTTATGAATACTCGAATTCTGACTCGATTCAAACCCTTTTTAGTTTTTTGAATGCTCACCAAACAGAAATAAAAGGACTTAGTGCAGTCCCTAATAAGATAAATCAATGGATGTCATGTTCTTCATTTGAAGTTCTCTATTGGGATAAGCGTCAAATCTATCCAGCAAGAGCAGTTTTAGAGAGACACAACATTATGTCTGGATTAACAAGTATTGATTGCTATAAAGATTATTATTTCATAATAACAGATAATTCAGGAGAAATATTGGTTTATGATATTCGTTGTTCTATTAATAATGTAGTCTTTCAAATGACAATTAATGATAAAATAGACAAGGTTCAATTCAATGGAGAAAATAAGTTTAGTATGATATCAGGGAATTCTAACAAAATTAAATTTTTCGAAATCAATAAGATTCAAGAGACTGTTCAAGTTCACGAGCAGCAAACACCTGAACATATCTATTCAATGTGCTGGGATAAAACTGGTAATAAAAATGACACATGTTATATTGTTGGCAAAAAAAAATATGCTAAAGAAATTCAGATTAAGGCTAAAGTATAGATACCTGCATTTTCGACAAATAAAAAGATCATTTTGAAACTCGAAAATTGTAAAAAAAATAATCTTAAGTTTACAAGTTGTTTTTTCTTATCTTTTATAATTCTTTCACTCTCTAAAGTATAAATAAACCATTCATTAAGTGCATTTTGTTCAGTAATAAACGTGAAAATGAAAATAAATTATCGTGAAATTATTAAAAGTGTTGAAGCTTTAGATATTCGTTTCCCAACAAGTTTACAGGTTCTAAAAAAATGATAACTTGATAAATTGAACAATTTAAATAGAATTCAAAATTTTTACAAAAATAGCAAGATGGAAGCGATGCGGTTCATACAGATCCTGACTACTCAGCAGCTTATGTAATTATAACTACTGAAAGTGGTAAAAAAGGATATGGAATGACATTCACATTAGGAAGAGGCACAAATATTGTATGCACTGCTATCGATACAATGAAATTTTTATTGGAAAATAAGAGTCTTGATGATATTTATGGAAATTTTAGTTCATTTTGGAGACAACTTACATCTGAGCCACAATTGAGATGGGTAATAAAAGAAATTTCAATTGATCAAACAAAAAATTACCATTATTCCTTTGAATGATTTAGCTTGGTCCAGAGAAAGGAGTCATTCATCTTGCTACAAGCGCCATCACAAGTGCTCTTTTCGATTTATGGGGAAGACTCGAAAAAAAACCTGTTTGGAAGCTATTGACAGACATGACACCTGAAGTGAGTTATTAGTAATTATTTTTATTTTTATTAACAAATCTCTCATTCTGTTCAGTTTGCGCTTAATTAATTTTTAAAAAAAATTACATGGGTTAAAAAATGAGGCATACATATATATATATTACGTTACAAAAAAACTTTCAAAATGATTTAACACTAAACTAACTTTAGGTCTAAAATAAATGTTTTTTACTAAGTAAAGCATTTTATTAAAATTATTTTTTAACTTTTCCTTCAATAACAATTCTGTCACTTGATAAAACCATTTATTTTCTTTTATGAAAAAAAAAACATTTTTAACGCGTCAGTCCAAAGAAATGACAAGTAATAATTATTAAGCATTTTTTTCCTAAGAGTGAATTTTATGATCGATTGTGATAAGTGATACTTGAAATAACCATTGGGGAGAGAAAAAATAATTATCACTATATTTATTAACCGATGTAAACTTGAAAAAAATTATCTTTTCTTTTTTTCGTTCTCTTAATAGAATCTATAAGATTTTTCAATATTAATAGCAATCGATTATTTTACTCAAAGTCATCATTATCCTCATCTTCAATATCGTCTTCAAAATCATGTCCATTTGTGCTAGTGTAATTATTTCCAATTGCACTATAACTCGTTGACGATGGATAAAGAATTGTACATGCATTGGCTGAATTTGGAAATCGCTGATTATATTTCTCTTGTTTTAAAAATTTAACAACAACAAGACGATTATCCAACCACCAGCCATTGAGTTCCTCATGAACAATTCCTGCATCTTCACTCGTGGCACACTTAACATATGTGCAGCAAGTTTTAAGGTCTAATTGAATATCGAAAATTTTGCAGCCTTTATCGCAGACTTTGTGTAAAATTGTGTCCTGTATGATTGCCTGCAAATTTGGACTGTTGGTTTCATATTTATCAAACATTTGACGAATTTTCAAGCAATTAGTTGGTGGATCTTTGATTTTATTTGATTTATCAAATGCGGGACACATCCATTTCTTCAAGCGTGCCTCTGATGTAAACGGTGGTGGATTGTATCGAACACTACTAAATCTTGGTGATGATTGTTGTAATTGCTGATTATGATCAACTCCTGTTAAATTTTGAACATCATCAATCCATCGAATTACTTTAAAGTCCTCGCCATTAATATTTTCAAATCCAAAATTAATTCGACTGTCATTCTGTTCAAGATATGTTATTGCTTCAATCCATGCTGATGACAACTCTGATTTCTTTCCGGGTTCGATTATTTTATCTCTCAAATGATTTACAACTAAGAATGCATTTTTATTATCCTTTTCCATGACAGTCTTTTCCATGAGCATTCTGACAATTTCATTTACTATATAGTTTACTTGAGCTCGTTTCTTTTCTTTTACATGTAATACAAAGTAGTAAAACTTGAGAAAAGCAAATGATATCAATGCAATGATAGATAATGTTCCAATAATGATGAAAAATGTCTGCAATTTGTTGTAAAGGGTGCAAGTAATTGGAAGTTTTGGTGACAATATTGCAAAGCATTCAGCCTGATGTGCTCTTAAATTGATGACTTCATCCAATGTTTGAATTTTACCACTCGAATCAACATTGCTTATGCCCCATTGCTTATTACGATCAATCAGATACTCTATATTGTGTACATCTTTCATGACATCAAGAACGGATAAATGTTCTTGAAAATATTTATGATAATGATGCTGATTTTCGTTAAGATAATGCCAAAAATCTTTAATACACATGATGCTACTTAGTTTATTTAATGTTTTGTCACGACCACACTTTTGAGATATAGCTCGTTTTTGAAGTTCAGATGCAAGTACTTTAAGTAAATTCAATGATGGCACAAGATTCTGTTCTTCAATGCACGCAAAAGAGGCCTCGTTTTCATGCTGATAATCACAAATTGTAAAGGTAGTAATTGATGGATTCAATGCATTTTCAATGTCAGGACTAATTGTGATATACATAAAAATGATGAGTGCAAAAAATATAAACAAAACTGTAACGAGTACCATTGGCACAAATGTTTGTTTAAAACCATAGGCAGCATCCAATCGATTGATGAAATTTTTTATTGCCAAACTCAATGGTACCGAAGCAGTTTCTGAATATGATTCAGCATGATAAACAATTTCATTCTCATTGATTGGATGATATTGTTGTTGTTGTGGCAATAAATTGACAGGTCTTTTTCGAATATTTGTCGATTGTGACTTTTGTTGCTGCATATTATTTCCCTCTTGACGAAATTGTAATAGACGCTTTGTATATTCACTTGTAGTGTTTATGTCCTCCTCTTCATCATCCTCATTCTCGTAACCATTGTTACCTCGTTCATAACTGTTATTGTTACTTCGTGATTGACTTAATTTTATACCACTATTGCTGCTACTACTTCGATTTCTTCTCAAATTCCAATCAATATCATCATCCTCTGAATCGTTTATAATGACAGGAGAAATATAAACGTTCCTTCCACTTGGCAAAGATGATGATGTTAAGCTATTACCACTATTTCGATTAAAAGTTGATGATGATGAATTTGTTGTTGTGATTGTTTTCGAAGGCAGTGGTTGTGAATAGTTATTGAATAATGGCGGATATGGGATTTTTTGTGCATTCGATGCACTACTGACACTAGGAGAACCGCTTACTGTAAGACGAGTTGTTTTTCGCGCTTTACTTGCACGTGAAGATTTATTATTATTGGCAGAATCTGACTCTTCTCCAGAAGAATAGCGAGTGACAAGATTTGTTGTTTTACGTAAATTTGCAATTGAGTTTGCTAAATGATTTCGCAGCTTTTTGATAAGTGTTTTACGAGTAGTTTGTGTAATTGGAAGATTAGGGAAACCTAAATGAAAAAAATGTATCAATGTATATTTTCTACATAAAAAATATTTCATAATTATTACCATATTGCAAAAGTCTTCGTCTGAGTTCATCATCAGTCAAAAGTTCTAAATTATCCATTGCAAATAATTAAATATTCACGTCCTAAATGAAGAAGAAATTCATTAAGAATTAAAAAGCCGATTCTCTCTATAATGCATTTTTAATACTCACTTGAGGTTTTTAAAATTTCTTGTATCTTTAGAGTAAATATGTTAAATTGCTGTTTTCACGTAATTTTTCTTGTTCCTAATTGAATTGATTTCTGAAAATATATTTAAAATTGTTATCAATATTTACTGCAAACCGCTTTCGCTTCTTTTTTTTGTCAAAAAAATATTTTTCGATTTCTTGAAAAATGCTATGAAAATATAGTATCGAAAACTAACTTCACTGTACAAACACACGGCTATCTAAATTATTGAGCGTTTGTACTTATTTAAATCACAAATTGAGACATTTTTCGATACACAAATTTCTGAATTAAAAGCAAAATTTACCATCACTATTTTTAGCGCATTTTTGCAAAAAAATACACTACTATGTTCATTATGACTGACGGGCTAGGTCAGTCATAAATCGGCAATAGTAAGTCATAGAGACGTGTTTGATAGTTTGTTAAAAGAGTTCAAAAAAAAAAACAAATTTGAGAAGTAATTTTTTGATAAAAAAATCTAATTTTTACCAAGAAAGTAATATTGAAAATATAAGAAATTTTGTTACCAAACAAACGATCTGTAAAGGTAAAAAATGCGCTCTAATCTCCGGCTATCCAAGTCGTCGAGATTGATCAACATTCATTATAATGATGAGAAAAGTTTGTGAACCCTGCAATATTTTTATTTCAAAATATTTGTAAATAACTGTTATGAAATTTTTTGTTTCAGTTCTTAGTATCACTCATTGATTTTCGCTATTGCACTGATGTATTGACTAAGCAAGAAGCTATTGATTTATTGAAAAAATCATCTTTTGGTAAAGAGGAGCGTGAAAAAGATTTATTGAAAAATGGATATCGCAGTTATACAACAGCTGTTGGTTGGTTAAATTATAATGATGAGAAAATGATTGCTTTATGCGATAAATATTTAGCAAAGAATTTTAATGCATTTAAAATTAAAATTGGTCAAGATTTAAAACGTGATATAGAACGTTGTCGTATGATGAGAAAACGTATTGGTGAAGATAAAGTTTTGATGGTTGATAGTAATCAAATTTTCGATGTTCAAGAAGCAATCGATTGGATTACTGCTTTAAAAGATTTTAATATTTTATGGTTTGAAGAACCAACGTCACCAGATGATGTGCTTGGACATAAAAAAATTGCTGAAGCAATAAAAGAATTTGGCATTGGTGTTGCAAGTGGTGAAATGATTTGTAATCGTGTGATTTTTAAACAATTCATGCAAGTGGGAGCATTTAAATTTTGTCAAGTTGATTCAGCAAGAATTGGTGGAGTAAGCGAATTATTGATAGTTTATCTCATGGCAAAGAAAATGAATGTTAACGTCACTCCACATGCAGGTATGTTTTAGTTCTGGGAGAATGGACAATAATATTTAAATAAAAAAAATTACCGTTATCGTTGATATTATTCAGTATAATTGTAAAATTTTTAAAATTGAAAAATAAGCAATTGTACACTCTTTTACGATGTTCTTTCTCATTTTGAATTTTTACAACATAGACTTACTCATACAAAAAGCATATAAATTTAAATAGAATAATATAAGAATTTCTGTTTAACGGCCTTATTTAAATATCAAAGATGCGCACCAAAAACGGTTCTCACAATCGCTGCTACTTAATTCAAATTAAGTACCAACAACATCTGTTTGTCCCCAGGGTTTTAATGTTATTGATATCAGGCATTTAATTCTAAATTTTATTAAAAGGTGGAGTCGGTTTGTCTGAGATGATTCAACATTTGCAATTTTGGGATTATATTTGTGTATCAGGCACAAAAGAAGGAAGATATATTGAGTATGTTGATCAGTCTCATGATTACTTTGTTGACGGTGTTGTAGTTGAAAATGCACATTATCAAGCAAAGATGGTACCAGGTTTTAACACACAATTCACTGATGAATGTATTGAAAATTATGCATATCCGCATGGTAAAAAATGGCAAGAGTTATTTGATGCAAATATTTTTCCAAGACCTGCTAAATAAGCAGCTTAAGCATTTCATATATTTTCATATGCATGAAAAATATTTTTCTTTTATATCAAAATTTAAACAGGAAATAAAGGTGTTGGTGTATAAATGAAATAATTATGTCTCAGTCATTATTAAGTCGTCGAAAATGAACATTCTTTTCAGAATTTTTGCCTTGGGTATTTTCTTTTATGAGAAAAGTTTACAACAAGAAATTCGTAAGTTTTTAATTATCTGATCTAAAGCATGTGATTTTAAAAAAAAATTTTATAAAGCATCCTATATAAATGTGTGCAGTCTATCGGATACAAAATTAAGTCAGTGTATAAGAAAGTCAATTTTGAGTTTAAGACCATATTTAAACGAGGGAATAGATGAATTAGATATACCATCATTAAATCCTTTAACAGTTCCTGAAATTAAGCTTTTACAAAATAGTGGTATTCAAGTAAATGCTGCATTTAAACACATTCAAATATATGGTGCGACTGAATTTCGTTTAAGAAGTGTTCGATGTGATACCAGTACAGATAAATTTCGCATGAAGATCTGGTTTCCAGAATTAAGAATGATGGGGGATTATGATATACAAGGAACAATTTTGGGACTACCAATAAAAGGACAAGGCAGAGCATATGGAAATTTTTCTGATATTGATGGTGTTCTCTCAATGAAACTTGATCGTATTGAAAAGAACGATAAGTTGCATTATAAAGTTAATTTCTTACAAACTGAATTCAATATTGGAGGAGCAAAGGCACAACTAGACAACTTATTTAATGGCCGTGAAAAAGAACTTGGTGCCTCTATCAACAACTTTATTAATGAAAATTGGAGAATTGTTGCAGCTGAAATGTAACTTTAAATTTAAAGTAATTCATACATTTAATAACAATATATTTATTTTTTTAATTGCAGAAGACCAAATTTAGAAAACATTATAAGTGACATTTTGAAGGAAGTTGCCGATAAATTTTTCTCTGCATTTCCTATTTCAAGTTTATTTAAGCCTTAAATAGCCTTAAATTTTTGTAGTTTTAAATTGATCAGGCAATAAATGTTCAATTGGATCTAAAATCTTTTCAGTTTTTAATGTAGAAATACTTTCTAAATTCATCAATACTTTATGATTTGCAGGAAATATAACGTTAATGCATTTTTGTATGTAAGGAACAAGTTCAAAAGAAAAGCTTGAACACATTTTAAGAAAATTTTCCTTTTCTTTAATCCCAAATGCTTGCTGTTCACTTCTGTAGAATGTTAATATTGCCTTTGACACGGTCTCCAGCGAACTCTCAAGAGATTGAACAAATGGTTGTAAAACAGCTAGTGGTGCACACACTCTCAACTCATTGAAAATATTTATTATAGCATTGCAATAAATAGCCAAAGGTTCAAAATCTAATAGATTGTCGGATGGTGCATTTGCATCTTCCTTTTCAGTTTTCTCTGATTCCTCCTCATTTTTCAAATGTCTCTTGAATGGAACAATGTCTTTGTTAATTAATGTAAATTTTTCCATATCACTCTCAAATTGTCGAGTAGCTTTTTTAACAGCAGTACTCAAATATTTAATGATAGTTTTTGTAAAAATCGGAACAGTTTGAGCTCGAAAATCGACACCGATTCTTGAGAATGAGACACCAAAATACATGCATTGACCCAATACTGATCCTATATCCATTAATGTGATACTACCATTACAACTATTCGATAAATCTGTATCAAGTGTCTTAAGAAAATCATCAATTTTTTCATGCAGCCAACTGCAAAACATAAGATTAATTTTTGTATTTGTATCTTTTGTAAAATCATCGTCAAATAATGCTTTGTATTGTGTAATAATGTTAAAAAGATTCACACGTGTCACTTCAATAGTTTTTATAAGATGTTGAAAAGGATCAGTTTTTGGAATTGATGCGAGAATTTCTTTAAACCAACTATCTCGAGTTTGTAGAAATTTCAGCTTTAACTCTGATGTTGAAAATGCTTGCATTCGACGAAGATAGCCAACAATTTGAAG
Organism: Polypedilum vanderplanki; assembly: GCA_018290095.1. NCBI lineage: Eukaryota > Metazoa > Arthropoda > Insecta > Diptera > Chironomidae > Polypedilum > Polypedilum vanderplanki. The sequence goes on along the minus strand of CM031379.1, from coordinate 5,895,540 downwards.
ACATTTTGGGAGAGTTAAATCACATTTTAGTTCAGAGAGAAGCTGTGTAAGCATCACATTCCATGAACTTTCAATTGTTTTAACTATATCCTATAATAAAGAGTTTCATTAATAAAACTGATAGTATATATCATCTTTACACACTTACATTAATAATTGGAACATTATCAAATTTACTACTCAATTTTTCGACATATGTGGCAAGCTCTAATGCATCGGCATATTTTTGATCTCTTATTGATGTTTGCATAAGAGTAGGTAAATCTAAAATTTCAAGTAACTCTACATGCTTCTTCATTGTTAAATTATTAAGTCGGCTCATTGTGTTTAATTCAAATGAAGTTTTAACAAAATCGTCGCAATTTTCATTGAAGGCAGGCACTTTGTCAATCAAATTTTCGACATGTTTAGTTGTTTCATTCCACTTTTTAAGAACCGTACGAGAACTTTCAGCAGTTTGAATAAAACTTTGGTAATTTTGAAAACTAATTTCTTGCATTTTTAAATCTTGATTTGAGAGGTCATCATTGAGAGTTATTGTATCTTTCTTTAAATTTTCCACTTTATATCCACGAAGTTTTTGCAAATAATTAATTGCTTCATTCTTGTCACTTGCATTTGCATCAAAATTAATTAATTTTAAAATTTTATCTTCAGACTCCATGATCAAAACAAAATTTGTGACTTGTCAAACAAAATAAGGGGATGAAAACAAAGAGAAAAATTTTACTTTTAAAATGATTTCAGTTTATTGCATACAGATATTCCATATTATTTGATAGTTAAAATTTATTTAAAAGTTGACTTGAGCACGATAATGTTTCTGAAGCTTATTGGCTTTAATTCCGAGACTTGCATAAAGTTTTGCTTGTGTACGTTTCATTACATGAATGTCTCTAGCCTTCCTTGCAAGCTCTTCTTGTTTTGATGAACTGTAACCAATAGCACGATATTGTGATAAGACTTTATTAAGTTTATCAGACTTTTTCACAACTATTTCCCTATTTGGATTAATTCGTTGTTTATAGTATCTCAAGAGTGACCGATGCCCAATTACATTGCCTGATGGAAGAACTAATTGATATTCATCACCGTCTAAAACTGGTGCTTCTATTTCAGCATCAATATCTTTTGAATCATCGTGATCGGGATAGCTTGCACTGTAATCATAAAAATCTACATATTCCGCCAAAGCGGCTCCTTCATGAAGCATTTTTGTGTGACCCTTTTCAATCATATGACGTCTAACACCTTGCATTGAGTAGAATGTCTTTCCTTTCTCATTACACCACAAACAGATGAAATCTTTGCACACCTTATCTGCTAAGTATGATAATAATCCATGAACATCACTACAAAATTCGGCATCAGGAATGAAAAAGGAATGAGCTATAGACATATGTTTTAAATTTTTGACCATGTTCTTGCTATGATGGTCACAAAATATGCAATTATTGTTATCAATTGGATTTTCTGTATCATCATCCCATTCATCTGAATCTACTGATTCAACTTCCATATTCTCTTCTTCTTCAGCAATTTGACGTTGTTTTTCTTCAATTATTTCTTTAGCTGGCACACTAACTACAATTTCTTTATCCTGATCTTCTTCATTTGTGTGATTTTCAACAAACGTTTTGAGGCTGTCTTTATGTTTCTTGCTATTTAAATGATTGTCGTGTGCATTTTTCGTTTTGAAAAACTTTTTGCATGCTTTGCAATAAAGTGATTCATCTTTTTGTGCATCCTGATCAGCTTGACGAGCTTGATAAACACGAATTTGAAATTCTTCTGCTGTAATTGGTGGCAATTCTGAAGCCTTTCTTTTTAGATTGTATCTATGAGAAATAACAATAAATTGTGAAATTCATAAAATCTTTAATTTAAATTTATCTTACCTATGCCAATCACTTCCAAAGTGATTTCGTTGCATTTCTCCATCAGTAAATCGTACAGAACATGCCAAACAAGTAAAGTTAGACATTTTATTTGCAATTTTTAAAACTTGAGAAAATTTTACAGAATTTTATTTTTCCTCGTGTGTGCGTTATGGTTTAAATTTTATAGTGTCGTTAGTGTTGAGAAAATTTGTAAACAAACATTAACGTGGCTGTAAATCAGAAATAAAGTTTATTAAATTTACATTAAATTTATAAATGAATAAAGCCGATTAAGTGAAATAAATTTATACAACAGAACAATCAATTAATTAAGTTAGAAAAATGGTAAGTATCCAAGTGATTAATAAAGAAATCAAGACTTTTTCATGCACAAATAAAAGAACTTGAAGGGAGAATATTGTCTTCCCTCGTACATAATACAAAAAAATAGTTCCTCTAGTGAGTAGAACAAGAAACGAGACATAAACAAAAATTTTTCATAAAAGAGAAAAAATCGAATTTATACTTTATAATTGTGAAACTTGCATAGAAAAATGCAAAATTATACTTACGATAATTCCTCAACTGAGCACTATATTGAGGACAAAAAGATATTTGCATGGAACACAAATCCGTATCAATTGAATTTTGAATTGAAAAGAGAAACACCTTCAACACCAAACTATCAAGAACAAAATTTAACTCGAAGTCAATTGGCTCACTTAAGAGAATCACCTGCAGCAAGAGAACACCGATTAGCAAGAAATGCTGAGAGAATGAGAGAAAAGAGAGCACGAGAATCAGATGAGGAAAGAAGGAGACGATTAGACAAAAATGCCTTAAATAATCGTTTAAAAAGGCTGAACGAATCACCTACTGAAAAAGCTATTAGACAAGTAAGAGACGCTGCACGTCAACGATTAAGACGAGCAATGGAATCACAAGAACAGAGAGACACTAGACTTAGAAAGCTTGCAGAGAGAATGAGACAGGTGAGAAGAAACGAATCACCAGACAAAAAAGCTGAGAGACTATCGAAAGCAGCTCAGAGAGCAAGAGATCGTCTGCAACGTGAGACAAGTGAAGAAAGAAGACAGCGGTTACAAAAAGGATCTGAATATGCTAGAAGAGTCCGTAGTAAAAAATCTACAACTGGAAGTTCTCTCTCGAATGACACAACAACATCAGACACCTCCGATCATAATTTGTCTTCCTCAAATCTTGGTCAAATATATCATAATCCTACAAATAGTTTGAAAATTCCTCAACATCAACATAATCAAAACAATCATCATATGCAAAATATTTATGATAATTCACCTGCTGCGGCAGCTGCTGTTGTTGCAAGTGGAAATTACAATTTTGTTAATTTTAATAATTCCTTATCTGCTCTTGCATTTAATCATACCGATGCCTCTTCATCCACAGCTGCCTCGAGCTTAACACAACCAGTCAATAATTCTCTCATCACATTAAATATTCCTCATTATCATACAGTTTTCTCTCAAACGCATCAAAATAAAATACCTTTCAATACGACTGCAATAAAAGATGAATTTTATCCAAAAATAAATCAGTGTGATAACATGAATCAACTGAAGCACCATCATAACGCTTTTCAAAATCATGTTATAAAAACTGAAAACAACTTATCTAATAAACCAAATGAACAAGACCAACAAAGACTTGAACGGTTGCGCAAAACTGCTGAAATGAGTCGTTTAAGAAGAAATAATGAAACCCCAGAACAGCGAACAAAACGTCTAAATGATCTTAAAGAACGTGCAAGAAAACGACGCGACGCAATTAAACAAGTAGAATCTGAGGATGAGAGAAAGATTAGATTAGCTAAACAAGCTGAATATGCTCGTTCAAGAAGACAAAAAGAAACAAGTCGATCTAGTTTTCAAAGAATAGGCGAGACTCAGTCATTGCTTAATTTAGAGAAACCCAGTGTTTTAAAAATTCTTGAACCGATAATAGAGATGAATACGTGATTGCTTTAAAAAAAACGTCTTTTTTTATTTTCCATAGATTACAACCAATATTCAGACTTTGTGCACATTTGATACTGAATATTCTGCTGATTCAGTTGAATGGTATTCAAAAGAAAATATTTTTGCTGTTGGAACTTATCAACTCGATGATGATAATAATACAAAATCAACTAGAAAAGGACGCATTTATTTGTTTAAATTTGATTTTGCGAGTGGCGATGATAATGGTGATCACAAACTTGAGAAAATACAGCAAATTGAGACTGATGCTATTTTAGATCAAAAATGGTTTAATAATAAATTAGTCACAGTTTCGTCTCTAGGTAATGTTGAGACATACGAATATCTACAAGAGTTGACAAAAGTCAATTCACTTTCCCTGATTAATGAAGGAGAAACTGGAGAAAGATTGGCATTATCAATAGATGTTGAGTATGAGAGTTATTTGATAAGTGACTCAAAGGGTCAATTATCATTAGTTGATATCAATTCAAATTCAATTTCATCTCAATGGAAAGCACACGATTTCGAGGCATGGACATGTTCATTTGATCGTTGGAATAAAAATGTCATTTATTCCGGTAGTATAATTTATAATATGTAATTTGTTCAGTTGTATAACTTTTTCAATTATTTTCACAGGTGGTGATGACTCATGTTTTCATTTATGGGACATCCGAACTAGGAACAAAATAAAAACAAAGAATCGTGAAGCAGGTGTTACTTCGTTTCTTAATCATCAGGAAAATCTGCTATTTGTTGGGAGTTATGATGAAAATCTTTGTCTCTATGACATGAGAAATTTAAAGCAAACAGTTAATGAAATAAATTTGCATGGTGGAATTTGGAGAATAAAGAAATCTCCGATTAATGACGATCTATTAGTTGCTTGTATGTATCACAATTTCTCAATTGTGAATTGTACAAACGGCAGTCTATCTCTAATCGGAGAGTACAATGAACATAAAAGCATTTGCTATGGATGTCATTGGAGTTATCAAATATACGATAATAATCACCAAATTTTCGCAACGTGCTCTTTTTATGATCATAGATTATCAGTTTGTCTCTTGAAACATATTTAATTTTGTAATATCTGTAAATATATTTAATTAAAAATCGATAATGATAATAAATAATAATTTTAAGCACAAATAAGAAAAATGAACAACTCCTCTTGCAATTAGATTTAAAGTTTCTTTTATTTCATTTTTTTCTCTTTATTTTTGAATCAGATAATGTGTATTCATAGGTAGAGAGATATATTATTCATTTTTTACATAAATTTGATACGAAAAATTCACAATAGAGAAGAAGTGATTTCATTTCATGTCCATCGATATATTTTTTTATTATTTTATTTTTACATCAATACAAGTATCTTTATTGTATTTCTGTTTCTATATTTAATTGTATGTATAAGGGACAAAGAAAAGAAAAACATAAAATTCTATAAATATACCTTCTCTCATATCTCTCTCACATAATGTGAAGTGATTGTGCAATTTATTTTTTTATACACCAAATTTATAATTGTTCTTTGTATATAAATAGATTTTAAAAATACTACAATGTCGCAATAGATAGAAATAAAAGAATCTTTCCGTCTTTTCGTACATTAGCAATCATTCATTGACACTTTCTTTCATCCTCACATTCTCATTTTTTTAGCTGCCATCAATAACCCAACATATTTTATTCCTTTCCTCATAAATATACTTTGATAAAAATAAATAAATCTGAGATTTTGCTAACATTCGATATATAATTATTTTTTCTGTTCATTCTTTACATTTTGTTCCTGGAATGCTTTCTACTTATATTCATTTTCTGAGATTAATAATTTTCAATTTTTGATTCGAGAAATTGTTTTGCAATGCTCATGCTTTCAGGCTGATATGATAGATAAAAAGTTTACAGTTAAAAGTTTTGTAAAAAAACTCAATAAGTACTTCGCGAAAAAAAGCAGCTATAGCAAGTAAATACCCAAGAGCTCTCATTAAAAAATAATAAGGAACTAAATTATATTTTCCCGACTTAAAAAAAGTCTTTTGTGAATGGAATGTATTGTAAAATTTAAGTAACTGATAGTGTCATTTATAATTGACTTGCTTCTTCGTCAGGAATGTGATTTAAATGCACCTCAGGATTTTTCCAATAAAAATAAGGTGGTCCGGCTGTAAAAAATTAATTAAAATGATTAAAGAATGAAAAATAATATTTTACTAAGCATTACCTGTAAAGCAATATTTCATATCCAATGGTTCATCATTTTCAACGTAGTACATCAAATAGAAGTTGCACATTTCGTCCTCATTAGTCGCGCCAATTTTCGTCACTCGTTTCCTATTACTAACCATTGTACAGCGTGCAGCGACTCTATCGCCATATCGAATTGGATCAAAATTCATTGTTGGATAAAACATTTGTGGAGTTAATGGGTCACGTTTTCCTAAAAGCGTCCATTCATCATTTCCTTTTTCATCTGTTCTTACACGATATCCCGAAACGACTTTTCCTAAACTATGCGTGTGAGTTCTGTAAGCAAACGGATGAATGACTTTTCTCTCATTAATTTCACATGCAGTTTCCATGTATTCTTTTTTCATAGGAGGAATTGACCCAGATGTTCCCAATAAAAGTACACCAGCCAATTTGCTCATCGGTTGTGTAGTATAGTGAATAAACACACCAGAGTCATCAGTGCTACCATCTCGGAATTTATCTATATGCGCGTAATGAACTTGAAGAACCAAATATTTGATTGGAGAATTCTTTCCAACTTTAAATCCCACATCTTCTGGTAAATCTAATCTTGGAGCATCACGAGCCCATGCATAAATGATTTGAGAATGTGATCCTTGTGCACATGGTGAACCAGAATCTTCAGAATCGTCAGATTGCGTCATTTCTCCACAGTTCCATAAAGGTTTATTATTAGATCCAGGTTCACCACATCCATAAAGTAACATATGATGAGCAGTATCCATAGTAGCATTCGGTTGGAAAGCCACTGTAATACATATAAAGGTCAAAGATTACGACATTTAAATGATAACAAGAATCTCTTTTTCTCCTTACCCATATAATAATTTCGTGTATAATCGACTTTTACTGGAGTGCAAAGATAAAGTTCAGGCTATATGAAAAAGAAGAAATGAAAACAGTCTACATTGTTGTATAGTAAAATACAACCCTCCCGCATCAAAACAAAATCATTCGCGTGTTGTTATATATCAGATGTTTTTTCCTACGTAAATATGACGTCAGAGAGTTAACAGAAAAAATCCCCCCATTCCATCTTATAATCATCTACATAAGTAGAAAAAGTTGCGTGTGAAGGATATTAAGAAGAATACATTGAAAAATAATTTTACTTTGCCCGTTGTTCACATCGCTTTTTTTTTATATTGCGTAGGTGGTTGCAAGGATATTCGCAAACTTAGCTCATACATATATATATTTATAATCTGTCAATCAGATTTTAATTTTCTATAATGGAAAATATTTCTCATCGATGCTTTTGATATGTGTTATAATTAAAAGTTTTGTACGTAGGCTTCTAAACAGAAAATAATTTGCTGATATTTTATGAAATATGGTAGTAAAATCTTTACAAAATTGATAAAAGTTCAAGTTGTCACGTACACACATTTTTTTCCAAGAACAAGCGAGATGCGATTCAATTTATTGTCATTTGTATTATCAATTTGGTGTCTCATTTTCCCCAAAAAATGAGGGTCAAATAAGTCATTCAAAATAATATAATTGTGTTCATCAATTATTTTTTGTTTATAAATGTTTAAAAAGTGATTGGCCAATCTATGTGATAAACCCGTATATCTATATCTAATTTTAGAACGGCAAGTGGTTTTCCTTGGAATATTTTTTTTACCCCAACATATGGATTGATATAATACATTTATATCTTCATAATATGTTACTTACTCGATATGGTCTAACATTTGGCATAGTAAACTGAAATCTTTTTGTCTCTAAAGCTGCAGACGAGTGCAATAAAAGTGCTAAAGTTGTGATGAAAAATATGCAATAATCCATTTTTCTTCAATTTTTTTTATCAGCAATAAAATTAAAAGATAAATTTAATTCTTTATCTATTTAAAAAAAGCTTCCAATCAATTTTTTTAATAACACACACAACAGCACTACAATTTAGACACCACTTTACTGAATGATGAGTTATTGTACATTCTCGATTGAATTTTTTCCAAAAAATTACGAAGATTGAGATGAACTTTATAGCGTTTCTAAATAAACGGTATATTTTGAGTGAATGTCGAGATTATATATTTGGTATGTATACCTTTTGCATGATACCTATTGCGTATTATCGTTGCGCAAACGTACGTTTTTTGTAAAAATATCAATTTACTTCAATTATCAATATTGATTTAATAATATTTGAATAAATTTCATACTCATTTTGTTATTGCATCAATTGTCTCTTTTATACAAATGATTTAAATTTTAATTTAGATACATATTGTTGAAAGATTTTTTAGGGCATCTTAACGAAGTTTTTAAATTTAAAAATTTACTTTTCTTTAGTTTTGATAATTTTTTCTCAAACAACATTAGGAAAAAGTTAAAATAAATTATCATGGCTTCTACTCCAGCTAAGCGAATTATACAACAAGTTAGACCGATTTTATCAGTAGATCGAGATGAGGCAAAGAGACGTGTGCTTAGTTTGTATAAAGCCTGGTTTAGAACTATTCCATTTATTCGTAAGTAAAATAAATTTTTATTATTATGGTCAAAACAAAAGTCAAGAGTCTTAATATGTTTCAATCATATGATTATTTTTATTAAATATTAACAACATTTAGTAAGTCATATTCAAAACTTAATGATTATTGATGCTATCTAAAAATTTTTGTTACATCACAATTGTTTTGTTTTTAAATTCATCCATTTTTTAGTCCACAAATTTGACATCCCAAAAAATGAAGAGCAATGTCGCGCAAAACTGAGAGAAGAATTCCTCAAAAATAAGGATGTAACTGATGTACGCGTAATAGATATGTTGGTTATTAAAGGACAAATGGAATTAAAAGAAGTTACAATGCAATGGAAGCAGAAAGGTCACGTTATGGTAATTTTTTTCTTAGATTCTTACAAATGTTTACTTTATTAACTCTTTATTTCTCTTTAGAATTACTGGAAAGAGACAGTTGAACCAAAACCGCAAGATTTTCTATCTAAATTTCTTTCTGGAAATTAAAAAACCTTTGTTCGACATAGTGTTGCAAAATTGTGCGTTAAGGTAGCACTTTATTAAATAAATTATATGTTTAAAAGGAACAGTACACAGTGAAATGAAATTTTACATTATTCAAATTTAAAACGACGTTTTAAGAAATCCAGAATCATTCTTTTATAGTGCTCAAAGCTTCGATGATTACTGAATCCTACGAGTATTAATAGTAACATATACAGAAAAACACTTACAATTAACGGATTTCTTCTGCACCAAGATAAAAAGAGTCCTTGTCGTGTTTGTATTTCTTCAACACTACCTGTTGAAGTTAATGCTTTTAATGAATTTGATGAAGAGGAAGATTTGATAATTGGTTTGTTGCTGCCATATATCATTAAATACCGAACTCTTACAATTTCATTGTTTGTGATAAGTAAATAATTTTGTGGTATATCATTATTTTTTGCATTTTCTTTACGGATTTTAGAGTAATTTGGATCATCAATATATTCACATATTGCAATGCAGCTGACAAGGTTGCCAATTTTACTATTTTGCCATCCACCAACCGATTGACTAAAGAGAAGACTCACTTGAATTTCAAAAGCAAAGTAAAGTCCTTCACCAAACAGTGCAGTTTTGTTTAAATGCTGTTGCAAGCCATAATTTAAAATTGTATATGCATTGCAAAATTTTGTGCCATGATAAGCAAATTTAGTTTTTTGTCCAATTTTCAGTTGATTAAATTTCTTTTCGGCGGCTGAAGTTTCTTTATAATTTATACGAAAAATATAATTTGGTGCCTGATACTTTCCAGTCGATTTTGATAGCGATAGTATTTCTTCATGTTTTGATTTTGGCACAGTTTCTGCATCATATTTTAAATAATCTATAAGAATCCAGTGCAATAAATTTATTACAGCATTACTAATTAACACAGTGTTATCAAATTCAGCCATTAAAATGACCAATAACTCCTCGAGCGATGGAATTTGATCGAGATCTTCAATCTAAAGAATGATTTTGCAGTTTATTAATAACTCATTTAATTATATCTTTACTTACTAGTCTATCAAAATCTTTGATATCATCTTTTAAATAAGCACTTGGAAATGGATTTAGTAGAAAATTCTTTTTAAAGCTTTTTGCTGCAGAAGTAAAAAGACTAATTTTTAAATCACTAGCCAACAAATCATTTTCGATACAACTTTTAATTTCTTGCAATTTTTCTTCTCTACTTGGATGCATTATTTAATTAAAATTGATTAAAAATACTGTACAAACACGTAAGACAAAAATTTCTGTTTCCTTTTTGTTTACAATAACTTGATTTAAATTTTTTTTGTGTTACGACTCCCTTATACAATTTTTCAAAACATTAGCTTCACACTAAAAAAATTGAAAATAACAAAAAATTTAAATCAAACAAGAGATACAAATTCTTTTAAAATGTCATTGCTTAGAATATCAAGTAGAGTGATATTTTCATCAAATGCAACGGCACTTTTATTTAATCGTAAGTTTATTTCAATTTAAAAATTAGGAAAAGTTTTATGCATGTGTTATTGTTTTAGAACAAAAAGCGGCTATACATCGTTTTGTACGCCCTACTCTCTTTGAAATAAGAGCAAGAAAAAAGAAACTTGAGGAATTAAATGGACCACCGAAGCCTGTGCCAAGGTCAGAATTTCTTGAATGGAATCATGATGCAGAGATTTATGCATTTGGAAAAAGATTGAAAGAAGATTTCAACTTCCAGTTGTTACAACAAGCTTTCATTGATCGCTCTTATATAGTGCAAGAAGAAATGAAACAGAGATCAGTTGGAGTTGAAAATCCTTTAGTCAACATGTCAGACAATGCAACATTAGCAAAGAAAGGCGAAGAGCTCATCACTGAATTTGTTATATCATTTCTCAATCTTTCGCTACCTAAATTTCCACGAGAAGGAGTTAAAGCAATCTACCGGCATTTAGTTTCAGATGAAGTGTTGGCAAAAGTTTCTGAATCAATTGGCACTAAAGAATTAATTTTATCATCAGATTATCCACCACGAAGTGATGTGTATGTTAACACCTTAAAAGCAATAATTGGAGCTTTATTTGAATCATCAGGAGAGGCAAAAGCATATGAATTCATTAGAGATTTCATTTGTACGCAATTGTCACAAGTTGACATTAATGAATTCTGGAATTATGGTGAAAATCCAAAAGAATTATTGGAAGAAATTTGTAAAGATAAAAAATTAGGTGAACCAGAACCGCGACTCATTGGACAGATGGGGAAAAATACTCTTTTGGCGGTTAGTCATGTAGGAATTTATGCTAATAAAAAAATGTTGGGCTCAGGATTTGGTGAAGATATTCAAACTGCAACAGAGGAAGCCATCAAAGATAGTTTGAGAAACTTTTTCAAAACGAATTGTAATATGAAACCATTTGATTTTCGAATGCCTGTTGAAAAAGTAGCAAATTCACTCAACAAACCAGTGATTGCAGCAGCAAGTGTTGATAATATTTGACGAAGAAGAAATTTAGATTTTTCATATTATTTAAAAACACAAAGAGGAAAAAAATAAAGTAATGTAAAAAATATATCTCTTTTAGTTTGATAGAAATAATGAATAAATTTTAATTTTAAAATGTTAAAATAACATGAAAACATTTACTACAACTATCTGCTAATATTGTCACTAATAAGATTTCCATCTTTATCTTTAACACGTATTCTACCATTTGAATATCTTGTTTCCATAGTACCATCTTCATACATTAATTTAACTGTTCCATCTGGATATTCACGTCTTTTGTGATTTGATGTATGCACTTCACGTTGACCGTTCGCAAATGTGAGAATTTTTGTCCCATTTTTGTAAATTTTTGCTGTTGTACCATCAGCTAATTTCCATTCTTCCTGAATTTCATCTTTCCAATTTTTATTTGTGATGCGAATTGAACCATCTGTGTGATGAACTTCTATTGTACCATCCTTATATCTATGTTCAATTTGACCACTATAATAAAAACCAGAAATTAATCAGTATATGTGCCATCATACTCGATTAGAGCGAATTTTTGGCGCAACAGATCAGTGTCTTTTAACAATTTTACATCGTAAAAAGTTATCATATTTTTAATAGTAAATGTTTAATCAGAAGAAGTTTATTAAAAGAGTTTTTTTTAAAAAGAATATAATGATTAATAATTCTTGATTAAAATGTTGTGCATTCTAATATAACGGTTAGTGTGATTTCAAAATGTTGTTTTTCTGAACGCACTCTCGAAAAGTTGCGTATGTTCAGAAAATTTTATTATGAAGAATATTTTCATAAATTGTCAATCACAAAAGTAATTTAACTCAATATAAAGAAGTGCCTGCATATTAGGGCAATGAAATTGATCATTTAAAACTACCCCGAAGTTTCTAGCTATTATAGTTTAAGAAATCTCAGCGCCCAGCCGAACAGCCGAACAGCCGAACAGCCGAACAGCCGAACAGCCAGCCAAAGTGAATATAATAGCGTATTTTTTTCCAAAAATTCGCTAACGTTTATCAATAAGAAATTAAGAATTTTATTTTTAAAAACTCACTTTGGATATTCTAAAATTTCTAGTCCATCAATATAAGTTGTATGCCATGTATTACTATCAGCATAATAATATTTAACAGTGCCTTCCGTGATATTTGTTTCTTTAATATCTTTATTATAATATAGCATTCTTATGTTCATACCATCGGCTGATATCTTTTTTAAATTTCCATTTGGATACCAAATGTCTTTACTTCCATCTGCGTTTACAATTTCTCTTTTCATTTCAGAAAGAATTTCTGAAGACGATGATGACTTTGAAACTTTTTTAATGGGGTCCATTATTCTTGGTCTTGTTGGATTAAAATTTTTATCATTTTCTTCATTTTCAGATTCACTAACAGACTCGCTAGATTTTGATGAGAGATCGGGTACGCTCTGTACTCTTTTTCGTGAAATAGGTTTTGTTGGTTCACTTTTTCTTCTCACTTGTTGATCTTTCTTTTTCGTGTCTGTCTTTTTGTTGGCTGAATCTGGTTGTGCTAATTTTGCTATATTTTTGTTAATTTCTTGAAGCATTTTATTATTAGTATCACGCTTTAATCGTGCATTTGCTACTTCCATTTTCTTATTATCCTTTTTAACAGCCTCTAATTCCAATTTAAGAGTTTGATTTTCTTTTTCCAGTTGCTTAATTTGCGATCGATAACGTGCTTGTGCTGAAGCATGTCTTGATTCTTTAGATTTCATTTCTTCCTTTAATTCATCTACTGTCTCTTTGAGTTTGGCAATTTCTTCACGTTCTTTCTTTGATGGTGTTTTAGCAGCTCTTAATAAATTGTCTAACTTTTGCTTTTGCTGTTCAATTTTAAGCCGTTCATCATGCAATTCCATTTCCATCTTAATTTTTTCGTCTTTTAATCGTTCAATCATATCCTCACGATCTTGTTCAAGTTGTATTTTTTCAAGCTCTATTTCACTGCGAAGTTTCATAATTTTTGTCTTTTCATTTTCAATTTCTTCAAGTTTAATTTTTAACAAATAAGCCTTTTGTTCTAAATCTTTAACATTTTCTGTAATTTGCACTTGTGGCTGTCGATGTGTTCCGAGCATTTTTTTCTTAAATTCTAGAAATTTTTGTCTCTCATTTGGTGTTGATGTTTGACTTAATTCAACCCCTTCTAAATCACTAGAAAGAATTGTTGAGTTTTCATCATCATTCAACACTTCAACATTTTCAGCAAATCTAACACGTGCATCACTATTTTCACCATCATCATCATCGTCTTCATCTGTTTCATCATCATCATCGTCCAAGATAATTTTCTTTTGAATTTCATTTGGTTGCGGATGAATTTCAAGATTTACATGAGACATTGATGGAATTATTGGATCATTCGGATTCACTATGGTATCATCACTTTCATTATGTTGTTGTTGATTTTGAAGTGATGCTAAAAGACGTGTGACACTATCTGGTGACTGATTAATATTTAAATTCTTTAATTGTTGCTCAAGAAGTTGAAAAATTGAAGTCTCATTTGGATCCTTATCAATTGTCGGATTCATAATATCGTTAAAATTTATTGAGCAATCAGCAATTGTGTTTGATGTAAGTATTTGTGACCATGAAGATCCTTTCATTACTTTTGGATTTTTTGGAGTTTCTTTTATTGGTTCGCTTGCAGCAGGTTTAATATATTTTTCAACTAATAATTGCGGTGGTGGTGGCAGTTGTTGAGTTTCTTTAGGAACTTTTAAATGAATATTTGATGGAATGACCAAATCCTTTGATTCTGTTGTAGTCATCGTTGCTGGCTTAATTTCTGGTTTCTTTAATACCTTTTTAATAGTATCTTTTGTGTTTTGATCCATTTGTATCGGCTCTTTGCTATATGCTTTGTTCTTTGTTTTAGCAAGAGTTTTTTGAACGCGATCTTGATACTTATAACGAGGCAATTTCTTCAAATCAAATTTATCAGGAGGAATACCGAATTTCTTTTCAATACCGGCACCTCTCTTAAGAAACGGTCTTTTAATGACCGGTTTCTCTTCTGTGTTGCCTTCTTCTTCTTCCTTCTGCTGTGTAGTTTTCTGAATTTTTTTGATTGGGATTTTGACATTTTCAACAAGTTCATTATTATATTCTTTTATAGGTGATGTAACTAATTTTTCATTATCGCCATGATATTCTATATCTGAGTCGTCAATTGATTCAATTTCATTTTGTGAAATTACTGGATCTTCATCATCAGAGAATGCTTCACTTCTTAATATTTCATCAAGTTCATACTTTTCTTCTTTATGTATTTCAAGAAAGCTTGATATGCTTATGCCAAGTATCTCACATAGTTGCATTTGTTCTTTTGTTAGTCCAGAATTCTGTGAACTGTTGTTGGTCTAAAAAATTTAAAACTTTAAAAACAATTGTTTCCTTAGCAATTGAAAATCAACATCATACCATTATAAAATTTCTTTGTTCTTCATGATATTGCTTGAGTTCTTCAAGTTTTTTTTGTAATTGTTCTATGCCACCTTCCATTGTTCACATTTAAATGAATATTTTAAAAGGTAAATTTTATTTAAAATAATTTTTAAAACTCTTTGTTTTGAGCGCGCTCAACTGTTTTTTTTTGAATCAATAAAATGGATACCTCTATAAAATCAAAAAAATTTGTGAAAAATAATTTGCATTACGATTAAAAACAAAACAATAATTATCGCGTTTAAAAAAGTTTTAAAATTTTGATTCTCGTGTTAAGAGAAAAATAATTGTGTTAATATTTACAGAAAAGTTGTATTCATAGTGATAGTAAGATAAAAATGTCACTATTTAAGAAACCGAAAAAGCCAATACAGCGAAGAGTTTTTAGTAGCGAAAATGACTTCGATAATTCTGAGAAAATGGATATTGAAGAAGACAATTCAAAGGACTCATTCAAAGATGATGCTGTTAAAGAAAAGAAAAAGGACAAAAAGGATAAGGATAAATCATCAAGCAAGTCTACAAAGAGTTCCTTATTGAGTTTCGGTGATGAAGGTAACATACAGATCGACATTCAACATTTTCGTCTTTCTGGAATCCTGAATAATACACTTAAACGAATATAATTTAATATTTTAGAATCATGTATAAATTTATTAATATAATAACATAAATATGTAAAATATTCTTTTATAGAGGAGGGAGAAGAGACATTCCAAGTCAAAAAATCGAGTTATTCTAGAAAAATACATAAAGAGCGCAAAAAAGAAAAGAAAGAAAGTAGATCTAATGAAAAGTTCATTAAAAATCATAATAGTAATAGCTCTCAAAATTCAAATTCTCATTCCTCCACTCACGATAATATTTCTTCTAATTATCCACACGACAAAGAGGAGAGTAAATATGTCAAAGAAATTCAAGACTCAGACGGATTTTCGGTAAGGTTATTATTATTCAATTTTCTATAATCACAATCAAATCAAATTCAATTATCACTCAAATTCTATTAAATCTCTCGATACATCATAAAAACTGTTGTTCAAAAAGATTATACTGCTGCTGTCTTTCAACTTTTCGATTGAAATTTCATTAAAACCAGACATTATAAGGTTGATGAAATTTCTTTCTTATTTACTGCTGCAGTTTTAATAAGTTCAATTACTAACATTCTATTTTTTTTATTGTTTCTTTTTTAAAAACCTAACAATAGATTCGTCTTAAAAATTCGAATCCTGATGCTATGATATTAAATGGTCGTGCAGCTTTATGTGCTGGCCGAGATGATATGTCATCTGAGGAAGATGAAGATGAAAGAGATCGCTATTCAAGTCATAAATTCTCACAACCTGACGAAATATTATTTAAATTAGAGTCAGGTGTTATTCCTGATGCTGCAATGATTCATGCAGCAAGAAAGAGAAGACAAAAAGCTCGTGAGCAAGGTAATTTTTTTATATTTATGAAAATGGATTATTATTTTTTAATTTTTTTTTTTAGGTGATTACATAGCAATTAATGATGATAATAAAGAGGATACTCGAAAAGGTAAGAGAAATGTTCGTGAAGAAGATGCAGAGGGAAGCAGTGGAGAAGAAGAAAGAGTCGATATGTCTGGTATTACTGGAGCAAAAGAGCGCGAAGAAAGGCGAGAACAATTTTACTCTGTACAATCTGACAATTCTGAACATGATGATTCTGATATTGAAATGAATGAATGGGAAAATCAACAAATTAGGAAAGGTGTGACAGGAGCTCAAATAATATCTGCACAACAAGAATCGACATTTTCGCAGTATTTGATTCCACCAATTATAAATAATAAAAAGATTGATGAAAAACCCACATTGACCACTGCTGAACTCTTAGAACAAGCATATTCACAAACTAATCACGAAATTGCTAAGCAATTGAAAAAAGAAAGAAAACGAGAAATAGCAAAAGGAGCTGGTATCAAAACACCTCAAGAAATTTTGAAAAATATAAAAAACAAATTAAGAATGTCTCGAGAATTGAATCATAAACACTATCTCGATATCAATAAAATCAGTGAAGAGTTTAGCGCAATTAAAGTTGACTTGGAAGAATCGACAAATAATAAACCTAAAAGTGAGAGCAACTATCGATTTTATATTGAATTGAAACATTATCTGAGAGATCTCATTGAATGTTTGGATGAAAAACTTCCACAAATTATGTCATTAGAGGAACGAATTTTTAACGTACAGTCGAAATATTCAAAAATGTTGATTGAAAGGAGAAGACAAGATGTGAGAGATCAAGCAAAAGAAATCACTGACATAAGTAAATTCTACAATAGTTATATTTTTGGAAACCTAGCATAATGAATGTTTCTTTCATTTATTATAGAATCAGTTAAAAAGACAGCAGAAGATGAAGAGCGAGTAAGACGTGCAGCTGAACGAGAAGGAAGAAGAACAAGACGTAGAAGAGATCGTGAAAAAATTAATATGAATGAAACACATAATGAAGGAATGTCAAGTGATGAAGAAGTCCCTGATATTGAATTGAATAACTATAAAGATCAGATTGGTAAGAATTAAAAATTATCACTTTCTTAACGTATCATTCAAATCTTTTTAATAAATTTCAGCACAAATAAGAAATGAAGCTGCTTTAATTTTTGATGATGTTGCTGATGAATATTGCGATCTACCTTTAATTCTTCAAAAATTTGATGAATGGAAAAAGAAAGATATCAACACCTACAAAGAAGCTTTTGTTCATTTGAGTTTGCCAAAAATAGTTGGTATTTTTGTACGATGGCAAATGATTTTATGGAATCCTTTCTCGAATGAACTTTATGAAGATATTGATAAAATGAAGTGGTATCATCCTTTGGCAATGTATGGAAGAATAGAAGGTGAAACTGAAGAAATTCTAAGAGATGATCCTGATATTTTTCTCATACCAACTATTGTTGAGAAAATTGTACTTGGCAAGCTGAACAATATAATTGAAGGATGTTTTGATCCACTTTCAACAACACAAACTCTTAGATTAGTCAAACTTATGAATCAATTAGCGAACGAATATCCATCTTTGAGAATTACATCAAAAAATCTTCAAACAATGTTCACAACAATAACTGAGAAATTTAAAATCACATTAGACAATGATGTTTTTATTCCAATTTTTCAAAAGCAGTAAGAAATATCATTTTTTCATGATTTCAAGAAAACTAATTTTGTCTTATATTCCTTAAAGAACACCAGATTCACGATCATCAGCATTCTTTCAACGTCAATTCTTCAGTGGCATCAAACTTTTTAGAAATTTTATTAGCTTTCAAGGAATTATTGCTGATCCTATTCTAAAGAATTTTGCAATATCTTCTCTTCTTAATCGATATCTATTGTCAGCCATGAGAGTAAGTTCACCAATTGAAGGACTAGCAAAGGCACAAACACTTGTGCTAACATTGCCAAGAATATGGTTAGTGACAGCTGATAAAAGCTTTATAGAAAGCATGAATTTATTTGTAATGTACGTTGGAAATCTTGAAGGTCAGCTAGATAGAAAAAGTCCATTTTATGCAGATTCTATTGAAAGATTAAAACAAATACTTTCTCGACTTGATTTAATGGTAAAGACATGAATGAGCTACTTAAAAATTTCAAAGAATAAAAATTGATTTTAAAAAATTTAATCAACCTTACTCTTATTTACTTAATTTCCTCTAAGAAGGTGTTTGTCATAAGAAATTTTAGTTTTTTTTGCAGGAAGATATCATTAATGAATTTCATTCATTTTGCATAAATTTACATTTCAAAATTTTGTCTGCGATTCACAAACCAGTTTTCATCTCACTATCTCATCAGATGTTTTTTTTCTCAAAAGCAAACATTTTCGGTTCATTTCTATCATTCTTTTGTCTAGCGTGTGTCTGTGCGGACGTCCGATTAAAATTTTAAACTAAATTTAATTTAAAAAAGAAATGATGGCTTCAGACGATTTAAGCAAGGTAAATTTAATGATTTCTTAAGTTTAGTGAAAAAAATTTAAAAATGTTTCAAATCTTAAAGATCTAAATTTCATTATTAGAATATTTTCTTTAAACCAGTTTGGATAAAGAACACATGTTGTCTAAATAAAATTATTTGCTTTCATTTGACCTTCAAATTTTTCAACGCATATTTCCGTTTATCTCTAAGATGCTTTGATGTTATTGTGAAACTAGTTTCTTTAAATCTTTTCTTTTTTTATAAAAAAAATCATTATAAATTTATTGATTTTTCTTCCTATGTAGTATCAAATAAAGTCTATAACACCAGTAGACCATTATGTATGTTCACTTTCTGAAGAGACACAAAAACGTGCATTCGAGGAATTTGGTGAAACTGAAGAATTAAGACAAAAATCTATTAAAGAAATTCGTGACTGGGTCTTAAACAACCCTCGTATTGAAAAATGTCGTTTGGATTCTAAAAATATTCTTCGTTATCTGAGACACCATAATTATGACATGGACTGTGCAAAAGAATCTTTTGAACGCGCTTTAATTTTCCGACAAAACTATGAATTTGTTGGTGATTTGGATTTTGAAAAAGCTAATATGAAGGAGCTTCTCGAAGCGGGACTAATAACCGTTCTCCCAGGTTATTCTAAAACTGGTGAACGCATCATTTGTAGTAAAATGTCTGCAGCAAGCCCAAAAACTCCAAATGTTGCGTTCACTGGTATGTGCTTAGCTACACAAGTATTTGAAGTCTTGCTCAACGATGAAGAAAATCAAGTTCGAGGATTTCATTACATTTTTGATGTGAGCGGCATTACATTGCGTCATTATTTTGTGCTTCCTTTCACAACTTGGTTTAAAGTTTTGAAAAATTGTGAGGTAAGTAGGTGTATATTAAAAAATTTTGCTTCACAATTTTTATGAAATTTTCTTCTGCTTTTTAGCGAACCTATTCAGGGTGAGAAAAAATTTAAAATTATGTAACATTTTCTTTAAGATAAATCTTTTTTTTTTCATTTAGACGTCACAGAGGATGTCATGTTCTCAATTTTCCAGGACCTCTCATTTTTATCATAAAAATTGCTTTCAAACATATGCATGAAAAAATGCGAAATGGTATTAAATTTTATTCAAATTTGGATGAACTTGAAATTATTGATAAAGATGAATTACCTGATGTATTGGGTAAGTTTTATATGTCATTTTCTTAAATTTTGTAAAATATTTTTACTTTTATTTCTAAGGTGGAAAAACTTCCATTCAAAATCTTGCTGGTATGTTAAGTTAAAGTATAATTTTTAATTTTTATAAAGACAAAAATATTTTTTATAGACTATTGGAAAAAGAAATTGACGGAATTCAGACCATTTTTATTGAATTACAGCAATCAAAAAGTAAATTTGGACAGCTACTCATCATCAGTAGCAAATTGTGAAGTGAAATCGCTTGCACATCGAATTGAAAATCCAAATGCAAAATTGCTTAAGTCAAATAATTAGGATTCATGCTCAATTTAAAATTAAACCTACGTTGATTTGTAATTATTTATTTTTTCTTGTTACTCATAAAACATTTTTTACTGAATAAAATATTTTGATCTTACTAGATAATAAATTTTTCATTAACATGTAAGGAAATTATTTCAGAAATTCAAGGACGAAAAAAAGGAAATAGAAATTATTCATTTTAAAAATTCGGTAGTTAAAAATATCATTGAAATCACATCATTGGATTTATTTTCGTGATTTGATAAAACGAGATTATTTTAAATCATAAAAATGTTGATGTCGTTCCGTTTTTATATATATATACCAGTATATGAAATTATTTTATAATAAAAAATGTGATATTTGCATTGGATGATGAACCAGTATAAATGCAAATCAAATTTGATTAGAAAAGAAGTTTTGAATTTGTAGAGGAATTAATATTTATTCTAGTCTTTATCGTCAAGCAGTTCAAACGTTTTGTTAAAATTTTAAAAATAATTATGAGTTCAAGTGATTTATCAAAGGTATTGATAATAGTTTAAGAGTGAATCAAAAACTCCCTTAAGTTTATTAATAAAATTATAAAGTATATTTTAATAATAATTAAAAATCAGAGCAGGAACACAAATTTTATTACATAGGAAATGTATTCACGTTATCAAATTTAAGAAATTTTTCTTCCTGTATAGTATCAAATAAAGTCTATAACACCAGTAGATCATTATGTATGCTCACTTTCTGAAGAGACACAAAAACGTGCATTCGAAGAATTTGGTGAAACTGAAGAGAGAAGGCAAAAATACATCAAAGAAATTCGTGACTGGGTCTTAAACAACCCTCGTATTGAAAAATGTCGTTTGGATTCTAAAAATATTCTTCGCTATCTTAGACATCATAATTATGACATGGATTGTGTAAAAGAATCTTTTGAACGTGCTTTAATTCTTAGACAGCATTATGATTTTTTTGGCAATTTGGATTATCAACAACCGAATATGGAAAAACTAATCGATGATGGTTTAATAATGGTTCTTCCAGGTTATTCTAAAACAGGCGAGAGAGTCATTTGTTGCAAAGCATCATCAGCTGACACAAATATACCAAATTTAGCAAATACTGGTTTATGCTTAGCTACACAAGTTTTTGAGATTTTATTGGAAGATGAAGAGAATCAAGTTCGAGGATTTCATTATATTGGAGACATTTCTGGAGTGACACTGAAACATTATTTTTTGAAGCCTTTTTTGACATGGTTTAAAATTTTAAAAAATTGTGAAGTAAGTTTTTATGAAAATTTTAATGACATTTTAGAAAAAAAAAAATTTTTATGTTTCAGCGAACTTATTCAGGGTGAGTTAGAAAAATATTGTGTGTTTTGTAAGAATTTGTCAAATGTAAATTTTTAAAAATTAAATTAGACGACATAGAGGAGCACATGTTTTGAATTTGCCAGGTCCTTTATTGTTTATTGTTAAAATTGCATTTAAGCACATGCATCCAAGAATGCGTGAAGGAATCAAATTTTATTCTAATTTGGATGAGCTTGAAATTATTGATAAAGATGAGTTACCAGAATCCATGGGTAAAATTTTTTAGACATTTTACTTTCAATTATTCAAGAATTAATTTTAATTTTTAAGGTGGAAAAGTTTCATTAAAATCTCTTGCTGGTAAGATTAATTTTAATTGCTTATCATTATAGTATAAAATATTGTAATTTTTTAGAACCATTGAAAAAGAAACTTGAAAAATTCCGACCGTTTTTATTGAATTACAACAATCAAAAAGTAAATTTAGAGTCTTACATACCAGCAGTTGCAAATTGTGAAGTAAAAACTTTAGCACATCGCTTGGAAAATCCTTCAGCTAAATTGATTAAAAAATAATTATATGTACATAAAATAAAGTACTTTATTAACAGGTGATGGAAATAAAAATTATCTATTATTTTATAAAAATTTATCGTGTATATTTTAAAATCCACTGACGGAACTTAAATCTTTTCTTCCAAATCGATAAATCATTGATGAAAAAATTTTGAAAATATTTTGAATTACAATAGCGATTGAATGATCAATTAATCCTTGTTTGTATTTAATAAAAGAAATTCCAATGCTAATAATAATTGACATAAACCCCAAGAAAAATCTAAAAGCTATCCAAATCTTTGGACCATTGTTTTCACATAGACCTCCTTCATAAAAATTTCTATCGATTGAATCTTATGATATGGCATTGACCATGAGGAATGATATAGTACTTAAAATGCCAGTAAAGTGAAATGAAAGTGTTGGAGTTATCACTGAACAAAAGGAAACTGCCATTATTATCCACCATGCTGTAAAAAACTTATAAAAAGTTTTTTTATTATGTAAATGTTATACAATGTTTTATAATTAATTTAACTTACTATAAATGAAGATATGACCGTAACTATGAGATTCCTTCTTGTTATAAAATTCACATCGAACCACACAAACGTTTGAATTGCTTCAAAAATAGACATCAATAGAAATAGACTGTATTACACAAAGATTTGATATTAAATCTTGAAAAAAATAAAATTTTAGAATTTGAATAGAGAGAGAAGAGAGAAAAATCAATGTGTGTTGTTTCATATAACAATGAATAGAGCGAATCAAGGTTTTTGATTTTAAATTGAAAAGCTTATCACATTAGCAAAATTGGAGACTGGTTTTAAGCTCATTAAAACATTTAAATTTTTATTAATTAATTATTTTACTTAAAAACAAATTTATCATCTGTTATTTGGTTTGCATCCATGGCAGTTGTGAAGCATGCTAAAGCAACTTTAAAATCATAGAAACTTTCGCTCAATAATCTAAATTAGGAGAAAAATGATTTAATTATTTAATATTTTGTTTAAATTGATTAATTTACTTATGGCAGTATTCTTTGTTACATTGAGTTAACTCTTGAAGCATCAATAATTTCATTGCTCGCTCTTCAGCTTCAGTTGGAAGTAAATCCTTACATTGACTTATAACTTCAGCTTCATTTACCTGTTGATTATATTTCATTGTATTTATCTGCTCTGAAGTTGGTGCATTGATTGTAATTTGATCATTTTGAATTTTGAGAACTCCATCAATTGATAAAATAAGAAAAGTACGAGAGAAAGCCATTGGAATTGAAGTTGCTGTTGAAAGTTCACTCTCGAAATCTTCAAATACTCCTCCAACAACAATCATCATCCTTCCATTTTTAGGTTCATATAGTGGTACATCAATAGTGAAAGTAGGGAAATGATGTTTTGTTTTCGGAAGTTTTTGGAAAATAATTTCAATATTTTTTTCACCAATACAAACGTTATCCATGACTTGATTCATATTTGAAATTTTATTTAAATTTCTATTCAAAGTGATCAATGCTTGAATTCTTGGATAAAGTTTTGCAAAGCTCACATTTAAATTGCTTGATATCGAGTTATCATAGTAGATTGAAAAAGTGAAGACTGAATTGCTTTTGTACATTTTAACCAATTTTGTTCTCTCAAATGAATCCCATGTTTCAAAAAATTGACTTATAAAAGTATTAACGACTGGATAGCAATTTGATTTGATAAGGTAATTTTGAAAATACACCAGTGATCGTTGCTCATTTAATTTAAGACCATCAATGAATTTTACGTTAGGAAGATATTCGATTATATGAGCAACATAATCTTTTGGTGAACGGTTGCAAATCGGATTTTCATCTAAAAATATTTCATGAATCATTGGACAGTTTTTGAATCCATGCAAAGTTGAAATTTTATTATTGCGTAAATTGATGCAAGTCAACTTTGGGAAAGTGTATAAACACGAGTCGAAACCAACACAAGAAGTCAAATCACAATTTTCAATATCAATACGAGTGATATTAGGATTTAGTCTTTTTGCTTGGGTCATTATGAATTCTAATGATGCTTTTGTCATTGGCACAATCATTTTATGAAATTCTGGCCTACGAGGAAAGTTATTGAGATCGAGGACATTTTCTTTGATGCTATCTGATAAAACACTAATGATCAATGTAAACCAAAATATTTCATCATCATTATATTCGGAAACGTTAAAATTGAAAGAAATTGTTACAGGAAAGGAATTACGCGGAATAAAATTATTCTCAGTTGGCATTCGAATTTTCAGACCTGAATTGAAAAGTTTTTCGAGTGCTTCAAGGTTTTTATATAAAAAGAATTCATCACGATCACCAACTCGCTTGAAATAACATGGGAAAAAATAAACATCATTTAAAAGTGTTGTAGTCACATGCTTCATTATTTCACTTTCAGAAAATCTTTTGTTATGAACGAAAGTAACTTTTGTCCAACAATATTCTTTTTGGAGCTTTCTGCAACGATGTTGCCTTATATTTCCAATGTTCACGAGAACACCATCACCAACATTTGAGATTTCATTGCTTTCTTTCTTTATTGAGCTGATATCTTGATGAACTGCATTTGTCAACGTTTGACCGTTAATTCTTTTCAATGTTGGTAATAACTTTTGAACTTTCTTCTCATATTTGATCATGAAAGCATTTGTAGTATGAACTCCAAAATTACCATCAATGAATATTTCTTGCAAATTCATATGCTTCAAATACTCGAGCTCATTAATATCTTTGAGTTGATTATTATTAAGAGAAAGAACATTTATGCCGTTGAATCCATAGAGTTTTTTAGAGAATGGTTCTAGTGTCTTGATATTATTGTTATCAAATTTGAGTACGCGAAGGTTTGCTTTAAGTGTTTTAATTTGATTGAGTTGGTCCAAAAACATTGTCAAAGTTGCTTTATTGCCTAATGAAATCAAAGTTTCGGCCATTTCTTTTTCACTGCTGACATTCGAATAATCAAGTGAAGAAGAATCAGAATCTTTTATCTTTCTCAAAATTAACGATAGTATGCTCTTAATTGGCTTAATATGGCCTGCAACTTGATTTGAGACATCCATCTTAAGTACTAAAGGGAAGATATATCCCTTTACACAAATTTGCAGGTTTTTTTCAATTAAATTTTTAATCATGCCATTTTGTTGACATACAAAAAAGTAATCTATATTTTCATTTCTACGATAAGCCATTGGAATAAACAGAGACTCATCTGCAATTTCATATAATTCAGCTAATATATCTTCCTTTGGGAAGATACCTTCATGGTAGATTAAAATCAAATGCCAGTTTGAATTATTATTCGATTCTTGATATCCTAAGCAATCTAAGGGCGTGAATGTTTTTGATGACATAAAGCTCACCATAATTGCATGTTCCTAATAAAGAATTTTGATTATTAATAAAGATAAAGTGAATATTTAGAGAATGAGAAGCATCTTTAAAACTTACTCCAGTTGACATGTTGATTCGATTTGGTATTGCAAAGTTCTTTAGATAATTGATGTTTGATTCATTAACAAATGTTTTTACTGTCCCGGCTATAATTATTTAAAATAAGTTGAATTGTGAAAGAACTTTTAGAATTTTCTTACATGAATGACGAGATAAAGTCTCAAAAATTGAATCCATGACTCTTAATTCACTATTATTGTATTTATTCATGACAATTTTGAATTAAAAAAAATTTATAAACAATTATAAAGTATTTTGTTTACAAAAAATTATCAAAACAAAAATGGTGGGCGAAAACAACTTTTGTGAAAATATTTTTTTTAAAATTTGAAATTTAACGAACTTGAGAGGAAGTTTATTTTGTTTTTTAAAGAGCTGATAACTTTGACCCTTTATAATCTCAATTATTGGGTATTTTAATTGATTAAACTCGCACATTTTTAATTCAAAATAAAGTTTTATTCTTAAACAATGGGATTTTTTGCTTTAATAAAAATTTTATATACTGTTTTAGCATTCAACTGCACAATAGATTATTTCAATAAAATAAATCTTGGTGTTAAATATGAAGGAGTAAATTCAGAGATTGATATCTGTGAAATTATAAGGATTGATCCTAATTTTAGTGATGAAGACAAGAGAGCATTAAACGAAACTGAAAATGATTGCATAGCTAAAATTAACACTGAAGTTTGCAATGATTTTTTAGAAGAAATGAAAGGAAATTTTATAAATTCACTTAGAGAAGCAGCAAAAAAATTCACAAAAGATGATAATGTAGAATGCATTGTTGAAAATTTCAAACAGTTCAAAGTTTATGAAAGTTTTTTCAAATTTTTCACAAACTCAGAGAATGTTTTAAGCAATTTTGAAGATTCAGATTTCAAAAAAGAGCTTGAAGTTCCAATTAGAATAGCAGCAAATATGTGCAATAGTGATGAAATTTATGGAAATTTTTTTGATGAAATCAAAGTTGAAAATTCATTATTAATTGAGCCATGTGAAATTAAATATTTAGTTGAAAAAGGTTTTCTTATAGCAAACTTTTCTGATGAGTTAACAGACTGTGAAGAAAAGAAAACTTTGTTCATACACCGCATGAGTCAAAGAAATTTCTCTCAATTTTATACCTTTGTAAATTGCTTCACATCTTCTAAAACTGACATCGAAAAATGTTTTTACACAAACATTCATGACAAGGAATTACCGCTACAAATTAAAGCTATTGATTACTCTTTGACATTGAGGTCAAAAAATTTTGATATTGATAGAATTAAAGAAAAATATATTCAACTCATGAAAAATGTTGATCAAATTGCCTTTGCATGTACAACAAAAATTTATTAATAAAGCTTTTGATTTTTGGAAAATTAAAAAAATAGAAGAAAAAAAATTTTTATTTTTCAAGCAAGCTAGAGCTTCTTATTAAATTTTTTTAGATAATTCTGTTGCAAGTTACAAAATATAATGAACAGTTAAATGTCAGCGATTAAAAGAAATCCATTACAAATTTTTTATCTCTTAAATAATTCTGCAAATTGCAGTTCAAAGTTTTTATGAATCTGAAAAGGTTAATAAAACTCCAACAGTTTAACAAGTTTGAATTATTAAACAGAAAAGAAGAACGAATTAAATCTTTGTGGAAAAATGTCAAAACAACAATTTATAAACTTTTTAATGCTCATCAAAATCACTCGCATTCACTTGCTCGTCAAGTAAAATCACTCGTATCTTTATCGTATTTTCAAAACTTTTTCTTTTTTCGCTTTTTCGTTCACTCAAAGCAACAGGTTGGTGTAAGAGAAAAAAAGTCTATGTATCATAGAGGATTAAATTTGTAAGATGCTAACGCATGTAGGCACTTGAAGAAGCTTTAATATAATCATTCATATTTAATATGGTAAATATTCTCCTACTTATTCATCACCAAACGAATTTGTATCAAATTTTTTACGTGAAAATTTCATTAAAAAGGAATATGAAGTTTTATGTAGGTATTGAAATTTTTTTTAAAGCAATTTCAAATATATGAGCTATTAAATATAGCTCAATTTGAGTGAGAAAATTTTTTTTATCTCACGTGTAAAAGTTTATTGATAAACATTTATTTTTCAGCTTGTACATATTCTCACTCTCTCTTTTCTCTCGGGAAAATAGAAAAAAATTACGAGATCTTGATAAATTGCTGTCTGCTGTTGCTTCAGTTCTCTTCGAACCGTTGAGCGATAAACACGGAAAAGTAACAGAGATTGTGTCCGAGCGGTAAAGACACTTTTTTCAAAGCAAAGGGAGGTTTTAAAGTGAAGTCAATTGAGATGGAAAAAGATTAATTTTGATATGGGCAAAAAAGTGAAATAAAAATTGATTATTGGAAAAAAGTATGCAAATGAGGAGGCGGTTTTTATATCTCAGTAGGATAATATTCTTTGGTGAATTGTTGAGAAACTTTTATTTTCTTTCTTTGACACTTATTGGTATAATTTTTCTAAAAACACATTTTCTATAAGCAAAAAAGTTTTTAGTTAAATTTTGCGCGTGTTTGTATAAGCTAGAAATCAATCAATCCTGCATAATTAAAGATATTATAACTTTCAAGTGTGAATTTAAATTTGAAACATTGGATTACAAACACTAAAACACAGAGTGCTGAGCACTAAACACAGTAAAATGCTGAGCACTAAAACACTTGAAAATTCAGAAATATTTTAAAATACATCGTAATTTTGCCATTTATTACCATTTGTAATCAGCTTTTCATTAACGAGTTTAAACAACGCATAATTTTCATCATCTTATTCTTTTATAAAGTTCATCATCATCTGTACCTTTAATCATTTTTGACTTAATATCCTAAATTAATCCAACCAAGAACTTCTTGTGTGTTTTTGTTCTTACACAAAATAAGCGAAATTAAACATCAAAGGCATTAAGATGTAAAAAGGCAAAATTCTTTGATGATTCGAATACAAACAACACAAAAATAAATAAATTAATTTATTATGTAAAAGAGGAAGAAAAAATGAGTCTATACACATTTTAAAGTAATAAATGACAAGGGATTAAAGAGAGCAATCTGGGTGAAATGAGTTGCTTTTGATTCCTGGTATAATTACTTTATGTGACTTTATCATTGAGGGGATTTTATTTATAAACAGATTTATGTTGTTCATCATTGATTTTTTCTCTCATCAGCGACAACCATTGCCTTTTTCACCTGTCGCTTGTTACTAATTTTGCTACCATCCCGGACAAATGTGTATAATTAGAAAAAGTTGCTATATTTTAACTTTTTGATGTACCAGTTAATTTTGCACTTGCTGTTTCCTAATTTAAAATTTTGTGTGGTATATAAATTGAAAAGAATCGTGCTGTGTAAAACGATTGATAAAAGGGAAAATAAAAGAGCTTTAAAATGTTTTTCGATTCATTAAACTGGAATCGTGAGACAAAAAATAATGAAGAAATGTTAAGAAGCTTACTTATGCTATTAATATTTAAATATAGAATTTTATTCCAAAGAAACAATTTTAATGTTTTTAAACTCTAATATTGATTGTTTTGATTACATATTGTTTGTTCATTTAATATCAACCTGTATATATAAAATTGAGAGCGATTAAAAGCGACATACAAGAAATACGGGAAAAAGAGCTTAATTGAGTGGAAAAAACGAGTGAATGAAAATTGAAGTATAAAGCTTCAAATTCACAGAATAAGAGAAAGAAAGCAAGATGATTGAGAAGAATGAAGCAGAATCTTGTCATTGCTTGAGTATGCCTGATGGCATTTACATTGTTTTTTTGGAGAAACATGCTTTACAAAAAATTTCAAAAATAGACAGAGGTTAAAGAATATGCGACGACAGATGGAAAACAATTTATCAAAAATTTCTCAAATTACAAAGCCAACCTAAAATAAAGGACAAACAATTAGATGAGTTTAAAGCAGTTTTTGTGACATTTCTATTTGCATAGCTTCTGATATGAGTACATAATGTTGTGAGAAAGAAAAAAATTAATTCAATTATCCCAGCTTAATTGCTTTCAATATTTTTATTCGCTCACCTGTCACATATTCATCTCCATTGTGTTTGTTGTTTAAATATTAGAGACAGAAAGTGAAGAGCTCTCGAAGGGTTTTCAACTTCATTACGGTAATATGCATAAAAGCAAACCTTTTTTGTGTTCGTTATTGTATGCGAAAAAGAGAGATAAATATAAAACGTATGCATAAAAAAGAGAAAAAGTTGCCGATAAAAATAGGTAGGAAGTGATGAAGGAATTTTTGAACATATAGAAATTTCAAGTTTATTGATAAGTGAGTGGGTGAAAGAAAAATTGCCATATTTAATTTTTGAAATTAGTTTTCAGGTTTTTTACGAATGCTTGTGCTTGATCTAAATAACAAAAATCAGAAGAAAACTTTTTATTGTTTTTAAAGAATAATAAAATTATTTTTACTTTCACATCTGCAATTATTCATAAGCTTACTCACTCTAACATGTTTATCTTTGAAAACAATAAACTTTTAATGCTTATTCTTCATTAATTGAGATTATTTTATAAGATTTTCCGCTTAAGTATTGACTTGAATTAATTTATCTATGCTAGAGCAAAAACTTTTAATAAAGTTTTAAAAACACTTTGTTAATGTAGCAATTTAACTCATTTCCTCTTGCTGAAATATTGAAAACATATTTTGCATTAATTAACAAGTTAAAAGTATCCATTGAACAAACTCGTTTACCCTTTTTCCACTGTTATGTTTATAAAAAATTCAATCAATAATGCCACCATTGCCAAATTTAAGCTGACAACGGAGGTAAAGAGCAAAAGATGTTGATGAAATTAAGCCACAAGTACATATAATGAATGACGAGAGAGACCTTTTAATTTAGTCTCTATCTATTCCATAGACTAATCTGTCAACAATAAATTTAAATTTCGCTTTCTCAAACATTGTTGCTTTAATTTGATGTATTCATGAAAGTTGAACGTGAAATTGAATTTAAAGTTAATATTTTATGTTGTAACGACCGGAAGGGAACCATAAAAAGCGGCAGTAGCAGAATAAGAGGCAATTTGATGAAATAATGAATAATCTTAAAGGCAATTGGAATAAAGTAAATTTTAAAAGGGATTAAAGATGTTATTTTGAACCTTTGACATGCCTTTGTGAGTCGATTTCCATTTTTCTTCTTATAAAAATTTGCTACCAATAAAATTCATGTGAAAATTTCTTTATAAGATTAACTTTATATGGTTTTACGTAAAAATTCCAATGATGAAGATGAAACATTACCAATATATTGAATTTCCTTGAATATTGTCTTAAAAGATTTTCCGAACATTTCAGGAAATTTTCTTGCCTTTATAATGCATGAATAAAAAAAAGGAACTTCATGTTGAATCAAATTTGTGTATGGTTTGTGATTTTATGTTTCAAGGACATTGACATTATAGAAATATTGAAGTTTTGTTCTTTAAAGATAATTCTATTTTCTCTACTTAAAAATTTAATGAAATTTATAAACTTCATAAATGAATGGAAATTTATCAGTATTGTGTACAAAATTTAATTTAAATTTAATGAATGAAGTTAAATGTTAATTGAATATTGACTATATCAGGTAATTCTATCATTTAAATTAAGATTTATTCTACTACTTCAACAAAAGAGAATTGTAACGAATATTCTAATTAAAACTATCCCTGAAGCACTTTACTGACATACATTGCTTTCCATACAAAGTAAAACAAAATAATTGATGAAAAATTAATTACTAACATATGCATCATTTCCATTTTCCATTATGTTTCAAAAATTAAAAGAGAGAGTAATTGAGAGAAAATTACGGAAGCACATGGTAAAGTTTTGAATAACACGGTACATTTTCTCACAAAATATTGTAAGCTCTCTCACAACGGAAACGATCCAAAACCATTTTTCATTTCATTTTTTTATCTTCAGTTTTTCATCAGTACTCGGTGTGATCGGATGTCTGATGAGAATTCTCTTTAAATAAAAAACAATATTCTGAACCTACCTTAAGGAAAAATAAAACAAATAAAATTACGCGAGTGGAAATATTGATGTAACGAATTTATGAACGGATGATTGTGTGTTTAAGTATATGGAAATTGTAAGAAAGTGAATTATTATTAAATTTACTTTAATAAAAAATTTCTTTGTGCTGCGCGTGGATTGAATATTTAAGAAAAATCTTACATTTTTGGTGTATTTTCATAAATATTTTATTGAATTTTTAAAATTTTCTTTCCTCTCTCTTTTTTAAATAAAGAAGTGACAGAAAAACAAGAAGTAATTTTACAAATTTTTCATTAAAGCTGATGTTATCGCAAAATAATCACTCTAAGTGAAATACTGAAACCGATGAAAGTGTTAAGATCAAAGCAATTAGCATAATTGAAGTGTTATTTCAAAGAATGAAATTGGATTAAAATCAGTGGTTTTTATTCAACAGATCGTGTAAAGGTTTATTTAAATTTTTTTTATAAGACTGGACGCTCTTGCAAAAAGTGAATTTTCATTTGAAAAAAGCTTTTTTAAGAACTTGAAATTTTTTGAATTTTTATTGTTTTTGTTTGAAAACAACAATGAATCAATAAATAAAAATTTTAATTTAAATATGAATTTGTTAACTATCAATTAACCATAAAATTATTTAAAGCTTTATTAGATGATTTAAAACATTATTTTACATTTAATACAAGTTTATAGAATTTTCAAAATTTCTGAAAATTTTAAAATTTGACTTAACACAACAAATGTCGCTTGTCACACAAAATTATTATTTGTGACATTTTTTGTCGCAAAAATGTTGAAAAATTAGAAAATTATTAAAGGTTTTCATAGACGTGTAAACAGCATTCTAGTAAAATTTTTTTAAAAAAACCCTTTAAAAGGGTAAACACAATTTTTTCGCATTAAAGAATGCCTTTAACCTCAAGAAAAAATACAAAATATTTTTATCCTTCAATGCGCAAAGCAATAAGAAGTGAATTTACTTAAACATCTTTCATGAAAGAATTATTACAATATTTTTTATCTCTAATCCTCATTTTTATCTCCATGAAATTCACAAAGGAAAATTTTTTTTGCTAAGGCTAAAATAGATAAAGGGAAGTAAAATGAAAGACATGGCATGTAATTTTCTCTTTTTCTCCTTTGCTCTCGCCTGTTCGTTGCATTTACAACAACAGCTTTATCTTATCAAAAAAGATAAGCGAGATTTTTTATGTAAACAACATAAGAAAGGAATTGAAGTCAGTCAACAAGTATCAAGCTATTGTGACCTCATATATAGAAGATAAAGAATCTAATAAGTCTGTTACAAATTTATTTATTTTTGAATTTCGCAAAATTGTGAGTGTAATATAAAATTTTATTTTATTTCACATTGTCAACGTATGTAAGCACACACAAGAGATGAAAATACATGTAACACCATAAGATCTAATCTTTTATCTTGATAACAACTTTCACTTTTCTGAAATGAGAAGGGGAGTTTAAGGTAAAATGATTATCATGATGACATGCTCATGAGAATTCGTAAAATTTTCCTCGTCTTCATTAAACATCGTATTGCGTATGTGAAACTCATATGAATTTTCGGAAGGAATTGATGCTCACCTTCATTAATTAACTTTTTCTATAAGAGTCAGAAACTTGATAGAGTTATTTAATATAAGTTATGCATGTTTAGATCCAATAATCTCATGTTTCAAGAACTTTCTTTCTTATTCATAATCAGTAAATGATACACTTGAATGAACTTAGCAACGTGTTTTTATTACTTATCAAATAATTGTTGATTGATATTAAATTGCATTTCTTTTGTAAAAATTATTTTAATTGAAATCTTAAATTTATGCAACAGAGTTTCAATCCTTTCATCTAGCTCATTTAAATATTTTTTTCTCTTAGTTTCAATTTCTGCTTTAACCCTACGAGGGAAAAATAATTAATTATTTAGAGAAGCGTGACGAAGGCGCATTACAAATAAATAAAGATAGAATGAGGAAAGGAAAGGTGAGAAAGAATTTGTAATGACAAAATTTTTGTTGAGAGAAAAAAGCCAATGACGATATTCAAAAATGGAAACCTAAAAATTTACAGTGAATGACTTTTATTTAGAGAAAATTTTTTCTAAAGCATTTTTCCAACAATTATGCAATAAATATGACAGCGAGCATATCGAAAATAAACAGATCAAGCCATTGTGTACATATAACAATATAAAACAGATTGATTTCCGTAGCCTGAAGCCAATTTAATGTTGCCATGGAGAGTATTACTTTAAAGTAGCTTTTTCCTTGATTCTGTAACGAAAAAAACAAAAATATAAAATTTTCTTCTTTTTCAATTCGCAACAGGTCGGTTGGTTGAATGTTAACAAGTGAGAGAATGATGAATTGAACGAATTAAATTAGCTCGAGTTTTTTTAATAAAAACACGGGAGACAGAGACAATTGAAAAATAGAAATAAAACTTTCAGTGTTTGTTGATGTTTAAAAAACATTTCTGGTGCAAATAGCAGTATTCAATAAAACCATGGAGAACGACGATGATGATGGAATTACAGAAAAGAGTTTATTGCGGTAAGTTTATTCATTTTTTTTTCTTTGTCGCTACAATATACTTATTTGAGTTATTCTCGTAGCTGTGCAATAAAAGCAAATCTTTACTTTTTATCTCATCGCTTATCTTTTGTGGTTATTGCTACAAGAGAAAGAGAATATTACTCATCGCAATAGAACAATTGTAATAAAATGTTATGGTTGCTTTGAACGAGTTGAGCATAATTGCGTTTTCGAATGAGTGAGCAAAGTGAAGGGATTATTGAAGATTCGCAACTCAAATCACAGACTTAATTAATGCTCGCATAATTAATCAAAAATTCTGAAAATCCCTCGAAGGTGCCATTTTAAAACATTTTATAATAAATTCATAAAATTACTTACTTTTATGAGCTGTAATGATTTATTTACGGTAGTTTGTGTGCAATTGAAAAACGAGAGTTTTGCTTTGCGGGTATAATTTATTACAAAGTTTCTATGAACCCATTGAACATGAAATAGGACTTTTATGAAAAAATTCAATTTTCATTACTGTAATTAGATTTCAACATTTTTTCATGTAATTTTAAAGACGACTTAATGATGAAGAATTTTGTACATTTTTCAAAAATAAATGAGCATTTATCAAAGAGGTTTTTCTTTTTAATATTTATTTTTTTATAAACTTAAATAAATCATTTAAAGAGATAAATTTAAGCTAATTTTTTACACAAAGAGCTTTATGGACATAATTTTGTTTTCAAGTTTAAAATGTATCATAGTTAAGAAATTTTAGTGAATTTTTTAAATTTCTTTACTACAAAAAGTTTTCATAATTTTTTTCACATTTAAATGCATTTAGGAGGAAAAAAAGATAGTTTAATGTAAAAAGAAACACGAACCGAAACATTGCAACTTTTCTAAAGTCAAGATTTGTATCTCTATATTTGTATAATTTTAAATTGTTAAACTTCTAAGTTATCATTAAAATAGACAAAATTTAATCATAAATTAAAAATTTAACTTCAGTGTTGCTTTCTTTTGTTAAAATAAATATTTTAATAATTTTAACACAATAATTATCAAATTTTCATTATCCAACGTAGTGAATTGCAATTAAAATGACAATTAAAGTCATGAATGGTTGCACCACAAAATAATTAATAAAAAACGATAAATTTTAATAATGATTGAAAAATTTATTCAATAACATCAGAGCAGAAATAATTATTTGTGTGTAAAATCTGCATTAAATTTCAATATCCATTCATTCATTAATAAATCACCCATAATGATAAAAATCTAAAATTGATACACATGGGTGTCTATTATTAGACATAGACAAGCAATGATAAAGAAAAGAGGGTTCGAAGTTTTTCACTCAATTGATTTTATTGGAAAAATTTAGTCTCATTAGGTGTGATGCTTCACACATATGTTAATCGACCTTCAATTTCACAATAAACAGCTGTGATATAAAATTTTTCTTCTCACACACAGACCGAAACTCTCAGAATTGCAACTTGACTTCAAAGAGCATCAAATGACAAGCAACAACAAAGACATGCTTCTAAGCAGCACATTGTCTGCACAGAATTTTGCAAACATGACAAACAGCACGATTAGTGTAAACGTAATTGACACAGATTTAGAAAATAAAATCAGACGACGCTCATCAGTATCAGTAAATCAATTAGGCGCAACACACTATGAACATCGTGTCTCAATGCCATTCTCTAACAACACGTACGCAGCTTTTAAAAAAGGAAATGTAGTCCGCGGGATTCTCTGTCCTTCACTCACAAACTCCTTCCGGTATGATGGCTGCACGAGTCATTTTCAATTAATTTTTATTGATTTATTGCCAATTTCCCTTTTCTGTACAGTGCTATGACATTAGAACGAAGCTATCTTACTTATTCGCATCGTCAGCGGCAGAAATCATTAATTATTGTAAACACAGTCGATTTGGTGCTTAAACTTGTGTTGGCAGGCGTTTGGATTTTTCAGCAACAAAATAATGTAAGGATTTACTTGTTAGTTTAGGCAATTTATCGCGATTATTGATTTTTAATTAAAATTATAGCATAATATTCCGATGAAAGCAATTGTATGGTCAGTTTGTTGTGTTCTTGCCAATATAGCAATTTGTCTATTGAGTGTTTGGAGATGCTTTGCTAGTAATAATCTTCATTGGGCTGCTGTGTGTACATGGTTGCTCTTGAATTTGCAAGGTAAGTTTTATTTATAATTAATCATATTTGGGCTCTGATTTTCTGTCTCATTTAGGTTTCGTTGGAGATGGAATTGGTTTTGCAGAGCGTGAATATTTAGTTTGGTATATTTTATTTATTCTATTTGTGCCATATGCGATGCTTCCACTGCCTCTTAAATGGTGTATGATTGGCGGAACTTTGACAGCAACAACTCACATAATCATCACAACAATTGCAAAATTTCAACAGACTAAAGAGGAAATACCTTACATTGATTCTCCATGTGTTGTAAAACAAATGGCTGCTAATTCATTGCTCTATATTGCCATTAATTTCGCTGGTATGTACACCAAATATTTAACTGACAGAGGTCAGCGACTGGCATTTATTGAGACACATAAAGCAATGGAGCACAAAAAGGAATCAGAAAAAGAATACCAGAAAACACAACGTTTGCTTGATTCAAGTAAGTTTTCTATTTATATGAACAGAATATACTGACAAATGAAGACATTTTCAATCAGCGTCTGCCAATCAATTTT
The DNA here is from genome assembly GCA_018290095.1 of Polypedilum vanderplanki. Taxonomy (NCBI): domain Eukaryota; kingdom Metazoa; phylum Arthropoda; class Insecta; order Diptera; family Chironomidae; genus Polypedilum; species Polypedilum vanderplanki. Next base: position 5,858,273 of record CM031379.1, on the reverse strand, counting down.
TCCATGCACATTTTTATATTCACACGCTTACAAGGTGAAATAAGATGATTGAGCAGGATTTTGCAATTTGGGTCGATAGAAGGGTTCGAAATGGGAAAGTGAATTGCGAGCTAAAAAATATGTTTTCAAATTGTTAGATGAGAAAATTCAATATGAAGATGTTTTAATCAATCAATGAATAATGAAATCCTTAATATTTTGAAAAATTGGGCATAGTTTAGCTTTTATTTTATTAAAGTCTGCTTATTTTGATTAAATTCAAAATTTTGCATTTTTTAAAAATGTTTAAAATTGTAAGTTAGATTGTCTTTGCCTTGACTCTTTTTTACATATAAAAGAAAGTAGTAGTAGTGGGTATTCAATTCACGTTACTTTAAATGTGAATAAATTTTATTTTGTCAATCTTTAACACACAACGCTAATCCACATTTAAAATGCATACTTTACACTTCAAATATTTACAGTTCTTCCTATGTTCGTCAACAATGACATCAGAAAGGAAATGTATAAAGCACCAAATGAGGCGGATACACAGTTCAAGAAACTGTATATTTACCACATGGATAATGTCAGTATACTTTTTGCTGATATCAAAGGATTTACGCAACTTGCAAGCACAACATCGGCACAGCAACTTGTGAAAATTCTCAACGATTTATTTGCGAGATTTGACAAAATTGCTGAAGTGAGAAAATTTTATCTTGCTTAAATTTCATATTTAAAATTTTCGATTATTTTCAGGATAATCACTGTCTTCGTATAAAGCTTCTTGGTGATTGCTATTATTGTATTTCAATGTTCGACCAACAAAGCTGGAAATCACGTCCGGATCATGCTATTTGTTGCGTTGAAACAGGACTATTTATGATAAAAGCAATCAAGGATGTCAGAAGCAGTACTCATGTACAGGATTTAGATATGAGAATTGGTATTCATAGTGGAAGTGTGATGTGTGGTGTTTTAGGTGACAAAAAATGGCATTTTGATGTGTGGTCGAATGATGTGATTATTGCAAATCATATGGAAAGTGGTGGTATACCAGGAAGAGTTCATATTTCAGAAGCAACATTAAAATGTCTCAATGGAGCTTATGAAGTTGAACCTGGTGATGGCGAATCACGTGACAACCATCTTAAAATGATGAATATCAAAACATTTTTGATTAAACGAACAGAGCCGATGAGAAGACGAGGTCGTTTGGTGCACAAAGACTCGCAGCAAATTAGGAGGCAGTCAGGCGAAAATAAAGAGAGTTTGCTATCAAAGCAAATGTCACGAACGACGATGAAAGAGGAAGAACAGACAAATTGGATTCCGGAAATTCCTTTTCAAAATGTAAGTCTCGCACGCGCGACTTTTATTATGCTAATTCCATCAAACTCAATTTATTATTGAAAGTGACGATGTGATAATTGAGATAACTTTGATAATTAAGCATTTTTCTTTAAAGTTTTTATTTTAAATCAAAACATTTGCACAAATTATCATAGAATTAAGTGCCTAAATTTACCTAATTTTTTCAATTAGCATAAGAATATCATGATAAATTGACAAGAAGTAAAAATAATTTAAATATAAATTAATTACTATAGTGCTACTTATTCAATTCCTTATTCACATTATAATGAAATTTCTTATTTTTATTTAACAGCTAAAAGGAGTGATTCAATCTCCAGAAATTGTTGAGAATGGTGAAGATTATGAATCAATGTCAATAGCACCAGAAGAAGTTGGTGAATTGATAGATCAAAATATTCAAATCAATTCAAATAAGCAAATGCGTGAAGAATATCTCAATCCTTGGACATTAAGATTCAAAGAGCCACTGCAGGAAGTTTGCTTTTGTCAATTACGCGAAGACATGTTTCGTTCGAATATGTTGTGCATGTTTATTGTTTGGATTTTTATTGTGATGTGTCAATTTGTGATAATTCCACGCTGTTATTATCTCACTATAACAATGATTACCACAACATGTATCATCACGGCAGGTTGTATTTTGGTCATGGCTGAAGAATTTCATGGACTGCATATACTGCTTCAAGAATTGTCAGCAACTCTTGTTCATGATAGAAATAAAAGGACAATTTTTGTATCAATTGCTGTCACACTCATGTCAGCAGCTAGCTCAATAGCTCTCATTATGTGCTTTCCAGATGCAAAGCCAAAGTTATTTTTTATAGACTATATCACAGAATATTTCAATATCACAAGTTTCAGTGATAATAACAGTAGTAGCAATATGACATTGTTTTATAATGAAACCTGCATAGAATGCGATACAATGAAGCTTCTTCAACCGTCATGTATTCATCCCGAGTATGTTGTCTTCTCTTGGGCATTATGTTTAATTGCACTAGCAACAGCACTCAAACTCTACTATCTTGTCAAAATGCAACTGGCTGTGGGACTTGTGTCAATTTTCTGCTTTCTCATTCTCGCCGTATATCCAGATATTTTTAACAAATATGATGAAGACCAGGAAATTCATGGGATCACGTTACCAACTCAAATGGTAATTTTGCTTTTGGCATTTCTCACAATGGTCATTCATCATGCACGTCATGTTGAAGTCACAGCAAGATTAGATTTTATTTGGAAGGAAGAAGCAGAACGTGAATTGTCCAATATGAAATCAAATCGTCATCTTAATGATTTACTTATCAAAAACATTCTGCCTGAGCATGTTGCTGCCTATTATTTGTCACATGAAGTATCAGACGACATTTACTCTAAAAGTCATGATCTATGCGGCGTCATGTTTGCTAGTATTCCAAATTTTAAAGATTTCTATTCTGAAGATGTTGAGAATGGTAAAGCTTGCATAAGAGTCTTAAATGAAATCATCTGTGACTTTGATGCTTTACTTGATGAACCGCGTTTTTCAACTGTTGAAAAGATAAAAACTGTCGGACAGTAAGTTTGAAATTCTTTCATATAAATCATGCATTTAAAATTTGTTTTTCCGAAGAACATACATGGCAGCATCGGGGTTGAATCCAAAACATCGTATGGAAATTGGTAGCACTGATGAGGATTGCGTGTGTGAGATTGTCGAATTTGCAATGGCCATGAGGCAAAAACTTCAAGAGGTGAACATGGACGCTTTCAACACGTTTCAATTGCGTGTTGGTATTTCGTCTGGTCCGCTTGTGAGTGGCGTAATTGGTGCACGAAAGCCAATTTTTGACATTTGGGGAAACACAGGTGAGATATGTGACTTTAATTGGATGCTAGTTAGGAACTTTTTATCTGATTTTTAGTAAATGTCGCTTCACGAATGGATTCAACTGGTGAAATTTGGAAAATTCAAGTACCTGAGCATACAGCAGTATTGCTTCGTAATAATGGATACACCTGTGTACCAAGAGGTGAAATTGCAGTGAAAGGAAAAGGTATAATGATGACATATTGGGTACTTGCAAAGAATGAATCAGTAAGTCGATTAGCATCACCAACAATTTATCCAGCTGGTATTCCCTTGGCTCGTACACCAACGCCAAATTCACTCACAAGACAAACCTCAAGTCATAGCTCACTTGCTGCTGTTGTTTTTGGAATGATTCAAGTTTCACAACAAAATGGACCTTCTGCACGTAAGTATCGAAAATTATAAAAGTTTTTATGGCTAAACACAAAAAAAAAAATTTAAATTGGATATAAAGAAACTTTTTTGAGAGCTGTATTGAAAATTATTTATTGATTTTTATCGCATTTTTGAAGCAAAAATCTTTATTTAATTTCATAAGCAGCTCATTATTTGAATTTTATGACAATAACTTTTTTTTCTAAATTCTGAAAAATATTTTAAATTGACATATTTATTGAAGGTGGATGGCGTATTGTAAGAAAATACACTCTTAGTAATACTTTGGCGTACGTAAAGGTTACACTATACCCTAAAAAAATCTCAAAAACTTCGTACTCCATAACCCTTTCTTCTTCTACTAACTACTCTCTATTGTGAATGCATTCAAAAATTTACTTTTTCTGCACTTTTTCATCCAATTAAACTCGCATGAAATTGTTTTTAATCTTCTCCTTCTTCTCTACTTTAACTCCAAGTATATATTGAATTCTCGTCTATCATCTGAGTTAACCTTTCTCACAATAATAATAGTTATAATGATTAATAATTATGAAATTTCTATTAGTCTTAGATACGCCTTGTCTCAAATACGCCGAGAAACTCAATTGGCCGAGAAAAATGAGCGAGAGATTGACGAGGAAGACATCCCTTAATTTTTCATTTAAAAGATCAATGACATTAAAAGTTTCACGAGAAAAAAAGGTAAATAAGAGCTTCAAAAAAAAAGCCTTTTTAGAGCTTTTTCAAACATTGAAACAATCAACATTAAATTCAAATTTTTTTATAACGGACAGAGATTTTCAATACCTGAATTGGCAAAGAATACATAATTGGAATGAATTATTCAACAACAGCAGCTATTATAAATTGATTGTAAATATTTTAAAAAATAAATGACACAATTATTTTACTTATAAGAATTTACCATGAAAACATTAAGAAATTAACAATCAACATTGCAACATTTAAAAAACATAAGCTAAATACTCAGTGTTTTTAATGAATGTTTTCATTTCTGTGATAACTGGTGAACGAGAATGTTTTAAATTTATTTTCACTTTATATCCTTACATATAATAATGACCAAAAATACCACAAAGTTAAATGTCTGAAAATTCAATAAAAATTTTAATGTCAATAAAAAAATACAAGGAATTTTTTTAATTTTCTTCACTTTTCAGCTTTCTTATACTGAAAGTCATATATTGCTATTTTCCTCATTTTTATTAATTTTAATTTGTCTCTTTCGATTTGTCTCTCGGCTTATTAACATTAAATTAAAGTTTTTTGTTTTCTTTACTTACAGGCTATTTTGTAAGTTTTTCATCTTAGAATTTTCTTCATTTTCTACACATTTATCATAAGGGGGATTTTAATCTTAATATTAACTAATTGTAAACTTAATAAGTAATAAAAAAATAATTACAGAATGAATTTTTCTCAGAATTCAAAAGAGAAATTTTCCACAGGAAAATTGTCATTAAATTAAATTTAAGAAAAGTATTAAAAGGATTTTTTGTTTTTGGAAAAAAACAAAATGAATCTAAAAGATTTCTTTTATACATATACAATAAAATTGCCTTAAGAGTATAGACACAAGTTTATACACAACATACAATTATTATTTTTTGTTTTCATGGTTTTTTTTGTATCAGTTATTTTTGTTTTGTTTTAGTCTCAAGAGTTTCATCATCATAGTTTTTCAAAGTAGTAAAAAATAATTTCTTCTTTATCTTTTTTTATTTCATCGTGCACATCTTTGACTCTTTGCAATAAAACCAGAAAGATATAGATTTTATCATTGTCACGATGCTGAACAGAAGCACCACAGTGGTTGTTAGAAATGTGAAAATCCATCGGAATTACGTAAAAAGTGTCCGCGTTGAAAGTGAGTAGGTGGAAGATCAAAGTGTTGAGTTGTGGTTGTTACGGATCGAGGAGTTGTTGAAGCTCCCGAATTGAGACTTGATGAGCCAATGCCACGTAGATAATTATCATCACCAATTGGTTCTTGTTTACTGCCTAGCTTTGCATCTTTTGCCTCTTTATTTCTATGATTGCGATGGATTTGCTCGAGATTCATTGCTTCATCACTAAGTCGTCGGATTGTTTGTCTTGTCAGATCAATCTCGTCGGTTTTTGGCATACTCGTGTCGAAGAATTTTGTCATCACACTCATGTTTGCTGTAATTGGAGATATGCTCATTAATAATTGACTTCATAAGTCTTACTCATTTATCTTACCAATAATTAGTGAGTGAAGTCGTTGTAGATCACGCGCTGGATCAAGCTGCGTCACTAGATCAACTTCTAATGGTGTTTCATCAACTGCTTTGCAACCTCGCGCATTTTGATCTCTCTCATTACAACTGGAAAGATGAGATTGATTATTTTATTGCTGTCACTTGATATTTATTTATTCTTACCAAGTCCATTCTCCATGAATGAACGCACATGGATGGAAAGTATCAAGTCGTCGCTTATTATTCTCACATATTTTACTTAGTAAATCTACCCACTTTTTCTCCTCCACACAATTTGCTGTTTGAATGTATAATGGTCGATCCTTTCGTGTGATCTGTAAATTGAAAAAAATGTAGATGAGTCACAGGAAATGGTTGCGAGTGTGTAATATGATCTGCACTTTTTTGTATGTAAACACAAACATTTTAGAGCTCATTCAAGTATTAAAAATAACCGCAAAATGATATTGTGAAATCATTATGAAAAGAGCAAGGGAATGATAAAATTTATATTTTTAGTTTAACTATAAAATTTTCAAAATGTTTTCCTTTAAATTCCTATTCAACAATAATACATTTGTCGCATAACAAAAACTTAATGTCACTTTACATTCAACACAAACAAAAAATGTAAACAAAAAAGAAATCTTCAAAAATCGGCTAATTACAAAGAACTTCTAGTAAAGAACTACAGTATTCACTAATTACTGATGAAAAGAAACTTAAGTAAATATTTTGATTGCAAATAAATAGATATTTGAAAAGAATTTGATGATTTAAAAAAGTTTCTCATTAACCCGAACAAAAGAGAATTTGTTTTTGCTTGGCAACACTAAAAGAAATGATAATTTTCTTTTATATTAAGCAAGTCTCCTCCCTTGATAATAATAAAAACTCTAATTAGCTTCTTTATTGTATTCTATGACATGAGAAATTCCGGAAGTTTGTGGTTCATTACAGGTGAAGCGGAAAGTTATTTCTTTTCTTCTTTTTTTTCTCTCCCTTAAAGACTTATTAAGAAGTAGACACAATGTGAAGGAGAAACTTCGTTGATTCCAATTAAAATCTAATTATCATCATTTCAACACACTCTATCTACTTCTTCTTTTTTTGTGACTCATTTCAGTATATAAATGTGTTTGTTTTTATAGAAGAAAAGAACGAAAGTCAAGAGTGAGATTCTGCGCGCGCAAAAAATAGAATTTGTGAATGAAAATGCGAGAAAAGAAAAAAAAAACAAATTTAATGAATGAATGAGTGAATGAATGGGAGAGAGAGAAAGAAGAAAAAAGAGATAAAAATTTGTCAGTTGGTAATTGAGTGGAGAGTGCCACAAACCGAAGCACTTTTGGAATATCTTCTCTTTTTCAATGACTGCCAATTATAATTAAACAAGAGATGATGATGAAACGAATCACTTCACTTTATTCTCTTTTGTTCAAGCAAAATTGCGCAAAAAATTGTTTCTATGTGAAATTTATGCCAGATTGCTGTCTAAGTGGCAGCATCAAGAGAAATTGGAGCAAATGATGAACAAATAGAAGTTTTTAGTTCTCACAATTGAGAGAAAAAGCATATTTTCTCTTTCATTCAATATTGCGCGCCCGCTATCATAATCCAAATGTTGAAATCATCATTTATCTTCTTTTTCCCATAAACTTTTATGAAAAGAAAGAAATATAATTAGCTTTATTAAAGAATACACATGTAAGAGAGCGTTATATATGGAAAATGGAAACAATTGAAAACGGGTTTCCCATTATTTGCATAATTCATCATCATTTCTTTCTTTTTTTGTAATGGAAGAGATTGGCTAGAAGCATATTTACAGTGGCTAATGATGACCCATCAAACGAAAAAGACAAATAATAAGAAATAAGGCCATTGATCTAATTTTTTTCTTCAATCATTTCACTCAAGCCAATCGGTTTGTCACGCAAGTGTATAGAAGTTTTTGCATCATTATTTAGTATTATATTGTACATACGGAAGAAGCTCTGCTACTTTTCGTGTATATATGAGTTTCTGTTTAACTTGATGACTTTGTTCTCCAATTTGTATATTCAATCTTGCACGCAAAACACTTAAGAAATCAAGATTCGGTCATTTCTTGTGGAAATCACAATTTTTTGTTTAAATATTTGGAGAATAAACTAATTTCTCTCTGTTTTTGCTGAATTTATAAATTACTACTACAATTTGTTTATAAATCAAGTAATTGTAGGCTAAATTTAAACTTTCTCAAAGACTTTTTTAAATTTCAAATTCTTTGTTTACTTAAAAACTTAAATAATATGAAATTTGATTTGCAAAATTAGACAATTTAAAAGCAATTAAATTAAAGATCAATTATTACAGACAATTTACGCTTTGAAAGATTTTATCGACTAAAACAAGAAGTATCAAACTGCTTTCTAATAATTGCAATTATTGCGAATAATCTAAGTGAATTTTCTTTTAATTCTCAATCCACACCTTGCTAAAAATCATTCCGTCTTCGATACTAGTGGGTGTTTGCAACATTTAGCAGATTATAAAAACTTCGCGTGTATAAACACAGACGAAATAGATTCGAATCACGCAAAATAGTGCGTCATTGGTCAGTAAGTAGTAGATAATAATGTATCGATCTCAAATTTACTTACGCGAAAGATATTTTGCAGCTTAAAACTTTTCTCCTCGAGCCTCTCGACAGCAATAAGTTCCGTTAATTGTATATCACAGATTGGTCGTTTGCCCTTTGCCTTTGCATAGCTCAGCGAATGTGTTGTTAATCGGAAATAGCGCTGCTTGAAATTCCGCCGTCCAAAGCGTTTTCGATTTTGGGCATGCTTCGTCATCATCCTGCATAGTCGCGTAATGAAGGTGGAAGAAATAAAAAGAAGATTTTTAAATTAGTCTTAAATTTCATATTGTGCGCAATTTTATATTTTTTCCATTATGGTATAACCAGTGAATATTTTTTTTGTGTTTGGGTTTGAAAAATGTACAAAATTTTTTAAAAATCACAATATATTATTTTAGTCATGAAAAACATTTACTGGCAATTTACGACATCAGTAATAATAATAATATTAAATAATCATTATTATAATTTTTTTTTTCAACAAGAATGAGCATCAATGAATGAACAACGATCAAAACAAAAACTCAATTTCAAAAAAGGTTTCGTGAGTGAGTTTATATAGGAGGATGAAAATATTTATGGTCAAAATAAAGCGACAGTAAAGAACAACATCAATAACAGCACAAAAAACTCACCAGTCTCTGATTATTTTTAGGAAAACATTTTTTATGTGTGTGAGTTTAAAAGAATATGAGAGAAGTAAGAAGAAGAAGAAAGAGAGAAAGATATGACATTAAAAATGCACGAGATTTCTTATATTTTTGTTTGTGTCTTACCCGTCCTTCAGCAATATCGGTTCATGTACACATATTTCAGCAGCCTCGCGTGAGTCGACCGCAGAAATGGCATCAAGAAATTGCTTTACTGCAGCGACATGCTTTTCAGTACAAAATTTTTTATTCAATTCCACCATAAATTCTTCTTTTGCGTGTTGCTGTGCTGATCGTGAGCTCACCAAATTGCCTAACGATTGTATCGTCTTTGAGATTAATGTGAGCGTTCGGTTTGTTTGTGAATCCTAAATGAAGAAAAAAAAAGAAATATAAATTAGCAAAAGACATGTAATGACGTTCATGAGAAGTAACAGAAGTAGCAACAAAAAAGAAGAAAGAAAGAAAAATTGAAACCACACTTCCGGTCTGCTTCTCTTCCTTTTGCATTCTATTCTTCGACTTATGTCGGCAAAAAAAATACAGAAAATGTTGAGAATCAAAATCAACACCTAATTTATCGTCATTCAATCTTTTTTTTTTTTCGGAAACACATTTTGTATAAATTAATTCATTATTTTGACGGGTAAATGTGTGAGGGAATTCAGCAGTTCATTGGATGCGTCACGAATTGATTTATTCTAATTAGCATTAAAATCACGATTTAATTTTAAGTCATATTTCATTCATTAATTCGCAATAATTTTCGTTTATTCTTCATTCTTAGAAAACTCTCATTTTAGTGTAAAAATGACGCAATTTTTTGTTGTATGATTCAGCTTTATATTTTTAAAAAGGGAAAGACACTTGAAATAATCTTTATTTCATTTTAATTAAGAGAAATTTGCAAAAGAAAATTTTGAATATTAAAAAGAAAGTTTTGTTTACAAACTTTTTTGAAATGTAAACAAAAACAAAAAAATATAAATAAAACATTTCAAAATTTAAAAACAAATTGAAAATCATTGAAAACTCGTCATATTTAATGTAGAACTATTTTAAAAAGCACAATATAGAAGTAATAACTTTAAATTAAGTAACTTTAAAGAGAATAGATTTAAAATACAGCTTAATTTACAAGTCTTTATCAAAATAAATAAACAAAGTATCATTGCCTTGATTTTTTTACTATAAACATGTTTATTTTATGATGTGGATAAGAGTGCATTCACATCAAAATGATTGTATTTTTAGTTAATACTATATTATCTAATCAGTTAATGATAGCACATTCAACCTCGACAAAAAATATGAAAATATAAAACCGCAGTGAAAAAAATATTACTGAAATCATTTTCATGCTTGATTCATCAATCAACAGAGAGTTGCACAGAGTTTAATTGGTGCAATAAATAAGAGCTGGCTGAATTGTGTTCACATCCCTTCCGCCCATTCAACACTTTCACAAATAATTTCAACTCTATGCTTTTTCTAGCGTAAATATTTAAACGTTTCTCGAACGTGATTAACTATGAACAATGAAAATTATAAGAGGCAAAAAAATAAAATGAGATTGTCGTCACATAATGATTCATTCAATTTCAGACGAGAGCAAGATATTTTATTTTAAAAAAGAAATATAATTGAATGCCTCGACAGTGCTGATCGAAGCAGTTTTCAGTTTTTCATTGCTTGCTCTTGTTATTCGATTCCCTTTTATGTTCATCGCGTCGTGGTCGTCGTCGTCGTCGTCGGCATTTGTTTTCATAGTAATGCGAAACTTTTGTCAATGAAATAAATAATAATAAGTAAGTAATGAGCGACTGTAAAGCGGAGGAAGGAAGCTTATAGCGAGGCAGTAATAGAAAAAGCAAATATATGTATAGCAACTATAAGAAGAGAAGGAGAGGAAATGAAAATAAAAAATTTTATATTTGTATAGCAAATTTACATATTTTCAAAAAAATTATTTATCGGACGATAATTATGGACAATTTTGGGGACAATAAAGCGAAAGCTGTTGAGCGCCTTGCATCTAATTAAAAATCAATTTTTTTAATGAATGAATTTCATTGACAAAAAAATAAAAATATTTTCGAGTTTCGATTGGAATGCGCGTGTATGTATGAATACATTCTCAGAAGCCCGCAAACCCACATCCTCTCTCTCTCTCTCTTTATTTTCTGTGTCTGTCTTTTTTTTACTACTACGGCTTTATGAATGAATGTCATTTGTATGATTATGCAATAAACTTACCAATGGCTCTGCCGTCAGATCGAATAATTTTGGTCCAAGAATGGCGGGTGCAAAGAAACGTAAAAAGATGAAGCCAGATACTACACTATATCGCACCTATTACAAAATAAATTATAATTGAATTTCAATCCAACGCAAAATAATTGTTTTTATTCAAACTGACCTCTTTATTTTGTGGAAAATATTTAGTCGCACTCTCGCGCATATTATGAAAAATTTCACAAAGTACACGCGGACATTTATTTGAACTTTTGACAATGGCATCAAAAACTTTTTCCACATATTCATGAAGATTGTTTAAATTTTGCTCGATTGAAGTCTTTTCGCGGTTAATGCGCATCGGATCAATTTCACAGCACTTTTTTTCTTGCAATATGAGCTCTACAATTGGTCTTAGCGTCGCATGAAGATAATGAAGACCACTCAATTTCATCGCCTCGTCCATCATCTTTGAAACGAGTGTATTGCCGCGAAAAATTGTTGTCGGATCAGTCAATTTACAAATTTCATATTCAGCTAATCTTTGAATGATGTCAACTATACGTTTATTATGTGTAAATAGTCTCACTAAGGGCTGTGCAATTTCTTGTTTATTTGCAACCATCTCGCCTAATAGATACACAGCCGAGGAAGTAATTGGTCTTTGATCGACGCTTTGTATTAATAAATTCAGCAATTGATCATAATTGGCGAGTGGAAATACATGATCTGCCTGATAATGTAATTTAAGTCGTAATGAACCTAATGAATTTTCACAGCTTAATCTTGTACCAGGTGGTGTGGCACAAGATTTTGCTGGTCTTGATTGGCTTGATCGTGGCAGTAGAAAATACCAGGCAGATTGTTGTAGATATTGAAGCTCTTGTTTTCCTCTTGCTGGCAGTCTTACTTCACCTAAGAAATTATCATCAGCCATTCCAGCTGAATGCCAAACTTGCACGACAATTTCACACAAATCATTACCACCAAATGGTGTCACTGTATAAATTTTACTATCACTTGGCCCATGTGAGCCGCTGCCATGTGTAAAATCATAAAGACTGAATTCGAAGACATCGTCAAATGTTGGATGAATTGTTTTCTTTCTAACTTTCGTACGTCTCGTGATTTTTCTTTTATTTGTATAAAGTGCTGTTACAATGGCATATGGATCACACTGATTATTTTTTCTTGTGAGATCTGAACAGCCTTTCAGTCGTACTTGTATACGTTGATGCTGATGAAAGGAGTTTGTGTAAGGAACTCGAAGGAAATTGCCTTGATGTTTAAGACTCACGTCCTGCTGGCTGCTGGATCGTTGAACAATTTGTTGTGTACTATGTGTGGAATGAAGGAGTTTTGGTGATTTATGATTTGATGTGTTATTTGAGGCGGGCGAGAGAATTGTTGTAGTTGTATAATTATTACTAGTTGATTTAAAATTTTCTTTTGCATGATCATCATCATCAATAATTTTAACTTCTATATGTGCCATGCCTTGCACTTCACTATCATCATCAACTTGTCTTAATGGAAACCAATGATCTTTATGATTATATAAATGCAGATCACCACGTCTTATTGCTATTTTTCCTATCGCTTTATCCTGTTTTAAATGTCGATCACGTTCTAGCACATATACTGATAAATATCGAAATTTTCTTGGAATTTCAAAGGAAAATTCTTCACCAAAAAATGGCGATTGAGTGCGTTGTGATTGTGTTCGACATATTTCTTCCTGATCGAGTGCTACTGTGCAATAAATATCTCGAGTATTTGATGATGATGAAGTTGCTGAACGACCGGCAAGATTTTTTGCTTCACCTAATGAATAAAAAAACAAAAATTACAGACATCTTTATTGAGTAAGAAAATAAAAATTGTGTAAAATACGCAATGATAAATCACAGTTGTAAAGTGGCAGACAAACGGAACTAAAGGCTTATGTATAATTCAACAGAGGAACGAGTGATTTTTTTGAATGAATTTCAATTTTCAATTTATCTTAATCGGACGGACGAATGACGGTTGGAGGCAAAAAAATAAACAACACACACCAAAAAGTCTTAAAGCGCGCACTAGATAAAGAAAAAAAGAAAGAAATTGCCAGTGAATATTTGTTTGTGCCTGCATGGGTGATTGACTACTGACTTTTATTTTTTTTTCGTGAATGGGTGCGCAATCTGATTGATTTTATTTATTCAAGTCAAAATTATCTCATAACTGTTGTTCAATTTGATTAAATAATCGAACAGCATCTGACAAGTTTATGTAAACGCAATATGATAAGCAAAAAAGGTCAATGTAGACTATTAGATTTCAATATATTTTGATAAACTAGAAAGCATTAACAACACTTTGAATTTTTAATATTTCTTATGAAAAATTAATGCAGTCGAGTGAGTGATTGTTTTGATCTTTAACTTATTTTTCCTTTTGACCTTTTCATCACTTTTATTTCTGACACAATTTAAACATTAATGAGTCACTGCTTAAATATGAATTATTCAAGATTTAGAAGATTTTTAATACAGAGCAAAGTCGATAAAATAAGTTAGTACATTTTATTATAATTGTTCTAAAAATTCATTAAAGTTTTGTACAAAATTTAGTACAATAACAATTCAAATGTCAATTGAAAATTAATATGAGATACTGTTGAAATCTTTAACAAAAACATAGTAACTTTGTTAGACAACTAAGTAGAAAGTGCTCCTTATTTTTTCTAATAAAAATAACAGCGAATTATCTTCTCGATTTTTCTATTTCATACAAAATCTGGGTTTCAAAATGGCCAATTTCTCGGTTAATAATTTTTCTTATTGTTACAACTTTAATTACTTCTAAAAGTATTCACTGGCCTTACATGACGATAAAGAAGTAAAATTGATTGTATACGGGAAGTGAAAGAGAAAAAAAATCAATTTTTGAAATGATAAGAGAATAAAAGTTGTTGATGAATGAACGGAAGGCTCTACTTGTGTGTATATGGACAACACTTGAGAATTGTGTATGCAAGCAAGAGAGTCATTGTATCTAAGAGTAAATATTGTCTTTTATCAGTATCGGTCTCATGTTCCATTAAATGTCTATCACATAGCAAATGAAAGTGACATGAAAATAGATAAGTAAGTATAGAAAAACGACAACGAATGTTTTCGATGTTTCAGCAATTTTCATTCATAAATCAGTCGAAAGAGAGAGATACAAGGAATAATAATATATGAACCGTGCTAGTGATAAATGACACAACGCGGGACAATAAAAAAAGAAAATTCATTCATTCAGCTTTTTTCTTTTCTTTCTCTCTCATTCATTGAAACATGGCAATAACATAGCAATATATTTCTTTCAATCTCGTGCCATGAAGAAAAAATCAATGGAAGAGAGAGAAAATTTTTTTTTTCTAGACTAAAACGAGCAAGAAAATGTTTTCCATTCACGCATTTTTTTGACCTTTGAGCTCTCTTGCTTCTGGGAAAATCTCGCGTCTATATTTAGCAGCAGAAAAGCATTATCACTCGGGGGGTTGCCTTAACTCTTTCGGCAAAAAAACAAAACTTGAATATGTGTGAGTCAACTATTGTATTGTATCAATGAAGGAAAATCCATCTAAAAGTGTGCGCGCGTCACGTCATTCACAAAAAAAGCAGTAAGAAAAGTTTTTCTTTCATGCGTGTGTCATCAATGAAAGTTGCTACTGCACATCGCATGGCATTTAGTCATTCATTAACATGTCATGTTATGCATATATTTTTTTCTTTTCCAGGCGTCATTATTTTTCTTTTGCTTGTGTGTTGTTATCATGCACACGCAGTTTGACCTAATTTTTTGCTAGTTTAATGAGTGGCCTCCACGCAGTGAACGACTCAATCAATAAATTACAACGAAATGATATTAAGTTTCTTAGAAAGCAGGGTGAGAGAGAAACACCTTCGCGCTGCATGACGACGACTACGATGATGATGATGAATAAAAAAGTGTGAATATAAAATGAAATTCCCGTCATGTCTTCAAAGAGTCTTTTGCTCTTTCTCTCTCTCTCTCTCACAGTGAATGATTACAATCGCATCGCATGTACACACATTTTCATTCATGGCTAGAAGTCTTTATATGTATGTGAAGCATTCGCTCTCGACACAAGTTATTGTGTTAGTGCAAAACCATTTTTTTCTTCTCCATTCATTAAAATAATTCATCAGAATGGAACTATTGCTGTGTGTTGCTGTATGTTTTTGCTCTCTTGCTGCTATTTGCTCACAATTATGCAAAAAATTGTCACATTTGGCACTGAATTTGGAAATTTGAATGCTATCGAATTGTTCATTATGATGCTTAACGCGCGATACAATGTTTGATGATAATTTTAGGCCGAGTTTCATTGAATAATTTTGTATTTTATTTCACACCTGCAGCCATCAAGCAAAAAATGCTTCTTAGCTGCTGATGTATGCGTGTGTATTTGTAAATTTATGAGTAGGAAATTCTTTTTCTAGATGAAATTATTCTTAAAATGAAATTTCATTTGACTGCACTATGCATTTTTTTACACAATTTCTTTCTTCATGAAATTCTCGTATGTTTATCACATTTTGTTATCTTTATCACTTATTAAATACACAATTTATACTGATAAATTTTAATTCTTACCAATTTTGATTCTTAAAAACTCTTCCGTTCGCACTAGTTGTTCCATTTTTCACTGCCTATGTGTGTATATATATTTTATAATGAAACTCAATTGAACTCTATTTTACTATTTTTTAAAATGTTTCCTTTTAAGCGATTCATTAGCTGTCACTATCACTTGTGCACTTTGTAGATCATTTATTTAAGGATTTTGAGATCCTTGCAATTGTCTTATCACCTAAAAAATAATAAAAATTTATGATTTCTTCTTTTAATTTTGCTTCTTTTACTCTTTCATTTGAGCGAGAACTTCTCTCTCTGAATAATAAAAAAAGTTAGCTTCTGAGTTGAGGGTAAATGTGTCTATTATGGGATTATGTTAACGGATTTTTGTGATTGTTTTTGTTTATTTTAATGATTTTTGAATTTCCTTACATATTTTACCTTCTTTTTAACTTTTAAAATTCTTAATTTTCCAAGTTTTTTTTGAAAATTTTATTAAATTTATTAATAAAAATAAAACATGTTCGAAATTGTCTCAAAAATGCTTCATTTGCTCACCAATACATTTGAAATTTTTCATAACAAATACAAGCACAGAATTGAATATTTTTAAATGCAATTTGAAGTTTTCTTAAAATTCTTGTATGAAAATTAACTTAAATTTACCTCCATGCAGGTCAATTTGTTGAAACTTATTTAATTGTAGTATAAATTTAACGAAATATCGCCTAATTTGTGAAATATTTTTGTTTATGAAACCTAACTGTCATTTAAAATTTTAAAATCTTTTTGAAATTAAATTTATTTATAATTTTCATGAAAATTCTAAAAAAAGTTAATTTGATAAATAAAAATTAATCTTAATAAAACATTAATTAATTGTAAATAAATGAAATTTAATCCAGTCAATTAAAGAGTTACACTAACGCCTCTAGCGGATTATTATTAAAAATTAAAGCGGGAAATTCAAAACAAATGAACTCAAATCAATTAAAATGAAATTAGATAAAGAGTTTTAAATTGCAATCAATTTCACCCTATAGCAACACAATGTACGAAAAATGTCTATGACGCAATAGATTAAATTCTAAACAGTGACATTTAAAGCTACTTAACTGTGCCTTCTTTTTTGCTTGCTTGCTTCCACTCGTGTGTGAATGCCATTAGCATTTGAGTGCTGTTATTATTATTTTTAGACATTCACAAAAAAGGATGTTTTAATAAGGACAACAATAATAATAATAAAAATGAAAATCCTTTCCACAACAATGAATTTTTTCCCTCTTCCGCTATCTATTTGTACGTTTATCTATGTATGTGACATTTACGTCAATATTAACAGAGAAAGAGGCCAGATCATGGGCTGAATGAGATGATGCTCAGGTATCAATGCCAATACCTAGATACACATTGATTTCCACTCGAACAATCAAAAAAAAAAAACAAGTTAAAACTGAGCGGGAACAAATAGAAAGAAATGAAATGAAATAAAAGACCTTTTCACTCCATCTAACATAATACTCTTTACATGGCTCTAAACCGTTCGCTTGGAAATTTATGATTATTTTAAACACACACTCAGCAAGCAGCCGAGAAAGAAAAATCAATTTTTTATACATATTTACCGATCAAAAATGCACTTTCATTGGAATGAAATAAAATATAAATCAGTGTATGGCAATAGGAATTTTAATTTGATCGTTGATCCAGAGTGAAATTTACAATTTTGCATTTCTTCATCTTATGGCAATTTTTAATCAAATGTTAATAATTATTTCGATAATTGTAATAAAGTCAGAAGTTGGATGTTTTTTTACAATTTTATAAAATTATAAAATTTTTTTACAAGAATTCTAAACAAGAGAAAATTGTTAAATTGTAGAAAATTTTAATGCAATTCTACATAATTTTTAAAAAATATTTGAAAATTTATTTTGTTTATATTAACTACGGATGAACTTATAAATTTATATTCCAGGTCGATTTCTCAAAACTTTTTATTGAAAAATTATATTTCTTATTGCCAGACTCAGAAATTTAAATTATAGCGGAAATGCGATTGGCCCACTATATAAAAATGCGGCATATAAATATTTTTTAAGAGACTCGCTCTTTACACCTACTAAGATGATGATGACGAATAAAATATAAAAAAATAAAAAATGAGAGGCAAATGAGCGATAGACACACATGAGACACATCACAAAAATGCGTTAACATCAACTGAAGTTACTATCAGTCTATCATTAAACTATTAAGCCCTATAGACACATTATTTTTATTTTTTTGACACACTCAATTTGAGTTTCTGATAATTAGAGCTAATTTTATTACTTTTTATTTCAGTGTTTCCGGTTTCACCTTTTTCATTTGATATGCAAGCTAATTAATTAGAATTTATGTCAGCGTGTTTATTTTCTTTATTTTCACTTTGTCACACTATCATTAGATTCATTCACAATTTTTTTCTTTTGTAAAATATTCCAAAATTTTTTTAATTTCTTATTTTGTTCACTTGAAATTTTTTAAATTAAATTAAAATGCAATAATTCATATTTACGATAGAGAATCGCGTAATATTAAGAAAAATACTCGGCACATGTATCGAACATGAATGATGAACATTATCGTACAAACGCTCTTTCTGAACTGAATACAAAAAAATATTTTTTTATTTCTCCTCGCTCAGCTCAAAATGAACAAACAACAGAAAAAAGAAGGCAGAGAAAAAAAGAAGAAGAAGAAGCAAAAAAAGCGACCTGAAAATTTATGAATGAAATCGTAGTATGTGTGTACATTGAATGAGCGAGAGAGAGAGAGAGAGAAAGATAGAGCAAGAGCATTTAGGGTAACGACAAATTGTTTTGGGCCGGAAAGAGAGAGCAATTTCCGATTTTATTTTGTATGTGTGTCAAAGGATTTTGTTAATTATTTTTTAGGATTACTCATACATATGCATAGAACGTGTTTCATCATAAATTATGCTAAAAATATCAAAACATTAACTCAATTTCTTAATTTCCGATTTTTTCTTATTCCTTCGTCTCATCATATGTGCATTACGACACAAACACAATTTGAGAGTCTTTTTAAATATTGCCTCATCTCTCTCACATGCGAAAGAGTTTTCAAGAGGTTTCTTTATGAAGGAAAGATTTTTGATTGAAATATTTAGAAAGAGGAAAAAGTTGAGCATTTAAAAAATGATTCATTCTTATCGCAGTCAATTTAAAATGACAGAAACTGTGTTTTGTAATATCATATATTCTAGACTCTTATCAGTAAACTGCTTTCAGTAAAAACGTGTGACCTTGAAAGCGCAAAATAAAATATTTTTTTGCAAAAATTATTTTAATCATTTGAGAAAGGGAAAATTTTGCTTTCTATTTTTTTCTTTATTTTGTTGGTCAAATGCTTGCAAATTTCACTCTTGTTTTTTAATAATAGTAATTGGAGAATTTTCTCAACCACAATTCATCACTCCATCAAATTTAATTCATTCAAATGAAACAAAACAAAAAATGTTTAATTTCTTAAGTAATGCAAAAAAGTCTCTCTTTTGTGTTTATAATGTAAACTCAGAAAATTTCATCTCAATAAATCATAAACGCAAACATTTATGAAAAAATATAAAATTGAGGAAAAAAATTAATCATTTAGCTAAAGTAGTCTGTACATCATAGTCTTCTAATCATCAAGATTTCATCAGCAAAGAAAGAAATAAAAGTTTCTCAACACTTACAACGAGTTTTTTCTTTCTTTTAAATTTTTATAATTTTCCCATCATCAAATTTTGCTAGTTATGTTCATCATAAATAATTATGTATGTTTCTATCATGCTAGAATGGGACAATGAAGAAAATTTCTGTATGTAACTTGTTGAGAATTTAAATTTTTTTGGAATTACAAAAAATTAAAATTTCAGTCTATTAAAAAATATTTTTGATTATTCTAAAATAACTAATTTTTATTTTAGTTCACTAATTTTGAAGTAAGAAAGTAAAAATTTCATCAATTTTGATAAATTTTTAAATGTTTTTGTTTACATTTGTTTTTGTAAACAACTAAATTTTTTACGTTAAAATATTTAAATTTAACAGATTTTTTATTCAATCTAAATATTTTATTTATTCCAGTTCTGATTTTGCGGTTTTTAAAGTGAATTTTCAGTTTCTATATTAAATAAAATTTTCTACTAAGCATTTTTCCATCATATAAGACAAACTGCTAACTTAACATTTAACTTCAAAAACACATAAAACTAAAAAAATTCATTCACAAAAGAACAACAACACAATTGTGAGCTCAATTCGCAAAAAATAACAACAATAGAAGATTTTTTGTTGAATGGAAAAAAATTAACGAAAAAAATGTTTAAAATGTTTTTATTGTTTTAATAGATTGGCACACATTGAAGGCCAAGTAAATGAGCGTCTTTAAGAATGAGCACTAAAATTACTACCGTTTTTAGTCTGATAAAATATACAATAACAATCAATTTCCGGACGCGCACTTGCAGGTAGTTGAAACACCTTTTTGTCAACCCCTTTTTTAGTGTACAATAATATTGTGGCAAATTGCATCGTTTCCTGTGTATGTTGCATTTAATTAGCACATTTGAGACAAAAAGAGTTTTTTGGGATATAAAATAAATAAATTAGCGACAAAGATTGAATTGTCCTTTCTTTTCTGACGCCTGCTACATCCTTCCTTTATATAAATGTATTTGTAAGAGAGACAAACATATACAAGTATAGAAAACTAAAGAATGAATGAATAAAGTGCATATGAAGATATACCTACACATACTCCTATATACTTTTAAAGTTTGTGGAATGTGGAGAATGAAAGAAGAAGAATCCATACATCGGCAGAATATGCTTCATACTTCAGCGGATATAAGGACAGATGTTGGATAATGCATGTATGTATGCCAAACATATGTCGATAGAAAACGACAAAAATATAAAAAAATATAAAATTGTTTGTATGCATACGAATTCATAAACACATTTGTATTGAACAGCAAACAGCAAAAGAGGTCCGAACGTTATCACTAGGCAACAACACATTCGTTTCCGTTCAAGCAACAAAAGAAAAAGTAAAACTGTAAAAAACTGCAGCGCGGCACTTTTTTTTTATTTTAATTCGAATGAATTTGAATGTGTTAAAATGGCAATTGAATGAAAAAAATATTTTTATTTTCACCTCCACTGTTTCTTTTTAGTTTGCTAAAGTTCATGGAAGACATATTATGAAATATTTAATACTCGTTGAACAAGGAGTTGATACTTGAAAATTTAAATAATAATAAAACAAGAAAAATTAGTTGAAAATTTTAACTTAGAATTTCAATAATTAATAGAAATCACAACTTGACATTTCAATTACTTGACTTTTTTTTTGATTTGCGAACTGATTTGATACTTTGATACTTTCAATTTTACTTGAAATCAACTTGAAAGTGAAATTACTTGATTTGAACTTAAATTGTCAAGTTTACTTGAGTTCAACTTTACTCTTTACTTTCAAGTTGATTTAAACTTAAGTGTCAAGTATGCTTGAATTTAACTTGACTTGAATTCAAATTAACTTGAATTTTAATAAAAATTTTTAAAAGCACAAATTCTAATTTTAATTTAATTTAATTTAATTTTATAAATCTAACATTATATTTATAAAAAGAAGTTTTATTTTTTTTATTAAAAGTCAAGTTTATTTTAATTTATGCAATTCAAGTATCCACGCCTCAATATTGAATGAGACACATTGAGTGAGATTTTTTTATGAATGAAAAAATGTGTCTTGTTGTTGTTCACATTTTGAGGCAATCTACACACATTCGAGACATCACAATAAAGTTGTAAAAATCTTCTTACATATTTCGAAATGCCTCGCTTTGTTTTTGTGTCTTTAAAATATTTCGAGAGCGTGTCATGTAGTGCTTATTATATTGTTACAACAGCAATGAATGGAAAATTAATCAAGGGACTATGACGTAAAATGGAAATTTGCAAGTTTTATTAATTTTACGCGACAAGTGTGAAACGCGTTACACCTACGCACAATGAAAGGTGAAAAAAAGATTTTTATGGATTGCTACCTATTGAAGGTAGTAAAAATTCCATTCATTAGTTTAACATTTTCCTAAAGCATGACAAGAGACGCCCTTAATGCTGACATTGTTCAATTAGTTTCTGAGCTATTTTTAGAGAGAGTTATTTTAAATAAAACTCACTTTAGAAGTCAAGAATTAAGTAGACTCTTCTTGGAAAACATTTTTCATCTAACTTTTTTAGTTCAGCATTTAAATGACTACTTATGATGAGAATGTCATGAATTTTAATTCTTTAAATTATCTCTTTCAACAAAAAAGTTTTATTATAAAATTATTCTTGTGGCAAATGAGTAAAATTACTTACTAGAAACTAGACCATAGCTAGTAAAAGTTATGAAACTGGTGAAAGTTGTTAAAAGTGACAATATGCTAACATAAATGTTAAACTTTTAAATTTAATAAAAACCTTTTGACGTCACATTTTTAAGAAATTGATGGAAATTTTCAAAGAATCCAAATTTTTTTACTATCAACTGAAATGTTAGTTTTTATAAAACTTTTTTAAGTCTAGTTGATTTGGTTATTTATTTGTTTGACTTTTATTTAGTATGGATTAAATTATAAAACGGCTATAGAATTTCAAAATTTGGTAAAACGAGAAGATAAATTAGAAATGTAGTTAAATTAAAAAATTGGAAAAAATTAATTTTCAACATGTAAAATAGAAAAAATTATGCTGTTTTTTTAAGTTTTTCAAACGGACAAGAATTGAATTCAGTTTCCAAAGTTTTGTTTCGAATAAATATAAATAAAGTATGACAATTTATTTATTTGAACCTGAAAAAAAATTAAGGCTTGAGAACTCTTTTGATATTTTTTGATATTCTTTGATATTTTTGATATTTTTGATATTGTGATTTTCTTTTTAATTCAAGACCATAAAAATTTTATTGATAGCTGAGGAGAAAGCTATGAGCATAAGAAATGAAAATCAGAAAGGACTGCATATCTTCGTATTATCGTTTTAAAACTGAAGTCATTTAAAAAAAAGTCCATTTCTAAAAATTTTTATTTTTCGAAAAACAAAGGTATCTTGATACGAAATATCAAAAAGAGTTCTCATGCCTTGAAAAAAATAGGGAAAAGTTGAACAAAGAGTGGAAACTTTGATAATTTTCATAAAGTAGGCGTTGAAATTTCGTTATTCATGCTACTTTATGCAAATTATCAAAAAACTATCAATAATTCCATACAAATTTTGATACTTTTTTGATAGTGTTTTTTTAATGAAACAATTCAAAAAAATTCTTTTATTATTTTGAACTAAAGAGCAGTGTCTTACATTTATATTACAACATTTCCTCATTTTTCTGTCTCTATTAATTGTCATAAAAATACTACATAATTTTTTTGTATGATTGATTGACAATAAATTACAATTAATTGTAATAATTTCATTAAGTTTTGAAAATAGTAAAGCTTTTTCTGTTTATTCAATTGCAAATGATGGTGTTAAAATTTAACGGCATTTTTCTTTTATTTGCAAGACTTGAGGATAGCGAGTAAAGCCTACTTGGACAATCTGCTAAGTTGAAGTTTATTAACACATTTTTATTTTCTAAGTTAAATATTTTTAAATTATTCCAAAATAAATCTTAAATAAAATATTTTCACTTATTTAGACTTAACTCGCTATTTTCAAATTTTGATCATTTGCAAAACCGTTAAATTTATTTTTAAATAAAAAATGATCGTTATGACAAGTAGCTTTATTACACAGCGTGATTCAATTAATTTCTTCATATCTTTTTTTAATTCCTTTTAAGTCACAACAACGTAAATAAAAAGAAGAGAAGAAAAAATTATAGACAACTTACTTGATTTTAATATGTCATATATCCTTGTCATTTACATTATTACTATTTTACCATTTTAAGCAGAGAATTGATTTCTCATATAAATTTTTTTATACTTAAATGTCTCTGGTCATTTACACAGTTGTTGATTATTAGAGAGAGAGAGAGAGACAGATGTGTATTTGTTAATTTTAATTAAATGCTATTGCACTCAAATGAATTGAAATTGTGAACAAAGGAAAAAGAAGAGTTATATTGTCGATTAAAAAAATAAAGAGAATGTCATTTACATGATTTAAATTGTAAATATATCTATTGACCTAATTTACTTCTACTTTTTTTATTTTACATTCATAAAAGTTTTTTAAATATTACAGAGATGAAGTAGAAAAAACCAAATTTTTTTTAAATATTTCCAGTCTCATAAAAATATATTTATAGATAAGCATCAATTCTCAGTCGTCTGTGATCTTGAAAAAGAATATCTAGTGATGATGACAGACAAGCAGTGACTATGATGATCATTGTTACATGTTTAGACATCATGTGTTATAAAAGGAACCGAGCGACAGCAATTCCCTTCCATATTTATATACAATCGATGCAGCAGCAACAGTAGAAAGAGAAAATTATTGTAAACAACAAAAGAAACTCAGACACACTTCCGGATGCAGTGTTGAAAAAATTCTATTTCATATACCGTCCCCCGGAAGATATT
This sequence comes from Polypedilum vanderplanki, assembly GCA_018290095.1. NCBI lineage: Eukaryota > Metazoa > Arthropoda > Insecta > Diptera > Chironomidae > Polypedilum > Polypedilum vanderplanki. The sequence goes on along the minus strand of CM031379.1, from coordinate 5,833,666 downwards.
ATCTGCTCACTCACGATGTAACGTACATTTATAGATTTTCTATAAAAAGAATTTATTTTTTTATTATTATTATTGTTGTAACACACAATGCATCACCGCGCCACTAGTTTGTTTCAATAATAAATTATGTCCATAACTGTATGAAGCAATTTTCCGGTGCTAAGCTATCTTTTTTTTTCTTTTTTCTGTTTGTAATTTCATACACATGATATGATGGATAGTGAATTGATTTAATTAGGTTTTAGTGCAAATTATAGTATATAGAAAATGATGAATAGGAAAATAATTGAAAAATTGTGTGAAGTTAAAAAAGAATGAGAAAAAATTAATCAAATTTTAATAGAGGTTCAAAAAATGAGTAATTTTAGCAAATAAAAAGAATCAAAAAGTTCAAAAAGCGCCTTAAGAAACATTTTTAATAAATTATAACATTTGAATCTTAAATTTTCAAAGATTTTCTTGGTATTCTATTTATTGACTTAAAATGATTTGACTAAATTAAATTTTTATGAAAGTTGCAATGTTCAAAAATCTAAATCTAAAAAATTTTTGAGTTACTGAGCTCAGCTTGGTGAAGACTCAAATAGTTCTGACATCAAATATTTTTAAATTATTGTATTTAATCTCACAATTTTTTTTGTATTCAACAAGTTGAGTTCGGAAATTCAAAAAAATTTTAACTTTGAACACTAAAAAGTTGAAAATAATAAACAAAATGAAATTTAATAATTTTCGATTATTTTTCTTTTTTTTTCAATTACAACTATGAACTTTTTAAAAATTGCTTCACTTCTTTCTTTATTAAATTTCATTCAATTATCATCATTTTTATGCAATTTGCAATCAATTCTTCTTTCATTATTTCTTTTTCATGTTCCGTTCTAGCGAATTAGCAAAGAGAGTAATATAGCGCAATATCGCATTTCACATGTGCTTCATTTCCGACTGAAAATCTTTTTATAGTAAAGCGAAATTGTTTTTGCATGATTACTGCTGTGTGTGCTTCTCATACATGTCTAAACAAGAATCGCGAGATCAAAAAATTTTATTTTTATTTCATATTTTTTCCAGTTTTAAAGTAGCTGTGATTCATTGAAAATTTTCATTGTTGTTGCACTTGATGTTGTTGCAATGTTGAATGTTTTGTCATTATTATTGTTATTATTGTTCATGTTGATTGTTGTATGCTGCGGTGGTGCTGATACTGTCAACGTTGTTGAACTAAAGCTCTTTAAATAAAAAAACATTGAAAATTAAGCTTTTCAGTTAAAAAGCTCAAATATTTTTCTCACCTTTTTTTCTTTATAACTTCTCGTTCGAACACGCGTTGTGTTTCTTCTCACTTGATGATTAGAGGATGCTTTCTGAGAAAGCCTCATCGAAGAAAAAGTACTTCCCCGACGACCTAGTTTGAATTTCGGAGATGGCAAGTCTGTGGCTGAAATTAGAAAGAGAAAAAATATTTTTACTCTCTATAATTTAGTTGTTATCAAGATATAAAGGTCTTTTCATATAAATTTCATCAATTAAAATAAATATTCATTATAAAACAGTTAAATAGTGAATGTTCTCTAAAACTAATTAAGATTAATTTTTAAATATTTTATTTGTCTACAATTTGATTGTTTATTTGTGTTAGAAAAATTCAAGAAATTCAACAGTTACAATGTAGTGTCACATTAGATTTTGTTGCGTGACAAGTGTGTTGATATATTAAAAAATTACTAACACAATTTGTATTACACAAATAAGAAATTTAAAAATTTAACGATCAAATTTGTATTAAATAAAAAGATCTTTATATTTTACATTTTGTTGGGAAGAATGTGTGTTGAATGATAAAAGTATTGTTACGTGATTGATAATTTGGATTGTATCAAGAGGGAATAAAATGGAAATTTTCTCTATATAATTGAGGTTATTCAATAAATTCTTTGGTATTTATTAACAGGATAAATAATTGGCAACATGTACTGTGATATTCTTTTTGGACAATAGAAAGAAAAAAAAACGGATGTATCTTGGAATTAATTTTATTTATGTGTGGACAAATATACAACTGGAGAGCACAAAATAAAGTGCTTGAATTTATTGATGACCATCTCATGTCAACAATTACATACGCTAGACTATTTGAGAGTGTATATTTGCGAGCCACTCGCCATCCTTGTGACATGTCTCCTGTTATGTGAGCATTTTGTTATTTATTTTTATTTGACATGAAGAAAATTACAAGATGAACGCAATTTTGAATTCATTTTTGATGTGATAGTGTGTGTATATGTAGCGTGTATGAGAATAATAAAAAAGTGATGAAGCATGAAAATTAGTATTTGAAAAAAGAAATAAGTTGATGATGAGCTTGTTGGCCAAAAATTGTTTTATATCAAAATGAAGAAATTGAATCATTTACTGCAAGAATAACGAACTTTTAAAATTTGAATTTATTTATATTAATTTATTAAATTTATTTAATTTGCAAAGCGACTGCTAAAATTAAGATTTTTGTTTTAATGAATTCGAATTATGGACTAAAATGCAAAGAAATTATTATTCACTAATCTTACAAACCAAAGAATAGACTTAGACAAAGATTACAAATAACAAAAATTTCACAAACAAATGAGACTTAAATCTTTAATTTAATAAGATTCAGCAATAAAATAATATTTACTTTTTTTTGCGTTCATTCAAAATAAGATAAGAGCAATAAATTTTGTATTTCGAATTCCTTTCTGTTAAATCAAAAATATTCATGTGACAAAAAAGTTTTCCTTTCTATCCTTCTTAAGTAATAAAATTATGAAAAAAATTCTTTGTGTTTTCTTTGCCATCCATTTATGAAATGATTGTTATTATTATGAATTTAATTTAAATAAATTTTCAGGCAAGGACACTGTAAGATCTTTTCGATTTTTTTGGATCTTTTAGGAGCTTTTCAAATCTTTTGGGATCTTTTGAAATCTCTTGAGATCTTTGTGGGATCTTTCAGGATTTTTTTTCGAGTGTCCTTGCCTGGATAAATTTAAGGCAAGAAACTCTGAAAATTTGTTTAAAAAGTAGCTAGAAATGTCTGGTTTTTGTTAGAAGAATTGCGCAGAATTGTTTTCATTTAATTTACTTCCTTTCAAATGGTCAGAATATCTAAACAAATTTTTGAATTAATGAAAAGTTTTTAAAATGAATTTCGAAAGAAACTGAAAATATCAAAATATTTAGTGTCAAATTCTAAATATAAATGATTAATCAGAGTGACATTGCCTTGTTATTTTTTTATCACATACCATTTTTGAGGATGAATGAAAAACTTTTCCTAAAAAAAAACTTTTGCTGCCTTTCTTATGCACATACTTGAATAATGAAAAAGTTTTCATTTTGCTTTCAACTAAGTATGATTAAATGTCATTGTCCATACGAAAAATATTCATCAAATGCAAGGCCCAGATTTTCTGAATAGTCAACAATTTAATACTTTTGCAAAATGTTGACAATTTTTAAAAATATTTGCAATTTTTTTGAGAATTTAGAATTAATAAGAAAATAACCAAAATTTTCAAGAAGACTGCAATTTCAATAAAAAATTTTTCTTAATAATATCTATCATATTTATATTGAGAAGACTTGAAAGAACTTTATCATTTTCCTAACTTAATGCATCTGCTGCCAACAAAGCTCACTCACATGCGAGAGAGAAAAATTTTATTAATCAAAAGTGTCTGCAATAAAAGCAGAAAAAAACTTACGCGTTGATGGTGTGTTTCTTTTTGTAGCTTGCATAATTCCATATACAACAGCTGCTAGTGAACTGTGATTAGATGTCTGACGTTGTAGAGTAGTCGGCGTTGTGGCCATAGGCATACCAGCTGGACAAATTGTTGGCGACGTGAGTCGACTTACGGATTCATTTTTGCCAAGCACCCAGTATATGAACATTATGCCTTTTCCTTTAACATTAATTTCACCCCTCGGCACACATGTGTAGCCTTTATCGCGTAGCAACGACGCTGTCTGTTCAGGTACTTGAATTTTCCAATTCTCTCCAGTCGAATCCATTCGTGAAGCGACATTCACTGTTATCGAGGATTATAAATTTTAATTACCCGATTAAAATGGAAATTTATGACTAAAATGAATGCATTGCCTTACCTGAATTGCCCCAAATATCGAAAATTGGCTTCCGTGCGCCAATTACTCCACTAACAAGAGGGCCCGATGAAATGCCAACACGCAATTGGAATGTATTGAAAGCATCTTTATTTACCTCCTGCAGTTTTTGTCGCATTGCTATCGCAAATTCAACTAAATCACAAACACTGTCTTCATCAGTGCCACCAATTTCCATACGATGTTTTGGATTTAATCCCGATGCTGCCATGTATGTTCTAGAAAGAATAAGCAATTAAAAAATCAATTTTTCATATTTCATTTTTTAACTTACTGTCCAACAGTTTTTATCTTTTCAACTGTCACAAATCGTGGCTCATCCATCAATGCATCAAAATCACAAATAATTTCATTCAATATTCTTATGCATGCTTTGCCATTTTCCATATCCTCGGAATAAAAGTCTTTAAAATTTGGAATACTAGCAAACATGACGCCGCATAGATCATGACTTTTAGAGTAAATATCATCTGACATTTCATGTGACAAATAATAGGCAGCAACATGCTCGGGCAGAATGTTTTTGATAAGCAAATCATTGAGATGACGGTTTGATTTCATATTCATGAGTTCTCGTTCGGCCTGTTCTTTCCATATGAAATCAAGTCGAGCTGTCACTTCGACAAGTCGTGCATGATAGATCACCATTGTGAGAAAGACAAGTAGTAAAATTACCATTTGTGCAGATAGTGACATACCAAGCTTTTCGAACTCATATTCGTATGTTTCAAATACATCAGGGAATATGACCAACATGAGAATGCAAAATGTTGCAACCAATCCCAATGCCATAAATGTCTTGACAAGATAGTAAAGTTTTAATGCAGTTGCGAGTGCTATCAGACAGAGAACCCATGAGAAGACAACGTATTCAGGTTCATTGCATGACAGTTGTTCAGAATTTTTTTGCTCCTCTTTAAGATCTATTTCGACTGTACGATAGAGAGTTGTTTGCTCAGTCATTTGTTGTAATTCATCTGATAAATTTTTTAATGATTGTATTGTTGCTGTTGAAAATAAAAATAGAAAAATATCTATAACAAAAATTGATAGCAATATCAAGGCAAAGACACTGTTAATGAATGATTTTAGAGAAATGAAGCTAGAACTTTCTGATTCATCTATTAAAGTTTGTTTTTAGTTGCTTAAAAAGATTTCTTGTTGGTTTGCTTTAAAATTTTCTAAATAAATTTTGTTTTGATTAGTAATGTAAACAAAAACAATAAAAAAGTAAACAAAGAAATTAAAATATTTTGTTTACATTTAAAAATTTGAAGAAAACTATTGAAAATTCATTATACTTAATGAAGAAGTGCTTGAAAAAGCAAGAAATAAAAATATTAAGTTTAAATTGAATGAATAAAAATAAAGTAAAATCAAAATCCTGCCTAATTTGATCAAAATTGAATTTTTAAAAGAATCACAGAATCAATTTTTCCAAGAATTAAATTCAATCAATTGAAGTGTCTTTACTTTGAAATATTAACTAGCAATATCTTTTTGATGATTGACAGTTTTCAATTAAATCAAATCAAGCATTAATAAAAAGTTCATTCATTTTATCATCAATTTTCATTTCATTCGCATGTCACTCACCATCAAGAGAATCATTCAGTAGTAGCATATTACTGATGAGTGCGGTAATTGTTTCATTGTCAAAAGCAGTCGACGATAAAGTCATTGGAATTGTTTCAGTACTCCTCGTTATCGAAGAGGTAGCAGTTGTATCAGGTGGTGGATTATAATTATTTTGTAAATGTCCATCATAATAGCACATTATCAATCCAATTGAACTTGCAGCTGACATTAAAATCACAGCACCACATACAAAAATTGTCCTTCTACTTCTATCATGCACAAGCGTAGCTGAACTATTCCGTAGAAACTTTGGCAATATTGGATACTCTTCAGCCATAACAAGAATGCAACCAGCTGAGATCACGCAAGTTGTTGTTATCAAAGTTATAGTGAGATAATAACAGCGTGGAATTATCACAAATTGACACATCACAATGAAAATCCAAACAATAAACATGCACAACATATTCGACCGAAACATGTCTTCCCGTAATTGACAAAAGCAAACTTCCTGCAGTGGATCTTTGAACCTTAATGTCCAAGGATTGAGATATTCTTCGCGCATTTGCTTATTTGAATTGATTTGAATACTTTGATCGATAAGTTCATCAACCTCTTCTGTAGCAGAAAGTGAATTGCATGAAATGTCAACTTCACCATTGCAAGCATTCTCAGTATTATTATTATTTGTAGTAGTTCCTTTTCTATTGTCATTTGCATCTGGTGCAGTAATTGTCGCTTCTTTAAGATTTCTAAATGGAATTTCTGGTGTCCAATCAGTGGTTGTTGGCTCATCATCATGAATTGTCGATTTTGAAAGTCTTTTTAGTAAATGACTACCATTATTGTGATGATGATGATGATTATTGTGACTGTGATTATTATTAACACAATTGTTCTGAACATATTTTGGATCTACAAACTTCTGTGGTTGTTCATCATTTAAAATAAGACGATTTTTACGTGTTCTCAATGGCTCAGTTCGTGTAATAAGGTAAGTTTTAATATTCATCATTTTTAAATGGTTGTCACGTGATTCACCATCACCAGGTTCAACTTCATAAGCTCCATTTAGACATTTTAATGTTGCTTCTGAAATATGAACTCTTCCTGGTATACCACCACTTTCCATATGATTTGCAATAATCACATCATTCGACCACACATCAAAATGCCATTTTTTGTCACCTAAAACACCACACATCACACTTCCACTATGAATACCAATTCTCATATCTAAATCCTGTACATTTGTGTTGCTACGTACGTCTCTGATTGCTTTTATCATATGCAAACCAGCTTCAACACTACACACTGCATGATCGGGTCGTGATTTCCAGCTTTGAATGTCAAACATTGAAATGCAATAATAGCAATCACCAAGAAGCTTTATACGAAGACAGTGATTGTCCTAAATGGGGTTAAATAAAATTCGTGATAAAATTTGAAAAAATTTTATTGTCAATTGAATTGTTTGATGAAGAAAAATTTGACAAAAATTTTTAAATTTAACGGAAAAATTTTAAATATTTAAAATTTTGATTGCAACAGCAACAAAAATTATTTTAGTTCAAAATTTTTCTGAATTATTGATTTCTTAAGCAATGCATCTTGATAGAAATTAATGATATATTGATTTTATTGCTTTTATAGATTCTTTAAAATTATATTAAAGTTTTATTGCTATTTAAGTTGAAGGAATGGAAAATTTTGAAAATTTGATGACACACAACAAATGCATTTGAGACAAAAGTTGGTGTGACACAACAAATGCCTTTAAATTTTTGTATAAAAAGAAAACTTTTATTTTCTTCCAATTTCCTATCATGCATTGCCAACCATCATTTTCATCAATCATTCAATGATAAAAAAAATCAATAAAATACTCGTCTCACCTCAGCAATTTTGTCAAATCTCGCAAATAAATCGTTGAGAATTTTCACAAGTTGCTGTGCCGATGTTGTGCTTGCAAGCTGCGTGAATCCTTTGATATCGGCAAAAAGTATACTGACATTATCCATGTGGTAAATATACAGTTTCTTGAACTGTGTATCGCCTTCATACTGTGAATGATGTGGATTTTTAAACATTTCCTTACGTATATCGGCATTTACGAATGATGGAAGAACTGAAATTGAAAATAATTTATGGCGTCACTAAGATTTTGTTTGCAACATATTTTTTTTTGTCCCCATTGTTGGACTTTCCTGTTTTTTTAAAAAGCTTTCTTAAAAAAATTAATGTTATGTCTCAATTTTTTGTTTGTTGTTATTGCATGTGCCAAAGCATTGTGTTATCCGAGAATTGAGTTTAAATGAGTTCTTTTATGTTCTAAGCTTCTTTTTTTGTGTATTGTGAAGCAAGTGAGATATAGAGATGTTTCAAATAGATGAGGGAAAAGAAAATGGCTTTTAGTGGTTTATTGGGATTAAAAGAGATTTTCAGAGTATTATGAGGAAAAGTTTTGTTTGAAAAGTTTGTTCAGGACTCAATAAAAAATCTTAATTAATTTAGTTACTTAAAAGATGAGATATGTGAAATTATAGAAAGTTTAATTTTTAAATAGAATCAGTTTCAAAGAAAAAAGTTTATTCAACTTTTTGCTTCAGGTGTTTAATTTTATTAAGATCTCAAGCTTTTCAACTTTTTCACTTTTATCTATTATTTAATAATGAGATTAAAAATCTCTATTAAATGACTCATTCAACACCAATCAAGTAAGTCGAATGCAAGGATTAAAAATTCTTTAGTTTGTGTTTTTATTTCAGTAAAATTTTCTTAGACTCTTACATACTGAAAGTTTAACGTGTAGTTTTTGCACTTGCATGAATATTTCATTTGATATGAGTAATTTTTTGTCAAGTTGATTTCAATTTGACTTACAAAAAATTGTCTTTAATTTATTAATATTGAATTTAATTCAATTTAAAAATATAGTAAATTAAAGAATTATTGACTTTCATACAATTTTGCTCATTCTAAACGAAATGATAAAAATTTAAATGAATATAGACATTTTTGTGTAAGTCAACTTGACAAAAACATTTGCGTATTTGCATAAAATTTAAAAAATAACGGACATTTATATATTTAAATTTTTCTGTACTAAACTGTATTTTAGAATATTTTTTGATACTTATTAATTAAAAAGAAGTGCTTAATCCTTGATAATTAAAATGTTAATTCAACAACTTTTTAACATGAGCAGTATAAGATAAGTTTCAATAATAAAGCAGCACTGAATAGTTTTAAATCGTAATAAAGAGGAAAGATTTTCTGAATGAAAAGTGAAAAAGTTGCAGTGATAGTTTATTTTCAGTTAGAAGCTTTTTCATCGTTGAGACGTGTGTTTGTGAAATAGAGAAGGAAATGGGAAAGAATATTCCAATAAATTCACTACACGTCGCTTCCACATTTCACTATTTTTATTTTACGTTTTGTAAATGTGGGTGAAAGCAAGCAAAAAGCGGAAATGTATAAAGGCCGTAAATAGGAAGTGTCAAATACATCAAATGTCACACACGGGAATCAACTCTATGTAGAACACTCAACAGAATGTTCGTGATGGGATAGAATAATTTTCTTACTTGAATCAAGCAAACGTTGTGTTTTCTGGTATTCTTTTTCTGATTCCTTTTTGTGCTCCATTGCTTTATGTGTTTCAATAAATGCTAGTCGCTGACCTCTGTCAGTTAAATATTTGGTGTACATACCAGCGAAATTAATGGCAATATAGAGCAATGAATTGGCAGCCATTTGTTTTACAACACATGGAGAATCAATGTAAGGTATTTCCTCTTTAGTCTGTTGAAATTTTGCAATTGTTGTGATAATGATGTGAGTTGTTGCTGTCAAAGCTCCACCAATCATACACCATTTAAGAGGCAGTGGAAGCATCGCATAGGGCACAAATAGAATAAATAAAATATACCAAACTAAATATTCACGCTCTGCAAAACCAATTCCATCTCCAACGAAACCTATATGAAGGAAAAATTTAAATCTTAAGATTAATTCAACATATTCAGTATAATTTAATTTCTTTTCATTTGATAAAATGTTTTATAAATTTAAAAAAATTTACTGTGACAAATGGTGAAAACGGTTACAAAATGTAAGTTTCGCAAAACGACATATGTGGCGTTTTACAAAGTGTTGCGTGTGACATGTGATGTGAATTAAATTTATCAAAAAATTTCTATGACAAATCTTTGTAAATTGTTGTATTGTATTTATACCAGAGTCCGAAACCGTTTGAAATTTTAGTTGCAAATAACTTAAAATCGACTAATTTTATTCGGTTAAAAATAAAACACTAACCGGTTAAATTTTTGTTGATTTTTAGTTGAAATTTTTAACCGGTTAAAATTAAGTTGATTTTTAGTTGAAATTTTTAACCGGTTAAATTTTAGTTGATTTTTAGTTGAAATTTTTAACCGGTTAAAATTTAGTTGATTTTTAGTTGAAATTTTTAACCGGTTAAAATTAAGTTGATTTTTAGTTGAAATTTTTAACCGGTTAAAATTTAGTTGATTTTTAGTTGAAATTTTTAACCGGTTAAATTTTAGTTGATTTTTAGTTGTTTGTTCGGATAAAGTCAACTAATCCGAACAATTTTAACCGGTTAAAATCAACTAATCCGAACAATTTTAACCGGTTAAAATTTTCAACTAAAAATCAACTTAATTTTAACCGGTTAAAATTTTCAACTAAAAATCAACTAAATTTTAACCGGTTAAAAATTTCAACTAAAAATCAACTAAAATTTAACCGGTTAAAAATTTCAACTAAAAATCAACTAAAATTTAACCGGTGAGTGTTTTATTTTTAACCGAATAAAAATTAGTTGAATTTTAGTTATTCGTGAAACGGTTTCGGACTCTGATTTATACTAAACAATTTCCTTATTAATACAAGACCTAAATAAAGCTCAATTTTAGTTTTAATTGAAAATTTGAATTTCACGCTACACATATGCGACAAAGACGCATTTGTCATTATTTAAAATGGAAAAATTTCAAAATTTATTTTACCACAGTTAAGATTCCTTTATAAAAAGGACTTACCTTGCAAATTTAACAGCAACCATGTACACACAGCAGCCCAATGTAGATAATTATTTGCAAAACATCGCCACAAGCCCAAGAGACAAATGGCTAAATTGGCAAGAACACAACAAACTGACCATACAATTGCATTTATCGGTATTATTTGCTGCAAAAATTTTCATTGCTAGTTAAACAAATTACCTGATAAATTATGTAAAAAAATGCTTACCTTGTGCTGCTGTTGATAAATCCAAACTCCAGCAAGTACAAACTTGAGAACTAAATCGACAGCATTCACAATAATCAATGATTTTTGCCGCTGTCGATGAGAATATGTGAGATAGCTTCGTTCCAACGATGCGGCACTGTAAATTAATTAATTTATATTTAGTGATCATATTGAAAGGAAATATTTTACCGGAAAGAATTAGTCAAGGACGGACATAAAATACCACGAACGACGTTTCCCTTTTTAAAAGCGGCATATGTGTTATTAGAAAATGGCATGAAAGAGGAATGATAATGTTCCCTTTGAGACAATGAGTCATTTTGATTAATTGATTGATTTGATGAATCTTGACAGCGTTGAGGACTTAGTCTGTTACTATTACGGCATTGATCATCGATATTTATGTCAATAAAACTGACATTATTTGTGCTATTTGTTGCACTTTGTGATGCTGCTTGGCACTTATTTTCAGAAACTGCTTGAATGGCGAGTGATGACTGCAATTGAAATAATGGCTGATTATGTGGGCGCAATATATCAATTTGAATTTCATTTTCTGCACCCTCCGGTGCAGCACGTGGTGAGTTTGGCATGATGTCCGTGCGTGCTGACGCATCGTCGTCTGCTCGCTCTATGCCACTGTCAGACAAATCCTCAGAATCAACAACTGCCATCTTATTGCTTCTTAAATTACGAATTTCTTTCTTAATTTCACTGAATGGTTTGTCTAACGAGCCAGCGTCAAAACCTTTAGCTTTATGAAGATGATGATGATATTGGTTGCTATTATAGTTATCAACTATGATTGTGTCAGTCAATTTTAAATCCTTTGGCTTGGGTCTGTAATGAATGAAATAAAAAGAGAGGTTTTAGTTTGATAATTTGGTTAAATCATAAAAAAAGTTTTTTAGTATTTCTTCCTCTCTTTAAAAACAAACATATACAATGAATGACAATTTACTATTATTTCAAAATTTTGAAAAATAACGGTTTATTTAAAAAAAATTTACGTATTTTTGAAAACCAAAAAATAAGTTAAAATTTATTTTTTTACAACGTTAAATGAAAGAATCAAAAATTTTTAAAAAAACGAATTTTATGAATCAAAATAGCATTTATTGTTATTTTGGGAATATGAGTGCACCAAGAAATATTTTCATTAAGGAAATTACAAAAATTTGAAACTAGAATTTATTATTTCTTCAAAATTTCAAGAAAATAACGCATATTTTTTAAATATCAAAAGGACGGTAAAAAATTTAATTATCTTAAGAAGAAAATTAAAAATTTGATAATAAAATGCGATAAAATTTCTCATGATTCATTGAAAATGATATAAAACAGAACAAAGGAAAATAAATTCTTCTTTCCACACCCTTCCTTCAATGAAAATAAAAACATTTAAGCCAAAGGCCATCAAATGAACATCCATTTAATTAATTTTAATTAAACCGCAACTGAACAACACCATCCATACATTTTATAGCGTCACATTTCAAATTCATCCAATCGTTTCTTTTATGATTGTGTTCTGAGATATGAAAAATATTTTTCTCCCTTCTCATTCACAACAAGTGATGAAGTTTTAATGCATCCAGAAAATAATAATAAAACTTAATAAACTTCAATGGCTGCAAGTGTGCATAAATGATGGGATAAAAAATCAATGATGATGATAAAATTGTACTTTAAAGCCTTTCACTCTATCCATTATACATATATGATGCGCAATTTTCTCTCTATATGTGCAAGTTCATCGAACTATGTACATTTAATGCCTTGGTTAATATAAAAAGAACAGTAAAATATCCCATGAGAATTTATCTCATTTAAACAATGAGAGGAAAAGAAACAAGTTGCTTATACTCATTTTTCTGTTTGCATGCTAATATTGAATATTTTACCGTAATTTACAAAATACCGCACCTTAATAAAGCTTTTTTAATTGAATGAATAACAATGATAGAGCATGCGGCATTTTTCCAAACGATTTAATTTTTAAATGCTTGTTCATTGTTTCTATGTGTATGATACAACAAACAGTGAGTTCTGTCCAGTGGTTAGAGAGAAAATATGATGATTTATATTTTTTATTATATTTTTATTGTGATGAAATTTATTTTTTCAACGGATTTTTGGATTTGAATTTTAACGGATTTTTTTATGATTTATAAGAATAACGCATTTGTAAAAATTATGGATATGTTGTATATTTTAAAATTATTTTATGCATATTATTAAAATTTTAAATTTAACCGTTTTTTTTTAAATTTTCTAAGTTTTTATATTTTAACGGTTCCTTTTTTTTTGAATTTTAATGAATTTTCCAAGAAAAACATCTTTTACGGAAATCTAAAAAATTACTAAAACAACGAAAAATAGCGAGAAATTGAACAACATTTAAAAAAATTTATCATAGAAGTTTTCTCTTTGGAATTTTATGAATAACTTTTTTTAATTTTTATCAATTTAAAGTTAACTGAATTTTCATAAAGATAAAATTTTTGACTTTTTTAAGTTTAAGCTATTACATTTTTATACATTTAATGTATTTTTCAAATATCAAAAGTCAAAAGTACTAAAAAAATTTAAATTTGAAAAAGACGTTGAAAATTGAAAATTTTTTGAATAAAAAAGTGAAAACCACAAAGAAAGAAAATAAAATGAATTTACATTGCTATATCAACAATCTTTTTATCTTTTTCAAAGTACAATAAATTTAAATAAAAAAATTTCAATATTGATCCGAAGATGAGAATAAAAAACCTTTTTTATATACACATAGCACATGTTTCTACACTTTTTTGAAGAGGACAAGGGTGGCATATATTTATCTAAATATCTCTCTCCCCTTTTTATGCCTACTATAAATAACGCTTCAATGCGACTATGGTTGATGATTATATTGAAAATAAAAAAAAAAGAAGAAGCGCGCAAAAGTGTGCGAGAAGTGAAAAAAGGCTCTTGAGAAATCGATACGAATTGTCGTATGACATAATAATAATAATATCAACTGCCTGCTTAAAGTTTCACAATTTGCCTTTCACTTTGTTTCCATCTTTTTATTATACGTCATGAACGATAGCTTTAAGGATAAAAATGCATGCAATTGAACATGACAGAAGGTAGAACGAAGAGATAGAAAATGAAAATAAATCTGACTTTTTTCCATTTTCATTCTCGCACATGCCACAATTCTCTTCTATTATGAATGTAAACCTGATCTTACTCTTGAAATAAACACTTGTACATAACATGGCTTAGTAAGTGTAAATGATACCTGAATATACTGAGAAATGCTTAGGAAAATAAAGAAATTGAATTTGATTAAATAATTTTTAAAGATTGATATTTATAAGCTAAGATTTAAATAAATAAATCTTTAGTTGTTACAAAATTAAAATGATGGAATAAAATTAATTTCTTCAACCTATGAAAAATTAACTCTCAGATTGGATGTTTGACAGTTTAAAACAAATCTAACATTGAAATTTCAAAAGGAAGAGGATTCTTAAAAAGAAATTAACGATAATTTCAGAGAGATTAAAAAACTTTTTTGGATTCAGACTTACATACTTGATATTTTTTGTCAAGTTGACTTACATAAAACTGTCTTTAATTCATTCATATCAAATTTAATTCAATCAAAATACATAGTAAATTTAAAAATCGTTGACTTTCTTACAAATTAATTGAATTTCAATTAGATTAAAAAAATATGAATGAATTATAGACATTTTTGTATAAGTCAACTTGACAAAAAATATCAAGTATGCAAGTCTGAACTCTAAAAAGTTTAAAAGCAAATTTTATAAATTTTGCCACATTCCTCTAATGTCGGCATTTTAAGAAAATTTAGTAAGCTGGAGCATGAAATTAATAATTAAAAATGATTTAGTTCTTTTGGTTGATATTTTTCATAATAATTCTTAGTTTTATTACAAACAGGTTATTTATTTTTACTTTTTAGAAGTTTTAAGCAAGAACTATAAATATAAACTTTTCAAAGGGAATAACACGCAAATTAGCTGAAACATTTTCTTCAAAACACTTTGGAAAATTTTTAAAACAACTGACAAAAGCAGTATTTTAACAAAATAGAAATTTAATGATTTTATTTTATCACCATTGATTAAACTAGAATAGAAGAAGACAAGAAATATTTTGAAAAGACATTGCCTATAGTATTGTTTGTTACTTTCTAAAAATAGTTTTTGTCTACAACATTCAATCAGTCGCTTTTAACTATTGTCACAAAAAAATTTAGAAAGTAATTTTTTATGGAAATTTCCTACAAAAAATATAGTCAAGTTCTTCGTATAGCTAAAAATGATCAATAGAAAATGTTTAAATAAAATAAAAGTTTTGTCAGCATTTTCCAAATGGCGTGAACTTTATCAAAAAAGCAATCAAATTAACCAAAAAAAAATGTTTATAGTTCCATAAAAAAATAGTTGGTTATTTTCCCTTGGTATTTCACAATTTTAACTTTTTTATTCTTCAAAATCAAATAAAATTTAACAAAAAAATTCACTTCATTCAATTGTGTCATTTGTATCACATTAAAGAGAGCCTATCGAAGATATTGACCCAAAATAATTTGATTTTAAACAAGAGAAGAAAATCAAGAAACAAAATTTTCTGTATTCGTCCAAAGTGCTCTTAATTGGTATTTCATGCTTCTGTTTTCTCATTTTACGATTCATTCTCTTCTACTATCCCCATATTGAGTGGCAATAAAAATGAAAATTTTTTATCGAAAAAATTTACGATTTTTCTTGTACAAAAAAAAAGTTCAACTTTTAGTCTACATACATTGCCAGATCATTGCAATTTTATCTTTTGTGTACTGAATACTGAATAGCAAAAAAAGGAAAAATTATATGTGTTTAGATGATGAATGATGGTAATGATAGAGTATAATATACAACGTTTATTAATAAAAATCTTTTCCTTCTTATAACACAAAAAAGACATTTCCCATAATGATCTCAGTTTGCCGCTTATAAACGAAAGAAAGATTTGACAAATGAGTCCAATTCTATTCTTTTTACATTCGAACTCGTGCAGTCTAATTGATACATTAATTTTCTGATAAATTACTAAAACAAAACACGTTTTGTGAGATGTTTCGGTTTCAGTATTTTGCTGATTGATTATTTTGATAAGCTCGTTGAAATTAATGAAAGTAAAAATAAAAACTAAGAAATTTGTCTGTCAATGATGTTTAAGTAGCGCATTTTTATGTTAAAAAATCACCAATTTTTATTAAAAATGGACAAAGTATTGATAAAAGTACAATTATTTAGAAATGACAGAATTGTGCTAAAAATTTATTCAATTTATTTATTTATACAATAGACAACGCGGTCTGAGCTGATTGGGAAGATATTTTGTATATAAGGCAAATTGAATTTCTTTTGTGTCCAATTTCATGTTAAATAACTCAATCGACTTACAATGTGGATGAATGCGTGTAAGACGAATGGGAAATCGAAAAAAAACAGACGATACTGATAGTGTCAATACATTCTCTTTTAGGCAAGAATAAGAAAGAAAAATCCACATTTCCAATAGGGAAATAAATATGAAAATGATTTCTTTTGCCTTACACTTAATTCAATAACTTTATTTCTTGCTTGCATAGAAGATGATAATGTGAATCCTGCATTACATATGGCTCTATTAGACACAAAGCAAAATTATTTTTTATATGGCATAAATATTTTTTTCAAATTTATCAATTCCGAAATAATATTTGAGTTCTAAAAAATTTATAACACAATTTTTATAACAGTTATAAATAATTTTATAGCAGTTTTATAAAATATTTCAAAGGGTTCTATAATTTTTATGACAGTTATACAAATTTTATAACAGTTATAACAAAAAATTTCACAAGTATAAAACTATTATAAATTTGGTTCAAAATATTTACAATCCTAAAAATCTCTGTTTTTTTGAGACTCATAAGAATGAAATAAAAAAACCTTCATGTCATTTTTAATAAATAATTTTTCTCAGTGAATGGTAAGAGGCATAAATGTGTGTGGTTCTGTTTTTTATTTATTTATTCATTCGAATACGATAGAGATGGAAATTTTATTTACTTATTGGTAATTTCAATTGAGTTTGTCAGTAAAGCATTGCAGAAATTTCGAAATGCAAATTTGTTCAATTTGTTCATCTCTTTTTTTATTGCAAATTGAAATGTAATTTGGAAAACGTGGATTTTATAAATTCTGTTGATGTTTACTTGATACTAAAAAAGTCATGAAATTGAATCAAGAAAACAACAACAGCAATAGAAATAATAAAATCGGATTTTTTGTTATTTTTAGACTAAGAAAACTTTTATGTTTTATTCTTTTATGATTGATGATTATTTATACCCCAAGAATTGAGCAAAAAAGGAGGAGTTTGTGAATTTGATTTGAAAATGATGACATGAAAAGATTATTTGCAAATTTAGGTTGGATTTTGAAGTGAATGATTGAAGATTAAGTTAGAGAAAGAGTTATGCCTTCTCAAGAGAAACGTGATATGCTTAAATTTCTCTCTTTATTTTTCTTGAAAAAGATTTTCCCTATGAGAATTTTAACCACACAAAATGGCAATGATATCATGTTACATAAGAAATTTTAAATTTATTCTGCTTTGTCTTTTGGATTTTGTTTCTTCAAGGGTCATTAATTATTGCCTAAAAGTTCGTGTTTCGATTTTAAAAGGAAGACAATGTTTTGGTAAAAGTTTTCATTTAATTTAAATATGGAAATAAATAAAATTTTAGTCATATTGAAGTCAAGGTGAGGATATTTAATAATTAACAGTTTTTTTGATTATTTTGAAAATTCTTTTTTTGTTTTTGTTTACATTTCAAAATTTTTGTTTATTTTATAAAACCGCTCAACAAAACTTAACGAAATAAATTATTAAACTAAACGAAACAAAAATCAGCAAACTTTGAATTATTTTTTAAACTTTTTTCGAAAATGTAAAACTGCACTCGATTTATTAAAAATTAAGTGACAGATTTATTTTTTATTACACTTCTAAGCTTTTAATAATTGCTATCAACCAATCAATTTTAATTCGTATAGCAACAGAAATCTTTATTAGAATTTCAATAGCAAAGAATCTCACAAAATAAACATTTTTCATAGTCTTCTTATGCTTATCGTTTTCAATTCATTCATGATTTTTTTTCATTCAACAGAACAAAAAAAATCCACAACACAAAACATTTTACTTTATTGCAAATTTCTGTATACATTTTTTTATAATTTCACTGCAGCTGCATGAACTTGTTTTGAAATTAGCTTTTTCTTTTTTGTTTGGCTTTTCATGATCATGAATAATTCCTGTTTAACTCTGTTCTGTTCAGCTTATTCCACAATGTTCCTCTAGGTAGCAATACAAGCAATAATAATCGATTGCAACAGCAGTGGAACAAACGAGCATTGGCATGCGATTGTTACAAAAACAATTTTTTTGCAACAACTTTATATTTTAATAAGCTTTAGCGTTTTTTGTGGTTTGTTTTTTGATTTTGTTAAAAAGATCTTAGATCAAATTTTTCCAATTAAAAATAATTGCCTTGTGAATAATTTATGAAATTCAAATTAATTGACTTTTATGTATGGAAATTCCAAGAATTATTTTATTTACATTTTATCACACTCATTTCATCCCATGGGTGAAAATTTGCAATAAAATTCACAGTTGAATAATCATGTATGAAAATTTATGACAAAAGATTTAAATTCACAATTAGCTTATTTTTATTATCCACAATTTCACAGCAATAAATTTCAATAGACTTTTATAAAATTGTAAAAAAATTCAAACTCACTTAATAATTCATTGCGTCTCATGATGGGAATAATTTTAAAAAAAGTTTTACAGCAACAATTTTCAATAATGTTCATCAAATCTTTGAAAAAATTAAAAACTTAAAAACAAAACATAGACGTTTTTTTGTGTTTTTCCTTTTATCAAAAATCAGGAATTGAAATTTTTTTGACGAAATTAAAATTGTTGAAATTGTTGTTTATAATTTTAGGATTGTAAATTTTATAAATTGTAAAATTCTTGAAAATTTCAATTTTAAATTTTGAGAGTTTGTTGAATTGAAAAAATTTTGCGTAATTTGTAGTTTCGTAAAATGTAGAAAATGTAAAAAATGGCGTATTTTTTTGTATAAATTAAGTTGTAGATATGTAGAATTATCACAACATTTTCATAGCTTCTTTTAACTTTACAATTGTGTAAAATTGAAGTAAATTTTTAAAAAATTCTTAATTAATAGAATTGTATAAAATTTATGGATTTGTAAAATTGTAAATTTTTTACAATTCTAAAATATTTTTAGATTTTTACAATGATACAAGTTTTTTTGTTAAATTTTGCAGCTTAATAAAATTACAATTCTTTAAAAGTTGTATAAAATTTCTACAATTTTTAAAATTTTGTCACAAATAAATTTGTAAAATTTTATTTTCCACAATCCAAAATTTTTCCTCTTTAAACTTAATTTTTTCCAAACTAAGAATCTTTCTTTTAACTCACATTAAACTTTTCTTCCACCTTTCCAAGTAAATAATTCAATTTCATTGTCCATTAAAAATTTATTTTTTTCTCACATTCACGTTTTTTAAAGCTGAAAAATTTTCTCTCTGACTATGCGAAAATAAATTATTTTTTTGGGAAGTTAATTAAATGTTTATCCGCCACTATATAAGAGTTTTATTACAATTTTATTGATTAATTTAACGCACACCTCGATGAATATCTTTGAGCTCCACATTGTGTGAGGAAGCAGACAAAACTGATTCACTCGTGCTATGATAAAAGAAAATTCACTGCCTGTATGTTCTTTTTTCTCACCAACAACTCGACAACTTTCTCTCAGTTATTAAACTTCGGAAATTTTCGGAAAAAGAGTGCAATTTTCAAGCACGTGGAAATTCTTTATTTTGAAACAAATTTGAAAATGAAACATGAAGCATTATAAGGCAGTAAATTCAGTGAGTTGGAAAATGTTTTGAACTCAATTGTCATTTGTCATGAAAGCTTCATCACTTAAAATAACAGCACAATAATGCTTTTATGTGCAATAAAATGAAACCCTTTAAAAATTATGTCTTTATTGCATCAAATTTTATTTCCTTGGAAGTAACTTCTTCATTTGAAATTCAATATTGACAAAAAAACTTTTCCTTTTGTCTTTTCATGAATATGGGACAATGGCCTGTGGGAATTATAACTTTTTGAATTTCTGTTTGTTGAGGGCTTTTTGATGGTCAACTTGTTAAAATTATTTTTATGAATAAGAAGATTTTTGAGGTAATTCAATAATTTTGTTAATTTTATCTAATCATTTTAAGGTTTTTGGTTTAATTTTCAAAATACGACAACATGTCATCAGAATATCGATCGAAAAAGGAAATTATGTTAATGTTCATAAATTTTTACATATTTTTGAGTTTCATAACAAGCGTTTATTTGCCTGATTGTTATAAAAGTTATGGTTGATTTGATATAGGCATGAATCTAAAATGACTTTCAAAGTAGTCAACTTGAAGCTTAACAACTTGACTTACGAAAAAAACTTGAATTTATTTGAATAATTTAACTTTTATAAAAATTTTTCAATTTCTTTCATTTCAACTTGAAATTTTTAAGGTTAATAGAAGAACAAGCTACTCAAAAGATTTAAACAATTTTTTTAAGTAGCTGTTGGCTACATAATAGAGTAACTTCCTTGCATGAGTTCAGCACGACTTGATATTAAAATTGACTTTTATGAAACAATTTGAAATTAATATGAATTTTAAATAGAATGCGGCACTTGATGCATGCATGCATCAAGTAGTATGCATGTTGACTTAATAAAAAATGTATGGTTCGGCACTTGCACGTCGACAGTCAAGTGTCGACGTCGACAATTGTCAAATAGCAACTCAAGTTGATTTAATCAACTTGACAAAATCGAAACATTTTAGTGTAAGTCAACTTCCATGCATGAGTCAACTGCTAAACCCTAATTTAAATTTTAAAATCACATTCATAAGACTAACTTGACTTATAGTAAAGTTTTAGAACATAATTCAAAACCTTATTTATAAAAATTATTGATTTTTTTTATAAAAGTACTTAAATTTTTGCAAAAAATCTATCTGAAGTAAATAATTCAATTATTCGCTTGTTGAATTTCTATTTTTTGATCAATTATTCAGATTTTTACTCTTCATATAAAATAAATTAAGAAGAAAATTCTCATTATAAAAATTTTCTTTTGAATTTTGTTTACACATCTTTTCATCACACTTTTCAGTATTTTTGTGGCAAATTTTTCAATATTTATTCCTCGCATGTGTGTAAATGATAAAAGTCATGATTGACATTAAAGCGTAAACTTTTCCAATTAAAATGTGAAAGAAAAAAGATTTTTTACTTTTATTTTTCAGAATAGAAATGAGAAAAAGTGATTAAAAATAATGAAAATAAGTTTCAGGTATTGCAGAATCATTTAATGATTGAAAAACTTTTGAAAATGAATTAAAAATTTAAAGATTTTTTCATTTAAATTTTTATTTTTTTTTATCACAGTGACTTCAGTTTGCGTTCAGTTGTGCTTGAAATTACAATTTTCATTTCAATAGAAAAAGAATAAAATGTTTGAATGAAAATTTTCTTTTTGACTGAATTATTTGAAATATACAAAAGAAAAGAGAAAGCGGAAGAACGAAAAAATTTTTTATAAACGAACGAATTTTTAGCCACTGAAATATTTTAATGTGATGGATTTCTGTGAGATTAAGACACTTAAGAAAATATCCTAAATTTAACGGTCATTTGAGATTTGAATTAAAGGATATTGTTAAAATAATTTTTTTTCTTTATAATATTTTTTAAATATAACAAGAAACTAAATTTTTAGCAATTGCCAGCCTTGACTTTCTCTTTCTTAAATGATTAAATATTTTTAGACTCTTTTGTTTACATTTTTTGTAATATTTTTCTAAGACGCTAAAAATGTCATTGGAAAATTATAGAAATGTGAGACGTCAATTTCCGCCATTTGTTCTATTTGTTAGTATGAGTATGTTTATGCTTGCATAGTTTCAATATCTATCTCTATTTTTATCAATTACAGCTCGCTCTTGTTTATTTTTACTTGGTGAAACTTTATCTCACTTTATCCACAAAACTTTTTATCGTCATTGTTTGCATTTGACATAATTTTGTAGATATTTATATATAAAAAATGTGGATATAAATTACACATCGCTGGATAATGAGAGCGAAAATATTCAGTGAAAAGAAAGAAGCTAAAACTAAAAGTTTTTTATACTGTAGGAATTAAATGACTGAAAATGAGAATGAAGAGTAAAATATAATAATAAAACAAAGTTTTTCCTTCATTTACTACGAAAGTCATGCTATGCATGAAAGTGAATAAAAGAAAAAGTTAAAAGTTTTCTTCATTATTGCTGCTTTTTTTTATTATTTTACATATTCAAATGAATAAAAAAAAGGAAACTTTTTAAAGAAGAAAATTAAAAAATTTAAAGTAAGAAATTTAATGAGACAAAAATTTTATCGTTTTGGATATTTTTTAGTTACTTGACTTATTTTTCTACTTAACTTGACATTTTTAATTTACTTGACTCAATTTGAATCTTCAAAATTTTGAAAATCTTTAGATAAATACATAAATAATTAAAACGATTATAAGCTCATAAAAAATTCTCTTCCCAAAAGTCATTAACAATTTTCCCACCACAATAATGATTCTTAAATCTTTTTCTTCATATTTTTACATAAACTCTTTTTAAGATAAAATAAAAGAAGAATAAAAATACGAAAAAATCTCCATAAAACTCAATATTATGACTTACAAAATAAATCAAATGATAAATTCCTGAAACATTTATTTAAATATTTATTCATAGTTCAATCTCATATTAAAGAATAGAAAACTATTCCTTATTCGTTATTCGTACCTAAATTTTCGAAAAATTCAAATTTGATCACGAATAAAAAAGGGTTAAAAAAAGATAATAAAATGATGAAAATACTTTTGTGTCACTGTTTCATTTTTTAGAGGGTTTAATTTGCTTGTTTTTTATTTCTTTCTCTCTTTCTTTATACATTAGGGCATAAAATTTCATTGTTCCATCAAAAAAAATTTGTTCAATTTTTCAAACTTCAAATTAGAGAGTCGTGGATAGCACAAGAAAATTTATTGATAACCAAAAGTGCTTAAAGTATTGAATTTCTGTAATCTTTAACAACTTTTTAATAAAAATTGCCGCAAATAACTTGATAGCATAAATCTAATGCAAAAAATCGAAAGCTGCTAGCTATTATGGATTTCGAAATCTCATCCCTAAACTAGCAGACCAAAGTGAAATTATAAGCTGCAAAAATGCGATAAAAATATAACAATGAACTCACATATATTTTTTTTTATTAATGGTCATAACATTTTCTTTTTGCTCAAAAGATCATACTTTATTTCATATAAGTAATTTTGTCAGTGACAACAGACGAAACTTAAGTAGAACAAAATTAGAAAACTGGTGACATTTCTGATTATTTTTAATTTTTTTTTTCAAAATTTTAGGGATCTTTTGTCTTGTCGTTGAATTTTTTGAAGAATTCATCAATTTGTTTTTCAAGCTCAAAATTTGCAGATTTTTCTCTGATTTTTGCATCACATTGGTCAAGGTTAATGTTCGCAACTTTCAATTGCTCTTCTTTTTCCATCAATTCATCAGCCAATAAAGTAAAATTCAAAAATTGATTGTTGAGACTTTCATAGTTGGTCGAAAGCTTGGTTTGTTCTGCTGACAGCTTGGTGAAGTCATTTTGTGATTTTATTTCTTGTTTTTTCAATTTTTCAAAAATTTTGTCACTTTTTTCTACCAATTTGTCATTATTGCATTTTGAATAAAAAATTGTCAAGTCTGAATTTTGTTTTTCAGAAATCTTCAAAATTTTCTCAACATTTTTTTTCATTTCTGCATTTTTTGTTTCAATACTTTTGATTTTGTCTTTCATTTCTTGATTACTTTCTACTAAATTTTCAATAATTCTGTTGTTTGGATTTTCATTTATTTCTTCAAAACTTCTTCATTTTGTTACTTCAGTTGATTATTTTATGAAAATAAGACATATTCAGTTATAGCATAATTTGAAGACAAATCTCAAAAACTTCTCTCTATCTTGAAAGTTTTTTACACTTATTAGAACAAAAATTAATTTTAACTAAATTTTAAATTTTAGTACAGAAATTTAAACATTTTTGTACTTAACGAATATTTTTTGCAACTGTGCCATCTTAGACAGATATAAAAATCTACAACCTTTTTACCTTATTTTTCTTTTTCTAACACTAATATAAAGAGGATACTGTACCGTATAAAAAAAGTAATGATATCCTTTTAATGACTTGCAAAAGATGATGCCCAAAAAAGCAACTGGTAGTAAGCATTACTGATTCAGAATGGTCTTAGGTAGTCGATAATAATCTGTGTCTGCCTTACTCAACACTTGTTGTTAATGTAGGTCACACCGTGCCATTTACACCATTTACAGTTTTATGAGCTTTACCCTTTCAGATTTGTTGCTTTATTCACTTGTGTGATAACAAGTCAAGCTGCTGCTGTTGCTTTTTTATTTCAATTTTCCACTTATCATTAAGTGAAATTCCTTCTTTAGAAATGGCTTATAACAGAGTTAAAAGCATATATGAGAAAAGAAAAAGTTTATTGACCAAATGATTGTAAAAAGGTCGATTGTATTTGACTTGAGGTTTATATAAGCATTTTTTGCTATCAGGTGTAAAAAAGTTTGTCAATAAAAAAGTTAAAAAGGGATTAAAATAACATCATATTGATTGTTATGTGAGTTTGAATGAGTTGTCAACTTGACGTTACAAAAAAAAAAATTTGGAAATTTATTTATTTTTTAAATTATAATTTAAACAAAAAATTTTTTTCAGGTTTCCTAAAATTTCAATTTTTGGTAACATTAACGAACTTTTTGAATTTAAATTTTGTTTGTTCTTTTTATATTTTCATCAAAAACTAAAATTGGAAAGATTTAAAAAGTTTTTCTTACAATAAATTCAAAGCACATTCTTAAAAAAAATATTTACTGTCACTAATGTATTTTTCTCAACCAACTACTCTTTCACATACAACTCTTAAAGTCAAGTGATATAAAAAAGTATTTTTTATTGATTTTTTTCTCAGTTGTTATCGTTAAATTGAATCACAAAGTCTAAAGACGAAGACAATTGCTCTATGGATATTCTTCAATTTCAATTTGTATGCAGATTGTGGGACTTTGCAATTTTATTACATTTATTGATGAGCATGTGCTGATTTGATTTATTATTGAGGTTTGTTGCTTAGCAATTTTAGATTTTGCATTTTAACATGTATGATGACTTTTGCAACAAATTGGATTTTGAAGGTTTCATGAAAATTAGATATTTAATAGAAAAAAATGTATAAGTTATGAAAACTTTAAAATTCATTCTGGAATCGCTATTGAGCAAAATAACGTTCGTGTTAATGAAAAATTTTATATAAAAACATGAAAGAGGTTGAAGTGAATTTTTTTCACTATTTATAAAAATTTCCATGTGTGAAAGCAATTTACAGTCGTGGTTTTTGGTAATGACAGCATAACAACAATGTTGACATTATTATTTTAATTTTAAATTTCACTGAAATAACTTCGAAATAAAGCAAGAGATTAATTAGCTTTAATTAAACCACAAAATGAGCATTACCACAAAATTATACTCGGTTTATGGTTTCAAAGAATCAAAATAAAGAGATAAGAGTTTAGAATGAATTTAAGATACTTTTAATGAGAGAAAAAGTCAATAGCACTTGTTTAATGAGATCATGTAATTAATTGAAAGCTTGATGGGTGATTAAGGTTTTTGTTTACATTGTCAGTAAGTTAATTAACATTATAATTGTATTTCTTCTTAATTTAAGGACAAAATTAATTTTTCTAAAATTCTTTGAAACGTTAGCTATTAATATTCTCAAAATACTTCATCAATTTCACACCATAAAACTTTTCCTTATATCCCAAAAGTCTTATTAAATAGTAATTAAGAATTTCTTTGCTAAAGCAATTTGTATTCAACATAGACCAATTCTCTATTCAACATTTGCCACTTTTCTCAAGATAAATCTTTTCTATGCTTGATTCATTCATTCTAGTTTGTTAAACTTGTTAAAGTTTTCTCAATTTCCTTAAAAGCTTTTTGACAACTTTATTTTGACAATTTTAATTGTTTTGCTTTATTCTATCAAAAGTGCAATTGGTTCTTCAATTTAAAAAATGAAAATTAATAAACAAAACAATCAAAGGAGGATGCTTGCCATAGAAAAATATTTTAATGCAGAAAAAAAAGAAAAACTTTAAATTTTTAAAATTTTAGAGAAGAATTTTATATTGCGACACAATAAGTGTCACATGAAACATAATTTTGTCATTTATGAAAGAAGTTGTGACATCAAAAATGTCACATTGACAAAAGAATGTTGTAGTGTCAAAAATATAGAATTGAAACTATAGTTTTGTCAGCAAAACGAGTGTTACATTAATATCATAAGAAACAATTGTTACTATTTTATTAGCAATCATTTTAATCAAATTTCAAAAACTTTAGGAAAATATAACATGTGTGACAAAAGTCATTTACAGTAAAAATTATCTCATACTACAAATGTCGCTCTTGGCATGACAAATGTAGCTTTTTTAAACGTCGTGAGTTAAAACAACAAAAAAATTCATAACATTCAAAAATTCTCACAAAAAGTTCTTATCATCTTTTCTTCTTTATTCTAAATTTGAAACTGTGATAATAGAAAAATTAAATAAACAGTAATAAAATTTAATCTTTTGAATTGAGAATTTTTCAATTGCACTAAATCAACAATTGAGTGCTTGCATGACTTTTTGTTATCACCATATTGTAAATATCTTTAAAATATGTAATGCGCATTGTCTTTTCAGAAAATATATTGTTTTCAACAATGAAATGCCTTCGAGTGCTTTTTTATGACAATTTATTTAGGTAGAATCCGCTTTTCTCAAGAGATGCTTTTAAAAACAAAAAAAGAAAAGTTTCTCAAAAATGGCATTTTAAAACTTTTGGTATTTAAAAAATTCTTCATTGAGAATGTACAGAAAATTTTTTAAAGCTTTTATAACTTTTTTTAACGATGTAATTTCTAGAAATTATGCAAACAGTGAGTCTAACTTTTTGTTGTCATTCTGTGATAGATAAAACATGTGAATTTAATGGATTAGTAACATGTCACACCTTTTTATCAATAATTCTGTTTATTCATCGTGAACAAACAGAAAAAAAACTTTTAAATAAATTAAATTTATGACAGTTTGGTACAGTAAAATGGTTCAAAAATTTAAAATCATTAAAGTGTTTGATATGTGTCGAAGTCATGATGAAAATGTATGTCAAAGGACTCATTAATGTGTCATTCAAGTGTCATTTGAAGTCTTTTGATATGAAACGAAGAAATTTTTTGTATTCCGGAATATTTCATCAAATAAATTTTGATTCAGTCGAATAATTGAAAACACAAAAAAGTTCTCGTGGGAAGAAAAAAACAAAAATATAAATATTGATGTATTTTTATTTTTTTATAAAAACAAGTGTACTAATTTTCAAAAAATTCTAATTTCAGCAAATCATAACACTTTGACATAAAAGAAAAAAAAATTTGAATTATGCTTGTAATGTTATGAATGCATGCATAAAAAGAACATAATTTGATTTATTCATTCACATCCTGCCTTGTGGCAAAGAGTAGTAATAAGACAAGGGATTCATACTTGTTCCCAAGTGACACACGTGAGTTGCTATCTCTTTTATTCGATGTTACGCGGAAGATTAAGACATACAACGCTCACATCATGAATATAAAATGCTTTATTATGTTAAACTTTCCGTCATACACTTGACGATATTTAGTGCTTAGTAGAGCTTTCTTGCAGATGTTACATTTTGTTTTGACAAGCTGCTATCTTGCGTATTATTGTTATTAACTTGAAATATCTTCGTTGAAATGTAAAAATAATATTATTTTTTCTCAAAAGGGTGCAAAATCTAAAATCAAAAATTTCACTTCACTTGCTAACTTTAATTTCATTCCTTGACAGGCACTGAGAAAATCAATTTATAATCATGAAAGTTATCGTGATTTTGCAAAACTAGACATGCTTGAAGGTGCATTTTGTTGCTTTATTTATTGTCATTGTGGTTTTGACAAAATGAAAATTGTTCTGTGTTAATGCAGAAGTAAGAAAGATTTTATTTGACATTAACTTGACTTAATCATTTTTATTAAAATAAAAATTAAAATTTTCAACCCTTGAAAACTTTTTAGTCTTCTTTCAAAGAACTTATTTTAAGTTTTTACCAAATTAAATTTAACTCATGAATATTTCATTCTGAATTTCATTTCTATTCAAATAAATTTCCTGTTACTCAAAAGGTGTTAAAGCTTGCCTTAAACACACTTCATTTTCTTTTGTCTTTCTTCATTCAACACCTTTTCGTACATTTATTGATTTACAAGATGAAAATTTTACATAAGAAATGTTTTTAATCTTTTTTATATCAAACATGGCAAGGTCTATAAATACAAAAGTTGTAAATGAAATAATTTCTTAATGCCTATCATGAAAGATTTATATCTCAAGCATAAAGTAGTCACTTATATGGAGCAAAAAATGTCAATATATTGTCCAGTTCTAATGCGATTATTCGATCATTCAACCATAATTAATTGAGAAGGTCATTAACGTCATTAATTATCGCCAATGATGCTAATAAATATGATGAACGAGTAATGAAGGTAAAATTATTGATTTTTCAAACGGAAGAGTTAAAGGAAGAAAAATTTCATCACTGTCGCTAACGTGAATATATTCATCGTTGTTCATAAAATTTGAAGCTTTAAAAAAATGTATTTTGGCATTCTGCTCATAGCGAAAATGATTTTTTTTACATTTCTATATTGGAAAAGCAATGAGATTAGAAGGCAATGTAGGTAGATGCTAAATTTATTTCTTTACGAATGATTTGATTTACAAACAAATGCGAAATTGAGCTGAATTACTCTAGCTATTCTAAGATCTTCTTTTTATACATGAATTAAAAATTATTAAATTTAGAACTTATAAAAATTAAAAAATTTTTAAAACTAAAAAAATATTTTTCAAATTTAAAAAGTTCGTTAAAAATAAAAATTCAGTTCAAACGACAAAAAAATAAAAAATTCACAAATAAAAAAATGTTTTTTACATATGAATTTTGTAAATTTTTTAAATTTTTCAAATAAAGTCAAATCATTTGAATTTAACATATATATATAGTTTAAATTAAAATAAAAAAATTTTAGGAAATCTCATTAAAAATTTATTTCAGCTTAATTACTACATTTTAGCTCGTGTTCATTACAATTGAATTATCTTAAGTTTTTTCTTCATTTTTTTCACTTTGTACAACTTTTAATTTACTTATTCTTGACAACAGTTTCAATTAAACATTTCTCATGTTGTTCATTGATGATGAAGAAGAACAAACTGTAACTTTGTTATTGACATCTTTATTAATTCTAAGAAAAGCTCTTTATTAATTAAATTCTGCACAAAATGATTTTCATAGAAGAATATTACTTTAAGCTGTAGAAAAGCTATTTTTATTCATCAGTACAGTAAACAACAAGTACTAGAATTAATGAAGCATTAAGAGACATTAAATTATTTACAGATGACTTTGAAGTGAAATCTCAAGCAGATAGACCAAATTACTTTATCTTAAACTACTGTAGATGTTAATGAAGCTGCAATTAAGCTAATTATTAATTCATTAGTAAAAGTAATGCAAAAAAAATCCACATAAAGTTCTTTAAAATTCTTTGAGTTAAAAAACAAACAAAAAAATCAATAGTCAATTAGTAAAACACATTCAGTAATTATTGTATCAATTAAAAAGTCATTCACTAAACTCGCGTGTAAAATTAATTAGAACTTGGCTCTTATTTGAACTTCCTTTACTCTTTATTTTATTTATAAACACATGATTCATTAATGACTGCGATAATTGAGTTTAATTTGTAATGAACTAGCTGTTATATTGAGGTAAAAGCAACAGATTATTAAGACAGTAATTGATTGTGCTATGAGTTAACAATATTACGCTCCCAGCTAACTTTTGATGTTTATGTTTATTTAAAGCTTGTTACATTATGGTTTTAATTGATGTTAAGAAAATTTTTCTAATAAGATAAACATATTTGACGAGGTGAAAATATTGTAAATTAAGATTTACATTTTACATTACATCGAAATTCAATAAAGCGCACACTTAAAAAAAAAAAGAAAATGTTTCTTTTTTTCAAATAAATTTTTGTCAAAATTGACATTAGTTCTGTGTAACTTTTGTCACATATGACATATTTTTGTTGTGCAACAAATACTTTAAATTTTTTTAGAAAAATTCTTTAACTGAATTTCTCAAAAGAAAAAAAATTAATATTCATTCAAAAATGTAAATTAAATCAAATGTTATTTTAATTAATGAGATTTCAAAAACATATTTGTCTCATAGCATAATAACGTACTCAGACTAGAAATTTAATTCATTTCGAATAAATCACGATTATATTTCTACAAGTTTCATTTTAACAAACTAGATGCATTAATTAACACAACTTCCACTTGTAGACCAATTCAACTTTTATTATTTGTGTTTTTCTACTGAGAATATATTCAACATTTTGTAATATAGCGTCGAATATTCATTTATATAAATAACAATAAAGCATTTTCCCTTGCTGCTCATAGTCCTTGTATGTTCTGCATTGTACTAAACATAAAAACAAAACTGAAAAGCCATAATGAGAATTCTTCACACCCTGTTCCTCTCTGTTGTTTCTTTTTCACTCACTCTCTCTTTATATCTCATGATATAAGTAAATGCACGTGCGAATGTTTAGATATGCATGCATGTATGTGAGCGTCACTTATGTCACTCTTATAATGACAAGTAAACAAACAACGTAAAACGTATTAGAAACTGAAACATATTGTGCTGATGAGAGACATGGAGACATAAAATGAAAGCTTGTTTTGTTAAATGAACAACAATTACTGAATTAATATCATTTTCTTACATGACCATATGAAAATTATAGGATGATTGTTTGGGATAAATAATGTCTACATAATTTCAACAAAAACATATGAAATTGTCATGAAAATATGTAGAAAGAAAATTAATTTGCATTGATAGTCATGGTTATATAAAATAGAGTTTTATAAGAAATTTCTTCAATCTGTACAAAAAAAAGTAATTTCTTTACTAGTAAGATTATGAAAATCAATAAAGCCTTTGTATATAAGTATTTCTTTTAATTAAGTTGTGAAATATTATTCGTATCTATCAGTAATAAGTGATTAGAATAGTTTTCTATAGAATATTTTTAGCGAAAAATTTGAATTTTTGAAAACTTCTTTAGGAACGAATTTTTTTTTCTTTACAATTAAGTTGTTTGTTTACATTTTAATAATTTGTTTGTGTTAGTGAAATTTAAAAATTTAACGATCAAAATTTTTTACATAAAATCTTACAATCTTCTTCATTTTAGACCTCCCTTTTTTCTGATTTTATAATAAAAATATTCCTCTTTTAACAAACAATGATTTCATTTAGAAAACAATTACAATCAAAATAAAGCTATTAGGGTTCATAGTAATTTTCACGTTCGTTCATTTCATTAATTTTCATGTCTTTAACATTTTCCTTTAACTTTTCCCCTCTTTTTTCTTTCACCACTGCGATAATTTCAACTCCAATTCATTTCCTTCGTTTTCATTTCAGGAAAAAAATTCTTTCCGATAGACTTTTATGTTATTACAACAGTAACTAGCAATTTAAGTGAGAACAGTTTGATTGTTATCTAATTTTGGGTAAAAAACTTTTTTCGCTCCATGCTATGGCTTATCTAATGCAAATAAAAATTTGGAGTGAGGTAGCAATAAAAATAAACCAGCACAATTTCCCATCTACTGTGAAGTACCTGAAACTAATCGAGAATTGAGCTAGAAAAATCGATAAAATTTCGTTAACCATTTTATGAATTCTGCGTGAAAAATTCTCTAAGAAAATTGAATTAAAAAGAGGCATGTAGTGAAATTTAAAACTTTGTTGCTTACTCGTGCACACAGTTTTTCAAGAAAGGCAAAAACTATAATCTCACTAAATATATATTCTGCCAAAGGCTGTTATTAAAAAGTCTCGCATTTTTCCTTCACCTTTAACTTTTCCCTTTATTCACTACATGTTTTAGAAAAAAGTTTTCTCTTTTAGAATAAGAGAGAAAATTTTGGTTGAGAAACCATTATTGAGTTGGCATAACAATTTAATCTCCGGTTACTTGAAACGCAATATGTTTTCGATGATGATGATGATTATGAAAGTAAAGAAAAGGGTAAGAGTTGATGTAAAGTAAAAGGGACAAAATATATTTGAATAAAATATTCACATTTTAAAGCATCAATTAATTTATATACCATAAACTTTAAGTTTTAAAATTTTCAAGGGATGAAATTTTTAGAAAATCAAGTTGACATTAAATTAGTCAAGTTTACAAAATATCAAGTCAACTTGACATAAAATAAATTTAAAATTATTTTTAAATGAAATCAAAAGACAAACAGCATAATGCAAACTCGAAATTTAAGTTGAAACTAAAATGATTAAATTAATAGTTATAGATTTTAGAATTCATGTTACATGTTATTTAAATTCAAATAATTAAAAGTCAAGTTACTCAAATGTCAAATTGAAATCAAATATTGAAATTATCAAGTAGTTTATTTGAATTTATCAAGTACACAATGATAAACCGTAGGATTAAAGTACATAAAACTTTTACCAAACATTGCATTTTAAATAATATTGAATTTTTATATTTAAATATCAACCTTTTAAAGCTTCAAATAATCGAACTTTTCCCTTATTCAAAACTCACCTTTAACAGACGATAGTAACTTAAAACTTTTTTAAACACACGTTAAAGTGGTTAAAGAACGTTTATCACACAACTACATGTCGTACATTTCAATCTGCAAAACTTTTCTCCCTTCACAAATGATTGCATTTCACACACGAGTTATTTTGAGCGAAAAAACTTTAAAATAAATTTTTTGTTTTATGGATTTTTTTCTGCTTTTATTTTTTGTATCCGGTTGTAAGCAAAGATTATAAATGTGATGTTACGCTTTCAGTAATGGATTTGTGACTAATATTAAAAATTTTGATGCAGTCAGATAAATTTTTCGTTATCTTATCAAACTACTAAAATGGCTGTAATTAGTAAACAACAAAAGCTTGAGAAATTTGATAACAATTTGTTCTGCCATTTTACTGTTGTTGAGATATTGATTTCATGTTATTTAAATATAGGGAATTTTTTATGATTAAATTTCGTAATTTTAATCAGCTTAAAAATTCCTTAATCAAACAATTAATGTCCCGTGAAGAACACTTCAAAAAAGATCCTTAAAGTCGCACAAATAAAATTACAAGTTTTTATTTTAGTAAAACTTGTAGTTTTTGTTGAATTAAATTAACGTACACAGAAACATCATTTGCCATCCCTTATTACCTTTCCCTAGTAGAATATTACAGTTTAAGGCTGTATTTAAGCTAAAATTATAAATTTCTTTTTGTTTCTGTTCGAAAAATT
The DNA here is from genome assembly GCA_018290095.1 of Polypedilum vanderplanki. Classification (NCBI taxonomy): domain Eukaryota; kingdom Metazoa; phylum Arthropoda; class Insecta; order Diptera; family Chironomidae; genus Polypedilum; species Polypedilum vanderplanki. The sequence continues at coordinate 5,799,827 of CM031379.1, read as the reverse complement.
TCGACGCTGTGAAATTGGCTGAAAATTGGAATTTCATTGATTTTCGTTTGATTTCTCAATTGATTCATAATTTTATAAGAGACGATTAAGAAAAAATTGTCATTCATTTACATTTGGGTGTGGTAAATTTTTCATTGCCTCAGTAGGCGAACCGAATTTTTTTAATGTCTGCCCCTAGGTTTTATTTTTAAAGAAAAATTTTACAATTTATTTGTTTGTTTGTCATTCAAAATTTTAAAAATCAACAGTTGAAATGTAGTGTAACAAATGTCTTGTATCATTAACATGAAAAGATCTCCAAGATCTTATTTCTGAATTTGTACATTTCAAAAAAATTTCTTTCATCTCACAAATTCAATACAGAATATGCAAAATAATAGTTTTCATTTTCTTTCTCGCCTACATAATACATTTTACATTTTCTATATTTTAATCTTCATTCTTTTTTACTACACTGTGTTGAAAATTTTCATATAAATACGTAAAATAATTCGCATCTAGTTTCACTTCTTTTATATTACACATGTGGATTACCGCAGAGTGTTTTGTGTCTGTTGCTGCCAAACAAATGTTTTTAAAGTAAGATTTCACTTTATTTATTTACCTTTCAGTCGTCTGCGGTTAGGTAAATGTGAATTCTTCTAATGGCTTTCACTTAGTGAGAATTTGATTTAATAATGAGATTCAAATTAATTTATTGAGGTTTTTGTGGAAGTGGTTCACTATTTTATTCAATAATGACTTGTATGGAATGTAAAAAGAACTAGGATTGATGAAATAGCAGCACCTTAATTGAATTCTTTCTATTCATAAATTCACAGTATAAGGTTGGTTGAATGAATGAATTGCAATATTTGTGATTAGAAAAAATTCTTTGGAATAATAAATTAAATATTTTATAACTCACATAGACCAGACTTGTTGATTAAAAATGTCACCCTATGGGAAAATTCACAACTCAAAATTCTCTGAATCAGAATTAATTAATTCCACTTGCTTTTATTTTAAATATTTTCTAAACTTTTCAACAAATTATTTTCACTTCTATTAATTTTATAACAGCATTAATGTTAAGAACCTAAAGGGAATTTTTTTCTTTAATAAAATAAAAATCAGCGCGAATAAAAAAGAAAAAACTTCAAAGTTCGTATTTTGAATAATTACTCACAGCGTCTGAAAAATTAAATCGTAATATATGCCTTACGGTAGCACAAAACAGAAGTTCTCGTGTGAATGAGATAATAAATGAATTCGCGTCATGATCTAAGGTCAATTTCGAAGATTAAAGCACACTTGCTCTCGCTACTCATTTGCTATTATATAATAAAATTATTTAAGTGCTACTTTAGTGAGCGCTCGCGCAAGAGAGAAGAGAGAATGAATGAATCACGTCAATATTAGTAAGAGACTTTTAATGAGATAAGTTTCTAATTATCTACTGCCTACTCTTAATTCATCATTGCTCATAACTATCATATAAAAAATTTATTGTCAACTGCAGTGCTTTTACATAGTAACAAAATTGAAATTTTTCCTCTTTTACCTTTTTGTATTTTTACACATATGCTCTCTATCTGACTATGTTAAATTAAATAAAAAGTTGTGCATAAGAGTGTAGGAATCTTTTGTGGAATTTTCTTTTCTCGTACAGAAAGAGAGTAATTTTGTATTGTGGATCGTCTGAAATCAAGGTGACAGAATTTGAATGAAAAAAAACATAGTTCAATATTTTTTTACTCAGATTTTTATTGAATTTTACTCTTATTTTAACTTCAAAAATTTTGATATTACTGAAAATCAAACACTATGAATTTTCACAATAATAATCAGTAAATCAGTTTATAAAATTAAAAGAATTGTAAAAAGTCAAAGTGTACCAGAATCCATATTATTGAATCAGAACTAAAAAATCAAGTAGAAAGAATTGAGTTTTCCTAAAAAACTTCACAATTCAATATTTTAAATTTTTAAATGTTTAATTTTGAAAATAAAAATTTGAATTGATGTAAAATTTTAACGAAAATTTACAAGTTTTGTTTTTATTTTTTTCTTTTTGTTTACATTTTTCTTATTTAAGAATTTAATCAGAAAACTGTTGAAAATACGCAATAAAAGACTCAATTTGCTTGTTTTAGCAAGAAATAGGAACAATAAGTATAAACCTTACAAAAACAGATAGAGTCCAATGAATTATAATTCAAAATTTTGAGTTTTCACAGAAAATTAAATTTCTAAGGGTTCTATATAATCTTAATAATTTAAGATCTATGTTTTATGTCTTCGCCTTGAAAAAAAGCAGTCAAATAGATGAAAAGAATCTACTAGAAAGCACTATCTGTTAACAGATATGTCTTTTTCATTTTATGAATTCATATTTCAAAAGTTTTTTCCATTAAAGTTTTTCAATTTGAATGCAAGTTGCAGTGAAGTTTTAGAACATTTTGCTTTTGTTTCAAGAATTTTTGAAGCTTCATTTTTAAACTTTTAAGAATTCTTACAAAATAAAAATTCTCAATGCATTGTTTCTTTTTGAAAATAAACAAACACGTAGAAAATATTTGGTAGAAGCCAAAAAAAGCAAGTAAAAAATTTGCCACACACAAACGCAATATTCATCAAGAGTTCTCATGTATATGATGTGTAAAAATCTACATGAGATACAAATATGATAAATTTTATGATGATAAAAGTGCACACGTCCGCATATGATGATGATGACGAGTACTTGCATGTAATATCACAAAAAAATATTCTGCATAAGACTTGACAGAGATTTTTTCATCACGAAAAAAACGAAAGCTGCTGCAGAGGGAAATTCTAAATGAATTACGAAAAGGGAGCTTTAGGTTTCTCATGCTAGACAAAATTTCTCTAAGTAAATGAAATTCACGCAGTCTAATCAGTTAATGAGATTAATTTAAACAATTATAAGCTTTTTGTCCTTGAAAGTCATACTCAATTTAATCGACAAAACGTGTCGAAAAGAGCAAATAAGAAGAAGACTAGACGATGACAAATTCAATGAATTATTGAAACTATTTATAAAACATCATCTTCGAGACCGCACAAAAACTCATGAACATGTAATCCTCATTAGTCTTCAACAACCAAACACGTGCGATTAATGTGCTTGAAATGCTTGTATTCGAAATTGTTTGCTCAATGAATGAAGATGGAAATTAATGATGTTGTGCGATAAGGATATTGAATTCTATTGAAATTATTTCAAGATAAGAAGATTGATTGCAATTTCTGAGAAATTTTCTTCCGTTATAACTGAAAGTAAAGTTCTTACTAAAAATAAATTGTAAACATTTTTTCCTAATAGTAAACAAGAAAACTTTCAAAGGCCAATTATGGAAATTTTTTATTTGCTTCAGGAAATGATAGAAGCTAGTGATGGATTAAAGAAGCTTATTCAAGCTTATTATTTTATTATGATACAGTTGTCTTTTATAGATTGAATAAATTGTATTTTTCTATATGCGTGGGCGCTTAAGGGCTGTCAAAAATCATTTTTATTTTTATAAACTGTAGGAAGCAAGAAAAATTCTATGACTGAGCGTAAGATTTATTAAATAAATTTTATCTTCCCAGAACACAATCTTATGGGAATTTACAAGCTTTGAAAAAGAAGCTTTTAATAAATTTCAATATTCGAGGTTGTATTTTTATTTTTTAAGACTCATTTGAAAACTCTTTATTTGTGAGTTAGTTCGATTTAGTTTTATTAAATTTTTGTTTTTTTAGAAAGAAAATAATTAGAGTTTTGGGTGACATTTTTTTGTTGATCAACAATAGCAATGTGGTGCAACATAAAGCAAAAAGAAACCACATGTCACGTGAAACAAAAATTGTCACGCAGGAATAAAGAATGTTGCTTGATATTTAATAATTTGTTTTTTTTTTATTCTCATTTTGATTAATAACAGTTCGATGAAGAATTAATCTGTTTTAAAAAATTAATACATTTGATTCAATATTTGTCCTGAAAAGAAAATTTTTGTGAATTTTCTAAATGTTTTGTTTACATGAAAAATACAAACAGTAATAAAAATTGTAAACAATGGACGACAAAAGACATAAACAATTTCCGTTACTTGAGAAGAAAAAATTTTCCCAGAAAATCACTTGATTTTTTAAGTCCTTTTTTATATTTTCTTTTGCTGATACTTTTATGTTTGATGCTTAAAGTTAAAAATATTTAAAAAAAAGTTATCAAAATTCATCTCACGAAGTCATTTTAAAAAGCATTTGCTAAAGAAACATTCAAAGGTTTCTTAAAACTCAAATATTTATCCTTCACTCCCTAAGAACTCACTCTTTTATTTACATTTTTACTCACTTTACTACCAAAGAGTACCTTACAAAAGGCATCAATCGAAACCATTTCTAGAGCACAACATGCAAATTTCATTCGGTATAAAAGACACACCGCTGTGTTTCTTTTTACTATACGCGATCATTGTGTGTGAACGACCATTAAGGACAGAAAAGGTTTCTATTTGCATGAGAAATTCATTGCTGTCGTATTTTTTAGTCAGTCAGTCTAGTAGTGGCAGTGAAATAAGAATATTAAAAGCTGTCTCGTAATGTTCCTGACATTTCATTTGGCAAAAAGTGCTTTATCAGCAGCTTTTTATTAAAATCAGGGTTTCAAATCTAATTAAATAAAATTTTAGTATAATAATTTTTTATGACTATTGACTATAATAATTTTGAATTAAATCAGTCAGAAATTCTTATCATGACAAATATTGTCGTCATAATTTTTGAAACATGGCTTTTAATTGCGGTTCCTTTTTCTCTCTATTATTGAAGCATTGCCTAATGGCCTTTATGCTGATAAGCTTCAATGCTCGTGTGCCTTCTCTTTTCTCATTGCAGTAACTGATATTCTTAGCATTAGCATTGAGAAATATGATAACACGATAAAAGTCTAGATTGCTTTTACAGCTTGCGGCAAAAAAATCATTTTTCCTCTTGTGCGTTCAAGGAAATTTATAAAAGGCATAAAAATTCTTTTTCTTTTATTTTACTTTGATGCTGTCTCATGGCAGACACACGTAGTCAACTTTCATAGTATGGAAACGACAACAACAAAATCTTATGTTTCTGCATGTCAAAGTTTAACAAAAGCATTCTAACTACTACAAGTTCTTCATACTCAATCTCTATTCTTGGTCTTCGGTCTCATTCATTTCAATCACGAATAGATGAAGTTTATTAAAATTTGAAGTGTTGTAACAAAGAGTGAAAATTTTTATTTTTAAATTTTTATGAAAGTAAACAGTTTTCAGATTTTGAATTTTCAAATTTTAAAAATGCGTTAAAAATAAAATTTTAAAAAGATTTTATATTGAAATTTTGAAAATTCATTAGATCATGAAAAATTTAAAAAATAGCAGTGTTTTCAAATTCAAATTTTTAAAATTTTAAATAACGTTAAATTTTAAAATTCATATTTTTGAAAAATTTGGTAAAATAACTTTCAGAAAAAAGCATAAATATTGCATCAATTTTTGGTCCCTTTCAATTTCAAATACAATGAATTGAAAACTTAGAAGGCAATTTAAAGAAGGTCTCTCTTTTCACACTCTTTCATTTTTTCATGTAATTTATCTGAATCACTTACTGTCGATCATGTGTGAACAATAAAGTGTCAAAAGGATGAAAAGAAGTAAATTGTCAAGTGTAAAGTGCTTTTAAGGGTTGGGAAAAATTGAAATTTGATTGTGATTGAAGGAAAAGAATAAACTTAAATTGAGAATATTGAAACTTTTTTTGGGAAATTGATTTTTAACCCAAAATAAATTTTCTCAAAATTTCAAAAACAATTTTCCAGACAGTGCCATTTATTGAATTCACCTCCACATTTCGTCTGCATGTGAAAGAATCATAAAAACATAAGAGATGTGTGTGCTTCGATAATAATATTAGCTTCACATTACTCATCATGTTAATGTTTTCCTTTCCTTTTTCTTTTATTTTTTCTATTCCCATTCGCAACGTACGAACATAAATGTCATGAAAAACTGCATAAATAAATTTTCTCCTCACATTACTAACTTTGCTTTTCTCATATGCCATACACTATATACGACTACTTTGTCGCGTTCTTAATGATGCTTGAAAGAGCTCAAGTGTGGGAGCATGAAAGAAGCTTAGTGAGAAAATGTCTTTATTTTCAATGTTTTTTTCATCTTCTTACTTATTTAAGTGGTTTAATGTGTGTGTGATTAATAATAAAACAAAGTAGTAAGGTTTCACAAATATTTTAAAATATCCATTAAAGTCATTTAAATGAAAGTGATCTTGTAAGAGTTTTATATGTAGCACTCAATTCGGACAATTTTATAATAAATAAAAGTTCTTTTCTTGTTATGAATCTTTTTCAACAACACATTTGTCGCACAACAAATAAAAATCTAAACTCAAACTGCATTTCAACTGTTGAATTTTTAAATTTTACTACACAAACAATTAAATTCTTTTTAAAAAATATTTTAAAAATAAGAATTTTTACTATAGGACTATACTATTCATTCATTAATCGTATAATAAAATTAAAGAAAACAATTAAACTGCAAAAAATAGATAATATTTATATTTTGATAATTTAAGAAAATGTGTACACTAACAAACACAAACATGTTTTGCTTGACAAAATTTTGTATGATATGAAATAAGAAGAAAATCTTTTTTAACAAACTTTAAAAATCCTAATCCTAACAAATTTAATCATGATAGATTTAATCTTAAAAAAATTTACATAACATTATCAACTTCATTTAATCATAAAGCAAAGCATTAAAAAATTCGATATAAATCTACATAATCAATAGAACAACGCTAACTCAACAGACAGACAAGAATAGCGAGGGAGATAGATTGAAATTGAAAATTAAGTATGAAGATGTGAACATTTGGTGCTTTCTCTCTCTCTCTTATCGATTGTTATTAAAGACTCGAGTTTGTTCGTGTTTACTGATTCAATCATGATGAAATTAAGCTATTCACGTCAATATATGTATGCTAAATGTATTCGCCTGTGTAGCATGAAATTTTGACTGAAGTTTTTCGCTCTGATGAAAGTTATTTTTGTCTTTTAAATCGGCTTTTGAGTTACAAAATGAGAAATTCTTTAGTTGACTGAAATGTCAATAAACTGCTGTGTGGTATCAAATTGTAAATTTCCCTCGTGTATTTGTAAATTTTCAACTCAATTGACCATGATGGATTTCTATCATCACACTTTTGACCATGCGAGCATAAAATCGATCAATTATTTGCACTATATTACACAGAACAAAGAATTTACTGTTGCTTAAATTGAGATAAAGAAGCGACGAGAAAGAAAAATTGTGAATTCAATTTACAAACTCAACAATTTTTCATTCTTATATCACATAAAAAAGCGCTAAAAAGAGGAAGAAAAAAGTTTATTTTTCAACATCTGTGCGAAGCTTTTACCCTCACGCAATATAGTGAACATTTGAATAGGAAGACTAAGTCGATTTCGAAGAGATATATACAATTTTTGTGCTTCTTCCTTCCTTCCTCGTATTACTTTTATCCTTCGTTCTTTTCATCGAATATGCAAGAGTAACAATGAAAATGAAATTTCTATCGATTATTGTGGAAATTCTTTTGCGATTATTGATGGAAATTGGGGTAAAATGAGAAGGATATTTTCATTTTCCTAGTTTTATCATAAAAATTCAATAAAGGAAATGATTGTTGTAAAATCATACATTAAGGTGTAAAACAGATGCTTTAAAAGCTTTTGTTAATGTTTAACAAATTTTTATGGAAATTGTGAAAGAATTGAAATTTATAAATCAATTCCGATAGAAACAAATTTTTTCGTAATTCATGTTTTATGTAAAATTATAAAATTATTAAATTTTCTTCAAATCGTTATATTTTTATTATCAAATTGTTTACTTTGAATTCTTTTACACATTAATAAGCAAATAATGTATATACATATCGAAAATTCTTTACTACTATTTCGTTTCTGAAAAATTTCTTTTGATATAAAAAATTCTTTGTTTACAATTTATTTGTTTGTGTTAGTAAAATTTAAAAATTTAACCATCAAATTTTTTTCTTGTTGAATAAACATAAAAATGACATAAACGTAAATATCAAAATGTTTTCATAATTTGAAACACAAAAAATTCCATAAATATTTTTCTACAATTCTCTATCCATTTCTACTAATGTTTGTATTATTTATGTAAACTCAAAAACCATCGGGAATATTTCAATTAAATTTATCCACGTTTAGACATACAAACATTACTTTTTTAATTTAATGCTGACGATTCATTCTCATCATTTGTACTGCAGGAAAAATTTGCATTTTGTGATGAAAGTAAATAAAAAATGAAAATGTTTAATATTTATTCAGCATAACAGCAAGAGAAGGAAGAAAAAGTCCTCATAAACATTTCTAATTATGTTAAGTAAACTTTTACAAGTGAAATTAGAAATTTCTTCATCATTTTTTATTGCTTATAAAAAAATTGAAAGAATGGGACAAGAAAAAAGTTGTTCATTCATTTTAATTAACATCCTTGATCCCATTTTTCGGTTGCGCAGTCGAAAAGCACATTGGTGATATTTCTAAGGTGTTTGACTGTTAAAGCCCAATAAATCATGAAAAGTAAACAATTTTAAATCTCAAAACTTTTGTTTACAGTCTTGGTGTCGTAGGAAATTTATTATTATTTAAAGACACAAAATATAAGCCCAAAAATTGCTTAAAGCTTTCTTGAATTGATCTTTATCTAATTTCTCATATCTTTCATCATTTTGCCTTTACTGTCAACTGAAAAAAATGTAATATTGCTTGAGGTTAAAGAGAGTAGCTAAAGCAACATCACAAAAAATGAACAGAGAAAAATATTACAGAAATTATTGATTGAATACACATGGAATTTTCTCTTTTTTTATCAGATTTGATAACGATATAAATCGGAAGTAATTTTATCATTTCCAAGAGATGAAAATGCGTAGAGAAGTTTTGTTTGGTAAGTAATTTTTGCTGAATGTGATTCACATTCTAAATCATACACGAATGAGTAATAATTTATTATCATTGCAGTGTTTTGTGTGCGTGCAGAACAAAAAATGATTAAATTAATATTTTTGTGTAAAATAATTGTAGTGAAAGCAACACGCGAGCTTGATTGATTATTTGTAATAGATAAGGGTTGAAGATTGAAGATTTTTTATGAACCATCTTCTTTTCATTTATTGTTGGTTCCGTAGTGATTAAGGTAGAAGTGAGTTGTTGTTCTGAAAAGAACCTGTTTTTGACATTTCTTAAAAATTCTTTTCTAAAAAATCTGAATTGTCAAGGTTAAATACTTTCAAAATAGAAAAGGTTGTCCATAAAGTTTTGATTTTCCTAAGAATGACGGAAAAGTTAATGTTTATAACAAAATGCAAAAAGCTTAAAATTTTTAAACTATAAAATGTTGAGCTATTTATTAAAAACTAAAATTTAAAACGAGTTTGCTGAGATTATTAAAAATTTTTAAAGACTTTAGTTTGTAGTTTTCATTCAAAATCTGTTTAAGAACAAGATGTTGAACTTTAAACATTAAATTTATGAAAATTGCTTCAAATAAAAAATAAATTTATTTTAATTCAATAATATTTTTGAAATTTTTATGAGCACCTTTCACATAATCAAAAAAGCTTTATTATTTTTCCAAAGAGCGAAAAAAGTAAAAAAATTTTAAAGTAAAAAAAGCTTTGGAGCGACCCTTTTTTTTGACCCTCTTTCATTTCTTATTCCATCAGAGAGATCAAAATAAAAAATTTTACTTTAATGGTTAATTGAGCATTTATAATGTTGATGCTACTGTTGAGAACCTTTTATATGAAAGAAGAATATATAATTTACCTTAATTGAAAGCTTTTCTTTTAATAAATCGACAACATTGTTCCTCATTAGCACTTTTAAATATTTATGCTATTCACATTTCATAAGAAAAATACTTTCTTTGAATTTTAAAACAAGTTTATGAATAATTAATCTTATTAAAAGAGAATTTTTAACTAAACTTTTATGAGACAAATTCACAGATTGAAATCTCACATTCAACTGAAAATATTTGAAGGAAAAACAACGACCATGCAAATCAATCATGATCAAATTGCGAATTATCTTATCGGAAAAAATGGTTGAATGATAAAGGCTATGGAAATTCGATAAGATAATGGGATTGAGGCATTGATATATCAACCTTCTTCCATCATCAAATCACAACCCCTTTCCATTATTAGTTTGTCTAACAAACATTGTGTATGTGTGGTTTAATGGCTTTGATTTCCATTGACCGAAATTCAATTTATCTATAGTTCATACATAATTCCATTAAATTTTTATTTCATGAAAACCGCTTTGTCATCAGTATATAAAATGATAAAAAAATGTCATTCATTGTATGTAATTATCCCAAATTATAACAATCAAAAGTTATTAATACATGCTAGACCAATTAATTTAAAAAGATAAAAATTTCATTTACCTTAGTAGAGTTTTTTCATTCACTTCGTCCTCGTTGTCGCTCATCGTTAAAGTTTGTTCTTTGTTGTATTATTTTATGCTATCCAAAAAGGTTTTCACTCCCGCACACACACCGGATATTTTATTCAACCAAATTTCTTTTATAATTTTTAATTTCACATAGCAATAAAACTGTGGCTGATGTTTCACTGATTAAAGTATCATTTTGCATTTAAATATTCATAATTAGTTTCAATGACTTCATCTCTATAAAATGTGAATAATAATTTTATTTTTAAATTTAATTTGAATCATGAATAGAATTTTTTAATAATATTCCTTTTTAGGGAAAAATATTAAACTTTTATGAATGAAGAAAACTTTATGAATTCATTAATTTTATTACTTCTTTTTATCTAATTCTTCAAATTCAACCTTTTTACTTCTGAATAATTTAATTAAATCATTTTGACATTTTTCCCATGACAAATTTTTGTCGAAGTTTATTTTAGACTTTTTATAGATAACGAGTTGTCTGAAAACTTCACTCAATTCTTTAAAGAACTTTTTAAATTTGAGAAACATGAAAAGTTTCATTTGTTTGTTAAGGAATTTAATTTTATTACTAAGAAATTCTTTGAAGTTTAGTTGACATGACTTTTTAGATTAAGATTGAGGAAGTTTTAACTTTTTGTTTGATAAATAAATTTAAATTGAATTTTAATTGCTTTTGAAGATTCTTCCTTTAATTAAAATTCAATTTATTTAACTAAAATCAATTCCAAAAATTCAATTCAATTTATTTTAATTTGCATAAACTAAAATATTCGCGATTGTTTAAAAAATTCCATGAAATCGATTATATTTCCATTCACTTAATTATTTTTTATCGTACACTCGCGATTTCAATTAAAATTGTCAAGAAAAATATTTTTAATTCTCACACTTAAGCATTAATGGAAGAAAAACAAAATCGAATAAAATACATAGCACGTAATGAGCAAATTGATTAGAGTTTGAAAGAGAGCGAAGCAATTAAAAATTTTTAATTGCAATCCGATGACTAATGGGCACCTTTTTATTTTCATTTAACAGCTTCTTGGCTTATTTTATATTTTCACTAATTGCAATTTGATCTTCCTTTTCATTTAACACTTTTCATCAACTTTTTTTTGCTTGCTGTCCGGCATACAAAAAAATTCCTTTTTATTTTAAGAAATTTTCCTCGACCCAAACTCTCGGATTTCTCTCTTTTCTCAGTGCGTCTTATATGAACGTTAGAAGGAAACTGAAACACACACTTGTTTGAAAATGAGAAATATTGTAGAACGTTCACTTTTTCTTTTCTCTCTCTTTCTCTCGCTCACTTGTAAGCTTACAATATATTTTTTTTCTTCTTTACTACAGAGCTGCAAAGCACATTTTATTGCTCTTGCTTGCTTGTTCTCTCTCTCCCTCTCTCGTTCAGAGTAAAAAAAATCTGTAAATGCAGCACGTGCTGCTTGTTTGTTTTCATTTTAATCAAAATTTTTCGATCTTTCTCTCGTTCTCACTGTCGCAATATGAAAAAAATTGTAATTTTTAAAACGAGATTGCTGACTGATGAAGGTCAGTTATAACATACACATATGAGTGCGTATGCAAAAAAAGTATATTTTCGTCCGCTTACTGCTTGCATGTTTATTTTTTTGTTGTTTGATGAAAGGATCACGTTGATGGAAAATGAATTTGGTGTGAAATTGAAAACTGAGCACAAAATGTTCATAGAGTTTGTAAATAAAAATGTTTCATGTGTGAAAATATTTTGATGAGATTTTGTAATTTTTTCTCGCTCTTATCAAATATTTATTTATGTTTTACATTCATTAAATGATCAAGAATTAATTTTAAAATTATTCCATATTAAAAATTTCATCATTTATTGAAATAAAAACAAAATCCTTTATTTACATCTTAATAAAGAATTATTAGTGCAAAATACGCAAAATTCTTTGAATTTCCTATCATAATCAAATTAAAATAATACGTAAACATCATTCCTACACTTTCTTAAATTTAACGCCCATCTAAAGCAAATAGCTGATGTCAAAAGCATTCATTTGGTCGTGCCTTAGATTTGATAACGAAATTTTATTCACTCTCTCACTCTCTCGCAATATTCATTCATATTGATGTGTGTTTTATGTTTGTTTGACCTTCACATACAAAGACTGTCATAAATTGCGACAATGAATTGATGTGATTGAAAATTACTAAAGAAGAAAATTGATTGTAATGCAAATTTTTTAATGTGGATTGCATTTTGATCAAACTTTAAGTTTGACGTCATAAAATGTAAATCTGAAAATTTAGATTGAATAGTAAAAATACCCAAAGATTTCTGCTCAAAATATATAAAAAGGCAAATCACAAATTGACCTTTATTTCACGCATAATTCACATATTAATTTTTCTAATGTTCACAATCTCGTTTTCAAAGTCGCTAGCTGAATAAAAGCCTATTTGACCCAATAAGACTCGACCACGATGAATTTTTTGTACGCCAATATCTGTGATTATGATGTCTTTTGATAACAAACGATTAAAATCAAGTAAGAAGAAACGTGTTTGCCATTCATTGATGAACTCTGGCACGGGCATATAACCTTTGTTAGAAAGAAAAATATTTACTGATTGTATACCATCTTGAGTCAATGATGCAATATCATTTGATGAATGTTCAACTTGTCTACAAACAATTTTAGTTCCACGATTATTTTGAGTGTTCAAGAGGTTCAAGTGCACTTCTAAATCATTTTGTTCATTTTCTTTCTTGAATGTATAAGAAAAGATTAATCCATCTTTGCATGAAAATTCACAACTGAAAATTCTTATCAATTCATTTGTATCAATTAATAGACAACTGCCACCATTGAAAGCATCATCATAATAGTGAGTAAATTGTCCATAAGATGATGGCATTGATGGTTGAAATCCCTGATTTTTCAAATTGAACCAGTTGCCTTTTATTACTTTTCCCAAACGATAGAAATTTTTTCCTGAACCAATGCAGAAGTTTGTCACAAATGGAAGACTTTTTGGGCCAAATATATAAAAGTAATTGTACAAATTATACCAAAATGTGTCATTGCGGCTTAAGAAAATGTCATTGAAACGAGTTTTATATTTCTCTGTGCCCACAGTAAGTCCATCAAAGCCAATTTTTGTATTAATTGTCTCTGATGTCCATCCTGGAGCAAAAATGGCAGTAGAAAATTGAAAGGCAGCACTTTTTGCTAAAGTCTGTAATTATAAAAAATTTAAAAAAGTTCATTGAACTTTTTAAAGAAATTTTATTCACCTCATTGCTTTTAAAGCCAGCCATTTGCCCTCTTCCGAAGACATCAATACCAAAGAAAACATTTTTGCGACGATCTCGATATTTTTCATCAATTAACTTTGACGTTCGTTCCAAATGTTGAATCGACCAGTTGTAATTGGTAAAGATACCTTAATGAGAAATTATTTCACTATAAAAAAATAGGAAAAAAATCGATGTGCAAACTTACCATCACATCGTGTGAAAAATTCTCTAAATTAAATGAAAAAAAAGCGATAGGGAGAAAAAGTGGTTAAAATGACATCAATTTAACTTACTCGTTGTGCTCGTTCATTTCATTTTGCCATAGCAATGCTCCGCTTATTGCACTTACTGAATCATACCAAATAATTCTTCCACCTTCAATCGTCTCGCGTGTCTTTTTAGTCAAATAATGAACAAAATGTTTCAATAAATCGAGTTTGCTTATCTTCACTGGCACTTCAATATTCAAAAGCCATCCTTCAAAGTTCAATTGCTTCGCAATTTCGACAAGTGAATTTGCCACATTTTCTACATACTCACGGTCTGTTAGAATTTCATTAAGTTTCTTGGTACCATCTTCACCTTCGACAATTATTGTTCCAATAACTTTTACACCATTTATATGTGCTGCATTAAGATATTGCAATGTTGGAATTGTAATGAAATTGTGTGAAAAATAACAGAAAATATCAACACAACTCCAATGATAGAAACGATATTCTTCCCATTTTACTGTCCCATTTATGAATTTGTCATCGAGATAATTTCCCTTGTAATCATGGCATACAATCACCTCTGGTCTTGTATTTTCATCTGGCATTACAATGTCATTGTCCATTGAATAGAAATTCCTTGTTGGAAATCTCGGTGATGAGCGTTTCACTAAAGGTTGAACCATGTCACACCATCGTAGCTTTTCATGTCGATTATTAAGCAACTCATTGATTGACAAAATTGGACTGCACAAATTGTCTATTGGAAGAGACATAATAACTTTATTGTTAGCACTCTTAATGCTGACTGAAACTGACGACAGAGAATAAATGACGAGCGAATGCGTTTTTATCACAAAACGGATGTATTCTAAATACTACGACATTAATATTACAACACACAGCGTAGTATAGGGGATAATTAAAAAAATTTTAAATTTTTTTAAAATAACTTAAAAATTTAACTATTTTATTTTATTAAATTTTAAATTTAATTTTAAAAATTTTAAATTTTTATAAAACTTTCTCTTGACCTTTAACCCCCTATTTTTTTATCATAACATAAATAAAAATTACTGACCTTCACAATTACAATCATCTGACTCATTTGTATTCATGTTACAATTTTTGATGTTTTAACAGCACCTGAAAAGATTTTTCACAAAATATTTCGGCGATGATGGTGAAAGCGATTTGTTAACACATAAATGACTTTATGCACTGAAAATAAAAATCTTTCTAACTCACTTTCTATTTTAATATTTTACTTTATCAAATTTCCATAATTTGTGATATTTTGTTTATAAATCTGAAAAAGAACACTGAAGAGTGATAACATAAATACTGTGGTGTCAATATTAATATTTTTGTAAAGGAAATAATTCTTTCTTAACTTGTTGTTTATGCGCGAAATTTAAAATTATCGTAATGTGAATTTTTTAAAAAAATTACCTGAAATAAATCTTAAAGAATATTCAAAGTGCTTTTCAACCTTCTATGCATACGATATTATGAGAAATTAATCTTTAAAAGTAAAACGGAAGGCATACTACACCACAAGAAATGCGGAAAATGAAAAACACAAGAAGAAGCTTGATATGCATCCTGTCAGAATGCAAAATTGTATGTAATTTTAAATCATTTTGTAAAGAAAACTGCGCTCTGTTGACTAAATATAAACATTGCTTGTTTTTCAATTCTCTGCTCTCTTTTATGTTTTTATGTAGTGCATTAATGTAGTACAAGAGTCTAGTAGAGAGATTATGATAAGAACCGCATTATGAATGCACTATAAAATGAAACTAGAAATGAATGTTGTAAATGAATTTAAGCTTTTATTTTAGTCACATCCTTACCAATTGAAAATCATGATTCTGTTTGAATGAAAGGAAATATTTAAAACAAGCGACATTCATTAGGCATCAGGTAAGAAAATTTAAAGCTCTTTAATGTTTCAATGAAAATTTTTAAATTACTTGATTTATAGCGTAAATCTTTAGAAAGTTTGTGCTAAAATTTAAACATTACAGTAAATTTATTCGAAAATTCTCTTTATTTTTCAATTAATCACATCAAAGTGAAATCTTTCAAGATTTTTTATTCCAATTGATATTGGAAACAAAGGCTGGATCGTTTTTGATTATTTTGTCTTTATGTGTCAATAAATAATTAAAATATATGTAATAAATATAACATTGATGAATTTGTCGTCAATTGATTACAGTTAGATTTAAATACATATATTTAAAAGTACAAATTAATGGCTTGAAAAAGAAATTTTTTTAAGGAAATTTAACTATCAAATTTTCTCAGAAAATAGTAAAATATATCACAACATTTAATCAAATGTCTGAGTCTTATCTTTCAATTAAAAAACAAATAATAAATTAAATTTATCCATTTTAAGCGACATTAAAAAGAGTCGATGATGTCGCAAGAGTTGACTGCGGTGTAGAATTGATTGATCCATGAAGTTTTGTGTCATCCAATATTGTATCTTCATGTTCATACAAATAAGTCGGCACGTTTGCACGATTTCTTCGCCAATAATTTATCGTTAACATCGCAATCGAGACGAGAATTGTAGAAATGATTATTGATACAGCTAGATAAGTGAAAAATGAAAATAAAAGTAATCTCATGAAATAAAAATATTTAAATTTTAAAGTTTATTGAAAATTTATTTTTCAGTCTTTATTATTGCTTTGGTATTTTGAGACTCTTTTTCAATTTATTTGATTATAATTTCCAATATAATTTTGATATGCACATTCCATTATAAAGTAGACCATAAACAAAGCAATGCCTTTACGAAGAAAAAATTTTGTTGTTTTTAAAATTCTTTTTAAAGCATGCAAATATTTTTAAATTATTAAATTTTTAATACTCACTTAAAACAATCCATCTTGATGTCTTTGACATTTCACTAGTCTTTAAAATTCCTTTGATATGCTCTCGATTTCCCTGTAAGTAGTTAGGTGGGCTTATTCCAAGAATTTCACAAAATAGATACATTAAATCAATCGAGTTAAAAGGCTCGATTTCATTAAATTCTTTAATTAAATGTCCATAAGCGAAAAATACTGGATGCATTGACTCTATGGCATTATCATATCCATGTACACCATAATTGTTATTTTCATTGACTGTTATATTGTAAGCTTTTTCATACCATTTTGCTGACTCATACATGTCTTGAAAACCATATTTGAGTTCAGCTACGACAGTGATTGGTCCTACTCGATATTTATTGCTAAAGTGCCATCGCTCAGGCAGTTCATTGTTTAAAAAAACTTTGAATGTTTTCATAATGTTTGATACATTCAAGAGTTTTTCATAAATTTTATCAAGTTCATTCTCAATTTTCGGCACAATTTGTAATACAGGACTTGATCCGTAAAAATCAACACTATTACCAACAATTTTTGTTAAATCGATGACATTTTTTAATTGCATACTGTCCATTCCATGATCACTTAAATGAATAACATTAATTCTTTCCTCTAAGCTATGAAACATTATCTTTTTATGAATGTATTCTGTTGTTTTATCTAATTTTGCAACTAATTCAGTAATTTTTGGTGATTCGGGACCAAATGCATGGGCATGATTATCAGGATCTTCAATATAAAACATTACCAAATTTGCAGGATTTTTCTTATCTAAAATCCACTCAAACATTTCATCAACACGTTCATGAAAGTTTTCTGATAAATTGTAATGTCTTTTATGAGTGCATCCTATGCCATCATAAAGATAATCACTACCTGGCCACATCATACAGCCACTATTGCCATTGTAGAGTTCATTTAAAATCCATATAGGCTTAATTTCTGATCGAAAATGAAACATTTCATAGGAATAATTGTATGACTGCTTCAATTCAAAGTCATAGAAACCATTTCCGGTCACTCCATGTTCTTCTGCATACACGCCTGTTGCTATCGAATGATGGTTTGGAAAAGTCTTTGTGGGAAAAATATTTAGCATATATTTTGATCTAGTTGAGTTGCTTCGAAGTTGGTTAGTGAAATTTGTCACACCTCGATCAAAATATTCATTTCTGAAAGCATCATAGGATACTGAAAGTAAATACGCAATTTAAAATTAATTAGATAAGAGAATGAGCTGGCTTTGTTCTAATTAAATTTACCAATAATTAAAATTTCATTTAAATTGAGCGCTTTAAATACAGGAATGATAATACAAAAAAGCACCAGCTGTCTTAAAACATTTGTCATTTTTTTAAATTTTTAAAATATCCTTTTTAAGCTCATTAAACGGCACAGAGAAGTAAAATAATTTTTCACAAATTTCTTTTGTAAATAAAGACTTGAATACACAAAATATTTACTATATGACTGTCAAAATTCAGAAAAATTTGTTTTGTTTCGTTGGAGTTTAAATATTTTATGAACGTTATAAAATGAGAATAAATAAATCAAATTTTTAAAATAAGAGAAAAAAAATGTT
The DNA here is from genome assembly GCA_018290095.1 of Polypedilum vanderplanki. Taxonomy (NCBI): domain Eukaryota; kingdom Metazoa; phylum Arthropoda; class Insecta; order Diptera; family Chironomidae; genus Polypedilum; species Polypedilum vanderplanki. Next base: position 5,781,274 of record CM031379.1, on the reverse strand, counting down.
TTAATGTGATAAAAAATTGTTTAATTCTTTAAATTTAATTACTATGATAATTTTTAGAGTTAAAATTTGCATGCATATTTTACTTGATATGCGTGATTTTTTGTCAAGTTGATTTCAAGTTGACTTACACAAAAATGTCACTAATTCATTCAGATTGAATTTGATTCAATTGAAATCTATAGTAAATTAAATAATCATTTACTTTCATACAATTTTGCTTAATTTCAAACGAATTAAGTTCAATCTGAATGAATAAAAGATATTTTTGTGTAAGTCAACTTGAAATCAACTTGACAAAAAATATGCGCATATCAAGTAAAATATGCAAGTAAGTTCAAACACTCATTTTAAATGCCTAAATTTTAAGTATTTTAGTATTCAGCATAGAATTTTTTCATGACTTTATCCTAACAGATTAGCTTAGATTAGTTTTAAACAATTTTTAAATAGTTTTAGTACTTTACGAAAAATTTTCCTTCTTATTTCCTGTCCAAAAAACACTTGACAGAAATTTACGATCTAATATTTTTAACTGAAAACAAATTAAATACTTAAGAAAAAGCGTATTCAAGTAATTTAATAAATAAAACGAATGCAAATAAGTTTTTATGATTTTGTTTTATTTCTTAATTAATTCATGTTAAAACAGCCCGATCAACTCTTCTTCCATCGACCTCTTGTGGCCCCCAATTTTCAGTAGGTCTAAATGATTTTTTTATGTCATCTGTCTTGATTAATTCAATTATTGCAAACACTACAAATGGAACTAATGTTGCTGTGCCAAATAGCCAACTAAAAAATAAAATATAAATTTAAAGTAATAACATAAAATTGATTCATTATACATACCCAAGAACATCAGCCCAAACAGGGAAAATATAACCACGAAATTGTGTTGGTCCGATACCTGTTAGAATAAAGATAAAGACACCAACTGCATAAAAAGGTGTGATGACAACCCAAGTTGCTTTCCAATAATATTGCACAACTTTCCATATTTTCATTCCCATCTCTTTAATCATTTCCATTGTGTTATTTATTCCATAAACCCATGATAATATCACAACTTCAGCAAAACCAATTAATAAAATTGCCCAACTAGCTGTGTGCCATTCCATAAGAGTAAAAAGATAAATTCCACCATGACAAGTCATTGGTAAACCAAGAATAAATCCAGATAAACATGTTGCAATTGTTACTTTCCATTCATCTTTTCTTAATCTTGGCCAACGATCAATTATTGCTGTAGTTATTGCTTGCACTCCTGCAAATGTACTTCCTAAGCCCAAAATGATCATCATGAAGAAAAATAAAATCGCCCAAATTTGTGAACCAGGCATAAGAAGAATTGCTTCAGGAAATGTAATAAAACTAAGTCCAGGCCCAGATGAAGCAACAGAATCAACAGGAACATTCATTTGATGTGCAAGAAATCCAAGAATTGCGAAAACTGCAAGACCTGAATAGAATGCAGTCAAATAATTGATCAAGGAAACTATTGTCGCATCAAAATGTGCATTATTTTTGAACTAGAAGAAAATACAAAAAAATTTAAATTATAACCAATTTTATTAATGAAAATTATTAATAAAATTTTTACCTTATTATAAGAAGCAAGTGTAATCAGAGATCCTAAAGCCAAACTGAAAGAGTAGAAAATCTGGCTGCTGGCATCACCCCAAACACCAGGTGAAAGTAATCTTTCCCATTGTGGAGTGATATAAAACATAATACCATCAATAGAACCTTCTAATGTTAATGCACGAACAAGTAAGGCAGTAAGAATCACATAAGGAAATGTGGCAGTAAAATAAACAATTTTTCCAACTGATTTGACACCACCAAGCAAACAAAGTGCTGAAAGTGCCCAAGCTGAGAACAGACAAATGACCATTTGCCAACGAGGATAACCAAAGTTGTCCCATCTCGCATCACCAATGCCAAGGACATGTTCACTAAAATTAATCAAATATTTAGTTTTTTTTTCTAAAAAATTTAAAGTTTCCAACTCACTAAAAAAATTCTTCAGATGAAAGAACTCTTGTAATTATGTCACTCATTGGTAAAACATGTGTAGCATTTGAACAGAAACTTGCATTGAGTGGAATCAAATTTCTTGGTTCACAAATTTCTGTAACAGTTTGGCAACGATCTTGAAAGAAAAGTTGGTCAAAGGCATCATTATTATTTCCTGATTGACATTCAATGTCAGCAATTAAATTATAACAATCTAAAAAATATTGAATAAATTCAAATAACTATTTATGACAATATTTTTATTACATACAATCAGTATTCCAATCGTTATCACAAGAACCCCATAATAAACTTGGAAACATTGATGTATAAAAGTAAAAAAGGACCCACGCGATGATAACTGTGCAATAGATAAAAAGTAATATCAGTTGTTGTCATAAATTTTGATAGATATTGAATTATATACCAAAATAATAAATTTCTATGAATGTGATTACAAGTAGTGTGCAATAACCCAGTCCTATCAATGATAAAATTTTTTTTGATAAGAAAATTCATCAATGAAAGTTGTAAATAAAAAGAAGAAAAAACCTTTGAAGAATGGAGCTAAAAAAGCAAATGCTTTAATCGGGCCTAAAGCACTGTATTGACCAACAATCAGTTCGGCAAAAAAAATTGGTAATCCAATGAAACAAGCAGCTAAAAGATAAGGAATCAAAAAAGCACCGCCGCCATTTCTGTGACATCAAAATAAATTAGGAAATTTTGAAATATTTCAAAATAAAACTAATTTTTTACCTGTAGGCTAAATATGGGTACCTCCACACGTTCCCCAATCTGACAACGTTCATAAAGAGTAATAAAAATTTTATTTTAAAAGATTATTAATCGAGAGGTAAAAATCAAAAAGTTATTCGAAAGAACAACAAGCCTACCCTATTGCAAAATTCATACATGATAAAATAAATTCAATAGGTCGAGACCAATTTCCACGATCAGCAATTAAATTATCTTCGGAGTTAGCCGTCAAATTTTCCACTGGTTCTGAAGAGTCACCAAATTTTTTGTCTATATAAGAAGCTTCCTGTGGAAAGTCATATGACCGAACACTTTTTTCCTCCATTTTTAAAATTTATTGCGATTTAATTTAAATTTCAGAAAAAGTTTGTTAAAAGTTTCACTTTTCAATATAGAATATTTTTTATTATTTTTTTAATTTCTTAAATTTAGTAATTCACTTCATATCAATTTTTTATTAAAAAACTATTTCACAGCACAAAATTAAATTCAAAACTGATGAGTTCTTTCTACCAGACATTTGATTTATATAGAACATTGATAACACTATGAAGATCATATGCTTTAGATATTGTGAATCTTGATTGAATTTTAAGTCTCTTTGCTGATAAGTACAAATCAAAAATCCGTCTCTGGTAAAAAGAGTTTGTCAGCATTTAGATAATAAAACATTCAAATAGAAACATTGATGGCTAAACAGTGCGACATTTGTCAACTAATTGTGCAAATCTTAATACATAAACTACATAATATAAACTTTATAAAAAATACACGAGCTTAAGAATAATAATTCTTTATTGCCCACTGCAGTGGGCGGAAAATGGGAAAAAAGTGGATAAAAATCATTTTATTGTCTAAGTTGGTGTATTTTAGCTAGAATAACATGGAAAAAATACTAAAATATTTATTTTCAAAAGAATCTATTTTTTAGGGCTCAAAAACATGCTTTTAGGTCAATTTTTGACATAAATGTGCCTAAAAGTCATTTAAATTAAATTTTTAAAAATCTGACTTTTGCCCCATTAAAAAGCTTGTTTTAAGGCCTTTCCAACGATATATTATACTTGCATATTTGCTAATAGCATATGAGCAAGCGAGCCTAAAGAAGAAGGTCACTTTCTCTTTTTTGGATATTATTACAGTTTTTTGGCTCTAATTCACAAAATATTCGTCAGAAAAATACAAATTTATACTTGTTTTAAAGGTTTCAAAAATATCTACAACATAATCATAAAATTTAATGTAAGAAATTTATTTGAAATCATTTTAAACCTGAATAAATGTAAAACTTCATAAAAAATTGACTTTATGATCATGTTCAACTGGAATATAATTTGTTCAATAAGATTTTTGCTTTAGGTTGTAGCTGAATATTGATATTTTATCACACAACTGCGATTTTTGAAAATTAGCTGCTATTTTGGGAATTTTCCAACTTTTAGTGCCAAAAAATGTCAAAAATTGTAAGAAATTGACCAAAAAACAGGTTTTTGAGCTCTAAAACTCGAAATTTTTAAAGATAATTATTTATTGTTATTCTAGACAAAATACACCAACTTAGACAATAAAATGATTTTTATCCACTTTTTCTTATTTTTCGCACACTGTGATTGCTACGAATTGAATTTGTTACATATAAGTGCATCATAAGTTACAGTTATTTTAGCTTAGCAGATTTAAATCAGTGACCTAAATGGTAGTGAAGCTTTTTGGTATGACATGTGTGTAAAATTTAAGTAAATCAGTCAGGGAAGCGGGAAAATTAATCAAAAAACCAACTAAGTTGATAAGTTTTTTAAAAATTTACTAAAAATTAAATGAGTTAGAAAGTCTAGTTCAAAAAGTACTTGAAATTCCTGAAAAATTTTCAACAATAGATAACAAATGCCTTATGATATTCTGTCTTGAATTATAATTTATTTAAAATTTCTTATACTAAATTCTGTTTTATTTTTCATTTGAATGTTTTTAAGTACATACAAAAAATTGATTGTCTATCATTATTTTAAAAGTTATTTTTGGCTAAATATCACAATCTAATTCCATCACCACCGAATAAATTAACTAAAATTTTAAGCTAATACTGCTCTATCAATCCTTTGTCCATCGATTTCTTGTGGGCCCCAAAGATCTGTTGGTTTGAGTAGTGTTTTCTTATCTTTTACAACAATTAATTGATAAATAGCGAAAACAATAAAAGGAACAAGCGTTGCAAGTCCAAACATCCAACCTAAGATATCAGCCCAAAGAGGAAAAACATAATCACGAAATTCACTTGGTCCCAAATCAGTTAAAATAAAGATGAAAATTGCAACTGATCCAATTGGTGTTATAACAACCCATACTGCTTTCCAGAAATATCTCGTAACTTTTACGAATTTCATTCCCATCTCTTTAATCATATCGAGTGTGTTATTTATTCCATAGACCCATGAAAAGATGACAATTTCAGCTGCACCAATTAATAAAATTGCCCAACTTGCTGTATGCCATTCCATAAGAGTAAAAAGATAAATTCCACCATGACAAGTCATTGGTAAACCGAGAACAAAACAACTCATGCATACTCCAGCTGTCACTTTCCATTCCTTATTTCTCAAATGTGGCCAATGATCAACAATTGAAGTTGAAATCATTTGAACACCAGGGAATTGAGAACCTAAACCCAAAATGAGCATCATGAGGAAAAACAAAATTGCCCAAAGGTTTGGCAATGGCATCAATAGGATAGCTTCAGGATATGTAATAAATGTTAAACCAGGGCCACCAGTTACGACATTATCAATAGGTTGTTGCATTGAATTTGATAAAAATCCAAGAGTCGCAAAAACTACAAAACCACCGAAAATAGCAGTGCCAAAATTTATGATTGATATAAATACTGCATCAAAATGGCAATTATTTTTAAACTGTAAATAAAGAATAGATTAGATAAGCAACTAATAAGAAAATAGAGAAAGGAAATGACTCACTTTATTATACGAAGCTAAAGCCACAAGACTGCCACAAGCTAAGCCAAATGAGTAGAAAATTTGACTGCTGGCATCACCCCAAACACCAGGTGAAAGTAATCTTTCCCATTGTGGAGTAATATAAAACATGATGCCTTCATAAGAACCTTCTAATGTTAATGAGCGAATTAAGAGAGCTGTTAAAATGACATAAGGAAATGTGGCAGTAAAATAGACGACTTTTCCCATTGACTGAACGCCTTTGATTAAACACAAATATGTAAGTGTCCAACCAAGAAATAGAAAAATGACCATTTGCCATCGAGGATAACCAAAGTTGTCCCATCTCGCATCACCAATACCAAGAACATGTTCACTAAAAATAAGTCAAATTATAAATGATAGATGCGTCACAAAATAAAACTTACTAGAAAAACTCTTCAGATGAGAGGCTTCTTGTGATGACATCATTAATGGGAACAAGTTCATTTGTTGTTGTATTCATACAATTGCTAGCATTAACGCCCACCAAATCGTGAATTGAACAAATTTCGTTAATCTCTCTGCATCCACCACGATAGAAAATTTGATCACTTGCACTACCAACATTTTCTTGACGACAATATAAATCTTCAATTGTACTGAAACAGTCTAAATAAAAAATACAAGAGTATAATCCATACAGTCATACATTGAATTTCTTTTAGCTTACTTTCAGAATTCCAATCATTGTCACATGTGCCCCAACGAAGAGATGGAAAGAATGACGAATAAAGATAAAATAAGACCCACGCAATAATCAGTTGATAGTAAATGCTGACGAAAGAAATTACCATAAATGTGCAGTAGCCCAAGCCTATTAATAGATAAAGCCATACATGTAATTTTATAAGAAATCAATAAGGGCAACTCTCTGAATGACCGAAAATCGTAAAAAACGCGTTTTGTAATTCTTTCTCTACTTGTTTTTGTTCGAAAATTCGAAAATCAATTTAATTCCTTATTTCTCACATTAATTGTCTCTTTAATTGTGTTTTGATTCTTTAGTTTTAGTTATAAAAAGTATTTTTGCGATGAAAAGAGTATAAAATACCAAGCTAAATAAAAGAAAAATTGAATTTCATGATTTTGTAAAGAAAATTTTTTGAACTTTACAAACATTTTAAATTTCTCCAAATTTCAAATTTTGTGTCTGAATAACGCTAATTTATGGCTAAATGCATTGATTTTAAGCCGGAATGAGTGCTTTAAAATGTTAAACATCGCTAATAAACACTGAAAAACCATTTTCTTGGTTTTTTTTAGTAAGAAACTAAGCCAAATTTTGCAAAAATCTGTTTTTTTTAGAATTTGTGTGACTGATTAACATTTTTCAAAAAACAAAATTCAGACTATTTTAAGACTTTTAAAGCCTTAAACCTAGTTGAAAGACTGCATTCATCATTTTGACATCGATTAAATTCATTTGAAATAAATGAAAACAAGTGAAAAAAGAGAAAATTGAAAAAATACACAGAGAAAAACTATAGCACTTAGAAATGATTTGTCCCTATAAAGTCAAATTATAACTGGCATAAATTTTCACTTTCTGCCAGATATAAATTTTACTTTATAAGACTTATAAAGTCAAACTTTTTTTCTGGCATAAAGTACTTTTTAAGCGTAAAAAATTAACTTTCTAAGAGGCAAAAATTTTTTGAGTTATTTATATACTTTGCAAGTAGAAATTCTAATTTTTTCTATAGGTCATAACTGAGAATTGATCTTTAACTGAAACTTTTCTGTAAATAATTTTTCTTGCTTCTAACTGATGTGTCTGTAAATGATAAAATTTTATTAAAACAAATTTGGCAAAATATTTCATATTAAACAAATAATTTTTTTTAGAATTTGAAATTTAATTTTAATAAATTTAAATTATTTTAAAATTTTTAGAAAGAAAAATAATCGGAACGAAAAATAAAATATAAAAATTAATTTATTCAAATTGGTTTTTTGGTAGTCCTATGCTTTTTAAAGGATCAGTCATATAAGGAAAAATACACGGAGAAAAATATTTTATAAATGGCATAAAGTTTTTTAGATTTGTCCCTATAAAGTCAAATTTATTAGCCTTAAAAAGAAAATTTATAAGTGTCATAAATTTTGTTATGACAGTTATAAAAGTTTTATAACAGTAATAAATATTTTTACAACTGTCATAAAAAAATTTATGACACTTATAAATTTTCTTTTTAAGGCTAATAAATTTGACTTTATAGGGACAAATCTAAAAAACTTTATGCCATTTATAAAATATTTTTCTCCGTGTAAAAACTTTGTCCAAAAGAGTACAAAAAATCAGTTATATTAACCGTCAGTGACGTGTTAAAAGCGTATTTTCCCGCAACAGATTATTTTTGTTTCAAAATTCATTGAAAAGTTTCCAAAAAAAATTTATTCCGGCCTTTTTGAAGTCTGTACAATTTAAAACATACACTTGGGTCTAAATATCCAAAAACTACTTCTGACATGTTTTTCTCGACGTTTTATGACATTTTAAGATTTTTGGATGAAAAAAATTTTTGGTTCATGTGATGGACATCCACCACATGCATGCCCTTGGGTCAACACCAATCTAAAAACTTTATATGTCATCTTATTGTACGCTTCAAGACCTTTCCAACGAGTATAAATATGCCTATATTTGGAAAATTTCGATTTTTTGTACATGTGATGCACCTGGTGGCACATGCATACACTTGGGATAAAATGACCAAAAATCATTTTTGACATGTTTTTTCTATGTTTTATGATATTATAAGATTTTTTGGTGAAAAAAAGTTTTTTTGGTGCATGTGGTGGACGTCCACCATATGCATGTCATAGCTCGGCATGGAGAACGAATCTCGCGGAAAGCTTCCGTTACACCGGTCTCATAGTCAGAACCAACAGATTGGTGCAAGAAGTTTGGTAAAAAACCATTTTTTGAAAGACTAGTTACGGAGACAGACGGACGGACAGACAGACGGACAGACAAAGTGGGGACAATAGCGCTTTTTTTCTAAATCTGATGGAAAATGCGCTAAAAAAAGCAAATGAAGACTTTTTATGTCCCAAAAAGGTAATTTTTAAGCCTTAAAAAATATTTTATAACAGTTAAAAAACGTTTATAAGAATTAGAAAAAAATTTTTAAGACTTAAAAATACTTTATTAGACACATAAAACTTTTAAAATGTTTAGGACTTATAAAATTTTTTATAAGTGTTAAAAAGAGTTTTATAACTCTTAGAAAAAACTTTATAACAGCTAAAAATTTTTGAGACATTTATGCGTCCTATAAAGATTTTATAAATGTTATAAAGTCTTTATAAGTCTTATAAATTTTTTTATAACTGTAAAAAAGTCTTTATGTCAGCTATAAAATATATTTCTCCGTGTATAGATTTTTGTAGAAATATTTATTCAGAGAAATGCCCATAATAAAATAAGACATTGTGGACACTTTTTCTTATCAATAGATAGAATTAAATTAAATCCTAATGTCAACGAAATCAGATAAAAACACAACTCAGAAACTTGTTTTGACTAGATTTACCTTTAAAGAGCGGAGCAAGATAACTATAAGCTTTAATCGGCCCAAGTCCACTATATTGTCCTGTAATCAGTTCAGCAAAAAATATTGGCAAACCAATAAAAACTGCTGCAAGAAAATATGGCAGTAAAAAAGCTCCACCGCCATTCCTTTCAAAACAAGATTAATTATAAACTTTTACCAATATTTATTCAAGTTTATTTACCTATAAGCAAGATGAGGAAATCTCCAAATGTTCCCCAATCCTTCGAAAGACAATTGAAACATTAGAATTCAAATAATTAGAAAAATTTAAATTTATTTTGTTACCTATTGCATAACTAAAAGAAGAGTAATAAAAATTTTTAATCAAAAAATAAAATAAAAAAAAATGTCCAAGTTATTCATTTAGGTTGTGTAACGGTTTTGTCTAGAAATTTACATTTCCTCTTTTATATATTATAAACACATTATTGCACAGCAAATTAGCAAGTTGTTTCATTAAGTCAATAATGAATTTATTGTTTATATTGTTTTAATAGAAAACTCAGCTGTTGCGATTAAGAGAAAGTTCAAAATTTAGACAATCACTTGAGTGAGATATTTTTAGCAAAATCTTTCTTATCATTTTTATTGACAACTTAAAAAGTAATTACACAAAAATTTAACACAACTAAGTTCTTATCTTTCACCCAAAAATTCCACTCAAGAGCAATTGAATGACAATTGAATCGTTTTAAAATATTAAATCGCATTTAACTCACATTCCACTTCAAAACAACTAATAAATTAATCACAGCGGTCATAAATATTTCATATTTTTACCTCAAGCACGATAAAATAAATTCAATTGGTCGACTCCAATTTGTTCGATCTTCAATTAAATTGACAGTAGATGACGTTGAAATTTCAACATTGCTTCCATTATTCGAGGATTTTTCTATGCCACTAATATTTGGCACATCAAAAGATTTCACATCCATTCGTGTAGGAAATTTCACTTTTCACTTAATAATTTCGAAAAAAGTTCACAGTGTTTAGTAGTCTCTATAAAAACTCTGAAGCAGTAAGAAAGGCGTAAAGGAAGTAGATGTAGTAAATAATGAAGAATTTTCCGTCAATTTCATTCATCAGAGTACTATTTCAGTTCCCTTCCATAAAATAAAAAAGGAAGATAAAAAAAATTCGAGAGAAGAGAGTCAAATGCTTTCTTCATTTGTTATACGACACACGACAAAATATAAAACTGAAACTGAGTGAGTCGCGCGCTGTCTTTTATACTCACTCTCTCTCGCGCTCACCGTTCTCCAGTCTATTTATATCACAGTAACAAAAAAGTGTGCAAAGTTGATTGATAAGATTACGATTTTTTAATATTGTGTTAATCTCGCGTTCTCTATTTTTGTTAGGTCTCGTGTTTAAACATTTTAAAAGAAAAAGAGTAAGAGTTTTAATTTTTGTCTGATTCATTAGGAAATTACGCGATTGACCCGTCTTAATGACAACAATTTATCGAAATAACTAGAGTAAGTAAAATTGTCATGCTGAGACATTTTCAATCGATGAAGTCGTTTCATTGACTTGTGATTATTTGTTGACGACGATTCATATAATAAGCCGGGTGTGGAAATAAAAAAAATTTTTTTTCGAAATTATGTCGACATTTGGTCCGAAAATTCAAAAATGAAAACCGCTACTCTTTAAATCAAGAATTACTAAACTAATTCACATAGTTATTGTCATTTTCCAATAATTGATGACTAAATAGATTATTTAAATGTAATTTCATTAGTGAGTTGATTCACTTTAAAGCAGGAAAATTAGAAAATTTTTCTTGTTTTTAAACAATTTTTCAAAATCTAAGTTTTTTTTTTTCCGAATTATTTTTATTTCCACACTCGGATAACAAGAAGAAAAAAGAAAATCAAAAATATCAATTCAGTTAGTTTGATGACATAAAGTTAATTGATATAATAAAAACCGCCAGATGACAATAAATGTGATAATAGCGACACAGTTATATTATTATTGCTTATGTTCATTTATTGCACAGTACTAGTGTCAGAACAATAACTTAATCGTCTCTATTCCGTTTCAATGTGTAAAAATGAAAATAAAAATTACATTTTTCATTGTTTGGTTTTATCATTGGGAAATATGGCTCATGTGATATTAGTGATATTTTTATACAAAGATAAAGTATTTGATTTTAAATCTCTTTTAAACTCTATCAGGTTTTTCCTAGAAAGGTAAATAATTTTTTTTGTAAATAAATGAAATATAGAACAAGATAAAGAAATTTTCAAATTTATTTTACCTATAATACTTACGTGACTTAATAAAAATCTTTATTGGTTGACTCTATTAAACACCAAATTTATCTTAATGATGCTGTGATAAGAATAAAACCAGATTTTCTCGCAAGCTCTTTTACTTTCATTTCTAAGTATAGAAATAATTTACATTTTATTACCATCAACAAACATCTTAGCTAAATGTCAGAAAGTCTATGCGTAGACATTTCAAAACATTTAAATTCCATCACGTTTTTCACATCATAAAATAAATGGCATGATTTGTGAATTATTTTGTAATTTTCTTCAATAATTCCTCCTCTTTTTATGTGTGTTTGTACTTTTTGCTATATTCAACATGTATTCACTCTTAATTTACTCTTTATAGCATTTTCATTTGCTTTTTCCTACTTATTTACGATTTTTCTTCAAAAATTTTACTCGTTTGATTCAAGGTTAAAACCAGTAAAATCGATTTACTTAAAAGAAAAACAAAGAATGAACATTTGAGCACAATATTGTGATAAAAAAATCTTCTTATTCTTAAAACAATCACATTTTCGTAAATGTAGCACATTTTGCAAAAGAAAAATCATCGAAGCGAAATTTTCAATTTATTTTCTATTCAAATGTCAAAGTTGAAATTTAGATGTGTAAAGAGTTAAGATGTTATATCCACTTGACCACTTTTTTAAAAAAAACGTTTTAATTATGATATCATGCAAAAATCCTTGTTAACAGTTTGAAAAACTTAAAGTCAATCAGAAATTAAAAGTCATGTAATTACAAACATTAACAATATATGTGATGCGAATGAACTATAATGAACTTTCAACCAATTATTAAGACTTGCCTCAAGCTGTGTTTTATGTACAAAAGCTTGTTACATGATGTCTCGAAGACTCTTCAAAATTAATTAGCAAAAAGCTTTAAAATTTCTTTTTTTGGCAAGTTAAGCTAAAGCTCATTTCCTTTCATGAGATTGTCATTGTTATCATTGTAGTAAAATAAAAGAGGAAATTGAAGGAAAATAAATTTTAATCGAAAACTTTTACTATTGCTTCTACTTTAAAAGAGCAAAATCTTGATTTGAGCTTGGGTTTATTTTGGAAACTTTTTTTCTGCTCCATTATTTAAGTTTCGATTGTATTAAGAATGAAGAAAAGTTTTCTCGAAATGCAATTGCATTCTTTTCTATTTGCTTGATTAAATTTCAACAAATCTAAAGATATCTTAATTTCATGCAAGGCCTGAGAACTCTTTTGATATTTTTTGTTATTTTTGATATCGTAATTTTCTAGTTAATTAAAGTCCATAAAAATGTTATTGATAGGCTAAAAGAAAGCTATGAGCATAAGAAATGTAAATCAGAAAGAACTGGATATCTTCGTGTTATCGTTTTAAAACTGAGGTCATTTTAAAAAAAAGTCCATTTCTAAAAAGTTTTATCTTTCGAAAAACAAAGGTATTTTGATACGAAATATCAAAAAACGAGACTGAAAAGTGTCCGCCTTAAGTCGGATTACTTTAGCGCATTTTTGTGCCTAGATCAGTGTATGTTGACAAATTACAGACTTATTAGATTCGTTTGAAAAAAAGATTTACAGTTTAAAATAATTTGATCCAAATAATTTCAAATATAGGCAAAACCATGTTTATAAAATTTTGATGCATGGAAGTATGGCGAGCGCTTTTAATTGATGTTCAATTTACCAGTGTCCGAAACAGTTTTACGTGTAATTAAAAATGAACTAAACTTTATTCGATTATATATAAAAGCCTAATCAATTAAATTTTAGTTGATTTTAGTTGAAAATTTTAATTGAATAAGTTTAAGATGATTTTTAGTTATTTGCAACTAGAATACCAAACGGTTTCGGACTCTGCAATTTACAGAATATTGCAATAAATTTTGTTAACTCAAAAAAAAAAACGGTTGAGTAATATTCAAAATATTTGAAGTTCCAATATTTGCCGTTGGTTGCGTTGCAATCGTTTTCGCAGCTAACTTCACTTTGTTTACATTTTTCAATTTGGAAATTTAAATTCGTAATTTCCCAATTAATCCAATCAGTGGGAACATTCTAATAAAGATTGCCGCCAATAACTCGATAGCACAATTTATTTAAAACAAATCAAAAGTCTCTAGCTATTGCAGTTTTCGAGATCTCATCCCTCAGCCGAACAGCCAGCCAGCTAGCCAAAGATATAAGCGGCATTGTTGTTCCAAAAATGCGCTAAAAATTCTCAGACTTCGATTTCATGAGCATTCGTCTGAAACATCGGTCTATTTTTTATTGTTTCCATGTGACGGATAATAAATTTGCAATTAATAACAATCAAAAATATTTTGGTTAGTCTGCAATGAATCAAAATTTTTTAAGAAATTATAAATCAAATTCTCAAGTACATGCTAACTCTCAAATAATTGCAAATTAATCATTGGGGTTTTAAAATTTATATTGTGTTATGACGTAGTTGCAAGTAGCTCCGAAAAGAAAAAAAATCCACTTCTATCTAGCGATAAATCACTAATGAAAGATTCGCACAAAATTAATGATGCATATTAGCTCTTGTCAAGCGCTCGCAAATGAATTCAGAAAATATTTATCTTAATAGAGAGATTATGATGGGTGAGTTTGAGTTAACTTGATATAAATTTCATTGAGTTTCTCTTCATACCCGAAAAAAAATTCGTTTCTTATTAATTGATTTTCACCAACATGCATACACGGGCACACACAAAAATTTTTTTATTTAAATATTTGCGAAAACCGCTTGATTTTTTTGATGTATACGTTTTAATATCTTTCAATACCTTCTCATAATCTCTTATATAAACAAAATCTCGAGATAAAAAAATTTAATGCTAGCATCATTTTTCAAAAAGCATCACCACTATTTGCTTAATGTAATGCAATCTCATGAATTGGCAAAAGTTTTATTTTTCTCTTCAAGCTCATAAATTTTTACTTGCGAGAGAATCGTATTGTTTGGATAGCGAAATGAACTTTTCCTCTACTGTTTTTGTTTACTAATGCGGACATATTTTGAAGAGATGTGAAGATTGTTTTAGAATTTTCTATAGTGAAGTAGAAAAAATTTTTATTATAAAAATTCTACTGCAGTGTTTTACTTAAAAAGAAGAATAAAATATGACAAAAGAACAAAAGAAAATTATTTATGTCAAATCTTCTGTGAAAATTAATTTTAGGAATTAAATTAAGTTTGACATTTTGAAATTAGCCACCTACATATTTTTACTGTATTTAACAAATACTTGCCGCAGGATGAGGTATCCATAATTACCGAACCAAAGACCCATAATTATCATCATACCACAACTCTTTAATCTGATCCATGCGTTGAGCAATTCACAAAAATATTTGAGAGAGAAATTTTTCTCTTATGTGACTCTCACTTTGTTTCAAAAATTAAAAATTATTTTCTATAAAAATATTCTGTTTCATTTCATTTCTATCCTCTTCCTTCTCTCTCGCTCACTCTATAAAAACAAAAGCAAGTATGCCAAAAAATCAAACAAGTGTATTCGAGAAAAAGAGAGAGAGAAAAACGTTCAATATAAAATGCCTTGCAGAATAAATAAACATAAAATTTGAATAAAATAAAAGAAAACCGGAGATCAGTAAGCCGAAGAAATCGCGTGGTTAAATGGCAGTAAAATGCGAGCAGTAATGAAGATGAGTGTTAGTGTAGACTAATAACAGTGCTCTGTTATTTATTTCTTCCATCTGCAAAAAACATGCGAGAGACTGAGAGCAACAGCAACAGCTCATTATGAGTGAACAAAAAAAACAACAAGTGAGCGAGTTGTACTGCCAAAAAGCACATACATCGAAATAATACTTCTCTCACTCACATATACAATGTAGCACATTGCTGCTGCTAAGTTGCCACTGCTGAGCGAAAAAGAACCTTCACAGTTTGACTGTATGCGTGGCGGAAAAATGAGCATGAAAGAAGAAAACAAAAAAGCGGAACAGAGAAGAGTAGAAAGAATTTATATCAGCAGTTGAGAAAATGTCTTTTAGCTGAGTAGATGTGCTGAGGACGCTGCTCGACAACTCTTTTTCGATCAGGATTTTTTATTATAATTTTTCTTAGATTTTTTACGTGTGTGTAAATATATACCAAAAAAATCGTTTTTATTTTACACTTATAGTGAAAACGAATAAAAGAAAGAAATTAAAAGAAAACGTGAGTAACATCAGTGATACAAATTAGTCCATATATCCACATGATTGTGATTTGTGACATTATCAGCATTCGCATGGAAAAAACACAAATAAAATCGCGACGAGCAAGAAAAATTCATAATATTATTTTTTGTTATATGAAACAAGTTTTTGCCTTCTTATTTTTACGAGTTTCTTTTGGAATCAAGGTTGTCGTTGAAGCAATAGAGTGTAATAATGTAAAGTCGGAAGAAGTGTGTTAGAGAGAAAGAGAGTTTAACACCACAAAGAAGGAATATATAAAAAAGTTTTAAACACAGCATGCATACATGCATCTGTAGGAAAAAAGCAAGTTTGATAACATTTCTAGTTTTTATCAAGGACATTCATAACCAGAAACAATGACAATCGACAAAACCTTGATCAAGCAATAAGAATAGAAATCATTTTAAAAGACAAATATGAAGAAGACAAAAAATATTTTTGTGACTTTATTTACACATATGTATTTGTTGGGTTATCGCAATCAGCTGTGGGTTAAGGGAAAGAGAGAGATGATGATGGAAAAATAGAAACTTCTGATGCTCGAAATTGCGATGTGAATGGAACTTTTTAAACCGGTGCCATAATTAAATAATTAATATGCGACTATAGTATTGCCATAGTGCCATGTATTTAAAATAAATAAAGAGAAGTGATTTAATCATTTGTAAAACTCAAAGAGGTGACATTTGCTGTGATGAGTGAAAAGTTGTTGTTTAACTTTTTAAAATAAAAACAATAAAATGTGAGGTTTTGGGTTAAACTATAAAGGAAAACTTTCTTTAATACGAAATAAAATAATGGATAGCATATGCAGTTAAATAAGCTTCATAATGAACAATTGAATGTTTAAGTTCTTTATCATGAGTTCGTTACTCTTTTGCAAATAAATAAATAGAAATAAAAATAAGTGAACAATGAAGATTCATTTGATTGATGATTGTTATAATATTCTCATCAAATTATTATGCAGTGAATAAATTAGCCCAAACTTGTGTAGCTATGAAAAAATAAATGAGTGCCAGTTCTACACGTGCTTTAAAAATCTATCATCACATTGCTTTAATTAATGGACTTTTGTGACAGTTTAAAAAAATATTTTTTTTTAAGTTATAATGAACTTTTGATGAAAACAATTCAATAAAAATAATGATGATGTCAAAATGTCCATAAAATAACCACATTTATGTTTGTTTGTGAAAAAAAACGCATTCATAAATTGCTTCCATAAATTTCTGTGTTTATACAATTGTTTTGATCATATGGCGATAACTTTCCTTATAAAAATAAAAATATTTTCTTATTCCTGAATGTGCGATTAATCATTTTAGATCTTAAACAATTGTAATTTAATTATGGCAAATTAATAAATAATTTCTTCCTCTGTTCATGTTCAAGAACAGCAGCTTGTAGCAAAAAAAAATTCAATTAAATTAGTGAAGTGCTTGTGGCACAAAGGAAAGCAGTTAATGACAGTAGGAATTTATATTTAAAACACATATTAGGATAAACATGACTTTTAATTAACGAACCAAAAATTCTTTTCATTCAGAATACATGCTTAATTCAAATTTATTGTTTCATCTTACAAGAAATTTGGGAAAAACTTGGGAATGTCGAATAAGCGGAATGACCTCACTGCCAATCCCAGAATATATAGGTCATTATGCAATATCACAGTTCACACATGTGTATGCGACAAACAGTCGAAAATTCAAACGTAGCATAACATTTTAATAATGAATGAATATTCATCATAAAGAAAGAAACCAATATTCAATAAAGCAACTTAAAAATTTATACAGTTGCTTAGACTAATTAGAAGATTGTGTCATAGAGAATATTGACCAAATGCAAAAATGAATAATGAATCTCTCTAAAAAGAAAATTTCAATAACCTAACAGATTTGTAATCATGTATGCATTAGGAAATTAGAGTCCATTTTTATTTACTGGCGTTTGATACGTCACTATATATTTACTTAATTATTCTTTTCATGTCTTTACTTGCTATTTCTACTTACTTATTTAATATGCATAAACCAAATTTAATACATACATTTAAACGTACGTTTGCTTTATTCTGTTTTATTTTTAGAAACCTTTTTATCTCTTCTTACTCTCTCAACTTTTTTTTTTAAAAAAATATTATTTTTCGCTCATGCAGAGAAAAAATTCAGTTTTTTTGACAAATGATAAGGAAATATGGTTTTAAAATTTATTATAGTCGTCTATTTTAATTTTTTTTCTCTTCTCATTATTCTCTCAACTTTATCATCTGTTATTCATAAAAGTCTGGAATTTAATGTGAACAAATTTTCATACCTACTGGTATTATCTTCACTTTTGTTTACAGAGATAATAAAAGAGGAAGAAAAACTTGCTACCGTTAAACTTAATCAGACGAATAGATGCGATAAACATTCACATATAGCCTATATAAAAGCTCATTCAAAATGGACAAATTAATTGTGGTTAATGAAAATCTCACAATGCAAAGTTGTGTTGATTCGTATGATCATAAAAAGTTTGGATTTTTTCTTAATGGAATAGGAATGAATACAATTGGAGGTGAGTAAAAAAATAAATTTATTCATTTGACATTTTGTGACTTTGCAAATAATTAGGGTTCGAACTTGCATGCATATTTTACTTGATATGCGATTTTTTTTGTCAAGTTGATTTCAAGTTGACTTACAGAAAAGTGTCTTTAATTTATTCAAATTGAATTTCATTCTTTTAAA
This sequence comes from Polypedilum vanderplanki, assembly GCA_018290095.1. Classification (NCBI taxonomy): domain Eukaryota; kingdom Metazoa; phylum Arthropoda; class Insecta; order Diptera; family Chironomidae; genus Polypedilum; species Polypedilum vanderplanki. Next base: position 5,762,718 of record CM031379.1, on the reverse strand, counting down.
ATACATAGTAAAATAAAGAATCATTGACTTTTATACAAATTTGTTGAATTTCAAATAAATCAAATAAAATTTGAATGAATAAAAGACATTTTTGTGTAAGTCAACTTGAGATCAACTTGAAAAAAAATATGCGCATATCAAGTAAAATATGCATGCAATTCCGAACCCTACAAATAAATAAACATATCAGTAAACACACAAAACTTTTTTTTGGCAAATGACAAAAAATTACAAATTAAAATTAGCAAAGTGTCACAAAATACAATTTACCTGCAATATTTTAAAAATGACTTTCTTTCTTTACTCTATATTAGTTATTGGCATATTTGGAAATGTTATTACAATCATCGTTCTGTCACGACCACGCATGAGAAGTAGTATAAATCATCTTTTAATCGGATTGGCCTGTTCTGATTTACTCGTCCTCATCACTGGAATGCTACTATTTGGTTTTACAACAATATATCCTTATACTGGCAAATTGATGGCTTACAATTACAGTCTGCTACCTTTTATATCGTTTGTGGTTTATCCCTTTGCAATTATTGCACAAACAGCCAGCATATACATGACACTATTTGTCAGTCTAGAACGGTATATTGCAGTTTGTTATCCATTAAAAGCGAGATCATTGTGCACAAAAAAACACGCAAAACTTTGCATATTAATAATTGTAATATTTTCAATAGTCTATAACTCACTGAAATTCTTTGAAATCCAACTTGTACAAGGTGAAGATTCAATGTTTGGTGAATTTTATTGCCCAAGAGCAAGTAGTCTACGAAGAAATCATTATTACATTCATGTTTACATTCATTGGATGTATTTAATTGTAATAAATGTGATACCATTATCAGCTATCACATTTTTCAATTTACAAATTTTCATGAGAGTAAAAACGGTTAACAAAATGAGATATCAGTTAACCAAAAGGGAGATGGCTGACATCAAACTCACATCAATGCTTTTTGCAGTTGTTGCTGTATTTCTGATATGCAATTTTCCGGCTGTCCTCATCAATATCTATGAATCTTTCCTACCCAATATTATGATTGACGATCGACTAGTAAAAATCTCAAATTTCCTCATAGCAACGTCATCAAGTGTCAATTTCATCATTTATGTAGTGCTAGTGAAGAAATTTCGATTAGTGTTTATTGATCAAATGAAATCAATTTTATTATGTAGTGTAGCGCCACAAAAGCAAAAGCCCTTTAATAGACGAATCTCACGATTAGACTCGGAACGGTATAGTGTGAGTCATAATAACACTGACACATTGACAACGAGCCTTTGCTGATTAAAGATGGTTAGCATAAATGTTAATAATAATGTTGTTGAAATAAGATACTGATATTACGTTTAACATTTTCTCGTGTGTAAAGCATAAAAGCATGCAGTGACAGCCATAGATAGAAAGAGCACAAATAATAACATGGTTGATAGTGATATATATATAAATAAATATAGGCATAATTCTCATCATATGAATATGCATATGACACGTTAATAAAGAAATTTTCATACAAGTCATGTTACAAATTATTAGAAAGTATCTCAGGACTAAAAGACAATTTTCTCAAAATACTATTGCTACTGCTGCTGCAGCAAATAATTCTGATGAAAAAATATTTTTAAAGAAAATTATTAAGAAAGGAAAAAAGTTATGCCAAAACAATTGTCTTCTCGTGTGTTTTTTGTACAGCAGCAGCGGCATTTACCATGAAAAAGAAGAGAATGATGCTGAGTGTCAAAAGATTATCAATAAAAAATTTTATTACTCTTCCATTTTTTGCTTCTCCGATAAGGAGAGTCAAACTGAATTACTCAACAATATGTACTCGACTGCTGTTCGCTGATAATCGCCATTGATGCGAGAAATTTGTTGTTATTGTGAGGAAAATAGCAAAGAAAAAAAAAGTAAGGAAAGGCAAAAATGAAATATGTTCTTAAAGAGTCAATGTGTACGCTATATATAAAGAGCAGAAAATAAAAGAAACAAATGGGGATCAACAATGAAAGTGAATTGTTTGATAAAAGAATAAATGCCAAGGTGTTGTTAAAAAGAAAAGAAAAAAGAAAACACCTTAATGACTTTAATTTTAAATTCCAATGACAATGAGTAATGCGAGTAGCATGGAATATGACATAATTTTGTTTACTGAAATAAGAACTTTGTTTGTGAGAAAACAGCAAAAATATTACATTAAAAATAATTTCCATGAAAAGTCAAAAAAGATTTGGACAAAAAACATTAATTTCAACTCGTTTGAAACATAAATCTACATTATTTTCTTGCAAGTTTTGTATTAAATCTCTAATCCATCTTAATACTGTCAATTTACACTTTCTTGTGATCCCAAAACAAATATTTTTCATTTTAGTGCTGAATGTACAAAAAACATTGTGTGTGTATGTGAGAGAGATGTAGGAAGAATAAATGTAAGGAAATTAATTTACTTAACAAGTTAGAAGTTATTCGAGTAAGCTTAAAAGTAACATAATTTAGTAAAGCTCAAAGCGAGAGAAGAAGTAATCTCACATTCAAAAAAAGGATAAACAAGAAAGAGGAGAATTAATTAATGATATTAAGAGGATATTTTATTACTTCCATTTTCAATGTCAAATGAACTCGTTTTTTATTTCATATATAAATAGTATAAAAACAAAAATAAAACTGTGTTGTTTTATGTACGTTTGATGTATAATATTTTTTCTCTCACATTCATTCTCTATGTCTTATTTTCGTCTGTGTACACATCATGATGATAAAAGTAAAACGTGCTCGCTAGGATGATGCGATGTGCAAAAATTGAACTTTCTTCAATGTGTATACATGATGTATGAATGAATGAAAAACCCCTAAATGTATATAAAAATTTAAAATGTTTTCACTTATGAATGAAGATTGTCAAATGGTTTTTCAGATGTATTTTGAAGTCCACGACATTTTATATTGACTTTAGTACCAACAAGTACCATAAATTCACGTGCTTTAGGTATATTGTCGTTTTGTTCATAAAATTCTATTAACAATCCCATATTTTCCAACTCTCGCATAAACATTTTATCATCACTGACGTCACAAGGAACTTTAATTTTATTACGTACATTACCTCGTGCAATATCTATAACAAAATGACAATGTTCATTTGAAATCGTCATTGGGTCTTCATCTAACATCACATCATGCAACATTCCTTCATCATAAAGAAATCTGTCAATGAAAATTTTCAATAAATGAATTCAGACATGTGTTCTTGTCGACAACTTGTATACAATGATTTAATTTATTTTATTATTTTTCGCACCTTGTTACACATTTTTCACGATGACGTTCGTATACATTTGAAATTATTAAGAAGGTTATCACACCCAATAATATAGCGATCAAAAGTACACTAAAATGAAACAATTTATTCATTTAAAGTGTGCAACAACAGAAATAATGAAATTGATGAGTGAAAAGTGACAGTAAAAAATAGAAAAGAATTAAATAGATGAATTTTTTCTCACCAGACTGATATTATAAAGCATTTTGATTTTTTCATGATATTTTTTCTTGACGGTGTCACTTTCACTGTTTGATCTTTACGAGTTGGCGTTTTTGTTTCAACTAAATTTGTCTCGTATGATTCAGAATAAAATTCTTTATTTTTTCAATGAAATCACTCATGATACTAAATTAATATTTTCTTTTACATGCTTTCTCAATTATTATGAAATTGGATTAATTTATATGAACTTTTGTTGAACTCTTTCATACATGCAAAATGGACATGCACAATATTTTTTTTTATTTTATCTGTTTTAGTCAGAAATCGTTTATATATCCGTTTCTTAGAAAATGCTTTCTTTTAGATTAAGAATAAACAAATTTAATTGACCATATTACAACCTAAATTGATTTTTTTAATGAGTAAAAAATATTCAAATATTTTAGGTAATCTGTAATAAAAAATTAAATCAAGGTAGGAACAATATAAATTTTTTTTTGAATTCTTAAGAGTTTTATTTTAAATCATTACTTTAAAATTATTTCTAATTTATTTCATTTTTAAAATATTAACGATTTATCATTTTACATCTAGAAATTTTTTGATTTTACATTGAACAGCAATTGTATGAAGTGAAGTGTATTTTATCGGTATGAAGATAAATGCTTAAAATCTATAGAAAAGTAGATCAAGATAGTTAAATGTGTGCAAATTATTCAAATTTAATAGAGTTAACAGAGAAGTCTATAGCTCCACCGCGATAATTTCCTCTCTTTTTCTTTGTTTTTTCATGTCGAAAAGATTTTCCGCGAGTGTGCTTTAAAACTTCATTAGCTTTTTCACCCCACGATCCACGAGAGTTACGCTAAAGATTTGATTAATAAAAATGTATAAAAGTAAAAATTAATATGATTCTATATATAAGTTCAAAAATTTAAATCCTTTAAAATGCAATCCATATTTCTATCAAATAATAATATGCTATAAGCATAAATTTTTTTTTGATATATTTAATCGTCAAATTTAATTTTTTTATTAGCTTGTGAAGGCGTTGATTTGTTATCAAAACCTCCAAAAGACTTTCTTCCACCTCCCGCATTATTTCCTCCAAATTTACCGCCGCCTCTACCTCCTCGACCGCCCTTGAATCCACCTCTTCCACTACCACCATTTTGTCTTGTACCTGGCACAACTTCTGAATCACCTTTTGGTGCATTACAACGTTTACATTCAGTTCTAAATGCAAAATTATCATTGCTACATTGTGAACAAATCCAATCACCGGGTTTATTTCCAAAATTATTTGATCTCGGTGTGTCTCCTTTTCCTTGTTGTCCATCTTTTGTTGTATTACATCGCTGACATTCTGTTCTGAATGCAAAATTATTATTATGGCATTTTGGACAATCCCAATCACCATCACGTCCTTTTCTCTCGCCACCAAAAGAATTTCGATCATTTTTCTTTTCAAATTTAGGTTTTCCACCAAATCCACTCTTATCATGATTCTGATTGCATTTTAAAGGATAATGAATGATGCGTGTAAGAAAAGAGAAAAGAAGAAAGAAAAAAATAATTTAATCAATATGGACTCTTTCTCTTCTTCGTGACAAGAGAAGCACAAGACAAATTTCAAACTTTTTAAAATAATATAATAAACAAAGATTAAGTGTCCATATAATGATATAACATTAAAAAGAAGTAAAGAGAATGTCCTGAGACTTTTCTTTAAAAAAGAACTAAATTATATAAATTTTCTTTCTTCTCTTTTCAATCTTTTCTATGCACTTCATCTCATAGGACACTAACCTTAGCTTCAAAAGAATTATCTTTTAATCGTTCGTCAACTGAAACTTGTTCCTCTTTTATACGTCGAAAACGTTCAACACCGCGCTTCTCATCAGAATTCAATGACTTTCTATTCTTATTATTAATTGGAGTGATTGAGGTATTAAGAGTGTTATTAGCAAATTTTGACATTGGTGTTGACGAGGAATGCTAAAATATAAACACAACGTTTTATAATAAAAATAATTTAATGAGTTTATATTTGAGGTTAAAAAGTTTAAAGATATGTTTTTAATATAAGGAAATGTTCTTCATTGTCTTGTACTTTTGATATCACACATTCGTTTAAAACATTTCACATCAAAGAACACGAAAACTGTGAATTGATTTAAAATTATAATTGTTTAGAAATGTTATGAATATCTGTTTAAAGAGAAACAAGATGTCGTATTAGTAATTTTAAACTTTTTTACCTTTCCTTCTCCAGCTTTGACAAAGTTATTGTATGCAGGCTTTTTCTGAATAGGCTGATCTTCAACTTCTTCATCTTCTGCTTTGCGCTTGTTATTTTTAATCACAAGTGCTGGTGCTTCCTCTTCATCAGTCGATTCCTCTTCTTCGCTTGATTCTTCTTTCTTGGCAGCTGCTTTTTGTACAGGTTTTGCAGGAGCTTTTTGAGCTGGCTTTTTCTCTTCTTCTTCATCAGATGATTCTTCTTCAGAGCTTGATTCTTTTTTCTTTGTTGGAGCTGCTTTCACTTGTGGTGTAGGTTTTTTGACAACAGCTGGTTTTGTTTTCTCTTCTTCATCTGAATCTTCTTCAGAACTTGATTCCTGCTTTTTCTTTGTTGCTGCTACAGCTGTCTGTGTTGGTTTTTTGGCAACAGAGGCTTTTGGCGCTTCTTCTTCATCACTCGAATCGTCTTCAGAATCCTCTGAACTTTCAGCTTTCTTTACTGTTGCTTTTTGTACAGGTTTTGCAGGAACTTTTTGAGCTGGCTTTTTCTCTTCTTCTTCATCAGATGATTCTTCCTCAGAGCTTGATTCTTTTTTCTTTGCTGGAGCTGTTTTCACTTGTGGAATCTTATTAACGACTGGTTTGACAACAGCTGGTTTTGTTTCCTCTTCTTCGTCCGAATCTTCATCAGAACTTGATTCCTGCTTTTTCTTTGCTGCGGCAACTGCTTGTGTTGGCTTTTTAGCGACAGCAGCTTTTGGTGCTTCCTCTTCATCAGTCGATTCCTCTTCTTCGCTTGATTCTTCTTTCTTAGCAGCTGCTTTTTGTACAGGTTTTGCAGGAGCTTTTTGAGTTGGCTTTTTCTCTTCTTCTTCATCAGATGATTCTTCCTCAGAGCTTGATTCTTTTTTCTTTGCTGGAGCTGCTTTCACTTGTGGTGTAGGTTTTTTGACAACAGCTGGTTTTGTTTTCTCTTCTTCATCTGAATCTTCCTCAGAACTTGATTCCTGTTTTTTCTTTGCTGCTACAGTTGTCTGTGTTGGTTTTTTGGCAGCAGAAGCTTTTGGCGCTTCTTCTTCATCACTCGAATCGTCTTCAGAATCCTCTGAACTTTCAGCTTTCTTTACTGGTTTTTGTGCAGGTGTTGGTGGTTTTTTTGCTGGAGCTGTTTCTTCTTCACTACTGTCATCTGAACTATCTGAATCCTTTTTCTTACCATTACCATTTGCTACTACGGCCTTACCATTCGTCGTAGGCTTTGCTTGCGGTTTTTCCTCTTCTTCACTCGAGTCGTCTGAACTTGACTCTTTTGCTGTGAGTTTTGCCGGAAATTTTTTCGATCCAGTTTTCTGAAAATGTTGAACTACTTCTTGTAACTTTGGACATCCTTTTGGAATATTCACCTAGAGATTATAAAATCATACAGTTTAGTATTATATACTATATAAACACACTGAAAAAGTTTTTAAGGGTTATTAAGTCATTTTTTGGCATTTTTATAAAAATGCGTTTCAGAAAAAATGTGGCCGCACACATGTGAAAATGATATTTTACGAATAAATCAGAATATACTCAATAACCTACCGCTTTGAATATCCGCTTGAAAGTTTCAGCTAACGTTTTGTCTTTTGAAGCAATATAATCGTAGCACAATGCATTTATTATCGATGGATCCATTTTTTCACTCTTTTGATTATTAAACACGAGGTTCTTTTAACTCAATTTGAAAACTATGTTGTCGCGTTTACGTTTATTTGTGTTAGTAAGATCTTCAGTAAAACATAGAAAAATTCATTTCATTTTAGTTTATTTTTAAATTCATTTTTAACAGATCTTCTTTTATTAAATATTCATAAATCTTCCTATTTAATATTATTACTGTATATAGTTTAATAAAATATTATTAACAAGAGTATTTAATTAATTTTCTTGAAATACAGAAAATTTCATAGAAAAAATTTTATAAATAAACCAGAAAAAATTAAATTCAAAATGAATCAAACGTAAATTTTTTTTAAAATATTTTTCAATTTATTTATATTTATAATGACAGAGTCAATAGATATTGATATTCAAACAACAATAAAACCAAATCTCTATTGGACATCATTAATTGTAATATTTTACTTTCTATATTAAATTTTATCAATAAAAATGTCTTCATGTTTTCATTTCATTTTCATTTTCAAAGGCTGGTGGAGTTGCTGGTTTGGTTGTTGATGTATCTTTATTCCCAATTGATACCATAAAAACACGATTGCAGAGTGAAAGAGGCTTTTGGAGAAGCGGTGGTTTCAAAGGAATTTATAAAGGACTTGCTCCAGCAGCAGCAGGCTCAACGCCATCAGCAGCACTTTTCTTTGTCACATACGAGTCATTAAAATCATTTCTAAGTCAAAGAGTAGCTAAAGAGCAAGCTCCTCTTGTTCATATGATTGCAGCATCATGTGGTGAAATTGTAGCTTGCCTTATACGAGTTCCAGTTGAAATTGCAAAACAAAGAAGGCAAGCACTACTAGTTAAGAAAGGAACTTCTTCAATTCAACTTTTATATCAAGCATTTAAGCAAGATGGTTTGAGCAAAGGAGTTTATAGAGGTTTTTGTGTGACAATTTTTCGAGAAGTACCATTCAGTTTCATACAATTTCCTCTATGGGAATATTTAAAAACTCAATGGGAACCATATACTGGTCTCACACTTAATCCGATTTCAGTCGCAATGTGTGGTGCAGTCTCTGGAGGAATTGCAGCAGCTTTAACAACACCATTAGATGTACTAAAAACGAGAATTATGTTAGCTGAATCAGATGCAAAAAACAAAAGCATTGGGAAATTGTTAAAATCAATTTATAGAGAGAATGGCATGCGAGGACTATTTTCAGGAATTGTTCCTCGTGTCATGTGGATTACTTTAGGAGGAGCAATTTTCTTTGGATTCTATGATTTAACAACAAAGTTTTTACAAAATAATGACATGAAAAGGTAGATTTAAACACTTAATATTTTAGTATCATAGATAGTAATAAAAATAATATTTTAAAATTTAAAAATTTTTTTATTTTTTTTTTGTTTAAAAAAAAATCATTTTCATGTTGATATAAATTAAGTTAAAGTCATAAATAAAATTTTTCATTCTTATTTCAGTAGTGTAAATGTGTGAATAAAATAAAAATAATTTTGTTGAAAGAAAACTGTTTTTGCGTGAATTCACCATTTAAGTGGTGAAAAAAAATTGTTCAAAACAAAGACGAAAGTGAAAAATTAAAAATTTAATATTTGACAATATATTATCAATTTCACAAATTGATTATGATCTGGATGACATGTTTAAATCACGTAGTTGGTTCGGATTGACACAACGAAGCCCAAAAAATCGGCTATCGCTTGATAATTTGAAAAATTTACTTTCTGTTCTCGAAAAAAATAAAACTGTTTCAGAAGCAAACAGAGGCTTATTAGTAGAATCTTTACGTTGCATTGCAGAAATTCTTATTTGGGGCGATCAAAATGATGGAAGTGTATTTGAGTAAGTATAAAAATTAGTTAAATTGAACTTCAACCTTGAAAACAATAATTTTCTTCTTTTTTATTCTTCTATGACGAATTAAGTTTCTTTCTGGAAAAGAATATGCTCAGCTATTTTTTACATATCATGCGACAAAAAAGTGGCGGTTCAAGTTTCGTATGCGTTCAGTTGCTCCAAACATTGAATATTTTGTTTGAAAATATCAGAAATGAAACATCGTTATGTGAGTTATTAAATCCATTACTGATAACAAATATAAAAGTAAACTCATTCTCTTTATTTTTAGATTATTTACTGAGTAATAATCATGTCAACTCGATTATTGTGCACAAATTTGATTTCTCAGATGAAGATGTTATGGGTTATTTTATTCTGTTTCTTAAAACTCTAAGTTTAAAACTTAACTCGCATACAATTCACTTTTTCTATAATGAACATACAAACGATTTTCCACTCTATACTGAGGCAATTAAATTCTTTAATCATCCTGAATCAATGGTGCGGATAGCTGTGAGAACAATTTCATTAAATGTCTATAAAGTTGATAATGAATCAATGCAACAATTTATAAGAGATCGTACAGCAGCTCCTTATTTTTCTAATCTGGTGTGGTTTATTGGAAAACATGTTCTCGAACTTGATGCATGTGTAAGAAATGACCAAGATCATCAATCGCAACATCGATTGTCAAATTTAGTTGCGGAACATTTAGATCACTTACACTATCTTAATGATATCTTACTGCTCGAAATTGAAGGTTTAAATGCAGTATTAACTGAACATTTGCTACACAAGCTGTTTGTTCCACTCTATGTCTACTCACTAACTCCACCGACTCCTGATTTGGCTGTTGTTACAAGAAATTTAGCTGCAGTGCTAAATAAAATTGTTGATATAGATGATGTCGCTGAAACATGCGACAATCCAAGAGTATCAAGTATTGTAGCTCTTTTTCTACTATCACTGGTTTTTCTTGTTATTTCTCACAGTCCATTAGTGCACGCTCTTGCATGGGTAATTTTAAATGGTGATCATAGTGTATTTAAAGAAGGAGCTGCAGAGATCCTTAATAATTACATACAAAGAAGAGAAGGTTCAATGGTTGCTCTTGGTTTTGTTCAACCACGTGAAAGTTTAGAGGAAGCACTCGATTCATCATCCTTAAACAATTTATCACCATCAACATCAGGAATTATAAATAATGACACATCAAGTGGTTCATCTTCACCAATAGCACGTCAAAATGATTCATCTGATGCCAGTTTAAGCGAAGAAATAGAAAAAGTGAATATTACAGATGAGGAAAAAGAACAAATTTTGGAATCATCTTTAAATTTACAGAAAAGCTGTCGACCGTTTTTAGATATGATACTTCATTCACTTGATTGCAATGAGAACGATTATGTTGCGTTGTTGGCTCTTTGTTTGTTGTATGCCTTGGCAAATAACAAGGGTAAGTAAAAAGTTTTCTTTCGCTAATGTAGATCATTAATCAAATTTTCTCTATATATCGCTTGCAATGTTTGGATAAAATTATTAGATGGTAATGAAGCTTTACTAATTAATCATGTTCTTTCATCAATCTCAAGAGATTAATTACAAGAAGTCTAATGAACTTTCTTTCTTATACTCTTTTATTCTTCATTAGGTTTAAACAAGGATTGGCTTGATTTAGTTCTCAACAAATCATCGTCACCTGTTGCTACACAATATAATGATGTGTTAATTGACAAATTGTTAAACATTATTCATATATCGAGCACACCATGTAAATTTTAAATTTTTCATATCATTATTAAATTTTATTGAAATATATCTTTTATAATAGCATGTAGAGTTCGTTTAGTAACAATTGAATTGACTCTGAAGCTCCTAACTCAACTCTTGAATTCAAACTCGTCCCAAATTTCTGATAATCATCGTACATCGTTACAGCAAGCGCGTTCGCAATCGATGACAGTGCTCAAAAATTTTTACAAATCCGAAGATATTTTTCTTGATTTATTTGAAGATGAATACAATGAAATGGTTAAGTCTAACTTGAATGTTGAATTTCTTTGTATGGATGAAACGATTTTACTTCCTCCAACTAATACTCCTTTGACTGGGATTGAGTTTAGTCGACGTTTACCTTGTGGTGAGTAGAATGTCTTTTCATTACACCACAAACAGATAAAAGTCTTTACAAACGTTATCTGCTAAATATAGGTGAGGTAGAAAAAGCACGAAGAGCAATTAGATTCTTCTTTCTCATACGAAAAATGTGCCAAAGCATCAATAATGAGGTTGAACAATTGCTTCCACTTACTAACCCTTCACATTGTGTGCAAATTGAGAATGCTCTTGATTTGAGTGAGTATAATTATTACTTCTAAGTTTATGTCATTCCTCCATATTTTATTTTTAGATAATAGCGATTTGATTGCATGCACTGTGATAATGAAAGATGGAACCAAATATCGTCGGTTTTTGGTCATAGATATCCTTCAATTGATTTTAGTTGAGCCTGATCCTCGTAAATTGGGTTTTGGAATTGCAAAATTTGTTGGATTTTTACAAGATGTAGAAGTTAATGGAGATAAAGATGATTCAAGATGTTTGCATTTGACAATTCATCGTGGTGGTCCTTCAAATAATCGTACACCAATTTTATCTGCCAAATTTATATTTGATGATCATATCAGATGCATGGCAGCTAAGCAACGTCTTACAAAAGGTAGGTCAAAAGCGAGACAAAAGAAAATGTATCAAATAGCGCAATTGCTCGAAATTCCCCAATTAAATGAATCACCAACTCCAATTTATTCATCAATGTTACGTGAAACAAGAACAGCAAGAACGCCTAGAGAGCATCGTCCATTGTTTAGTACTTCAAATAGAATACCTGGTGTTGCTTCAGCACTTAGAAGAGAAAGTATGCCTTCTGGAAGTGTCAGTAGAAGTCAATTGGTTAGCAGTCGCACTTCTATGGATGGGTAAATTACATCAAAAAGATTTTATTTTTTAAATTTTTTATATCAATTTAAATAATAGGTCTCAAAAACCATCAAGTCCACCTATAAATACTCCAAAATCACGTGATGGAAGTAAAAATCGTCGTTCACATTCAGGCACACCTAAATCAAGAGATGGTAGTCCTCGAGTGGAACGTACATCAGAAGAAATTCCCATGGAAAATTTAAACTCAAATCCATCATCCCGATGTTCTTCAAATGCACCTTCAAGATCACATACTCCTTCACGTCTCACTACTGACTCAACCAACACATTGTCATTAGCTAAGGAAGTAATATCAACTTCAACTATAAATGGAAATATTAGACAACGATCAGAAGAAACTTCATTTATTGGTTCATCATCATCAAATGGTAATAGTACCGGCAATGTTGAAGAAAAAGAAAAGAGAAGAAAGGGTGCAATTGAAACTGTATAAAAATATCTTATAATAAATTCGCTTCAATGTTATTTGTAAGTGAAAAAGAAATGTCCAATTATAAAATTGATTGTTCATCTTTGTTAATTTATTGGTAAATAAAAGAATTATAACAAAAATACATGAACATTTTATTGTCAATGATAAAGGACTTCATAATCAAACAACTTCTGTGAGTTCTGTTTTTGTGTTGCTAATGCCACCATATAAATATCTAAGCCAAGTCAGTCTTGCCATTGATGCTTTAGGGATAATATAACTTTATTATAATAAAATATGTTTGAAACAAAACTTTTTCAACTTACCAATTATAAGCCAGCTGTACGAAAAGATGAACATTTTTTGAAAATAATTCATTGATGTTAGCAGAGTTCCAAGAATAAAAATAATGTACATAAAGAAGATGAAGCTAATTACTAAAAATTTGATCAATGCAATCAGATAGAATACTTTTAGATACGATTTTATTTTATCAAACATTTTTGACAGACAAAACATGTACGCGTTTATAAGCAAAGTTTAAGAATACAATAGAAATACACTGAGATAATTATGTTATTATTTCAAGTTTGTAAGTAACCGGGAAGTTTCATTCTCATAAAAATCCAACTTGTAAAGAATGATATAATAACGAAAATGAAGCCTAGTGATGTTAAAAGAAGTTTATTTAATTTTGGTTTGCCATCGCCAGCAACATCTAGAATGATGAAACCTAATCCTATAGAGAGATATAATTTGGGTAAAAAGGGCGTAATTATTTTAATGATTGATTATAATACCTCCAATAGTAAAAAGAAATGAACTAGCGATTCCTTCCACAATATACTGTCCATTTACACGGTAAGGAAGAAATGCAACGGGCTTCGAGTGACCATTTTCTATTGTACTTCCAATTGAAGGAGGTTCCACAATGATATCGTAGATAATTCCTGAGAAAAATATGATTTTCAAATAAATCTCATCATTGAAAACGTAAACAAAATTTTATTTACCTGCACAAACAAGAAAATATGATGTAAGGACGATGAAAAAGACTGTTTTTGCTGATGGCAAAGGAACTGATAACCTTTTAAGTTTTAAGTTTGGTGGTTCAAGAAATAAAAATGGTATATTATAAACAATTTCCATATTTTTTTCAAAATTTGTCTTTGCCGACAAAAAATACACGACAGCTTTAAAAATTCTGCAATTCAAAAAATATTTCATTTAATTTCAGTTCAAATTTGAAGTTGTGCCTGACAGTTATATTTTTCATGATTGTTCAAATACATTGACCAATTTACGTTTGTGTGTGATAATTTTTGAATAAATACCCGGCGTTTTCAATCTTCTTCTTACTCTGATTTATTTTAAAAGAGAAAAACTGAATTTATTCTCATTAAGGTTTTACTCGTTGTAGTGATCGGTTCTTATTATAGAATATATTGTGAGATTTTTTTGTGTTTTACAATTTAAAACATAAATTGATTAACCATTATTTCAATCGATTTCAATAGGTTTTCAACAAAACGCGTCAAAATGCCTGAATACAAAATCTATTATTTCAATGTAAAAGCACTTGCTGAACCATTGCGCTTTTTACTCTCTTATAAGAATATTCCATTTGAAGATATTCGTATCGAAAAAAGCGACTGGCCTGCAATCAAACCAAGTGAGTAGTAATGCTATTATTGACTTGTATCTTGAATTACTTAATTATTTCGTAAATTAAAGCTTAATCAAATATGTACATATTTATACGACGGCGTCATTATTATTATTTATGTCCTCTCACTCTTCTTACATTTTAATTAATCTTGTTGTACATACACAGCATACAAGTTTTAAGCAAATATTTTGATAATGACAAGCAAGAAATTCAAAAAAAATTTATCACAGCTGTTGAAACAAATTTTAGTGTATTCGATTACTGATCAAACAAGCCAAATTTTATGTCATTTGGTCACTTTTAGTCTGAAATATACCCAAAAAAGATTTTCAAGTAGGTAATAGAAGGTCCAAAAAATTAGATCAATTTTTGGTGCAAATTGGACATTGAGCACTTAAACACTTGTATGTTTGTGATGAGCATATAAAATAGAAAAACACTCTATTGAGCTTTAAATTTCATCATATTTGCCAAAATATGAACTAATTAGGTATTTTCTTTTAATTCAAGCCATGCCAATGATGCAGATGCCGGTTTTGGAAGTTGACGGCAAAAGAGCGCATCAGTCACTCGCTATGGCACGCTATCTTGCTAAACAAGTAGGATTGGTTGGATCAAATGATTGGGAAGATTTGGAAATCGATACTGTAGTTGATACAATTAATGATTTCCGCTTAAGTGAGTTTGAATAATTAATTTTATTTGCAATTGATTCGATTTGTATGATTGATTTTTTATTATTTACAGAGATTGCGGTCGTTTCATATGAAGCAGACGAAGAAGTACAAAAGAAGAAGCGTGTTACGCTTGACAATGAGACAATTCCATTTTATCTCGAAAAACTCGACAGCATTGTTGCTGCTAATAATGGTCATTTTGCATTGGGAAAATTAACTTGGGCTGATTTGTATTTCACTGCAATTCTTGATTATTTGAATTATATGGCAAAAACTGATTTAATTGCTAATCATGAGAATTTGAAGAAAGTTGTTGCAACAGTTTTAGCTCTCGATGGAATCAAACAATGGGTTGAGAAGCGCCCACAAACTGATTTGTAAAATCATTTCTCTTTATAAAATTTCACATAAAAGTTCTTAAAATTTCTAAAGTTATGAAGCTACTTATTGTATTCATCAATTCATGCATTTATTAAATCAAAAATAATAAATTGAGAAATATTTTATCCAAAAAATGATTTATAAGATTGTTTTAATTATATTTTGATTGTGCTATGAAAATCAATTAATTAAGTTTTAATAAATTTAGATCAAATAAGAAATTTATACAATTCTAACGGTCTGAGAAAATTCAAAAAGATCGCTGAATTGAACTGAAAAATTTTATAACTGAACGACAACAAGAGAAAATCTTTCTTTTTCTGAAATTCTGCAAAGAGTGCAGACGTAAATATGGTAAGAAATATTTTATTTTTTAATATTAATGGTTTTAATTAAATTTTCTTAAGATAAAACGAAAGATGTAAATACATATAGTGCAAATATATTCAAAAATTGATGATTTAAATATTAAAATTATGAAAAACTCATAATAATATCCATGTGATTAAAAAATTATAATGTGCTTTAAAATTGAAACTTTAACTTTTAATTATATTGATACAAACACTTTTCATTTTAAAAGTTATGCTATAAATTATTTCTTAAATATATTTTAACAAAATTTTCGTGTTTAGCGTTCTTTGAAAATTTTGAGGTTAATATTCTTTTTCAATTTCAGTCTCATCGTAAATTCTCGGCTCCTCGCCATGGTTCAATGGCATTCTACCCCAAAAAGCGCGCTCAGCGTCATCGTGGCAAGGTCAAGGCTTTCCCAAAAGACGATCCAACTAAGCCAGTTCATTTGACATGTTTCATTTCATATAAAGCAGGAATGACACATATTGTGCGTGAAGCTGATCGTCCTGGATCAAGTAAGTTGTCAATTCTATTAGAGAGGGATATCTATTTCTTCTCTATGATGAGTAATTTTATCGTTTACAGTATTTACTGATTATCCCTGAATGACAAACTAGCATGAACTAGGGCGAACTGATTATAATCTTTTAACCCAATCATGCCTGTTTGTATTGACAAAAGAATATTTTATTAATTCAATGTTTTCTTTCTTTATTATAGAGATCAACAAAAAGGAAGTTGTTGAAGCTGTAACAATTCTTGAGACTCCACCAATTGTTGTTGTAGGAGCTGTTGGTTATATTGAAACACCTCATGGTCCACGTGCACTTTGCAATGTTTGGGCTCAACATTTATCTGAAGAATGCCGTCGTCGTTTCTACAAGAATTGGTGAGTTTAATAATTTGATTAAAATTCACTAAGAATTTCCATATAATGATGATCTCAAAAATTAATGTGATGTCGGAAAGTAAACATGTCGAAACTTTCACTGCTGCTTTCCTTCTGATTAAAATTATGCCCTAAAAGAAAAATTATTAATTGATAATGTTAACTAATTTAATAAAACTAAAGCTCTCCTGAGCCAATTTATTGGATGAGAGCCATCGTTTAGATCATGTAAGCCAAAGCATATGAAAATGCTTATGGTAACCATGATTAGAAACAGTAATCTCCAATGGGCAAAATTCTTCCACTTGTCTATGAGATCTGTTTCTGTTCTTCTCTTTATTTATGCAAATTTTCCATTTTGGCATTCAGGTATTCAAGCAAGAAGAAGGCTTTTACAAAAGCCAGCAAGAAATGGACCGACGATTTGGGCAAGAAGACAATTGAGGATAATTTCAAGAAAATGATCCGTTACTGCAAATACATTCGCATCATTGTCCATTCCCAAGTAAGTAAATTTTTTTTATATTTTCTTAGAAATGCACACGACATCACCTGACAATATGCGACAATTTTGTGAATCTCGCAAGAGATGAGCTTTATTGATGCAGATTGTCGAAATCTGGGGGCTGGCGATGATTTTCAATTCATAGGTCGTTCCTCAATGTCGTATAATAAAAGTGATTCTGTGAAAACAGTGATCTTTGCATGATATATTCCTTCGCTCTTGTAAAGTTTCTATGAAACAATGATTACATGAGGCGACCATATCAAGTACAGTCTTCTCTTAATATCAGTTTAAGCATTTCCATTTTATGATTAATTTACTAACTATATTTTTTTATTTTACAGATTCGTTTGATCAAGCAAGGTCAAAAGAAGGCTCACATTATGGAAATTCAATTGAATGGCGGTACCATTGAAGACAAAGTTCAATGGGTAAAAGAACATTTGGAAAAGACAATTCCAGTTTCGCAAGTCTTTTCACAAGATGAGATGATTGATTGCATTGCCGTCACTAAGGGTAAAGGTTTCAAGGGTGTTACTAGCCGTTGGCACACAAAGAAATTGCCTCGCAAGACTCACAAAGGTCTTCGAAAAGTCGCTTGTATTGGAGCTTGGCATCCAAGTCGTGTTGCATTCACTGTTGCACGTGCTGGTCAAAAAGGTTATCATCATCGTACCGAAATCAATAAGAAGATCTATCGTATCGGCGCTGGAATTCACACCAAGGATGGCAAAGTAAGTGATCCAAACAATACAATTTATGATAAAAATATTTTTAATGATGATAAACATTTTAACGAGCCGAAAAAAAAGTTAATTATAAGATTTCAACATGGTTACCTTTAAATGATAGGACTGATTTAATTGCAATTATCGTCATTGAAAACCAAAATTGATGTACTCAATATTTAATCGAATTTTTTCTTTTTTATTTAACAGGTTGTCAAGAACAATGCTGCAACTGAATACGATATCACTGAAAAATCAATCACACCAATGGGAGGTTTGTAACACAATTTATTTTATATTAAATATCAAAATTAATTGAGCATATTTTAATTACTTTATCATATAGGATTTCCATTTTACGGAGAGGTCCGTAATGACTTTGTCATGCTTAAGGGAAGCTGTGTTGGTGCTAAGAAGCGTATCATTACTTTGAGAAAATCATTGTTGGTTCACACCAAACGTTCAGCATTGGAAGCAATCAATCTTAAATTCATCGATACAAGCTCAAAATTGGGTCATGGTCGTTTCCAAACTTCAGCCGACAAGAGCCAATTCATGGGTGTTCTCAAGAAGGATCGTATTCGCGAAGAGAAGTTGGCTGCAGCTGCTGCCAAGAAATAAAGTTCTTTATGAAAAATATTCTTGTATTCAGAATTTTGACATGCTTTTATTGAATACAATTAAGAGGAAATAAAAATTAAGGATTAAAAATTCCTTAATGAAAGAGAATATATTCTTGTATTATTTATTTGATTTTTACAGCAAAAGTGTTTCTTTAATGGTTTACATAGTTTGAAAAAAATTTTTATTCCAACGGTTTAAATTTCAAATCATTGAGAGAACCCTGCATCAATTTTTTTACAAAAACAAATAGAAAACAAAAGTATTTTTAAGAAATTTCACAAAAATGGAAAGTAAATTAGATAATGTTTTAGATTCAATGATGCAGACTGAAAATACTATTGGTGTTCTCATAGCAGATAATCAAGGACTTTCATATGGCAGTAAGTTATTACAATTGTTTTGATTTTTTAGAATTTTATTTTATATTTTCGTAAATAAATAGCAAGAGGAGTTGCAAATTCACAAGCAGGTGGTTTAATCACAGCAATAGCAGATCAAGCAGCAAAGATTCATCCAAATTTAGATGCTCCTGTTATTATATTGGAAACTGAAAAGTAAGAACATTTATCAAGAAATTCTTGAATATTTTAAAATATTTTATTTGTTACAGTACATCAGTGACAATATCAAAATATGGTTTTCACACAGGAGCAATTTACAAACGAAAGTCTCAATCAAAAAAATAATATTAAGGGATTGGTTTTAATATTATTTTATGCTATAATAACTAATACACTCATTAATAAAAAGTATAAATATGAATTCATAAAGTGCGTTTCTATCATTAAAGAGAAACAGTATTTAATAAATCAATATGTAATGCGTCTGATTGATTTTTATTTTTCAGAGAAAGCAGCAAAAACTAAAGTTTGAAAATCTAGAAATGATTGAAATAGGTATTTGTTTATGTTACTGATCTATGCCACAAAAATTTATCTTAAGCCCTCTGATCCTATGGCATCAAAAATTATGAGTAAAACAATAAGAATTATTGTCTTGTTATGATAAAACACACAATAATCGGGTTTTGATTTTATAGCAATAATCATTTTATTATATCTCACATTCGACAGAGAACCGATGAGAATTTGTAAACGCTTTTTAATGGTGAAAAAAAAATATGAAAAATTTCTCAATTTTCCTTTCTTTAATCTTTCATTCACTTTTTACGATTCTTACAGATTTAGCCCGGATATGAATTCACAATCTCATAAAAAATACATTTTGAAGATGAGGATTAGTTTGTAATAAAATGTTTCCGTACTCTTTCTCACATGACTAAAAAGCATGCATGCACATTGAGGATATTTTTTTGAATGTGTCTGTGCTATTTCGAAATTAGGAATTACGAATCATTGGAAAATGCACTTTTGGAAAATTAAAAAAAACCATTCCTTATTACTCTCGTCTGTCTCTCTTTTTTCTCTCAGTTGATTTGTGCATTTTTATAAATCATATCTCACTGAAAAAATAAAATAAATGCAAGTCAGTCAATCACATGTATTAAATGAAGAATGTCATATTCTACATATGTGTGAATTGATTAAAAGATTTTCTAGAAAAATCACATTTTGAATTTGCGCACATACATTTACACGAAAATTGACTGTCTGGTTCTATCATGAAGAGCAACACAAATTGAAGTAAATGATGAAGAAAATCCAAGACTCAGCACACACGTCGTTAGAAGGAATACAAGAGATAGAAGAAGAGAGTTGATAAAGAAGAAAAAAATGAACAGACCGACATCAATTGAGTAAAATTTTTTTTTCATAATGATAAAAGATCGACCATCATCATCATCATCATCGTTTTTTGACCTCTGTCCATTTTGTTTCCAACTGAAATGATTACCCAATTTTTTTATTCTCTTTTATTTTATCTCTCCTTGCATGTTGCTGATATGTGAAATTTTATTTCTTTAATTTTTAAAGCTTTACTGTATTGTTTTTATACATAGAATTTAAAGCAATACTTTAATAAAAATTGAGCTTAATAACAATAATGTAATGAGACTAGATAAGTGTAATATCAGATATACAAGCATTTTTCTCACATTCTATAAAAAACCATATCATCACAAAAAGAAATGGCAAACAATAAATTTGCTCTCTGCTCGTGTGCCTCGCTGAAAGTTGAGTAACGGAAATGCTTTTGCCCTTCGCTATTGCCATGAAATCAATTCACACAAAAAAGAGAGAGAAAAAGAGAACTGATGCTAAACATACAAACACATAGAGTGTAGGAGTAGAAAGAAAAATTTCCATCACGTTTCATACATTAAGATGTTCGCTCACAGTGATGATGATAAAGGCGATAAACAAACATTTCTCATGCTATTTTTGCTCGCACCAGCCAAACACACATATAGATAGTTTCAAACATGTATGTAAAAAATCACGTCGCAGGATTCATTCACACAGAATTGCACACAAGCAAAAAGACGAGAAGCAATTTTTTATCAACTATTGTATTTTTTCATCTGTTATTGTTGTTGATGATTTTTACGCCCTGTTTTGCACATTGTCTGAATGGTTTTTCCTTTTTTAATCATTAAAATATTTTATTTTTAAAATTTTTTGTATCAATAAAGAATGCGCTATAAAATCACTATCAAACTTAACGTTGTTGTCTTTCAAATTTTGTTTTATGCCATCCGATTTTTTTCACAGTCCAACTGTCTCTATTTCTCTTTCTTGTCGCGCTGTATGTGGTACGATAAATTCTCTTATTGTTAGTCGACTGCATTTTCAGTCCTCCACCTCTTCTTCCTATTCTCATTTTGTCGACCACAATAAAGAATTATTGTTGTTGTATTTACTTACATACTTTGAGATTTTCTTTTTCCTTTTATTTTTATTATGTACACTACACAGTCTCTCTTATGCTTAAATCATCATTCATATTATTATCATTGTCATTTTAGCTTTTATTTCCCCAATAGTCGCGTGAATAATAAATAGCAAGTAAGCAAGTAACAGGAAGAAGCTTGTAAAGTGAATGGAAATTGCATCTGTAAACAAAAGAATAACAACAAAGAGAGTTACGCGATTACCATCGTCGTACAATAAAAATAAAATGAACGAGAGAAGAATGAAAAGAAAAGAAAAGTCGAAAAGAGAAGGAATGAGGACGAAAACATTTCTTGTAATTATGTATTATAGTGTTCGGCTCTTAAGTGCATCACTGAAAGCTCATAAAACATTAAACAGAATGTAATTGAATTTTCGGACGGAACGAAACATTTGTTTTAGCCGATGTTACTTGCATGTTACTTAATACTGTATATATATCTATTTATATTTCTATCTACCTAGTGAGTGAGATGAACAAATAAATGATTCTGACTTTTGGATGTAAAATATTTTTTGGAAAATAATAAATTGTGTGTACATATAAATTATTTTTGTGGTTTCATATATAAAACTACGGTCTTCCTTCGAATTAAAGAGCAGGCTCTTGTATTCAAGGGTGACGTTTTTTGCTGAGTCATTGTTTACTTTTAGTATGTAAAAATATACGTTATTTCAAAAATGGCTCTTTTATTTGAATACAAGAGCTGGCTTTTTAATTCGATGGAAGACGGTAGACATAAAATATGAAAAATTTTTAAAATAAATTGAATGTATAAAAACACTGATTATTTAACATTAAACACTAAGTAATGAGTGCTGAGCACTGCAACACAAAAATTTTAGTGCTCAGCATCAAATGATCAAATATTGAATGTTGGGTTTAATATGTTTTAAATTCTACTTATAAGGAAATAATTGAGCAATCAGATTATTTTTTTTAAATAAACCAAAACCTTATTCATAACTATTGAAAAATCTAAAATTTGAATCTAGAGAGAAATATAGAGAAAAAGTTTTGTTACCTAAAAGCTTATAAAACTGAAAATCCTTAATGAAAGGCAAACTTGTACGTGAGCGAGTGTTTAGAGAGATTTAAATTTTTAAGCTCATGCAGGATCTATCGAAACTTTTACTAAATGCCATTTTTTATTTGGATTATTGCTAACCATACATACTCGTACTTGAAACTTTTATTTCTACTTATCTGAATGAAAATGTGTCCATTACAGACTGAAATCAGTAATTGCATAAAGTTTATCAGTGTAGTAAAGTTGGAAAATACATTCGACTCACATTTCATATTTTTCATACATATTCTGCATTCGCAATGATCCAACACAAATTGTGGTTCTTTCTCTTCACTCTTGTTCTGTTGAATGTGTGAGTGTATGAGAACTTTTGCATATGCAGGCATGAGATGAGAAACAAAAGAAAAGCAAGAGTGATGCCTGAATGGTGTATAGAAAAAGAAAGAATTGGAGCAACAAATTTATATATAGAAATTGTTTCGATTGCAGTTGCGATAAATTTTTTTCTTTTCTATCAGTGCTGCACTTTTTGAATTTTTAAAATTTCATTTAGCTTTGATTCTTTTTCTTTCTCTTGGATTTGCTTATTAAACATTTATACGGCGACATCAGTTCAATAAATGAAAGTAAAAAATATTTTGCATCAATGCGCAACACGTGTTTAACAAATTTGCTCCAAATTTGGGTTAGGCAGAGAAAGATATATTGGCAAAAAAGAGGAAAACTTCCACTCGAAGCCATTATAATGTGCAATTAGAACTTCTCAATAGAAAACGAGAAAAAAAAGTTTGTGGAAGCTTTTATGATGAAGGGAAGGGGAATTAAAAGTTTTAATGACTTCACTCGCTTCTCACATGCTGAATGAGTTTGTTTTGAACGTCGGAAATTAATTAAAATCAATTGTTTGGAAAAAAGAAGACGATGGAGAAGGAAAAAGAAATAAAATAAATTGTTAATCGATGAATGAAGAGATGCGAGGAAAAAAAGTTTTTCTTTTGCTTTATCGTTTTCATTTAACAATTTTTTATGGTTTCAAGCTTTGTGCCGTTTACCTTAATAATTGATTGATTTGATTAATAGGTTCTGTTGAAATATTTTTACTTGAGATATTGAAAAATTAGCGATTTTCCACATTTATACTTTGAAGTACAAAAATAAAACATTTTAAAGCTAAATCTTACTTAAAATAGTACGAATGTCGAAATCAAAGTTGTGATATAATTCTTTTATTGTAAATTATACACCAATATCTCGAATTTAGATTTATTCATATAGAAAAACTTGTTTACAAACAAAAACAATTGAAACGCAGCGTTATATAAAAATTTTAAGTATAAATTTACTGTTATTTTTGAAAAAACGAAAATTATCTAACTATAAAAATCAGCTTTTAAAAACTTTTTTAAAACAAAAATGATCATTTGAGTCTATAAAAATACAAAAAAATCGAAATATCATACAAATAATTTTATGATTGATAAGGAAGTGTCACACAAAAAATATTTTTTGAACACATGCATGCAATCATGCACTTAATTTGAATATTAATCGTATTTAATCCGATTAATACCATAAAATAAATATCAATTTATCACGCATTTGTTTATTTTTCGTTCACAGCTTCAGAGTAGAGTGAAGTACATCATTTAAGCGAGAAAAGCCTTATTTAGTTGCAATAACAAACTCTTCCATCATTTTTTCTCTCTTGCCTCATTTTCCTCATTTCATATTTAATTGTTTACTTTTGAGATTGTGAGCTCACTCGCTCGAGGAGCAATTTACTCTGTTTAAAGCAACAAAGAAAGAAGGAACTGCAGTTGGTGCATGAATTATAAATGAAGGAGCAATTTTTGCCGGAAGTAAAAAAGTTGACGTGCTGAAGAAAGAAAATTTGTATGAGTGGATGCTACAATGTTTAAACTTAATTGTTTTTTCGCTCATTTTGCAGTCTTTTAGTAATTGTTGCATTTTATGCTGCATTTACTGTAGAGTATTTTTTATATGAAAAGACTAAGAGTCTTTCTTAATAAAAAATGAAATTAAAAGAGTGTCTAAGCATCATAACTAACTTTTATGAGTATGAACTTTAGTGAAGGAAGTGCTGCAATGTCTATGTCATGAACAGTTAGTGTCACAAATTGGGTAAAAATAATTAAAAACTTGTGCCAGTTGTTAAAATTGAAAATCTCTATAAAATTCATTATTATGCATATAATAAATTTTTTCATTCTCCTAATCATCTAGCCATGTCTTTAAAAACAATCTCGAGTAAAAATATTTGTATGTCTTTCTGCACTCGACATTATTATCAAGACAAGCATGGAAATTAATTTATTTATGACGAAAATAAAAAGTTGCTTCATTGTGTAGAGCTTTTTTGTGTGTATTTTCCTTCATTAAAGGAAATGTCACGTTCATTTCTCAAAAAATAAATGCTTGTGCAAATGATATGAAAATTGGAAAGTTTCTTCTTTGAGTGTAGTGACACATTTTAGTAAATTTGACATTTTTGAACAAACAAAGGAAATATTTTTTGATATGAAACCTTTTTATATATTTTAGTTCAATAAACTCAGCAATGTTAATTAAATGAAAAATTGCTTACAGCAATGAGAATGTAAGTTGGTTAAAAGTTTCTACATCAAAATGTGACACTAACTAATTGAGTATCATTTTTAACGTAATAAAATTATTTTCCTCTATTACTTAACGTCATAGCATGCAGCTCAAAGCTTTTTTCACTCACTCTTGAAGTGCAAAATGTTAAATGTGAATATTTCAAGTTTTTCTTTTGCAGCAACAGAAAAAGCACAGGTGGTGAATGGAAAATTTCGCATATACAAAAAGAGAAACTTTTCGACAGGATAAGAAAAAATAAAATAATGAAACGGAATTTGAAATAAAATTTAAGAGTGAACGAAAAAGTTAATTGAAATGTTTCTTTTACCTCTTTCTCACCTTTGCATCAGAGGAATTTTACACAATTTAAAATTAACGACTTTTTTTAAATTGTTTGAAAAATGTTGCATGTGTGATGTGACAGAAGAAAAAATTTAACATTATTCTTTCTTTTTTTAGTAAATTACTCTTTAAAATTATAATTGTTATAATAAATAATAGTCATTGTTCATGTACACTGATTGATATTTCTTAAAATTGTTTCAAGAAATGTAAACAAATTGTCGTGCAACAAAAAATCATGTCTCATGAGACAATAATACATGAAAATGACAAAAATAAATTTATAAAAATTTTGACTTAGAAGTTCTAACTTAGAACTTAACCCGTGTAACCAAAAATACGTTATAACATGTCGCGGCATTCCAATGACATGTTATAGCGTTTTTTTGGTTACACTGGTAAATTGAGGAAAACTGTTCATTATTTAAAACTTCTACCTTTGAAAAATTAATAACCAAATTCTTTCTTAAATTGGAAACATTTAATAAAATTAAAAATTTCAAAGTAGTTCCAAAGTTGACATAGAAATTTTGATTGAAGTGGAAAATTTCACATTTCCATGTGAAAAACTCAAGAAAAGTAAGTTAGCGTATGAAAAAGCGAAAAAAGAAAGGGGAAATGAGAATGAAGGCAAAAGAAAACTTTTTCTTTCCTCTCATGCTCATGAGAAGTTGAAGACAAATTATTTAAACGACAATGAGAAATTAATGACATAATGTAAAGTAATTTTTCACGTTTTCTCTTAATGTTTTCAGGGATTTTAAATAAATGAAATGTTGGAGTTTTTGCTATGTGAACACGAATATGTGTTTGAGCTTTTATCTCTCTCCAAAGTGATAGTTTTTGAGGAGTTTTTAAAATAAAACTTTTTATGGTTTTTATTCATTTGCTACGTGAGAGATTTTTGAGGTTGAAAATTCGAAAAGCTTTTGTGATGATGTGAGAGTTTTTGGCCATTTATGTCATTTAATTTTCCTTATCTCTTTATTGACTTCTCCCAAAATGACATAAATTATTTTAAAAGCAAAAAATTGCATATCTCGAATGCAGCAGACAATAAATCGCGCTATTTCTTTTTTCTCTTTATCATTTCCACAGCGCAATTTTTTTCTTTCATTTTTCACCTTATTTTAACACTACAGCATACATGCAAGCAACGAGACCTTATTTCTTTGCCTTGTTCTCAAAAATAGCTCAGGATCTATTCACAAAATTGCAATATTTCTCTCTCTCTTTTGCTTTGTGACGTCTAAACTGTTAGTACTTTCATGTATTTGCAATTGCATTTGAAGATTTATGTGCTACTGCTTATCATCCAGTCAACGTTGTTTTTGTGGTTGCTTTGTAGTCATTTACTTCTAGCAAACTCGCTTGCTTGCTTTTTCATTCGATTTTTAAATTTATACAAAAAAACAAGCACGACAGAGTTGCTGACTATGAAAAATTTATCATTTTATTTCACATTTCATTGCAGTCCAACTCTGTTGTTTAGAAGACTGTGTGATATGCGGTTTTCATTTTTTGCTTAAGTAAATGTGCATGCTTTAAGTCAAACACATGCACATGCTTGTGACTTGATGCTCTCATGAGCAGCAAAAAAGGAATTTCTTCAGGTGGAAACTTTTTTCCGCTGTAAATACTTTTATATATGAATGTGCTTGGGTTAAGGTAAAAAAGGAAAAAAGCTCACTTACTTACATAAACAACACAACCATTGGAACAGAAAGACATAAAGTTTTCCGGAGACTTTCTAGATAAAAAAAAGTTTACTGTCGATAACATTTTCACCAATTTTCCCTAGTTCGCATTCGATCCAGCTATTGAATAAAAGATTAAGAAAGCAATAAGAGAATGAGAAGGAAGGATTCATGCAGTGTAGAGTGTTAAGTATTCTTATACACACTACTGCTTCTTTTTCACAAGCGAATAAATTCGAAAAAAGGATCACATTTATACAGCTGCTGATGCTTTCAGTGCTAATGTGCATTTAAAATGGTTACAAATCATTGAAAATATCGAACTTGGAATGAAATATTTGATTATTTGGGATTTACAACATGCTGTGGATAAGATAGTAATTTGTATGTACTTAATGATCGATTGTTGTAGCTTTTATTAATTCTAAATAACTTACAGGAATGAATAAATAAATTGCTTTGATTATTACTTGAATAAACTTTCCAAATTTTAATTTAATATATATTTAAAAAAAGTAGAACTCAAGTTTCCGAATTTGATTTTCACAAAGAATCTAAACGATTTAGAATTAATTGTCAATTCTGGATCTTTATTTAACAAATTTTATACTTTTTTGCCATTTAAAAACTCTGATTAAAAGCTTTAATTTATCATTATTCATTTAAAGCTTTCTTTTAGAGGCTTTAGCAAAAAACTCAATGTGATTGGCAATCAATACCTTCATATTGAACAAAAGAAAAAGGCGCAGAGTGTGATTTATTTTCCTTTTCTCACTCATTCAGTTCTCCTTTCTTTCTTCATTCGCTCAGTCATTCATTTTTCTTTTTCTATTTTTTTTATAAAAATAAAGGGAGAAGGAGATGAGAACCTATTCATACATAGTCTCAACTTGTGATTGTGAATTTTCTCAATAAATCAGAAGGGAGAAAGAGTATACTGATTTTATTTTTATTATTCACAATTTTTTCATTTTTCGCCTCTTTTAAGGCAATCAATAAATGGCGGAATTTATGCAGCAGTCATACATATATAAATAAATATCTACTTACAAAGCGGCAAGCCAAAAAAAGTGTAAGAAAATTTCCTCTCCTTCCTACCACGTATTATGTTTCATTGAAAGTAGATTTACATAAATTTCATTATGGCAAAATGCGGATAAAGTAAACGACGACAGCATATAGCGATTGTGTATAACGAGAACGAGTGAGTGAGAAAGAAATATCATCATGCTTTTGTGCGAGTGTGTCTTTGTACAGCAGCAATACACGCTCAATGGCATTTTGTTGATATGATATATAGAGATGAAGCTCAAATGCCTTTTTCTTTGCCTTTTCTCACTCTGAAAAAGAAAAGCTTTAAAATGTGAATAGATAGCTATAAAATCCAAATTGGAACAAATTTGAATGAAAATTATATTGTGAAATTTAGTAATATTTTTATTATATGAAAAACTGAAATGTAAAATCATTGAGTTTTCATCACATAATGTAAAACTTTTCTCATTCTTTGTTACATTTCACTATGAGAAAAAGCAAATAGGAAAACAAATTGCATGCATGTTCATGGAGTAACTGTGACTGTAAGTAAATGATGTTGGTAACACATCAAATATTACAATTGTGAACATGGCAACATATCGTTGTAAGTAAATTGAAAATCTGTCGTAACAGACTACAAACAGTGCGACAGGAAATAGGAAAATAAAAATGGTCGTCGAGGGAAATTCTTTTTGCATAAATGTTGTGATGATAGAAGCTATAGTATGATGTGAAATTGTGGAATTTATTTAAATGAATTTCTCTTTGTGTGTGAGAAAAATATCATTCTTTTGTGTGTGATGGTCAGTTATGGTAAATGTTCATTTCATGCTTGTTTGAACTATGGTTTATGATGAGCTAGAATATTCATAGAAATATTTCAATTGTTGTGTACTCAAGTGAGGTCAAGTGTTAATGTCAGTGTTAATAAACTAAAAAGATTCCTCAGTAAATTAATTTTTATCAAGTTAGGTATTTAGCGCATTTTTACCAAAAAATACGCTATTATATCCACGATGGTTGACTGCCTGACTAATTAATGGGTCAGTCATAACTAGTCAACGGTAAGTTGTAGAGAGGTGTTTAATAGATTGTTGGAAAGGTCGTGACGTGTAGGTAAGCCATCAAAAGAGATTCTTCGGATAAATGTTGACCAAAGGTGGTCCATGTGAGTTTATAAAATTGAAATTCAAATGAAGGATTGATGAAAAAAGAAGAACAATTGAAAATTATGAACATCAATCTTCAGCAATGTGATGCAAAACTTAAAGAAAATCAGCAAATAAGTAATTAAAGAAACAAATTGTTAAATTTACCAATTTAAATATACTTGATATGTGTATTAGATAAATAAATATAATCTTTTTGTTATTTTTATAACAATTTAACTTGAACCATTAATTTCAGAAAATATTTGAAATTTGTTGTTTCTTATCTGTTGTTTTGCCTTTTGTAAAAACTCATTAAATTTTATATAAAAGTTTACTTTTTCTATTTCAGTTGAACTTCATTTTTAATAAAATCATAAAAATTATTATAAAGAGAGATAAAAAGAAATGTGTAAGAATTTTCATCATTAATTTTCTCATTCAATTGCCATCATGGGAGTGAATGAGAAGTGGAACATAGATATTTATGCACATGACTTTACTACATTATTTGACTTTGCTTTTATGCATGCACACACACATTTCTCTCTTCTCTTTGTCTTTTTCATTGAAGTGTCTGTGTCTCATCTTGTGAAATGCAAATTTAAAATGTGGAATGAGCACATGTGGATATAGAGAATGTAGAACAATTATTTACCTTTTGGTTTTCTTTCTTATTGAGCTTATACAGAAAAGTCTTCTTTTTGTCTATATAAAGTTTGAATTAATTTAAATAGGAAAATTCTTAAATTAAGAAATTTAAAACTAGATTTGGAATTTTTCGGGTAATAAAATTTATTAACGTATTTTTAATAGCTTTGGTTTATTTGTAATTATTTACTGGAAGTTTTCGTATTTTTGGTATCTTAATAATTTTGATTACTTCTTACACATATTTTAGGCTTCCCAAGCCTAGATTTAAAGATGATTAATGTAAAATTTAATGCAAATATTTGAATATTTGTCATTTTCAAGCATTGCACTTTTACAGTTATTGAAAATTGGATTTTCCTTTTTTTTATTGAAATATAAACAAAATAAAGTTTCATACTCGGTCATTATTATTCACAATAAAGCGTGTGAGCGGGCACAAAATTTTCATTTTTTCGCAATTTTCATATCCTGCCTTGCACGCTGCGGCTCGTTCTCACATACACAAATAAAAATTTATACAAGAGAAAGAAAGAGAAAAAATTCAATTTGATATTCAGTATTTTATTATATTATACTTCCGTCCGCTTATGCATGAAATAATATCATTCGACATAATAAAAAAATAACGCACAATTTATGCAGTGAAAAGAGCGCATTGAAAATTTTTTTAGGTAGTGGTGAAAAAAGGCATTGATTTTTTTGTTAGAGCTGGAAATTGCGTGATAAATGTTGATTATTTTATGTGGTGTTGATTAATTGACAGAAATTGATATTTATTTTATTCAGGAACATTTAAAATATTTCAATCACTTTATTTTGACTTTTTTATGACAGTCAAGTTTTAAAGTAAACCACAGATTTTTCAAAAGTTTTTAATTGACAACTTTTTTCTATCTTTCTGATTCATTTTTTTAGTTTTGATCATTGCATTGTGAACAGCCAATTGGATAAAATGAGAAAACTCAAATGAATTTAAATCAACTGCTGCTGCTGCTCATCTTTTTTAGACTATTCAAATAATAGAAAGAAAGAAAACTTTTTAATAGCCTTCAGCATGATTGAATTTTCACTTAAGAACAAGGTTTTGAATTAAAATTGGAGCAATGATGAACTACAATAAAAAAAGAAAATGGAAATGAAACAAAAGTTTTTCATTTCGCTAATTATTTTCTCTCTGTTGCAAACTTAAGAGTACACATATAACAATCAAGGAGTCGATACTTAATATTTTTTGGTTTAAATTTAATTTAAATAATTAAGAATTTTTATCAGTTTTGAGAAAACAAAATGAGAGTCTTCACAATATTAAATTTTATAATTTCACTTGAACTTGTCTTTCAAGTTTACTTGAAAGTGATTTAACTTGACTCCAAAAAATAAACTTGTCTTCAAGTTGACTTGATTAGTTTTAATTTTTGCATAAATAAAAATTGTTCATTTTCAAAATGATAAATTTCAATTATAATTTAGTATCTTAATTTTGGATTTAAAAATTTAACTAAACTTTATTTATATTCAGAATTTATTGATATTCAAGTATCATTTCCTTGTCTCATATATAACAATGAAAAACTTTTCCTGATTCACTATAGTAAACTCACTATAATGAATTAAAATACAAATTGACAAATTTTCAACTAAAAGTTTTTGTATAATGATACAACTATGTATTTTAATAAAACTCTTCCCAACATCATTAAAAATTCGAAGGTATTTTTTACTTGCTTGTAAAATTGTCAATTTTTTTCTTACAGTAAAGCAAGAAATCTAAAAATTACTTTTCCAACAACTCGCCCAAAGCAATTGCATGCAAAAAGTTTCAATTCACTAACAATTTGCCAATTTCATGTAATCTTAAATTCAGGAACTTTCTTTCCTTCCTAAATGCATTGTAAATTGATGAAGGAAAGATTGAGCTTCTTCTCCTTTAACTTCTTCACAGTGTTCAACAAATTGCAATGAATTTATCTATCGTAGAATGAATTTGTTGTTAGGTAACGGGAATGTGTCTCAAGTATTTTCCATCTTCAACAATTTACCCTACAATTCTCCATCTATCGAATAATTTCATTTCTTTTTCCTTCAAGACATTTTTTCCTTTTTTCTTACTCTTCATGAGATAAATTTTTTCTCGTCTTCTTCGTTCGCCATAATCTCATTTTGAAATCTTTCAGATGCTGTTGCATTACTAGTTGCGACAATAAAATTATTAATATCACTTCCTTCAAGTCCTCGAGTGAGATAAGTCTCAATCAATGATCGATCATTTGGAGTAAATAAGCTCAAGAAATTGCTCCTGGTATCATGAACGTGATGGGACTGACAATTGAAAAAAATATTGTCATGATTTATTTTCAGTGAAGGAGTGAAAATTAATTTTGATTTCTTTGATTAATTGATAGTGCGATGAAGATTTTAATTAAAATGAAATTTTAGTTTGCTGCAGTTGAATAAATTCACAACAGTATTGTGGCATTTGCATCATCTGTGATTTGTTAACACTAAAATGATGAATGAGTGAGATGACTTCCATACAATTCCGCCTTTTTCCATTTGAAATGACAAACACGCTACTGTAATTAATTAACAAACATTCGTATGGAATTAAAGTTCATTAGACAATGAGAAATTTATTTGCCTTTTTCAACAGCAGCTGCTGCTATTTGCTCATTTAAATTCTTTTCTGCTACTACTTGCTCGTGTGCATAATAAAAAAATGGTTCTTGGCTATTGTCCACTATAATAAAATGATGTTTGTATTTTAATTATTTATTATGTATGTTGGATTTTAATGCGATAGAATATTTAAATTTAACTGTTTTAATTTTTTAAAAGTTCTTTTCAAATGTCACATGTGACATTCGTTGTTTTGTCATAACAACATAATTTGTGTCACTTTAAATAAATTTCTTTTTAAAATTATAAATGTATGTTTAAATGCAGGTTCAATGACCTAAAACATGCTTAAAATAATTCTTCAAAGACTTTTTAATAAGTTAAATTTCGTTTTTATTTTTAAAACTGTTTAATTTAAGCAAAATAATAATGTTAATTTTGTTTGTTTTTGTTGCAAGTAAAATGTAAACAATAAAAATTTTCATAAATATTTTACTTTTTGTACAAAAACTCTTATTTACGAGGGTTTTCAGCTTTTTATCACATTAAAATAAACTTAATTTACATAAAATTCAAAAATTAAATCCATTTTATTTTGTTTTAATATTAAAAATAATCAAAAATTTACATTAAATGCACTTAATTTGCATTAATAGAAATTCAAGTCCTGTGGTGTGTAAAAATATTTGTTTTAATATGTTACCATGTATTTTTTGCTATGAAAGATTTAAATACTTTATATGACAGAGATTATCAATGACATGGAATATATTTGAATATTTTCGCAGACAGTTTGTCGATTCTGTGGAAAATTAAAAGTCTCATAAATTTTTGTTGTTTTCAAATAGAGTCAAATCTATAAAAATTCAAGCCAAATTTCAATGGAACGACATCAAGAAGAATTCAAAAGAAATCAATGATGAATGACAAGCAGCCAGACGAGAAAAAAACGATAAAGAGTCATAAAGAACGATAGATACATATTTGAAGTCTGTCTGCATTACTTAGAATCATGAAAAAATGTCAAATGAAATGAAATGAGATTTTGTGTTCGATGATATTGCAGTAGCATGAGTGACACTTAATGGACCCGTATTTTTTCTGTTAGGCGTTTTAAAAAGATTCAATTATAAAAGTCTGCTTGAATATTTAATTTTTTAAAAATTATTTCATGAGAAAATTCTGAATTTTCGGTTGAAAAAACCGAATCTTATTTACCACATGATTGAGCATGTTTCTTTTGTCTGTTCTGTGAATTTTTTGATTCTTACCCTTATGTTCATTCATTCATTTTTGATTCATCCTGGAAATTATTCGTGGTTCATTTATTTGCGAGGTACTGGAAAATTATATGTGAACATGTGCCTTATTTTGACAAAACAAACGTATGGAAATGAATTTTTAATCAATTTGACATTCATAGTGCTAAAAATTTCATTATTTCCATTACTTGAATAAAATAGTAAAAAATTTAGCAGTCTAATAGCAAATTAAATAATTTCAAAAAAATTATCATAAAAAATATTTAAATGAAAATGTTTTCAATTTTTCATCTCAATTATCAAATGTTTATTATTAAAAACATGAAAGAGTACAAGAGCATAAAAATGATGAATGTAAATAAGCTTTGAGTTATCATCAACATTTTGCATTTCCCGCAGGCATTTTTATTCGCTCCTGTAGGCATATAGAGTACATTGCATTGTAATAAATCATTGTGGAAATTTCTCGCTGTCGTGACACCGGTTATAAATATCAATGAACAAAAATTATGTTTTTATCATTGCGATTATTATCAAAGAATATTTTTCATTGAAAAATTCATGGGAATATTTCAATAAAGCTAGAGAATAACCTTCATAAACTGCAGAATGTGTGATGGCTTTTCATAAAAAGTTCATTATAATGGCAAATTAATTATATTGTCGCATAATGCAAAGTGTTCATTCATGTTTATTTGCATTTGCAAAATGCAATTATTGGCTGTAAACAGAGTCAAATTTCATTTTTAGTCACTCTTTTAATAAAAATTGCGTAAATGCAACGAGTTGTGCTTAATTATTTCTGGTGTAATAAATTACAGTCGTATTCAATTAGGGTTGTTTTGTAACTCATTATTGTTTTCTCTTTTTTGTAATAAATTATGGATGCTGTAACAATTAATTTGTAATGCATTCTTTTACATTTCATTTTACTCAAAAACTGTTGCATGACATTGAAAATTAAATTTTTAGTCGTGAAAACAAATCCTTTAATCAAAATTTGATTACATTTAAACATTTTGCTGCTGCGAAATTAAAAATTATTTGATTCTTTTCAAAAATTGTTGAGTCAACATGTTTAACTGACTTGACTTTAACTTGAATCAAATTACTTGATTTTAAGATGTTTTTTAAATCACTTGACTTCAACTTGATTACTATTAATGTTTAAAAGTATTTAATTTTGTTATACTGAGCTGCTCGTTGATTTCAGTCACAGTTTGGAATTTTGATTTTGAATAAACAAATCAATCCTATCCAATTTTCTATAAACAAAAAGTATTTTTAATAAGTTTTAAATAAACTTGATCTAAATTAAATAATTTAGGCGAACTTAAGCTTAGACTTAAACAATTTCATTTTCATCAATTAAATTATTTAAAGTGTGAGCCAAAAAGGATGATTTTCTGTCTACAAATTAAGAAAAAGTCATGGAAGATGATTTATTCTCAACAATTTGACATTGAAGAAGATAATTTTGGTGAGGAAAATTATTTTCGCCTGAAGACACTCAGCGAGTAGTCCTTGACTTCGTATTTTGTCGAAAAATAATGATAGAGAGACGTTCGCTAAGTTTTTCGTTTGTGACGTTCGTTCGAGTTATTATCAGTTGAAGATTAATTTGTCAGCCAAAAGAAGAGAAAGTTGAAGAGGATGCCGAAAATTAGTTTTGTGGTGCCGTCGTCGTCCTTAATCGTACACAACACTCAAATTAATGCCAATGAGTTTGTCGCATGAAGAAATTCTTTGCTTGCATGCGCAAAGTTTTTAAAGTAAAAGACAAAAAAGATTAAATTGAAAATCCTCATAATAAATTCATCTCTCGACTTCATCCCTAATATGAAATGATAACAAATTTGTAAGATAGACTTCTAATAAAAAGATTTAATTACATTCGTTCTTATTTATTAAGCATAATAAAACACATTTATCATAATAATTTTGTTTTTCGGAAGATTCCTTAAGGAATATGTAAGTAAGAAACACATGTACGTGTATTTGCTATAGAAATAGAAATCCTCACACCAATAATAATAATCACAATCAGATGTTATTAAAGGTGAACATATAGAAAAATAATTTCGAGTTTTATTACAATTTTATTGAATATTGATCGAAGGAATGAGAAGATTTATAGATTATTTTATGGTTTAATAGATTTCTAGGTGAAATTACATTACAACTTCTTTTTCTCACTCTTTTTGCAAAAATAAAAGAATCACGTAAAAATCTTACTTTCATCCTCGAAATCCCATTTCATCGTCTACGTTGCTAATTAATGAAGCTGATGTCATAAATCTCGTTAATTTTTGATGCATTCTATGTCGACCTTTTTCTTTTTATCACTTTTTCGTGTCTGTAGAAGCGTAAAATTTTACAATTTTTCTTCTTCATCTTTTAAATACATATCTTATTTCTGTTGAAAGTTTAATTATGTCAAGATTAACTTTTTACTCTTTTGAAATTTGTTTATATTTCAGGTTTAACAATTTTATTTCCTAGTGATTTTAATAGGTTTCGTTATTCAAACTTGAAAGGAAACTGTTGAAACTTTGGTAACTTATATACAAATAAATTACACTGAAATCTACAAAATGTTAGGGAAATTCAAAAAACTTTGTATAAATTACTACAATTTTGTGCAAGTTAGCTTATATGCAACTTACAAGCAGTCCTGCGATCAAGTCCGAACCATAGATTTTAACAAAAAGATTTTTTTCTTAAACTCTTATGCATTAGTTTATTACTTTTAATCTTTTCTTTAGTCTACTTAAAAGCAAGTTTTTCTCGAAATATTTTGTTTTTTTTTTTCGAATTATGTCCAAAATTTCAGTAAAATTTTTAAGTCAAGTATAAATCAAGTGATTAAAAAAATTCAAGCCACGTAAAAATATTTTGTTTTTTAAAGTTGATAAATAATGCATTGACAAGATGATTTTCAGAAATTTGTATTAGATAGTAAATTTACAGAAAAATAGACATTTTGTTGTTTAAATTTTAAAACATAGACCAAAAAGTTTAAAATTGCCATCAAAAAGAAAAGGAAAACAAAATGTCAAAAAAATACTTTAAATCAACCAAGAACGTCTTAGAAAATCAAAATTTAGCAGAAAAAACCACAAAAAGCATTAAAAAGGAAATTGAAGCAAAACAGCAAAAATTTTTATACCTGGTTTTAAATTCGAAATAATTTTTATTTTTTGGTCAATATTTTAATCTTGGTTGTTCTTATAAAAGTTTTATTTGAAATTCAAAGAAAATTTATCAGAGATTCAATATGATTAGTAAAACTGAAACTTATCTCTTTTACTATAAATATGAAATCAAATCTCTCTTTCTCACACATGTATGAACAAAAAAGAGAAAAGAAAATGCTTTGCCTAGTAAGAATGTGAGAAAATAAGTCTTTTATCAGCACTCAATAATCAGTAGAGCTTTCTTTTCTTTTCTCCATCATTGAATCTGCCTCGCTTTGAATTTTTTTCTCTTTCTGTTTTTATCAAGATCTTTTTTTCCATTGCAATTTCTCCTTCTCATGAATCATGAACGAGCACATTCAACGATTGTATGTATGATTTGATAGATGAGTAACAGAATGAAGGAGCAGAAAAGTAGAAAATGATAGACATGCATGAATGAGTTTTGCTGCTACTTTATGCATGTTTAGTATGAGAAATCCAATTGTTCTTCAAGCAAGTATCTTACCGTAAGAACGAACATGAATGAAATAAGAGAATTGAAAGATACATGACTAAAAACAGTGAGATAAATGCATCACTATCTGCTTAAGAGCTTTTCTTCTCTTTCTACAATTTTTTTCTTTAGAGTTAATACGAAAAATATAAAATATTAAGATTAGAAAGTGCTGATAATGAGTTTAAAATTTTATCTTGTTTTTCATGAGCTTAAAAACTTTAAAATTAATAACAAATTGCAATTTCTAACTATTTAATTAAATTTTTAAAGTTTGAAGTTTTAACGATGCTAATTTTAATCGTTTTTATTTGTAGCAATTGCAGAAACATAAAACTGTGTCAGTTAGAAAAACTTTTAAGGAAGGAAATGAAAAATATGTGATTTGATGAAAAGTAAATTGTCACTTCTTATTGCATGGGAAATCACATAGATCTTTCTCTTTTTTACTACTATAGCTAAAGCTACATCATCATTGCATGTCATTTTATGAAGAGACACTTTCATCAACTCGACATTTCGTATGCTCACATCGTTGTCGTCCTTTTTTTGACTTCATTTCAATTGCATTCTCATTTAATTTATAAAACACTCACTTATTTTGAAATGCAATAAAAAGCTGCAATTTGCTGCTGTTTCCATCAGCCACTTTTTATTTATCTCATTAAATTTAGTCTCTCTTAGTATAGTGAAAAGCTTTTTTTCCATGATAATTATTTTAAAAATTATTATTTTGTATGTCGCTCGTTCAGTTTCACTAAGTGCCTTGCGGTTGTTGTAGCTTTTAATGGAATGCTCACAGCAAAAAAGAGCGATGCGAGAGTGAGCCGGAAACGTGTTATTTGTATGTATCTCATCTCATCTCATAGGTACATGTAGGGAATATAAAGCATGCGAGCAAGAGCAAATGAGGGAAAATGAATGTATAATGCAAAATTATAATTAATTTAAATTTTTTCACTCTGCTGTTTAACTCGAAAGAAAGCAACATGGTTTATATTTTTGGTGTTATTCATGGGTTATTTATCACTTTCTTTTGATTTAATATTGAATGAATTTGTAAAAATGTTAATAAAAAATCTAAGTTCTACATATGTTTATGTATTGTAGATTAAATGTAGATTTAAAATCTACAATATTAAATTTAAGTAAAAAACATTGGAAAAAGAATTTTAGTTACACTATATGATTTTTACTGTGATTTACTGATTGTTGCAATCTAAAATATCAAAAATATTTATTTGAATCAGTTTGAATTAATTGAATAATAGTAATTTGGAATTTCCGTGTTAAAGTTTATTTTTTAGATCTACATTTGATCTACTTAGACATAAAGTATGTAAGTTGCTTGAAAAAATCATAAAGTTTTGGGGAAAATTTAAATTTTTCGTGACTATTTCTTTCTTGATTCTCTAAAAGATGTCTATAAGGCGAGTTAGTAACATATTCAAACTTTTAGCAAAAACAATTTTGTCTCATGCCAAGAAGTATTGTTGCACACAAAATAACAGTTTAGTGAAAATTTGAGAAAAACTGTTGATATTTTGAACAAATTTGCATAATATTATGAATTAATTATTTGTAAAATTAATCAATTCTGGTAATAAAATTTTATTCAGATTAGTAAACAAAAACATCCATGAAATTGATCTCATAAATATTTAAAATTTTTCCTAAAAATAATTTAAATTCATTCTCAAGTTACACAAGCATCATTTTTCATTCATTTTCAACAATGCTACAAAATTCTCATGAGTTTTTTTTTTCTCTTTTAATCATCTTAATGCGCCATATTTAATTAAGAAATGCTTTTCTTTTTATGCAACATAAGTGAACATCTGAAACTATTTTGCACAAACACGAAGCATATATAAATGCATGAAAATTTTTCGAAAACAAGTGACATAATCATCGTAACATTCACACGCTTATATGATGTTAAATAGAAGAAGATGCAAAGGATGTTGAAGGAAATTATATTGTATGCATGCACAACACGACTTATTATATTATAAGAATAGCATATATAAAGAGTAAGGAAGAAAGCTAGAGACTTAATTAAAAGGAAATATGTTAACTTCACTTTCGTTTCTACCTTTACTTTTCTGAGAAAAGTTTTCTCGAAATAATTCATTTAAAAAGGTGAAAAATTTTATCTTAAGTAATCAAAATAATTGAATATTTAAAATATGTGATGAACAATGAACATTTTTTTTAAATTCAAATGAGTTTAAAAGTTGTCAGATTTATTCATTTTATGCTGTAAATTTGATGTTATTTAGGGATAACAGTCAAAGCTCAATTTTTGGAAAAAAATTTGGCGCTAGATCAATAACGAACTTCATAATTTGTTTTTTTATATTTTTCTATGCAGCTCGAATTTACTTGACTTTAATTGAATTTTATACTTGTCTTTGGTATTTTAGAAACTTGAAATTTAAACAACTTGACATCAAATAAACTTGACATTTTCAAATTTGACTTTCAAATTTACTTAAGATTAACTTGACTTTTAAATGTAATTTAATTTTAACAAAACTTGTATTTTAAAATACTTAAATTTTGTAGTATAGTGTAAAATTTTATTAATCATAAAACATTTGTTGATAGCTATTTTGTACGACTTTTAACATCTTTAAAAAGAATCTAATTTATATAACCAAATAATTGCAAAGATTCCACCATCAACTTTTAACCCCAAATTTTACCTATCTTATAATATTGATTTTTTTACATACAACATTCTATAAATAACAGCAAAGTTGAATAACATTAATAATGACCACTGACCAGTAAGAAAAAAAATCTGAATTATTCATCTGAATAAATTTCTTCTTCTCGCATAGAAAATGATAATGTTATTATTATTAGCAGCAAATGTCATCACTATAACATTAAATTACACGACAATCAGCACTCTCTTTCTACTATGCTTTTCTATATTAAAGCAGAATAAATTTCTTCTTCCTTATTTAAGACACGAGCTTTTGGAATTCAACGCTGAATCATATGAAAAAGGATTCAAATTTCGTTTTAAAACAAAAGCGCAAAATGAAGTAACCTAATCACTTAGGATTGCCATGAAAAATGTAAATTTTGCTACTTCGCTTCGATGAAGAGAGAGGAAAAGAAGGAGAACTTCTTAATGATAATCGACCTCGTGAACCGACATGAATTTGCCAAAGTTCTGCTCTCCTTCTTTTCATTTCCATACATGTAGTCTGTGCTTTAAAGTTTGTTCAACCCTCATCTCTTTATCTACCTTAGACATACGTACACGGGGTATGTAGGTATATCTAACATGCAAACAGATAGAGTTTACATAAACCCCCTCGCAATGAAATTTAATTTGCATAAATGTGGAAAAAACGAAGAGATGCTCCATCTTATTCTGGTCGGAGCCAAATAGAATAAAAAAAGCCAGCAAAAGAGAGGTAAATTCCGCTCTTACTCTTACACCATTTACTCATTCCTTTTGTGAATATATGTATGTGTGTGATGGCAAAAATGCTGCGGGTAGAAAACAGGAAAAAACATTTAAGCTAGTTAAGGATTTTTTTATGGAAAAGAAAAGTTGTTCTAACTAATTTGCGTTTTATTTACCTTTTTTGTGCTTTCAAAAAATTTTTTTTATTCTAAATTTATTTTCATTCTACAATCAAACCGCATGCAGAGAGAGAAAAATTGTTTGTTATTAGAGAAATTGGCTTTACAACAACAAAAAAATATTACTGAATTACTGCCGCTTCTGCTTGTGGTACTTGTGTTCTTCTTCATCTGCTTTTTTAAGGAAGTTTAATCATTCATGAAGCCGTAGTTGTGAAATTGCGTGAATCAATGAGCAGCACTGCTTGTATAATTTTTTTAAATCGAAATTCAACCCGTCTCTTTTAAATTTCCTTATCGCTCGCACTACAGTCACCTCAGGACATTGCGAATGAGAAAAAGATAAAAAGAAAAGAAAACAAGAAAGAAAAATTTTTACTCGGAATTCATTTAATTTAAATTTGAATCGTGGTATAAAAAATTCCTCTTTTGTTTTCAATTTGCATTCTTTTGTTGAGAATTCGCCTCGACTATGGGAGAAATTTTCGTGTTCACTTTGTATGTCTTTTTCTCGGTCGTTGGCATGAATGGCTTGTAAATGACTCAGCAAAATTTTTAATGTTTGCTAATTGTGAATCCTTTCTAGGTTTTATTACGTTGTTTCTGCTTTTAATTAAACTGTATTGATTTTTATATTTTTGATCTAGAATTTTTTGAAATAAAATTTTTTGTTTTTGTTGATGAGTTAAAAAAAATACATAAAAATCTTTTTATATTTCTATTTGTTGCAGTTTCATTATTCAAATTAGTTTATTTATGTTATTATTGAATGAATATTATAGTTTTATGCTAGATATTCTTTGCAAATAGTCCTTTTTTAAAAGATTTTTTTCAAAAGGAATTAATTTGTTTGTTTGTGTTAGTGAAATTTAATATTAATAGTTAAAATTTTATGTGACTTTAGGTTTTTATTACATGACATATGTGTTATTGTTACATTAGAAAAATATTCAAATATCATATTTACCGTTATTTTTAGCATTTTTTCTTTGCAATTATTGAAGACGTAATAATCTACCAAATTAAATATTGAAATGTTTTCTTTAAAAAATTATAAATAATTTACGTATGAAATTCAATATTATCATGTATCCATAAAAAGTAATTACATTTGACTTCCTTTCTGCTCATATTTCATCCCTCAATTTTCCACACATAAACAAATATTTGTAAAAAATTTTATTTAACAGGAGAGTTGGGAAAATAAGTAAATAAAATTTGATTACTCTTTGCATGTTTTCTTTCCCTTTTTAGAATAAAAAAGTTTATTTTACATTAGGAAAAGATTGGGAAAAATCAATTATTGAACACATAAAGAAAATCATTGAACCAAATACTAAATAAATATTGATAAAATGGAATTAAAATTATAATTGAAAAAGATTTTTGTACATAATGAAAATCAACTTTAAAATTTCTTAACTTAAATAAAAAATTGTAGGTCATAATCAGACAATTAATTAAATTTCATTTTTATGATAGGTCCCAATATGAGAAAAAAGATCCTACTAAAAAACGCAGCAGAAAAGGAAACGAAAAAAAGGTTTTCTGCTGCTGATGCTGCTCATTACCACGAATTATAAACAACACAAAATATTAATAAAAAGCAAAAACAAATAAGCATGACCATAAATAAATTCTCTTCATAATAAGCAATTAAGAGCATTTTAATCTTGCTTTCATGATTTTTGATTGCTTTTTGATTCTAATTAGTCCACTCAACAACGTCGCGAGTTGTTTATTTTCTGTTTAGAGCTTTTAGGTGGAAAATCAAAAATTATGATTAGGATGATGTCTTATCTCATTGCTAAAGTGTTTGGAGAGCTGTGTTAGTTTTAATGAGCATTATTGTTTGTTATGATAATAATAAAAGTGGACATGACCACCATTAATGACACCCAAGTTTTCTCTTCTCTTTTTTGGGCACAATGTAAATTTTATTACATGGACCACTGAATATTTATTGTTTTTTATATTATGAATGTGTATTTATACTTTTTACGTCAGAGTATTCAAAAGAAGAAAAATTTGTTTGTGCTTTGTAAAAAGGACGATCTAAGGGAGGTAAATAAAATAAAAAAGAGAATATGAGTGATGAAGAAGCTCATAAAATAAATATCATATCTGCAAGTACATACTAATATTTATTTCCATCGTGATGACAGTAAAAGTGTGTACATGAAAAAAGGGACAATAAGGTTGAGAATGAGTGTGAATATTATGCATGGTTAGTTGAATAAATGAACTTTCTTGTGGTGATATAACAAAAATTTAGAATGAGAGAAAATTTTAATGATGGATTTATATAGGAACATGAAAGAACGATAAAATAAATTTGTATGATGATGGTTTCATGGATGGATTGGTTAGTGTTTCAAAATTGAGTTGGGAAACTTGGATCATTTTTTTCACAATTTCAAAAGCTTTTTTGAGATTTATAAATACCGTTTTTTTTAAATTTCGTAAATACTGTACAAAAGTGGTGCGACAAATTGTAAAAAGTTGCTCAAGCTTATGAGACATTGACAAAAAAATTTCAAATCTTGTTTTTATTGATTTTTCTTCTAGAAAATTGAAAGATCTTTTCAGAAATATTAGTACTGATTATTTACATTATGCTTTATTTAAAAAAGAGATTGAAGATCCTTAAATTTTAATGATAAAAAAATTCATAAAATACTTTTGTTTACATTTTGATGTGACACATGTGACATGTTGCTTGAAGATTCATATTTTTAACTAATTAAAAAAACCATAGAATTTTAATTCTACTTCTGAATGAAAAAAAATAAAGTAAAGCGAACACCACATAAAGTACATATTTGTTTAATACTATATAACTTTTTTAATTGAGTTCGTTTTATGAAAAATATTTTATTTCACATAAAAACTGTAGAGTTACAGTAGCAGTAGAAGTAATCGTAGGGAGGATAAAGTGGACAAAGGTAAATATAATAAAAAAATTTAATTTGAGAAATTTTCCATTTTAGAATATTAAACAACTTTATATTTACCTAAATTATTCCCTACAAAATGCAATTTTCTCTTTTTCATCAGTCCAATTTTAATGAACTTTTTCATTCATTCAACAAAAAGAGAGAAAAAAATCCCACAAAGAATTTAAAGAAACATTTTTAATTACCACCACCATGGAAGAAGAATTATAAATACTTTTCTGTAAAGGTAAATTAAGCATTTAACTGTGAATGAACAGACACACTTAGATGATTCATAAAAGAATTAACTAAGTATTTAAAACAGAACTTTTCTCTTTCGTGTCTTCTTCCACTTTCTTCCTGCCATAGTAGAATTATTTCTATTAATTTTCTGAGGTCACAGTGGTTAAATGAGTGCGAAAGACTTCTTTAAAACTTTTCATTCAACCAACAGCATCAAATTCTTGAAATTTCTTCTCTCAACTTCAGGACAATTTATTTATTGCAT
The DNA here is from genome assembly GCA_018290095.1 of Polypedilum vanderplanki. Classification (NCBI taxonomy): domain Eukaryota; kingdom Metazoa; phylum Arthropoda; class Insecta; order Diptera; family Chironomidae; genus Polypedilum; species Polypedilum vanderplanki. Next base: position 5,718,207 of record CM031379.1, on the reverse strand, counting down.
TCTTTAATATTTTCTCAGTTATTTCATTCAACAATACACTTTATTCTCGATGGACACAAATCCCATTGCAATGCAATAATCATAATGCAATGCGCGCAACTTACAATAGCGATATTGTAAAGCTTTTCTATATTTTAAGTAGTTTTATTGTTAGGAAAACATGCTTCGATATTATGTAAGTTATGAGAATTATTCAGGGAATAGTAATAATGCTGTCATTGGGGAGAAGTTGTTGAATTTTTCTATTATTTCCCTTGCTTTCTTATTTTTATTGTTGAGTGTTTATTGAACAAGTGCATTGTGAGGATTTATTTGGAAATATTGGTTTTGAAATTTGAATGGTGAAAGCTAGAAAATTTGTGGTTTCATAGAATGAAAGCTGTTTGATTGTAAAATCTTTAAACTTAAAAGAATTTTCTTTTGAAGAAATGTAAGCTAAAGTATAGTGTTTTTTACCTTGGGTTTTGAGAAATTTAATAACTATGTTTCTTATTTACAAAATTTATCCCTTATTGATGCACTAAAAATCTATTGTAATAAAATTTATTTCTCATGGGAAAGTCTGCAAGTAGCAAAGAATAATTTTACTGCTGTTGCTGCAATATAATTTCAATTGTATAAAAATAAAAACCACGAGCAGTAGCAATAAAGAATGCACAGCCAATTAAGCTCTTAAACTGCTTATCGCTTAAACTATCGGAAATAATTTTTGAGAGAAGAAAAAGTTCACAATAGAATTGCTCCGTGAATTGAAAATTTGATTTTATTTCTCAAAGCAGAGAAAAAGTAAAGAAAGCTTAAAGGAAAACTTTAGAAAAATCAGAATTTGCAAGTTGAGGTAAAAAACCTTTTCTACTTAACATTTCATGCATGAATGAACTTTTTCAGCCTTAAAAAGGCACAAAACTATTATATGAAAATAAAATAATTTTCCTGCAGAAAAAAACTTTCTTCCTTTATCCGATTTTGTAAAATTTATTTTTCACTTTTTACATTTTGCTATAAGCTCAGTATTTTGTGAATGTATGCGGAAAAAGAAAGAATTTTCTCATTAAGTAAATTGCTTCTTACAATTTACATTCATAATTTCTTTTTATAATTTTAATTTCATGTAAATTGCTTGCTGCAAATGATATAAATCAGTGTAGTTTTGTTATGCAGTTCCTCCTTACTTAGAGTTGTAGGTCATCACCTCATTTTTATTTATCATGATTATTGTACTAGCACCTCACACGCTATCTTTTTATTCTATGGCCCTTGATGATAAATTGCAACGTCTGTATACGTATGCATTTATGCGCATCACGTGAACTTATTATTTTCCTCACACACTATAAAATTCACTACTGCTACTTATAAATGAGCGAGTTGAGAGTACATGTGCACACGGGAAGAAGGAAAACATAAAACAAAAAATTATAAATCACAGTGAATTATTTCAATAAATTTCAACTTTTTTTATTTTGTTCTTTTTTTTTATGCCTGTGTGAGCAATAAATAAAAAGTAGGAAAAGTTCTTTTTACTTTTATTCACAAAGAAAAATCTTTTTGAGTTTTTGACATTATAATAAAGTTTTTCTTTGTTATAGTTTAATAAAATAATTAATAAAGAAAAAAAAATTTTTGTCGGGCATTTTTCGTTAAATTTTTGAATTCGACTCGACCGTAATTTTTGATCAACGTAATATTTTACAAAGACAAATTGGAAAATCTAAAATGATTAAAAACCATAAAAATAAGTTGTAAAATTAAAAATTTTGTTTCTATCAAATTTTTAAAATTTCTGTTTCAATTTGTAATCAAAAAATTTGTTATCGAATTGTTTGAAAAATGCGTAAATAAAAAAGATTAAAAATTATATAAATTTGATAAAAAGTCAATCAACAAACATTTTAAAAGTTTTTACAAAAAGCAAAAAAAAAAAACTTTTGTATTTTAATCAACATTTAACTTTATATGCAGTTCATTTAAAAAAAGAAAACTTTTTAGAAAGTAGTGGAACGAAAAAACTAACAGCATCAATTCTTTTTCTTCTCCATCTTCTTTCATTTATTCATCCATATTCATAGTCGTTTAAAAAAAAAGAAAGCTGAAACCACAAGAGAAAGTAAGAAAGGTAAAAAGGGATTTCTTTCATTTCCTTACACGATCCTTGCTGCAGGCACTTTGTAAAAGATTTTTCACTTCTTCTTATTTTCTTTTTCTTTCACTACTGAAAGATGAAAAAGTCAAAATAAGAAACATCCTACATATACAACTGAGCCAAGAGCTGCTGAGTAAGAAATTTATCAAAACATTTTTTGTATATGAAGAAAAAAAAGAAAGTTTTAGAACTGATAGAGTAAGAAAAAGGAAAATTGTGTCAAGATAAAGTAGATAAAAGTAGATTCCATCAGTTTCGATATGTCGCTTGGGTAAATATGTGAATTTAATAAGTAAATTTTGGAGCAACACAATGCTCTATACTTATTTTATTCCGCAGCACAAAGTTTTAAAAGAGATAAATAAAAATGAAAGTTAAACACACACTTGAAATGAATATAGAAGGAAAAAACTACAAGTAATAGTGTAGTTGTGCCATAAATCAAGTCCCTCTTTGCTGTACAGTAGAAGAAAACTTTCAACGGCACTTGAACAGAAAGCAGAAGTCAAACAAGCAAAACTACTACAGAAAAAGATTTCTTCTCGCATGTTTTTATTGCCCTAAGTAGATGTCTATGGCAAAGAAGCAACTATTGTGAAATCAGGATGAGAAGAATGTTTCCTACAGTGCTAAGATGAATGCATCTCACGAGCACCATAAATAAAACTATTTTAAAATCTTTTTAAAGCACATTTTCTGGCCTTATTTCTTCTTCGTTTATTTCTTGCTTTGGCATATTCTATAATCAGAAATATACAATTATAGCAGCATAAAGAAGAACACACAGCAATTTCGATGCGGTGAACCGAAGCAAGATTAATGTTTGATTATCGAATGCAAATTTAATGTTCACATGAATACACGCATAAGTTTAAGACATGTGCAAACAAATTCCATTAAAGATTATTGTCTTTGAAATTAAATTCAAGTTGCATTTAGAAAATGTTTACTTAAACATAAACCAAGTAAAAGAATAAGAAAATTTAGAGAGAAATCCTTTTATTTTGGTTATTATATCATTTTACACATGCATGCAGGCTTTTTACTTCGAAAATTGAAAATTGTGCCTTGAGCATAAGAAGCACTAGAAAAGAGAAGATGAATTTGGAATTCAGACGATATTTTTGTATAAAGCAAAAAGAAGAGGAAGAAATTTAAATATGTGTATTTTTCGTATGTCATAAGTGGATTTTCCTTGTGAAAATTTTTGAAAGTATAAATTGACAGTTGAATTTTTAAATTTTACCAATACAAACAAACAATCAATTTGTAAAAAAAAATTCTTTTGAAAAAGAAACATTTGACAATGGATTAGTTAAAAATAATTCCAAATACAGAATGATTGTATTTGATCAACAATCATATAAAAGAGTTAAAGCAATTAATTTTAATAAGTAGATTTAAATCTTTTGAAAGATTTTGATGCATTTTAAAAATTCAGTTCACTAACACAAACAAACGAGACTCAAAAATGTCCGCCTTAAGTCGGATTACTTTAGCGCATTTTTGGTGCCTAGATCAGTATATGTTGTCAAATTACAGAATTATTAAATTCGTTTGAGAAACAGATTCACAATTTAAAATAATTTAGAATATAGGCAAAAACATGTTTATAAAATTTTGATGCATGAAAGTACGGCGAGAGTTTTAATTGAAATTCAATTTACCAATGTCCGAAACAGTTTTATAAGTAACTAAATTCAACTTAAATTTATTCGATTATATATAAAAGCCTAATCGATTTAATTTTAGTTGGTTTTAGTTGAATAAGTTTTAGTTGATTTTAGGTTATTTGCAAATAAAATATCAAACGGTTTCGGACTCTGAAATTTACAAAATCTTATTATAATTTTTGTTAACTTGAAAATAACGGTTGAGTAAGATTCAAAATATTTGAAGTTCTAATATTTGCCGTTGGTTGCGTTGCAATCGTTTTCGCAGCTAACTTCGCTTTATTTACATTTTTCAATTTGGAAATTAAAATTCTTATTTTTCTAATTAATGCAATCAGTGGCAGCTTTCTAATAAAGTTTGCCGCCAATAACTCGATAGCACAAATCAAACACAACAAACCGGAAGTCTCTAGCTATTGTAGTTTTCGAGATCTCGCGCCTCACCAGCCAGCCAGCCAGCCAAAGTGAAGATATAAGCGGCATTGTTGTTCCAAAAATGCGCTAAAAATCATTTAAAAATTATTTAATTGAAATGAATTACTAGTACAGGACTATTGAAATTTGCGTGTTAATAATGTATAAAATCCAAAATACAATTTGCTATGTTACAGATTATGATTTAAAAATTTTAAAATTTCATATACGAATACAAACAAACATGAATTTTGAAAAGATTGAATTTGAAGAAAAATCCAGGCGTGGACACACAAAAAAAGAGCAAAAAAGAGCGGTTCGGAGTAATCAAGAGGAAAAAAGAGCACTTAGGAGCACATGGAGCACTTCGGAGCAATTTGGAGCTCTTGGAGCACTTTGGAGCACTTCAGAGCACTTTAGAGCTATCTTTTTTGCTTAATTATAATGGATATAATCAGTAATAGATTTGGGATTATTTTAATTATTTTTTGGTGTTTTAAAGTAATTTTTTGCCACGTTCTCTAATAAATATATAAAATTTTAAAATGTACAAGAAAAATATGTTTTAAAACAACATTAAAACTATCAGCAACAATTCTGTTTTGTTACAGTTAAATTTATATTCATTCATATAACATAATAATCAGTTAATATCCACCTCATCTCAGTTTCACTCCCCGACTCTCTCATTACGCAATAATCCGTCAATCTTCAACTCATTTCAGTCACACACTCCGTCTCCCTCATTACGCAATAATCAGTTAATCTTTGAATTTGCAACGTGCATTTGAAGTGATAGAAAGAATAATCATTCATTTTATCTAGTATTTTAATTAATATTATATTTGAAATGTAAAAATAACTATAATGGTAAGTAGTGTATTATATTATTTTAAAAAATAATTAATAAAAAGATATAATATTGCTTCAAGGATAATTTCAATAAATTAGAAAAATCATCAAAGATTAAATTTGATTTGCTAACAAAAATTGTTTTGTTGAAGCTTGGTTATAAATCAAAAGAAGATTTATCGCATATCAATTCTACCAATTTCGAGGAGTTTATAAATGAATTCTCATCAAAGG